>JACBWW010000006.1:10076912-10198567 GCA_020086605.1 Lanius collurio
TATAGGTTCTTAAACACATTAAGCAGATCCCTTGATCATTTGTAAATACAGCAGGAACCCAGCTCCAACAAACATTTCTCTAACTCGAGGTCTAGCTAATGGCTGTCCCCACATCCCTTCACTCTCCTGTCACCTCAGATTACACAGAAACCCTTACAGCAGCATTCATCTGCTACTGCACATTTGCCAGTGCCCATCTTGGAGCACACAAGTGTAAATAATACATTCCCAGTGGAAGCCTCACCCAAGAGTAATGGAGCCCCAGTGACAAGTTACTTGGTACAGAACAAAAATGGAGGGTGTAGGGTGTTGAACAAAAACACAATGCCGGCACGCGTTGGGAGATCTAGCACATTACAGCCAAGGAGATGTGTACCCAGGGCGTGATCCCTGCAGGGCTCACCTTTGCCAGGGAGCTCTGGCAGGCCACACCCTTCCAGAAAGCAGGAGAGGCTTTGGCTCGGCTGTGGGCTTGGATCTTTTCCCTTCATTTACCACATGAGTCCTATGAGGTCTCTGTTTATTGCTGAGAGGAATAAGCTGGCTGAAACACCAAGATATTTGGCTGGGAAGGTTGGGGCTGTTCAGACTGCAGAAGAGAAGGTTGTGAGGAGACCTCGTAGCAGCCTTCCAACACCTGAAGGGTCCTACAGGGAAGCTGGAGAGGGAATCTTCCTCAGGAACTGATAGGACAGGGAGTAATGGCGACAAACTGAAAGAGGGAGAATTTAGGTTAGCTATTAGGAAGACATTTTTTACTCTTAGGGTGGTGAGACACTGGAACAGGTTGCCCAGGGAGGCTGTGGATGCCCCAACCCTGGCAGTGTTCAAGGACAAATTGGATAAGGCCTTGAGCAATCTGGTCAAGTGGGAAGTGCCCCCTGCCCTTGGCAGGGGAGTTGGGATGGCATGATCTTTAAGATCCCTTCCAAATCCTTAGAATTCTATGATTCTGTGATTTAAATTTGTATATATTTGTTTTAATTATCTCTCTGGATGAAATTACATTTTCACTGGATATTTTTCTTCATATATGTGGGCACTAGAACCGTATTTGTGACCTGGAAACATGATTTTTCATTTGGAAATCCAGGCTCGTTAAATAGGGATATCACCAAAACGAGTACCATACATTTTGCATCATCTCTGCCACCTGAAAGATGAGCTATATTGCTCATTCAGGGGGACAGAAAAACACACCAGCATATAACCTAAAAAAAGATGGTTACAACCCAATATTTCCTTTTCCTCACAGCACTCCCAGGCCCCACTGTTTCCTTGGGCAGGCACTCCAAACCTGCTCACAGAGCCCGAATTCATAGATGCACACAAGTTTGTAAAAAATATGCCATTTTAAAAAAAGTTGCTTACAAAGAGTGTACCCTGATCTTCGCACTGCAAACACTATACTAAAATTTTTTTAAAAAATTGTCTGCTAACTTTTCCAAATCACCATGGTGTCAGCTATGCCCACTGCAATGGGTTTTACATGGACCTAATAACAAAATATAATTTAGGATGGGCTAAATAATGTCCACATTAGACTTACCCTGGTTACCTGCTGTTACCCTGGTCTCATTAAACCTGACCGCTCAAACTACCTTGGCGTAGGGGGATCTGATTTCTGAGGCCTTTTCTAAAGAAGGAAGAGGGACAAATACAAGGCCCACCATTTTGACTGTTCTGCTGCTGCTAAAAGCAGCAAAGAAATTTCTATCTCAATACTATTTAACTCTACTTGTCAGTAGTATATATATGAGAAAAGAACAAAGATTCCCATTCATTCAGAAATTAAAATGTGGAGACGAAGAAGAAAAAAAAATCTCTGTACCAATAACAATCCCTTTTCTTGGAAAAAAGAAATAAAATATGTGGAGAGGAAAGAAAGGGGAGGTTTCAGGTTCTGTGTAGTTACACACTTTTCTAACACTGCCTTTCCATGCCAGGCAAAGAAGATAAAGAACCACTAGATTAATATTCTTGGCTGGTCTTTACATTGGTTTGAAGGACTATTTGGCTGTACTAACAATGATTTAGAGACAACGACGACAAAGAAGAGTTCAAAGGTGTCCAATTACAATCTAATACTGCTCTGCTTAAATTAAATATGGAAAGGAATTAGCCCAGCACCTCGCCAAACTCTTTGCTGAGGTAGATCCAAGGGTAGATTCTTGTCCTTCACAAAGGCAACAGACATATATCATTAAAATGGTGCCAGTAATATGCACAGCAAACCAAGGCTGAATTTGAAGCCTTGTCCCAAAATGGGGAGGTGAGGGAGCTGGGGGGGGGGGGGGGGGGGGGGGAAAGAAAGGAAGGAGAGAAGGAAAGAAAGAAAAAAAAAGGAAAGAAATTAGGAGAGGAGAGAAAGAGAGAGAGAAGGAAGTTTTTCCCCCACTGTTTTTTCATGCACAAATACAATTTCTAGAGCACCTTCGTTATCAAGGCTTCCCTGAGCACATCAAAAGATCTTTGTTAACTGCATTCACTGCATAAGAGGCAGACCAGGGCTCCTTGCTCTGCCTGCTACCGAGGACTGAAACCAGCCAGTCCGAACAAACTCAAGCTAGTTCAGAAAGCAGCCTCGGCCTGTGTGACACACAGGACAAACAGTGACATGTTCAGCCCTTTGGAAGACATCCCACATGGCTATCATTTGTGGGCTTCAGTGGATGCTTTGCCAGCAAGGAAAAAGAGACTTTAAACAATTGGAGGGATGCTAAAAGGAAATGTCTGCACTTCTGAATAGCTGCACGCTGGGAATATCACCTCTTTCATGCTGCCCTGCTTTTTCCCAGCTCCCTCTTGTCATGCAAGACAGAATCTATACTGGATCAGTCAGGGTGACTAACAGGAACAGAACAAGGAACAGAAAAGGACATGGACAATGTCCATGGACAATGAATAATGAAGGACCTCTTTTAGAAGCTACAATATGAGGCAGTGAAGTCATGGGCTCATTTTGGAGAGCAGAGAGAGAAGCAAAAGTCCTGGAATAGCAGGGAACCACAGTCATTTCTATTTACTGAAGATGAGGATTATCTTTTCAGAGAGCGAAGACAGGCATGTCCTCAAGCAGCCATCTCATCTGGGAAATGACACTGTTCTAGACAGATCATTTTCAAGTTTATTTAACTTACAAAGAGACTGTGAAAAAACACAGAGTATCAGAACAAATTTAAACCATCTGTTTGATCATCTTGCGAACTGTAAACATTGAGAAAATAATCTTTCTTCAGCATAACAATGTGCATGGATGGATTTGACTAAAATCTGGATAAAGAGAAACTTCCACTAAGTAAAATGGAAATTACCCAGAGCACAAGTCAACATTTAAATTATTTTAAGTAATCCTTCTTCTTTCATCAGCTTCTTACAGGAGTATCCAGGCATTTTTGCTCCCTTCAGCCTTCTTCTGCACCTCCCCGGGCACTTACTCTATCGAGCAGCATTCAAATTAATTGCCACACTGTTTATCTATTTAAAGCCATTATGCACATACCCTGTCCCTGTATTTCCTTTTTTTCATATAGATTCTGTAGCACCTACATCTGTTCTTTCCTGAAAGTACACAAGTTTTAAATGACTGCACTGCAATCCAAATTATTATCAGATGATGGGATATTTTCTTCTTGTTCGCAAATTGTGATCTTAAACTTTTTATTATGATCCATAATGTGTAGTTCAGAGAGACTGCCTGCCTATAAAGCCGAGGCACCGAACCTGCTTTCTTCTCCTAACTCAAAGCCCCTTATCAGCAATGTCACTGGATTAAAATAACAAAGAAAGCAGTTCCTGTTAACGCCCACTGGCCACACTGATAATTCAGCCTTAGCCTTTTCAAACAGCCTATTTGTTGCTCACAACAATAACATTAATTCCCTGGATGAAAAAAAATTATTCAGTACATGTAAAGCAGGAACACGAATATAAAACACCACTTTGGACACAGCATCAAACCAAATACATGTCTTGGATTTATGGATACAGAGGTTCAAAACAGTAGCAGAAACTACTTCCAAAATGTGCTCATTTGTACCCACATATCACACATGAAACCATGCTAATTAAAATATATAAATCTTGCAGAAGCAGGTGATTTTCAGTGCAGTTATAGCATGGATGGGTTAATTTGGCAGAGACCAGCTGGGGTCTGTGGGCCAGACCCAGGCTGCAGGAGGAGGTTTTTGCATAGCCCAGAGCTCCTCTCCTCCAGAGGAGATGGGGAACTCAGGCAGTGTTGGAGCCTGGCACCTCTGCCTGCTCCTGTCCAGACCTCAGCCCAAAGGGGTTCTTGTTCAGGTGAGGAAGGGGCAAGGTGCAGACACGTCCTCTTGCACCTCTCCTTGCTTGGGAGCAACCTTCTGCTGCCGTCTCAGGACAACAGCTGCGAGTGGAATACCCCAGGTTGAGGTGCAGCTCCCCAGATCAGGCCACCACATGTTGGCTCCTGGGATCCCTCACACCATAAGGCACAGGGTATGCCAATGTGAGGGTATTATTCAACCTTAGAGAAACTACCAAAACATTGTAAGCCATTATGACTCTCTTTCTGTCACTGATTACAAAATGAAGTTTTTGAGTCTTCAAAGTCTGATGTGCACAACCGTACCAATGAAAGCAATAAAAAAGCCAGGATGACATCATCTTATCCAACAGAATCATGGACACATTCAAGAATTGTTCACAGCAACATGAAATGTGTGTGTGGGAGCATTGGCACGTTTTTCATTGCTGATCACATTCAGCTGCCTCCTAAGTCATTCAGACAGTCAGGCCTGTCTCTGAAGAACCTTTAGAAATATATATTTACTGAGTAAAAAATAAAATCAAGGCTATGAAGCTCATTCACATTAAATGCCAACACAACATGGAACAGAGAAACAAAGAAGTGTAAACAGCACCACAGGCTAAGTGAAACACAAGTTGAAGAATCAGATGTTTCAGGGCTGATCATGAATTTTGAAGAACTGAACCACGAACAAATCTGTTTGCAACAAGCAATTTGTAAGCACTGAGAGCTCCTGGTAACAGTGGCACTACCAGTGAGGTCTTTCCTCTTCAAGTGTTACAAGCCTACACAGTTGGGGGTTTTTGACTGTTTAGTAGCAGACTAACAAAGTACTATGGTCATTCTATATGTGCTGCTAACTAATTACCAGCTGCTGAGTTCATCAAATACTCTACTGGTCATACAACTGAGAAATGTACACCCTTTCCTTAAGTATGAAAACCAACCACTGTTCTAATGAATTACAAAGTGATATTGGACAGTTTTCTCATCCTACTGAAAACAAACAACTGTCTTACTGGTTTTGGTATGTGCAAAGGGCTGGATTGCAAAACTGGTAATTTTTTAATAGCAGAAAAAAATAGAAAGAAGCAGTTACCTACAAAAAGTCCAGGCTGATAGCCAAGTGGCAAATGCAGTTGTCATGGCAGAGACTTCTCAAGGCCTAAATAAACTTTGACATGCAACATTTTGTAAAAATTTGCATGCAAGCAAGGTAATAGAGCTACTGAGAAATTTGAGAGTATTTAATAGGTTGGAGGAAGTTAACAAGAATAGATGGTAAGGGGGAACAGTTAGAACAGTAAGATGGTAACAGCTTCAGATGAAGGAATTCTATCCTGGCTTTGGATAATGAAGTATTGGCTCACCTTCTACTTCTGTTAACCTGGGGCCGGTGCAGTGTTCATGATCCTAAGCAGGAAGGCTCATCTGTCTGAAGCAAAGAGCAAAAAACATTTAAAGGAAATAAAGGTTTAAGGAAGTACTGTCTCTGCTCCTTGTGTTTTCTGCCATTTAAGCTTTATTTTGGTAAGGCAAAGGATTGTAATCTCTGCTGAAGGAATTAAATTTCTCCCATAGCTAGTGAGTTTTCTAGATACACTCTCAGCTGTTATCCATCACGGGCTAGGCTTTGACATTTTGGTAGATGCTTTCATTTTAAAACAGCAGTTCAAGGCCCAAAGAAAGAAACCTCATGGAAGGAATTATAAGAAGAAATACAGAACTATCGCTATACCAAAACTGGGGACAGTGCCCGTCTCAAGTCAAAAGGAAACAGCAGAACTGGAAAACTTTGATTACCCTTGCTGTCATTTTTGAAAGACATGGAATGGCTTCTTTATAGTCTTCAAAAAAACCCCAAACCAGAGGTAACTGAAGCAATGTCTGAGTATCATTTAAGAGTGTGGTCAAGGGCTGACCATTCAGCATGTCCTCTGCCACCAGAACTAGGGATGGTCAAATTAAAGCAGCAGGAACTGGATTCAAAAACACATCATCAGGGGCAGTTCATGTAGTAGCTACCTGCCAGGGTGCACCCTGCATGCATAGCTTTTGTGGGCTGAAAGGGAAGCTGGACTTAGAAGAGAGATCCATTGAAAGTTATTAAACAATTAAACCACAACTAGCTCAGGAAATCCTCTGGACTGAAAATAGCTTACAGCAACAGTAATGTCTGGGGGAGTTACTGTATATTTTTATCCTGTTCTTATTCTCCCCTAGACACCCATTTCTGGCCACTTCTGGAGGCAGTCTGTCTCTATTGTACTGTACAGCTTCCCAGTACAGCCACTTTTGCATTCCTTGATCTCAGCCTCTCTCCCCAACAAATTCCAGTCCAGCCATGAACTCCTCTGCTTGACCTGCTTTTGGCTATTCACATCACACACACTGGCATCTCCCACATCCCAAAAGAAACCCTAAGCCACCCTTGCAGGAAGGAAAGTGAAAATTCTCGCCAATAACTATTACAAACCTAACAGAGGAAAAGGCCCATTGGGTTTGTTTTGGCTTGTTTTTTCTTCAGTAGGTAAGTTCTATGATGAAGGGACACACAAGACTTATCCCTGTGGAATACCACGTGAATGGAAACAGTCCTGGTTACAGTACTGTGTCTGCTTAATAAAACACCCTGTTTACCCATTAATAACTCTTGGGAGTCTCTAGTGCTATAGGAGAGAATTGGGTGACAAAAGAAACCACATGTTAAATAAAACCTTTTTGTAATGAGGTAGAAGCTCTTCCATCACCCTTTTATCTGCAGTTCTTGCCAGCAGAACAGCTCTGCTATCGGGCTCTTTGACTTGTCCAGTTTGGGGGGATAAAAGAGCCAACTGGAGAGAATACAATGTAGTGTTTCTGTTCAAGATGTAGGGGCTAAAATTTTGTATTTCAATGACAGAAAAGTCAAGGTCCAACCTGCTCTTGCTGCTATGAGCAGCCAGGCAAATTGCAGTAGCCAAAACACTACCATCCCCATTAAAAGAGGGAGGATGGGGCAGATAAGGAATGGCCAAGCTACAGATATCCATAGTCTCTGTGCAATTAGATAAATCATCTAGAGTGCCTTCCTTCAACTACAGCAATAACACTTAGCTCCTTATGTAATTCTTCAAGGCTTTGCTCCCACAGCTGGTATTTTCATTGCAGTTGCCTAGAAGGCAGAGTGTAATACAAAACCAGAGTTTGAAGCAGGAAGGAACCTCTGGAGACTGAAGTACCCGCAGGGACCAGGCTTCAGATGTCTGAAGTTGTCCACTTCTTGATAAGGCAGTCTGTATCAGACATTCACAACAATGTCACCCCTGTTGGCCTGCCTGCTAATCCTGACCCATAGGGCCTCAGCTGGCTCCTCCTCCATCCCACGGAGAGCTCGATGCACCCCCACTGCACTCACATACAGGGAAGCTCCCCCTCCTCACCTTCCTGTTTCAACCTGCCTTTGACCCACCCAGGGTGGCACTCCAGTCACGTGTGCTACCTCACCAACTCCCTGAGATCTAAACTGGATCACAGCACTGCAACAGATCTTCAGTTTCTCCTGTTTGGTCCTCATGCTGTGTGTGTCAGTGTATCAGCACTTCAGAGAGGCATGCAGGTGTTTCAGTTTCCCAGAAAGGGCAGCAGACTTTTCCCCCTATAGCTCTGCTTTTTGCAAAATTGGCCCCTTTCAGCCCTTTTTTATTCCACGATTCCCTTTGTTTGACAACCTAATCAACCTGACTACTTGATGGTGGGTCACTGTTTCCTCCCCTGTCACTCCCAAGGTACATTGCTGGTGCCCACAAGGAAAAGCATGGTCCAAGACCACAGCAGGCCTCCCTAGATACCAGACTGAGTGAACAGAGAGTCTCCCACTGCTGCCATTACCTGCTTTCTCCCAGGGCTACCAGCTGAGGAACGGACATGCACTGGAGGAAGTCTCCAGCTTCTGGTCTTCTGCTGGAGTGAATCCATTTCCTAGGAGCAGAAGCCATTCTTCTAGGCCAAGGAAGACACCAGCTTTTGTCATAGTGGGAGTTCTGCTTTCCCACCCAACAGACTCTGCCTGTACCTCAAGTGGAGGTTTTGGGGCTTTCAGGCTTTCCCACCTGCAGGGTTCTGGGGAAGATCTGGTGGATCTTTCTTGTCATCCCTGATGATGCACAGCCAATTTCATCCTCCTACAGCTCTGCTAATTGGCAGCATGGGCCCTCCCAGGCACAGAAGCCCATGTCCTCAGCCCTGGTAAGAGGTCCCCAGCATTCCTCAGCCCCAGACCTGCGGAGCTGCACTGAGGCTCAGGCTGCTGATGTCAAAGGGGCCACTGACCCAACACTGCTGGGGTCCATGCTCTGTGGCACATCCCTACCATAGCAGGGCACGTATCTGCTGCTCACAGCGAGGGCCCTGCCTCTGTCCTGCACTGACTGCTGCTATGGGAAGCTGTGTTCTCAGCCAGGAAATGCTTCTGAAGAGCTGCCCCATACCTGCTGAAAAGGCTCATGTCTGCTTCAGCCAGAAATCAGCTGAACAGTATCTCAGAGTCCCCTTTCTTCAGAAACAGGCCAGACCCATTCCAAGTTGCAGCATCCCCACATGCAGCAGCACACTGATGCTCCTCAAACGTCTCTGAGATTTCTCTGTCAATCCTAGGAGAAACTTTCAGAACACCCACAAGATTTCAAAGCATAGTCCAGAAACTGGTGCACAAACTGCTGCAACTGTTGGCTGCCCCAATAGATGTGTAATTCCTCAAATGTGTCTCCATAAACCCAAGTCTGTCTTCAGTGTGTACAATCCTTCACTGAGGATTATTCCTCTTACCTTGCCAAAAAAATTTAAAATTCTTCAAACAAGCCTGACTGTGAAGTAGTTCCTTACTTACCCAGATCAAAAGTCCACCACAGGATCTTAAGATTTTAATTTAGTACTCAGTGGATAAGGAGAACCATGAATTAAGCTCATGACCATACAGGGCCGTGAATATACTACATGCCTTGTAAAAATACTACTACTGTATTAGCATAACAGTGCATATGTTCCTGGTAGTGTTAACTAGAAATCAGCTAGAAGTGAAAATCTGATTTCAAGCTGCCTGCATGTGTGCAGGCATAGCTATATATATATATATATATGTATTAATATATGCATATATATGTCACAAATGTATGAGAAACTTTTTTGAACCCACATCTAAAAAATTAAGAATAACCAATCTATTAGATTTGTATTTGTTATCTTCTAAACTATGCTAACATGTACCAGTGGTGATGCTAAATGGCAGGTGGAATAAAAATTGAATGCTATGAGTGACCTAAATTTGTCAAGCCCGGGAAACTTGTCCTACTTCATGACTCCCACTTCAAAAGCTATGTTGTTACAGGAATGGAGTCATGCAATAATTCAAGTTGAAAGGGACTTCCGAAGGCAAAAATCTAGTTCAGAGTTGGGTTAGATATGAGGTGAGGCCAATTTGCAAGTTTACATGGCTGGTTCTTGAAAATCTACAAGAGACAATACTTTCTCCTTTGGCAAGCTGATCCCATGCCTTAGTGATCCCATTGTGGTCAGTTTGTCTTTATAAGCTTCTCCTTATATCCAACCTTATACCCAGGGTTCAGTGTCTGACTTTGTCTCCCTTCTACCACACATTGCTGGGTGGTGAAAATCCTGGGCCCATCATCTCAGTACCCTCCCTGCCAGTATCAGCAGGCTGCTCTTTGCTCTTCTTCCAAAGCCAAGCTGAAAGCCCATCTCCGCCAGCCTCCCCACACAGAGCCTGTGCTCCAGGCCTGACCATCGTGGCGGCTCTCCACTGAACTCACAGGAATTTTTCAGGTTCTCATGGTGCCAAACCTCAGCACAGAACCTAGATGTGGTCATATAAATACTGGGTAGAGAGGATAATCACACCTACTAACCACTTGCTTGTTGCTCTCCCATTAATACATCCCACTGTGATGTATTAAAACCATCTCCCCCAGCTGATTTTCAACAGATCTGCTGCCCAAACTAGTCAGTCCCTAGCCTTTCATCATGGCCAAGGGTACTCCCTTGTGCAGGGACTGGATTTCCCTTGGGTGTTTATTCAACCTCACAAGGTGGTCCCATTTCCCCAAGGATTCTGGGTGTCTCTTTATGATGACATGCTGACTTGCCCCCTTCCATGTTTTGTCATCTGGAACTTCATAAGCAAGCACTCTGCCATCTCCTCCAGGTCACTGACAAAAACATTAAACACAGCACATCCCAGCAGAGATCCCCAGTCCTTACCAGCCTTGAGGCAGAGTACCCTTGAACCACTGCTGAGTCCCCCCATCCAAGCACTGTTTCTACCCCTCTCGTTGACTGATACCCCCCAAGCCAAGAACTGGTGCATATCTATAGGTGCAAGAGAAGAAAAACCCCATGTTTTGGTATGAGCAGCCAGAATATTCATTCCCTGTCTCATCTAATTCAAATATGGCCTGGATTGAGAAACTTTATGGATTACCACCTGGACCAGGCCAGGGTGGAGTCTAGCTTGCAGCTTCTTTCCATCCCAGGAATCACATATTCATCTCCCAGTTCCATCCACTACTACCTATTTAAATCTCTGACTGGCAAAATAATTTTGATCCATGCCTGTTCTGTATATCTTAACTGTGTGCTCCCCCCTTGACCTCTTGCTCCACCTCATCAGGAAATCATCTAACCCTGCATCCTGACTGGCTAAAAGACACAACCTCACAAAGTTGTGAGAACTAAGTGATACCCCATTGCCACAATCTGAACCTATTACCCGTCTTCTTTCAGTAACGTGAATTCATACTCCTTCCCTTCAGCAGAGAGAGCATTGTGTGACTTGGTCACCACATGACTGACCACGCAGGGTTCAATGAAGTTGCTCTTCTTTGCAGAGGACTGAAGTACTTTTTGATTTTTTACTTATAAAGACACTTTTCCAACAAGTCACCCAAACACCACCAGTATCAAATTCACTGCATTACTTAAAATGGCCATGTGAATATCCTTTTTTTTTTTCCTGTAATATTCTCATAGGGTTTTAAAAGTATAGTTATTACCTTGCTCCATTCCATTATTTTTCATTTATGAGTTTTCCTCTTGCAGAGCTCTGTCTCTCAGCCACAACAGATCTGTGCAAACAGGTACGTGGTCCCAGTGATGGTGAAGATGAACCTTCATTCTCGGGGGCTCTTTTTAATTACTGCTGTTCATCAGAGCCTTGTGGGCCCGTGAACATACAGAAAAGAGCAGAATGCACCTGCCGATGACAAAGCAGGCAGAACTTTAGGAGTTTTGGTCAGTATTTTTCTTAAGATAAACTTGATTTTCCTTATTTGTGTTTGTGTCATTAGACATGACTAACACAAAGGAAGAATATAAAAGCAGACAGGAACACAGCAGAAACATCAAAAGAAACTGAAAGGTACAGAAGACACAGAAATCCCAAAAGAATAACAGGGTATGTGCCAATTATTTCACATTTTTAGCACATCACACTTTCCTTCTGGGGAGTTTTCCATGGCTACTGCCAATGTTTTATTGAACTTAGATGCTGCCTGTTGTGTGAACTCCACTCTCCCACAAGGACTTGAACATCTCCCTAGTTTGGTAGCTCTTCCGTTCATAGTCTCTATTTCCACAGCAGTCTACACCATATGAAGAAAAGTAAGAACCATGGTTCAAATAAGAAAAAACAATATACTATGCTGAAGTCTTGAAACCTCGCTTTCAAACCTTTTTTAGCACATTAAAAATGTAAATGCGTAAGAGGAAAAATAAAGAGGCACAACTCAAAGGCACTGGAGTTCTTACAAATAAACATTGCCACAGCTGTGCACAGAAGCCAAGACCATGGAACACCTGCATATCCTCCCAACCTGACCTCTCTTATAAATGTACACATGACATAACTGTTCCCTTTCAGTTTCTACTCCATAGAAAATTAAAATATCCGATGTTTCAGAAGACTAACAGCAGAAATGGAAGGAAGAAAGAAAGCAAATACATACATCTGTTACTTTGATAACAATGGTTCCTACATGGTTGTATTTCTCTCTGGCATGTGAGACAGAAGATTTCCCCTCACCATACAAAAAATTGCCATGTTCTGGACTCTCACTCCTCTCATACTCAGCATTTCAGCACCTCTCAGCTGCAGGAACATATCAGCAGTAGATGCCAAATGACAGAAAACCCAAATAGAACGCTTGTGTCTCTCAAAGTTGTCCGACTGTGTGTACACTAACTTACACTTTCTTCAAGGGAGTTGGCCTGCACTACATGAAAACATTACACCATCTGCAGTGCAGCTGGTAGTTTAGCAGTAGTTGGCTACTGTCAGGCACAGAAGGTTCTCAAAAAAACCCACCACGCTGTGTCACATCAGCAGGCCAGATGACCCCCATCAGCTCTCATGATGGAATTTGTGTGGTGAAATCCAGATTTGCAAGAGCATGGATGAGGCTGCACACAGGTGCACATGGGATAACCAGAATACAGCAGATCTTCAAGCACTACTCCAGAAGTCATCTGAGTCCTGGCAGAACTTACTCTGAGCAATGACCTCCTAAAAGTATTTCCCAGAAGACCTGGACACAGACTACTATCCTGTTGTACACTCACTGCCTGGAAATAGCAGTACGCCTACACAGAATGCCTGCAGGGGAACTGGACAGCTTAAGATGTCCAAAGGTCTGAATTTATGTGGTTAAACATAAAAAAACATAACATCGAAATGTCTTCTGATATCAAGACTATGACAGACAAATTACACATGAAAGCAAAAGGCACACAAGATTTAAAGATCTGAAGTAATTTCCTGGCAGAGATTAAACTCTCACTCCTTTTGAAATTAACACAACAGAGGAATGGAAAAATGTGGCTGAAAGACTACAGAAAAGAATGTGAGGTTTAGTATCTCCCTGTGTCTAGCAGAGGTAATGGCTATCAGGAACATCACACTTCATTAACAGGAACATGGAATCCAGAGATTCAGAGGATCCACTCTGAGAAGCCCTCCAGTTGTCTCAGTCATTCACGCCAGAAATTTTAACTGAGAAACACTTTATTTTTTGCCTTTATGACAAAACGGGAAAACCCAGCTACTTTAACAACTATTTAGAAGTCCTCATCAGTCTTGAATTTAAATAGGATGGTGGGTCCTAAGCAGGGATGGCTACAGTACTAAGGACTTATTTTTCTTGCATAAACATAAAATAACACAAGATAAAACAATGTTCCAAATTCAATATCAAATAGTAGCACAGAAACTAAAATGACAATGTCACAAGTGAACATATTAATAAATTAAGTATGGATTTAAAGTGTTCTCATGTTACATCAAATATTTTATACCAAGTAAATATGAGAGCACTAAATGACAGCAATTCTGTGTCATGGCCATCTCTCACTTCCATATTTTGTTTAAATGCAAGAGTTGAAAACAGGCAATGGATGCTGACCAGACATTAAATAACAGTGATAAAAAATTCACCAATAAAAGTAGAAGAACATCTTCAGATGAAAACAAAATTAAGTTTTAGATCCTTACAGAGATTAAATACTATCCCATGGAGAATTAGTGCAATATCCCATTACATACATTTTGGTGTGACAGCCAAGTACATAGCAGCCAAGTATGTAATCAGTAAATGTTGCTGAAATGGTACATATTTCATGAGTAACTTTTCCTGTTCTTTCCATGACTACAAAAAATGGTTTGGAAAAAGCTACTGCAATAGTCTTAATTTTCTTTTACATTCCTACCAAAGACTTGTTTTTTTCCCTAATACCAGGAGCAAGAAAGAGTGAATGGAAACTTCTGCCTAAATCTCTCCATATTATTCCTCATTTTGACTTACAAAATAAAATGTATTTGGGAACACAGACTTGGCTAGTTATGTTTCAGGGGAGTCCTCACTTGCCATTTCACAAGATAATATGGACCAGATATTGGAAGACACCTTCATAATTTTAGAGAAGTGCAATAATTTGTAACCTTGGAAGGAGCTTGGTTCACTAGATATTGGGAAAATGAGGTATCAAAACATAGCAGCAGTTCAACAACTACTTCTCTTGTGAGCTACCAAACCCGTCCATATCTTTTTCAATACACCTGCAGTCCAAGGACTACTTTTGCTCTACAGCTCAATGGCTGTGAAACAAGCAGCATGACAGCTGCATTTAGAAATGCAGATTATCCTGAGTTGGAAAGAAACCATAAGGATCATCAGGTCCAACTCCCTGCTCCTCACAGGAGTACCTAAAAATAAACTTAATGACCAAGAGTGTCATCCAGACACTCCTGAACTGTTGGGCTTGTTGCTGTGAATGCTTCCCTGAGGAGGCCATTCAGTAAATACCCTCTCAACAAAGAGCCCATGTAGCAAACAGAAAGATTCAGAAACCTGGCTGGCTGATGCCCACTGAAAGAACTGAAAAGCAGAAATGACTGGGCATAGGACTCCCAGTGTCCCACAGAAGAGGATGTCCCGAGGTGAAGAAAGGGGAGAATCATCCCAGGCTGGTAAGAAAGGATTCTGAAATTAGTAAGGAAGACCAGATAATCAGGGTTTCACAAAATGCTGCTAAGAAGAGAGGTCACATTGAAAGATGTAATGAGAGGCACTGTAAGAAATATCATTCCAATGGTTAAATGCTGCTAACTGCAATGTTGACCTGTGCAGGCTGCTGCTATTAGGCAGCTTTGAAAGCTCTTGTTTCTCCATGGCTTATGCCTTGACCTCTTTTGTCCCAATTTTAATATAGCACATAGATTAATCCTGCCCTACTTCCTACCTATGGAAGTTAGAATCCTCTTTTGCCAAGCTATTCCAGATTCCTTATTAATGACATTTGCCCTCAGTAGCAGCCATCCTCATCTTCCCACAAACACTCTGGGCATTATTCTCAATTCAATGCATGTTCTTACACATTTTCCTCCAAATGAAAGAAAGCAACATATCCTCAGTTCCCCTCTCTTCAATAAATAATAATGTTAACATCATCATCACCAACTTAGTTTTCCCCATCTTGGCTTTCATCTTGAGTAGAACACTCCTATTACAGGGCATCTGGTATCAAGAAACTGCATTCCTACCTCATTTATCTGCTGATTCCCTACTCTTTACTCATCTCTCCAGCATCTTTCAAATCAATATCTCATCACTAATACTCCACTTTTCACCCAACCACACGCCTGAGCACACTGTTGTTTTTTCATCACCTAAACCATACAGATTATAGCAGAAGATAAATAAAACCGTATTTTTTTTCTCTCCCTTCTCCAGTTATTCATCTATTGAAATGGTTATTGAAGGATAAGGGTAAATGCACTTTGGGGAAAACACAAAGGCAGTTTCTACTGCCTTGCATTGCAGGTCAAAGACTCCAGAAAAATGGTGATGCACATCACAAGCATGTTACATGGTACTGAATCTATAGGTATGGCTATAAAAAATACCCCACAAAAGCCAAAACCCAAAAATTTCTCTGCTTAAAATGAACACCTTATCATTTTATTAAATAAGGATTAAAAATTCTTCTCTTCTTGAAAATATCTTCACTTTACAAGAATGTAATTTTGCTATATAGAAATATACTACAAGGAACATAGGAACCTGAAAGTTTAACGTATATCTAACAAAAAAAACCCCAGCTGTTCCAAACCAGACTATTTCAAAGGGCTATGATCAAAAAGAAAGTTGTTTTACATTATCAGTTTGTCTTCCAAACATAGTAAAGAAAAAGCTTTTTAGGGTAAGACTGTTTCATTCTAACACAATCTTTTATATTGTAACACCAGCTGAAGTTACCACTATTAATATTGCTTTTAAGTTCAAATGTTTTCTTACACTGCATGCCGTAACTTGTGCGATTGTCTTCTACCTAGAGGAAATTAATGAAAGCAACAGTACTGAAAGAATATTACAAAACATTATCTGAAGCCATCAGCTCACTGAATCTGTTCAGAACCACTAATAAATTTATGACCTGCATTTTTTAAAATAACAAAATTACTTCCAAGTAAGCAGGGACAGCGTTCAGTAATACTGCTTTGATTTACAAAATACTGCATTCCTTTGTGTCTACATACACAAGGTAGGATACAAGCATAGGAAACACAGCCAGCCAAATCAAACGCCTTATATGATGTTATCCATCCTTCAGAGCACCTGTATGTTAAAATAATTCCAACATACTACATGACTACTGAAATACTTATTCGCAGGGGTAGAAATCTGCATTTCCTTCTTAAATAGATACGGTGCTGCTATTTCAAAAGAACATACAGTATACATTTCATTACAGAAATTAAAGTGCTACTAAAAACCACATCATGACTGTAGTGAGGCACTGAAAAAAATGCAAGCATGAAACCTTTTCATTACTGTACACAATGTACAAGACCATGTTTATCCTGCCCACACAAATACAATGGCACTTGGGGACCACTGTGAAGACGTTGGCTCTTTTAGACAGCAGAATTTGAAGTACTTTAAGCAAATTGGGTGGAAGGTTTTTTTTCTGTATTTCCATAACAGCTGCCAACATTCAGCTTCTTACTTTTGCATGATCATCAAAATAGCAGAAGCTGTACTGTACGCAATAAAGAGGCATCCTAAGGATGTTGGGCAAAGCTACTGACACATCAGGAAGATTGCTTCTCTGTGGAACAGAAGTCACTTCAGTCCGCACTAGGATATTGGACCTAAATTAGTAAACAACTTTTGTAAAGGCAACATCCAACAATGATGCAAAAACTGGAATGGCAATCTGTGAGCACAACAGGAAAGAAGAATGCATTCAGATTCTTCTGCTCCTCCTGATGGATGGTTGGTCTTGGTCAAGTGAATTCTCTCCTTTTGGTCATTACAGAACCATCAGAGTAGCAGGATGGCCATCTAGAACTCATCTTAGTCATGTGTGTTTGAAGACACGAGGCCTTGATCAAACAGTGGTATACCTGAATGTGTCCTTTCAAAAAAGTATTTGTAAAATATGTCCTGCACCTACTTGGATGAAGTTAAGATGTATGAATCTCTACACTATATATATTTAAACACAGGTAAGTTGGTAAAATTATCCATCCACAAACTCAAGAGTTTTATTTATTGCTGGTATCCTTTTCTAAGATCGTTGTATACTCTGTATGCACAACTGTGAGAATATTCAAATAATGTTCTTGGGTTTGTACTCGTATTTTGCACAGGATAAATTCATTTAAGAAAAAACTCCACAAAGTGATAGGGATAAGTATGAATGACAAGTAAACTTAGAGGATCCAAAACCTACCGTGTGCATTCACAAAAACAGACTTGGACTGCTTTTCTGTCAAAACCTACACAGGCAAATAAAAGCAGCAAGAAAACTGCACACACATCTCTCAAGTTTGGTGGTGCCTTTTCTAAATTATCAGATGACAAATGCTATGCCAGAATAATGTATTTAGTATTCAAGTCTTAAGTTTTTTGCAAGTTACTCACAAACTGAGCAATTCATTTTTGGTGAAAATGTCTTTAATATTAGTATCTTTTTGTAAACTAATGTTTTTGTTCACAGAGATTGAAATGTCAAAACAGCAAGTGTCAAAATATTTGAAAAAGGGTTCAATTTTGCTAGAAAATAAAGTCAATTGGCAGACTCAAGTATAGTTAATACAAGATTCTAATTATCTGAGGTGGAACAGGTATAGTCACATTAGAACTTTCAAACACTTTCATGTTTCCTTTCTATTCGTAGGTTAGCTAGCTCTAAATATTCATTATCTCAGTTGGTGACAAGTGAAAAACCATCAGCTCCTGGAATCAGTGAATTATTTTTAAATAACAAGATCACAGTCCCTGTTTAGATTTTGCACATGAACTACAGATCACTGAAAGTTTCCTGTTGCACTGCAGCAAGAAAAAGAAATGTAACAAAAGCTTTATTTGCTGCAAAGTACAGCAAGATACTTCGGTAATCTCACAAAAATGTCATACTGGAACTTGTTACAGTGAGTTCAATTTGATCATTTAATGTAATACAGTACATTTTTATAAACTTAACATTATCATTGCAGAAGAGCATGCTAACTGAATGTTAGCAATTTATTTTTTATACATAATTATAATCTACTGTAGCTACTGTATGCAGATCTCAAAATGTTAGTACATAAAATATTCATTTTCTTTATATGAGATGAGAATGAACTTAGAAGAGGTTTGACTAGAAGAATGAAATATTTGCTGTGCCTATTTCTCAAGAAATAATGAATTACACATTATTACCCAAGAAATCAACATTTAAATTGCAAAACTATAGTTTAAATTTACAATAAACATTATGATCAGTAATGGTGCATCAATATTCCATGAAGTTTAACCTAACCATGTTTATGCACATAAAGCCTCAAGAGTCTGCAGCAGATTCAGCATTAATGTTTCATATTTTTGTATAAAATTGACTTAAAGGTACATCTTCCATAAATGTTTTCAGTGCAATTCTGTCAAAGAGGAAAATATAAAGCTAGCTTTCAATCATTTTATACCATAAAAAACCCTCAACAACTTGCATTTGCACTGCTGAAGCTTAAGCAAGCCAGTTCTGTTGTGCCAACTATTTCAAAGTCAATTCACATCAACCATAACTGCCTTTCGAGGCAGCATTTCCCCCCTATCTATAGGTATAAATGTTGAAAAGCTGAATACTGGAAGAGGGGGAAAGTTAAGATGAGGCAGAATAATCTGTTTATAATACTTTTTTCTAGTGGTACCAAAAAAATGTATAATGAAAAAATTATAAGGGTTGCTTGCTTTATTGGCGACCTTATGGTTTGGAAATCAGTAAATCAGTGTTTTAGGATCTTCCTTTCCTATAATCTTTACAGGCAGCCTTGCAACAATAACTTATTTATTGACAGATTGTATGAAAATGCTCCATTATTCAATGAAATAAAATTTTCTTAGGTTAGAAATTGATTTTTCATGTGTTGTCAAGTGTAGGGAACCAGAGGGAGAACAGCACCTGAAATTATGATGTGTGCTTGGCTGAGAAGAGTATAGTAAATGATATATTTTGGTTTAAAGACAGTTTGTAAACTGTTAAACTGCATACAGGATACTGCTCTATTATTTTGTTTCTTTTGCAGATTATAACTAGAAAAAAAAAACAACCAACAAAAAACCCAACACAAATCAACCTCTCTATTGTAGCACAAAATAAAAATGGAGCTTCATTCAAATCTTGAATACCTTGACTGTAATAACTGACAGCTGGTTATTCAACAAAACTTAGCTCTTCATACCAAAAAAATTTGGCTCAAAAAACAAAAAACAAAACAGAAAGGGACAATAAACTCTCAATAAAAGGATCTCTCATGAGGCAACCTACCATATACTACTGCTAGATAAGAGTTTCAAAAAAAACATTACATCCCATTTTCAGCACATTTCTCATAAACATGCAACTTCACTATAAAATACAAAACACTTGGCTCTCAAGAACAGCTTTATAAAGACACACTGCATCAATAAAATTTCTCTTTGTGATTAACTTTACATTGTAATAAGAACTGTATTTTCACTAATGTTTATATATCAGATTTCATATTATAATGTAGTAATAATTTGCTCTTTGTGAACATCATGTTCAGAAGGAAGTATCTATACACATTAACATACTAGACTATTAAAAACTCAGTTACAGAATTTTATTGATACAGTAGATTAATAAAAACTGATAGGGGAAGATAAAATGGGCAGGGTATTCAGTACATTATTTATTAACACACTTTTAAAATATTTTAAATCCTTTTTGAATTTTCAATGCCACTACAAGTCCAGAAAAGTCTGGCATCAATACTGAGGTGTAAAACAAAATTTCTTTCCCAATTTGCATCTCTTGTATTATTCTATCCAATATTGTTCAACTGTAAAAGAAATTTGGCACCTCTGACGGTAAGTAGGTGCCTGAAAGTAAACACTAGGTTATATTCATGAAGGAAAGAAAGACATTTTTTTTCTTCTTCTTCTTCTCCTCGACAAATAGTGGCAAAAGAAAGTGGCACTATTTGTTCAACTGACTTGTTTTTCACAGTTAAATGTCAACAAGAGTACAAATACGAACACTGACAGATATTGCTTGAGATCAATTTTCAACAAACTGTTCTTTTTTCAAAACAATCGATCCAATAAACAGTGGGGTACTGTCAGTTTAAAGCCGCAGATAAAAGCTATACAAGCACTTTATAAGTCAGAAACATTAAAAAAAGAACTATTTACAGTTTTCTTCTTTAGTTCATATGTCTACAAAGCCAGCGCACATTACACTTCACAAAAATCCACAGTTAATGATATCAACATGTGTGTGGCTAAAGCTTGTGACCTAGGGACTGCAAATGCAGGGGCAGTAAAACAGGTTTTGTCTCTTCTTCAGCAACCCCATTTGTGCACTAACAGCTTCATTCAGTCTCAAGCTTTATATTAAAAGCATTCTTCAAAGCTTTCACCTGGAAGGCTGGTAACTACATGCTCACTCATCGTCTTTCCCTTTTGGAAGTTCTGCGACGGACCTATTTGGAGAAAAAATACTTTAAATGTTTCTACAGAAATATTCGAGAACAAATACATTTTATAATGGAAAAAATGCCAAGGCTCACTCAGAAATGTTGGAGTAACCGTATACAGTGTCATTCATTACTCATCTAGTCAAAAGTTTCAGTCAATGACCAGGACCTAACTTCATTTGACATTACTGAGCTCGTGTCCGTAATGAAATTCAAAACAATCCAGTTTCCTTTCTCAGAGTTTTCATACACTCAGATGCTCCAACCATCAGATGCATCCATAAGTGTGAAGGCAGTCTCAGTTTTATTTTTAGTATGCCTACTAACATTGCCAATGTATTTGTATGAAATAAATGTAAGAGTGAACTCAATTTAATGTATGCTGGTAAGAGGAAAAAATCAGTTTAGGATTCTGTTCCAAGACTCCATGCTTATTTTCCTGTACTATTCATTTTGTGTGTCTCTTTTGTGTAGAGAAGCTTTATTCACTATTACAGTCTAGATGAGAAGAATGGGCAGGAGTTACCTGGAAAATAATTCCCGTTAGATGCTAAACAATTCTGGCATACAGATAAGAAAGGCTACACAGGACAGAAACCTCAAGATACTTGACAAAAACTGGTATTTTCTAAGAAATGCAGCTTCTCTGGGAAACTACAGCGCATCTCCACTACACAACAATGGCAGCTGACAACCACTCCATTCATTTTAAAGGAGGAAGGTTAAGTTCTAAAAACAGAAGTCTTTCTAAGAACAGAGGCCATTCTCTGATCATCAATGCATAGAGGACACTGTTGTAATGAGGAATCCTTTACAACAGGACACCACAAAGACTGACAAAGAAAAGCTCAGGCATTTCTCTTACATTGATTGTGGAAACTTCCTCTTCTTCCATTACTTCTTCCTGGGGAATGTCATCACTGACTGGTGAACCACTCTGAAACACGTCCATCTCTTCACTGGATTCATTCTCTTTACTGGCTGCTTGTTTGGAACGTCCGGCACGGCTACAATGAGAAGAAAAATAAAGATCAGCTTCACAGCATGTGTACATCTGCAATATGCATAAACAGTATGAGCAAACATTCTAGCTCATGTTTCATGTTATACAATGCTGCTGTCTTATATACCTGTTCATCCATGCACAGAACTAAAGAGAAACTAGGAGGCCAGATGATACCATTTGAAAACAAAATTGTTCCAAAATAGAGGACCAGAAGCACAAAGTTGAACAATTTTGCCTCAACAGACACAGCTGATTTTTCTCTTCAGTGCCACAGTACAGGCCAAAAAAGGTTGACACAACACTAAGCAGTGAACAGGAAAAGCCAAACATCCAGAGACTGAATACTGTTGTTGGTTTTCTCTCTATTCAATTCCATGAACAGATGTACTCTACTTCTCCAGGACTTTATACACAACAAAATTTGAATAACTGTATCCATGGTTTTTCAGACCTAGAAGAACCCATACTGCTACTCATGAAATTACAACTATAAGGAACCTAAATGCAAATCTTCCAAGCTAGCTTAGGGATAACTGGGATAACAATACCTTAATCAGGATAATCAAGAACAATCAGTCAAAAATATCTTAAACCGTCTGTGTTGGTTATGGGAGTTGTGCCAGAAGCAAAAAGCACCCATTTGCTTAAAATGAGAATTAGCCAACAGCCCTCACCTTTAAAAAAAGCCAACTACAGAAGTATCTGAAACTCCACAGCTGCACCCACATTGCAGTAGCACAATTCAGAATCAAATCACTGAATCATCCCATTTACTGCAGGTGCAGTCTTGATACACCCAAACTTGGTGATGTTCTGGTTGAAATGAAGCCAGAAACTCAGTACCAGACACACAACAGACTTCAATCTCCAGTGGAGGTGCAGATCCAAAACAACTGTACTCTAACACCATCACATCATAGGAAGTGGAAGGAATTTTCAGTCCTGAGAACCACTAAAATTTAGACACAATCTCTCAACTGCATGGCAACTATGCAACCAACATACCATCTCTTAAAACAAATTAGCCGAACTCAAGTCTTCCAAGACTGACAGAAGCAACAGAATTGAAAAGGAAGCAGAAGAATTATTCACAAGCAAGGTTCCTCTTTCCACACATCACAAAAATAAGCCTGTTCACATGTGCTACTTGGCAACCCAGTTTGCTAACAGAAACAGGTTATACACTATCACCCACAGGATACATTATCACCTCATAGGCAAAATCCCAAACTCTTATGCCAAATCCATTCCCAAGGAACCCAGAAAGCTTGGGTTTATATATATTTATCTTCCAGTACACAGTCCTGGCTCAGTCTATCAACTTTCTTCAGTTAAAACTGCTGTAGATATGGACATAGAAAAGGGAGAAAGGCTTGACTACAATGCACTTTGAAGACTTGAGAAATTACTACTGTCTCACCTTTTTCTTGCAGATTTGGAAAAAGAACAGTCAAAATGTGGGTGGTCTGATAAAACAAACAAATAAACAAAAACAACCCACAATTTTGGTTTTTTTAATGAAATCTAGAATAGACCTAACAACTTTGAACGCTGAAACAACTTACTTGGGCTTCAACATACATATACATGAATGAGAGTTAAGCTTGTTATTGATTGTGGGCAGTGATACATTTTACTGTTATCTTAAAATGGAGTAAAGAAACACAGTAACTTCACTCAGAAAAGCTATTTAGATATTTAGTAAAGGGTATCTTTGACAAACACCACATAGCACATCACCCAACAATAACTTGTTGGTGTGTCTTCCCTGCATGGCAGTAGCAGTTTCCAAGTCTTGTTCTACTGCATGTGTAGCAGGGACTTCTGGAGCAACCAAGACAGTGTTGGGTCCTGTGTTTCTGGTTATACAGTAAAGGAGCAGCAGAGGTCTGACCTGAGGCAGGGAAACAGAACACTGGAAAGGTCGGGATGTTGTGTGTGAAAGATGCCAGATCATGTGATCCAGAGTGAGACCAGAATTTGAAATAAAATGAAAGAGTAACAAGCTTGTTCAGGCAAGGTTTCCCTGTAGGAAAGATCCCTGGCATAAAGCAAGTCAGCACATTACACTGCCAGAGGAAGAGCAATGTGATGCTAACTAAGGCCAGAAGCCAGAAGAACAACAGAGATACAGCACAGTGTCAGACAGTGGGTGTCCCCAAGTAGTGCCCCAAGGAATTTTGAGGCTCTGGAAAAGCTCATTCTCCATGAGCTGCAGTTTTATACAAGTGGGCAAATAACCACTTGCATGCATCTGCTTAGATACATTCTCTATACACGTAAAGAAAAGGTAGATACCTGTATTTTCCTACAGCAGGTACAAGAAATGAAGCTAGCCAATGACAGAGTTTATCTTCATTTTGGAACTTAATGCATTTCAGAATTTTCAGAAGTTACTATCCTTCACTGATCACAAAACATTTTATCAACATGAAAATGATTCAAGTGGATAGTAATAAGGCCACAAATGAGAAACTGAATGTTAATTAAAGGAGAATCAGAGTAAACTTAATTCTCCACAATTGTTTCACCACAGTAACAATTTCATTCTTACCCAATATCCAAAACAAAGAGGACCACTTTCCACTCCTCTAAGTCCTAAAAAAGACCTATCTTCAAGGCCTTTGTATGCTTTATTAACTTTTCTCCTAGAAAAGCAAAGTTACATACATGCTACCTGAGCACATTAAAATTACTTTCAGCCTCGTGATCTGCTGTGAGATGCCCTAGGAGAAGCAGCTAAGAAAAACATTTTAGAAATAACAATAGCAATTTATTTTCTTAACTGTGAACAACAGTAGTCTGAAATACTTTCAGTAAAGGTTTTCTTGGGGGCACAGGGGTATTATTTAATTTTCACTAAACATAGATGTAGAACACTTACACTTTTTTTTGCTGTGCTGGTGGTGTTTGTGATGACCTTCCTCGTCTTTTCTGTGGCGTAGACTGTGCTGATTCAACTGTACTAGTTTCAGATGGTTCTGCTCTGTTTTGAGGAAGACCCAAATTGCAAAGCATCAAATTATAATTTATGTCCAAAGATAAAAAATATGCAGCTTACAAGAAGATGGACTTACCTCTGCTGTGTTCTTTTTGATGTCCTATTTTGCCTGCCTTTTGGTTTTTGTTCAATGTTTTCAGTTTGCCTTTCTTCCTCCTCCTCCTCTTCTTCCACTGCCGCTGCTGGAGGTTGTTTTTTTTTGCTCCTTTTTGATGACTTTGCCACTGGTTCTTCCTTTGGTGTTGCCCCATTATTTGTTCTGGTAGGGCGTCCTCTTCTCCCTTTCTTTGGTGGACTGTTCTGCTCATCCTCACTTTCTATCACCTCTTCTTTTAGCCTTTTTTCCTCTTGCCACTGTGTTTCATCAGCTTCTGATACAACTGCAGGTCTCTTCCTTCCCCGTTGACTACCTCTAAGTTTCTGCTCTTGACCCAGCTTATTCAGGTCATCTATGCTTAGTTTCTCTTCTGAATCTGTGATACCTGCTTTCTTCCTTCCTCTAGGCTTCTCCATCTCTGACTGAAAGGATAAGATTGTACCATTAAATTAAAAAAATAAACTGCCATTATAAAGAGTCTCATGTAGAAACTTCCTCCAACAAGACAATCTTCAAATTACACAAGTTGTCTCAGATTGTTTACCATATCCATTTCAAAAACATTTGCAAAAATATAAACACACACCTACATATAAAATACCAGACAAGAGGGGAAGGTAGAACCCTATCTGAATCATAAGGTTTGAAAACACAAACTATCCCTTCACCTCTCCATGATCTAGTTCTCTAAGGAGCACAGTGAAGAGTAATAAACAGTGCAAAGATTTCAATAAGCAGCTACTAGGGCCACATCACTCCAACCAACCCTTACAACTCGGAAAAATAAGAAGTAGAGAATATTACCCATCCACCATTTCATGGGTACCATGACTCTTTCATTTCATATAATAAAATTGTCCAGAAGTCCAAATATTTACAGTATTTCTGCTTCATACCAGTCTTTGCTTCATACTAACACGACTGTATTTCAACACTGTTATTAGTACTTGCCACATTTAAATTTCATCTAAATAATCAGTTACATGATTTAAAACCTGAATGAAGGTTTTTTTCTCTTTACATCTGCTTTGTGACATAAGATAGAGGTCATCTTACATATTCCTATGTCTAACCAAACAGCTTTTCCAAGAAAAGCAGAAAGAGAATTTAGAAAGGACATGAGGGGGAAAAGGAAAATAAAGTGAAGGACAAAGAATTACACTAGAAGAGAGTAAGAAAAAAGTTAGAACAGCAATGACATCTCCTGTCAGTTCATGTCTTCAGTGACATCCTCATTATTGCCCACTTTATTTGCTTTTGCAGTCATCATGCACATCTGTCACTGCAGCTCCTTTTAGCCAGTAAGTAACTGCAGCCAATTTTCAAAGTAATGTTTCACCCTGGGGCTAGAAGTGTTCCACAGCCTTAGAACCAAAGTGTTACTCTATGATTTAATCTAGACAAATATCCTGAAATGATACCTTTTAAAAATGGACCTTCTGCTACCCAGTTAATATTCCTGCTTTTCAGTTAATGCTTGCTGTAATCTGTTGCTCATCTCCAAAAAATCAAAAATGAGTTCTGAATCCATGAGCTGGAGTAAATCACTTACAGATTTGAAGTAGAATGATGCTCTCAAAAATACTCAAAAAACCGACCTGTATTTGCTCCATCACCAAGTTTTCTCAGTTACCAGTTCAAGCCAATGCTTCTAAACATGAATTGCATGCCAGGAGGTGTCTGGACTTTCACACTTAAAAGTTTACTGAAGTGTTTTGTTGTTTTCTTTTTTTTTTTTTTTTTTGACAAGAGATTCCAGATTTTTTTGATTTAATTATAAACTGGGTTGCTTTTCCCACAGTATAAGATAGTTATTTATACTTCAAGACAAGTAAAAATGCAGCAATTGTTACAAGTCAGTAGCTTATGTCCCAAGCAACTTAGAAAAATGCACCAGAATGACATAATGAGAGAAAAGAGAAATGTCAGAGACAGTAAAAAGAAATAAAGCCGAGATGACATCAGATACAGGACATCCTTAATTTAGCCTAGAAAATCCAGTTCTAAAAAATCTTATTACTTTTTCGTGCACATCACAAATACTACAAAATTAACAGACTGTCAACTGCTATTAAGGCACAAAGAAGTGAAATTTACTAGTGGTATAGGCAGTTATTATTATTTGACTTGCTTTTAGAATTACAATACGATTATAATTTTCTTGGGTGGTTTATTTTTCTCTATTCTGATACAGGTATAAATACTGCTTAAGATAATATTTAGCCTGCTTATAACTTCTTTTATATATTAAAGCACTACATCTGAGTGAGAGTCCAAATAATATTTGATAGCCTCATTGGGAACCCTTTTTATTACTGAACCACATATATAAATCCATTGGTAAGAATGAGTAAGGATACTATCCCTCTCCAAAGCCTAAGTAACCTTGAGGACATGATTTCATGGTGGACTTCACTGTGCTGAGTTAATGGCTGAACTTGATGATCTTTAAAGGTCTTTTCCAACCTATATGATTCTATGAGAAACAGAATCTTTTTTTTCATTTATTTTCATGTCCAACTCTGAACACATTTTCCAGTAGTTTAAAATATCTGCTTGGTTTCATGTTTCAGCATATTTTTTCAAATTATCTCAAATATCATCACATTAATTTTTAACAGCTCACCCTTACAAGATCAGAGTCGTCCCTTTTGTCAGTTTTCTTTCCTGGTAAGGGTGAAGTCAGTGTGAATTCTTCATTTTCACTGTGGTCCATTTCAGTACTGTCAAGCCTAGGATGAATAACAATGTATTTACCTCATTATTATCATACATTGGGTAATCACTGGAAAAAATACTAAGAACAACAATCTTCATATAAAATCTATTATTAAACTACAAACAATTTGGCAAAAGGAACTATCCACTATATAGTCCACTATAGACACCACAGATCACAAGCCACATCGTTTAAGTCTCAAGACAAATGTTTTGATCATAAACCACGTTCATTGTTCCTTTTTCACTGGGAAAGGTAAGCAGCTTTTTTTAAGAAGAGTCTGAGTTGCAAGAGATCTGTGTTTGCATACGTTTGCCAAGACTTTCCTACAGCCATTAAAATCCTCACAGACAGACCAGCCAAAGAACACACACCTTCCTATGGTGAGTTTTAGGCAATAAAACAGCAATTCAAATTTCTCTCTGTTTTTTTGTTGCTTTTCACAGCAGCAATTTCATTTTTATTTCAGTTTCTACAAACTGTAAGTGTGGGCAATAATGCCTCCTGTATATGTAAAACACTGAGACCCACAGATAAAAGATAATGCAAAAAAGCCAATACACAAGTAATTCTAATTCATCTGCAGAAGTAGCATTTTTAAATATCAGTGCATGTTTTTTAATGAAAAGAAATACGCTATGTGTCAAAAAGAAAAGTTGTATTCAAAGACACAAACTCAACTCCCTGGCCTGGGCACTGCACAGAGTGAAAGATGTTCTCGCTCCTGCAGGTGTAAAATCTATAATAACTGGAATGCAACCGGAAGCCTTGGTTTTATACATCCTCTCAAAAGATGCAAATCTGCCTGTACATACTCAGATAGACTGAACCAGAAATATTGTGCATCCTGAATCATTCCCATCACTTCTCCTCCTCTTTGGCTTCTACACCCAAACCACTAATCCTGTTAAATTAAGTGAGCTGGAGAGATTATGAAGATGGACTGAACATGTTAGACTGTGAGTGCAGCATTTTTTAAAATTTGATCACAGATTCATTTTGCTGGATATAGAGAAGAATCTGGAGTCCACCTATCGTCAGCCAATAACGTGAGCCTGAATGACTTGTAAGAAATTAGCTTTTTGCAGACTTTCTTGTGGAGAAATATTTCTTGTAAAACACTGCACTACATTTGAAATTAATATTATATATTAAATTGTCACAGAAGTACCAAATGAGAAGTCTTTTATTCAAACATAACATTTCCTAAAAGTCTTGAAAGAACGTGAAAAAGTAGAAAAAATACGAATAATGAAGGCTATACAATCTCTCACTGTCTGTGAAAAAAAAACAGCAACTTTATGGCAATGGGACTGTCAGTTTTAAAAAAAATGAACATAGGTACAGGAACTGATGAATAACCTACAAAACTGACACAAAGTAACCTACCAATTTAAACATAGATAACTAGAAGATGACTTATGTAGCATTACAGAACACTCACCTCTTCATCACAAAACTAATCTAAAATCAAAAAATATTTGTTTGCAAAGTCCAGCACAGTGCAGAACTTGAGGAGGAAGTCATGCAGGACCAGCACAGTGGCCTGCCAGTTCTCCCTGGCTGGGATGTATTTGTAGCACCACAGCCAGGCTCCCAGGGACTGCAGCACATACATACGTGTCGGGGCGGTATATATCTATCTACCTAAAACACACCTCAAAAAAAACCCAACCCTTACCTCAAAAAAATAAAAACATTTGAGGCTCTCCTTTCCTTCTTAAACCAATTCTCAATGTAATTTGATTCTGGTGGGGTTTTTTTTTGTTTGTTTGTTTGGGTTCTTTTAAGAAAATAATTTCTGGAGTTGGAAAGCCAAATTCATGGTTTCAGTTATACCAATGTGGTACTGTAACATACCTTCAATGTAAGATAAAAGAATTCTGTCTTTTACTTAGAAAACATTGTAGAAATATTCAAAGTTTCCATTACAAATATCTGAAATATCAATGTTCCTTTGTTGTCTACCAACCTCCCTTTGATCCTTCCTGGAGAGCTTGGATTTGAGCTGCTGCTGGCATTGCTTACAGTTTCCATTCGTGAAGATTTGGATTGAGACTGCTTGCCTGCTGACGAAAGAGGCTTATTAACTGCTCCAAGAACATTGGCTGCTTTGGGCTGAAATCAAAAATATATTTCCTTTATTTTAAGCTACAGGTTCAGATAATGTTAACATATACTATGCTTAAAATATTCACAGATTTCACTTTCTGCAATCATTATCTTAACACAAAGTGATAAACATTTTCATATGAAAGCTGCAACAGACACCAGAGAAGGAAGCTGAGGGAGCTGCAATCAAATAAATAGCTACCACCAAAGCTGGTATTCTTTTCTCTACCCTAAGATTCTGCCCTCTTCTCATTGGTAGTACTGTGTGCTCACCAGACTGTGCAGTCAGCCACTGCATCACTGTGTGCCACTTGCTTTCTGCTGATTTATCTGCCCGAACCAGCTCCCCATCTGGATCAGATAAGCACCTGGCCTAGTGAAGCAGAAATAGCAGCAGGACGGCCCATTCAGCAAGGGAGACATTGAACTGGCAACCACATTAGTTTCAACTGGGAATAAATGAGAACCTCAAAAGCCAAATACTGTGGAGAAGATCCTGATACTTCTTGCATGGATTTAAAGATGTTAGCCTTTTAGTAAGTGCCACAACGTCTCCAGACACTGGTGAGCTTCAGGTTATTCATTTAACTGGATTATCTTTCACTCTTGCTGAATGCCTCCAGCTCATATTAACTTTTAAAAGAGTTGAAAGAGTTCAGTTACACCTAAAGAGAATTCCAAACACCCATGTACAAAAATGTTGAATTAAAGACCATTCCCTACATTTCTCATTATCCGTCTTCTCCTTCAATATTAGATTCCAGCTATGTCTGCAGTTAGTGACAGCAACAAAAAGTTCAACATGCATATCTTATCAGCCTGGAGTGTTTCTTTCTTAGAGCTGTGGACCATGGAAATTCTATTTATACTTTTATAGCCAGAGGGAATTTTACACTTACAAAGATTCATTCTGCACTAAGCACAAAAAAAAAAAAAATAGCATATGCTTTCCAAAAATAAACCTTGGAGAACTAAATTCAGCTTAACAATTTGCATCTATTAGTTTAGAACTAAATGTTAATCAGTAAGTGTATGCTGAAAGAGCTTGAAAGCGAAGAAATTTTCAAATTCACACTGAACTGACTTCCTACTAAGGAAGGACTAACAGGGTCTGCACTACCAGCTGCTTCCTTGCTACAGAATCTAAACGCAAAGCCTCCCTGCCCTCAGTGTTCCCTGCTTATATCCACTCCACTAACATCCATGCAAGCCGCTCTTCCAGGCACAAAAATAAGACTCTCCAGACCAACTTTCATTTCACGTTACTCTTGTGATAGTGAAAAAACTGAAAATTCTGGTGGTCAAATACATCTCTCCTGTTTGTTACAAAGTTTCAAACCTACACAAGAAGAGCTAGAGTACCTGCCACTAGAAATTTAAAATAATATAAAAGTTAACTTAGGATTCAAAAGAATTTCCATGATGACCTATTCCAATCCATAAATGCTGACTTTCAATTTCTCAAAGAGAAATCTGCTTCTTTCCTAGCTTGCATTGCTTCTTTACTAGTAAGTTACTAACTGACTGCTAATGCTTCATTAGCGAAGTTAAGGGTAATGAAGATACCGTAGTTTTGTTCTTTCACAAGATAACAAATTAATGTTCTTTGTCATCTAGAACAGGATGCATTAATCCAGATGAAAACCACAGTTTGTCACTTCCTTAGCCAGATTTTATTCTAAAAAGTACGTGGGTTTAGTTTTAGTGAAGAAAGAACACTGCCGTTCAATACAATGCATATTCAGAAAGAACAAATTAACAAAACTGTAGGACAATCAGTTATCTTGTAAGATACTGTAAAATGGTATTCAGCTTTGCCAAAGATTAACCATGTGATTTTTAACATAATTTCTCTTAGTTTTCCATAGCTGTCACTTTGTATGCAACACTGTAGTCTTCTTCATTCTAAAAAGGTTAACCATTTTGTAAACTTGACAAATATTGTGGGTTTTTTGGACTCTCTCCTTTTAAAGAGAACAGGCTTTGCCTACTGTTATCACAACCCAGGAAATACAGGTAGCAGTTTTCTCGTCTACTCATCCCTTTCTCTATACCTAGAAACAATCTGTTCTTTTAAACACAGTGTTTCCTAAATTACATGCTAGTTTTCTTTAATACACAAAACAAAAACAACAACAACAACCCACAAGGAAAACAAATAAAAAAAAACACTCTAAAAAAAAGACAAAGCAGAATGCAAACACCGCACCAAAATAATCCAACACATCCCCCCCACACACACACCTACCTTTCCAGGGGTGAAAAATGACTTCATTTCTGGAGGAAGATAATTTTTGGTGTTACTGAAATTCTGTAATAAAAACGGGGTGGGAGAAATTACAGCAATAATCAGTGAATGAGAGATAGATATAGATACACACATTCTGGAAATTGCACTGCAAAATTTTATTTACATAATTTATGCTTTTGAATTTTTAAACCAGAACAGTAATATGGAGGAAGGGGGAGTGGGGGGAAGAGAAATTGGGAGTGTGCACACATACATAATATATTTATGAAAACATATACATATGTACATTTTCAACTACAATATAAGAGGAAGAAGTCTGAAGTTAAAAGAAATATTTAAGAATAACACTGAATTACAAATAAAAAATATTTATACAGATTTATCTCAAGAAAAATTAAATGCCAAGGTATACCTTATCAGGTTGAGTAAAATATCTGGCTGGAAGTACAGGGTCTTTAGGGGATTCCAAACTGTATGTTGTACTCTTTGACATAATGATATTCATTGCTACATCACAGACTGTATATAGTTTCTGTAAATAATGAAATTTAAAAATCAAAAAACACTTTAAAAGTTCACTGCAAATCTTGACAAAAGACAATGTATCTTTTGTGCACAGGACCACGAGAAATCAGAGTTTAATCACAGCAAACATCTTAAACATTTAACATTAGCCTGCATCTTAAGCAGTGTCTCTCAGGCCACTGAAATACAGACAGTAAAGGCAAAAGAACTGTAAGTCTAACAGCTGAAGACAGCTGGTTTTCATGGTCTTTCTACACTTAAGAATAGTGCTTGCCATATTTTCTAAGACAAAGTTAATCGAATGAGAACACACATCCCACCCACTACCCAAAAATCATATCGGTGGGAAAAGCAGAAAAGTGATAAATCAGGACATTATGTGATGCTAAAACAACCAAAAAAAGGTTTGATACATGCACTACACAATACACATCAGATTTCTAATGTATTTTTCTTCCTCTATTGAGCTTACTCTTACACTTCAGAAATTAAATAATAAAAAGCACTTTAGTAGATGATTTAAACAGTAAATTGTATAGTTTTTATCTTTTTAGTGTTCAGTAGTCTTACTGAGACAGAAAGAGAACTGAAAACTATTATGATTCCCTTGCAAATGTGCAAGAATAACTGAAGCACAGGAAAATAACTACCATCTAAACTAAAATAAATACAATCATTACAGTATATAAAATATCATTTCAAGCATACAATTCTATTGAAAGACCTTTCGAAGTTGGTGTATAAACAAAAACCAACTCCCTTCCATTAGCAAGCCAGAATGAAATGCAATTTCCAATCAAAAAGTATCACCTACTTCATTCATTTTTTGATCATCTGGTCCTTGAGCATCCTTAGTCTGTTTGATATTTTCTACCATTTTTCTGATAAATGCATGACTGTTGTTTTCATTTTTAGCCATTAATATTTCCAGTATGAACCACAGGCACCTAAAGGAGAAACGTGGTATCCCGCATGAATAAAGGTACAAGAGAAATTCCTTTAAAAAGCACATTTGAGACAGTGATTTAGTCCAGCTTTTACTAGTATTATAAATTTGAACCAGTCTAACTCTGGGAAAACAATTCTTCTGGAAAAAATGAAATTAAGATGAGCAGAAGGCGAAGGGTTCCTCTATCAAATATCACAGAGCACTAAAAAAGCATCTATACTATTTCTCTCAATATTTTACAGAAGTAACTGGCATTATTATGCACACTGGACTGTGTAACAGGGTACCACAGTGAATTAAAATTCCACTAGAATAAAGTTAGAAATAACACTATTAAAAGTGATCTTACTCTTTAATGTCCTTGAGTTGTTCAATGTCCTGGACTTTGACATAATCTGGGTCATGAGCTAGAAGATGGATAGTATAAGGGACAACATACTCAGGTAGAAGTGACAACAGTTTCTCTGAAAAGCAGAAGAAAGATGTATCAAAAAACTACGTACCAAGAAGTACGCTTTTCTGCCAAAGAAGAGAGGATAAATTTTGAGGTCAGCATGCATTAAAGTATGAACACGTGTGCCTATCATTTCTCTTTGATGTTCCATTTCATGACTGATGCGCACATGTCTCGTGCATGCAAGAATTAAGATTTCACATATCTCTCATGCAGGGTTGCATGTTTTCTAGCTATCTTGAGATACAGCTACAGTCATCTACTCCCAATCCTTTCCTCAGGTCAAAGCCTTTATTCTGAAGGACTTTGAAAAGCAGAAGTGAGGACAGATCACAAAATCCATGTAAACTGCAAGATATGAGACCAACACAACTGCAGTACAAGTTGCTACTCTTTCTTTGGACATTGCAGTGTACAGCCTTGCTGTCAAGAGAACAAACAAAGGCTTTGTGCAGGGGCTTTACAATCAAATTGCCACAGTTTCTGTTTCAAGTGGAGTGGGAGGTCCCACGAAAGCTGTACCAAAGCAGTAGTGCACTGAGTTGGAAAGGCTCAATCCCACCTAAACAGAGCAGTACAACTGTACTGTGACATTCAAAGCATTCAAAATTTTTTCTAGCATCCTCTGAGACTTTCAAGTAATCCTAAGCAAGGACTACAAGAAAGTCTTTTCTCCATCACAACAGTCCAAAGGCCTATTCCCCTTGGGCATTCAAAAAGTAAGGGTTGTTGCCAACGGCCCTCTCCAAACTGTGATCACAAAATACACATTCTGTAAGGTAACAGATTCCCTGACCCAACCAACACCATGAGCGTGAACTCCAGCACTTCAAACATCACCACCTAAGGGGCAAGGACAACAGAAGGACAAGTTGTACACCAAAAGTAAAAAAACCAACATTTTTCAGCAAACATCCACACTGCTTTCTTTAGTCGAATGCCTGAGAGAAATCAGCACACCTAAGTAATTAAACCTGTACCCTGTGCAACAGGCAAGCCAATGGGCAAGGGAACTGGTATTCCATGTATATTGCTATGGCACAAGCACCTGATCATTAGTGCTTGTGGCAAATGCAATACCATAATATTGACATGACTTGAATGTAACTAAGTAAAGAGGGAAATTCCTAGCTCTGCTTTCGAATAACCACCTTTTGCGATAGTAAATGCATGACCAAGTCTGGAGAACCTTCTTTCAGTAAACTTTACCTCTCCCATATTTGTTTATGAATAAGTCCAAACACCTGTATATCATTATATACACCAATGTATGTTTGAAAACAATTTTAAAATACATTAGAACACTAACATTTTTTCCTCCAACATATGTATTCATATGAGGTGTGCTTGACAAATACTGTGCACATCAAACAAGATACACTATTATTGTAGATATTAAGAAGCTAACAAAATAATTGTGCATAAGTCAAGTCTTAATCTACCTTTTTCTTAGAGGTCTGCATAAATAGGGGTAATGCACAGCCTACATAAAATATATATATTAAATCACCCAATGTCTTCCTATTTCAAGCTGTATTTATGTAATTGAAATCCAGTGCACTTTGCAAAGTAGTTTTTAGTGTGTTTCAATTGACACTGCACTAAAAACTTTAAAAACATCCTTCTTCAAGAACTTTCCTTCATTTTAGACAGTAGCTGTTCACATTACTAAACAAAAAAAATAAAGATGTGGCAGGGAAGGAAAATAATGTAATTACAACTTCAGAGCACTAGCAAAATTGGCTTGCCTTAGATATGCCCCAGACAAACCAACCCACTATTATTTGTAGTAATTAGCAACTTCAATAGAATGCTCATCAAGAGCTCATAAACTCCATCTTTCAGTGACTTCCTGCCTTGGACAATTTCTTATATAACTATAACAATAATTCCAACTGGGTCTGGAAAATAAAATGAGTTCCAGACAAAATAGGAAAAGAATAAATATTGATAGATATTATATTTAACCCCTGTCATGACAAAAAAAGAGTAGGGAAAAAAAAGAAAAAAAACTTGAACTTTTATCTCTAATGAAAGAAGACACTACCTGAAAAGTAGGGTGGCTTCCCTACCTGCACATAAAACTACAATGTGCCAAAACACTTCCAAGAGCCCTTAATGAGCTTTTAGGAAGAAAACTTGCTAAAACAAAAAATCCTTACTCCTGTAATTTTTCTGCTTATTGACTTTCAGGTAAAAACCCATCATGAGAACACAAAAATTCGAATGCAAGGCACATCTCTACCCAGATGAAACTAGTAATAGACACACAATCAAAATAAGTCTCTTCTTGAGTGGCTTCCACTCTGAATAGCATTTAGAGGACTGAAGAGGGCTGAGAACAATTCCTGCCAGCCTATAAAAGGCCAGTGTGGAAGCAAGAGTCACATGTCTAAGTACCAGTATTTAAGAAGTTTTCCTCAGGCAAGGTATATTTACCATATTTTCAAAAAATGCTGAAATCTCCCCAAAATATCCAACAGATATCCTCCTCACCTATAGGAAGTTTTCAAGACAAAAGGTGTAACAAAATCACACATTTATAGATCCAGATAAAAGCTGCAATAATCAAGGATGCAGATTTCCACTGGAAGTACTACCATCATTGCAACCCTGAGTTACTGCATGGTCAGCAGGGAGAGTGGCAGAGGGAGACACACATTTAAATATCGTGTTTTTTCCAGAACTGAGCTTTGGCTGATCTGCTGCAATATGGATATCTTAGGATACAAAGAGTTCAAGACATTTTTTATTTGCTGAAAGCTCAGACTGGTAAATCTGAATGGCACAAAGTTAACACTGTATTCCTCAAAAAAATCCTGCAATCTACATTTAATCCAGACTCCCCATGCATTATAGCACATGTCAAATCAATGGCATCACTCAATTATTTCAGCAAGAAAAGAATTTATCAGGCACACTTTGATGTCCTACTGGATAATCACACACACCTAAATTCCTCTTAATTTCTTCCACAGATTTTTGATAGCAGCTTTGCAACATTGATTTTGAACATATGAGAATTCTTGTATTTTCTGTCTTTAAAACTAAAAAGTTTTCAACTTTCAAGGGTAAGAGTCTTAAAATGACTTAGAGGTGTTCAATTCATTTTTCTTTTTTACATGTTACTGAGTGGGAGAAAAGTACCACTCTTATCTTTAACTATAATTAAGAATACACAAAAGGATTTGTCTGCAGACTTATTCTCTGATCAAAGTCTAAGGGGACTAAGAAAGACTGACTGAAATGGCTAATATGAAGTGATTCATAAACAGAAAAAAATCAGTTATCTAACAGCATCTCTGAGATCAGATTCACGTAACAGGTCTGGTTTAGGCTAAAACCATGAAAAAATCCCCTTCATTTCACAAAGGTCAAACCATCAGTGCTCTTTCAAAGAAATAAAACTTTCAAAACTCTTTATTAAAAAATGCTATAGGTCTTCATGAAGGCCTATTTTTTTCCTGTGAACATGTACCAGTGTTGCAATACTGTACGTGAGTGGCTTTAAGTCAAAACGACTGATTTAAGAAAAACAGCTGACACGAATCCATATTAACTTCCAAAGCATTCCCACGATCAGACTGCTAGCACTGAAAAGAAAGAATTGCATAAACTCATCCTTAAGTGCCTACAAATATAGCCCTTTGCCAGCATAACACAAGATGCTACTCAATACAGTAGTGCAAGGACAGTCTATCTATGTATTAAAGTTATGTATTAGAAATTGATGAAGTAAAATTAATCATTGTCAATTCACTTAGAACACTATTAACATTATTAAGTTAAAACATTACACATTACTGCCTTGGAAAATTACTTCAGTTCCAATATATTTAGACATAAGCATTTGCACAGTTTTTAACAAAACTCAAAAGTTTGAGCAGTGTATTTTAAAGAAAAAAATCAAAAGAAAATCTGGACAAAATAAAATCAGAAAACCCGAAAATTTTCAGTTTTCATTAGATACCTCCAAATCAAATTTACAGTGGTTCTGTGTATAAAAACAGACAACCATTAATGTTTTCGGTCTACTCACATTTATATTTGAACTACAGCACTTGTACCAAAGAGTGACTTCTATTCTCTTACCACTAACTGCTGCATGTTGCTTCAGATATTCCCTTCTGACATTTATGTTCTTCACAAGGCACTGCCTAGCATGAGCTCTTCTCTCTTTCACAGGATCTTTTGCACACAGTGCACAAATAGCCATATATTCTAGTGGCAGCCGTAGTCTAGAAAGGCCTTTGTGAAGTTTCTGAGCAAATATTTGTCTCACTTGGTAACATTCATCCTATTAAAAAAAAAACAAAACAAAACAAAAACAAAACCAAAAAAGATAACAGTAAACTTTTCTGAAAGCAATACAGACTGTAAAATAAAGCATGGAAGCTCAGGTAAATATGTCAAAATCAATTAGACCTTGAAGTCAGTGAAACATAGGAATTGCAAAATTTTTTTTAATGCCAATTCAGAGAAATTTAACTGAACTAATCAACTGAAGCTTCCTTTAAGCTCAGAAGAAGAGCTAAGAAATTGTGCAAGATGATGTCGCACTCAGGAGCCAAGGCCTAATTTAACACAGTACTAAGGCAGGGAGCCACTAAAATTGTGTAGAGTTGGGTCACTTGCTTTGTAAAGCCAAAGTCAAAGATCTGTATGGAAATATTTTAACCACCAGTAACCACCACATGTTGATTTTACTGCTATGATTTCACACATTTTCATCAAGATAACAATAATAAAAACTGAACAAAATTCAACAGAAGTACCAGATAAGTTGAAACACTGAAGAGAGTACCAAGCATTTGCATTATACTGTGGAAACCTATGCACTACAACTGACCATGGAAGAGAAGCACCTGTGTCTAACAGCTCCCAAATAACACAAAGTAAAATAATTATGAAGGCAGCAATTATAGTTTTACAGTTTGTTAAGTAATGTGTCCCCAGAAAAGGCATGAACTTTAATTTTGTTTTGCACGTACATACCACAAAGCATTTACTAACACAGGACAAGGAAGCTTAACAGAAACAAGTGCAGAAAAGAGTTTGAAGAAAAGCTTAAGGTAAAAAAGGTCACCAAACAGCTTGGCAAATTTAACCTGCCAAAAAAGAGGTACGTCAAGATGCAACATTTATCTCTAAATATGAAGAAAAAAACTTCAGGAGTTAGTAGCTACTTTAGTCAAATGACAGTTTTGAAGTCAGAAAGTAATGAAGAGGGTTTCCAGCTATCAGTCAACTGCAAGTGCAGAGCCAAAATCTAACCACTGGTTCTGCTAAATTTGCAAATGGCATCAAAAGAGATCAGGTAATAGATAAAATAAGCCTCCCTCTTCCCCCATCAAAAATGAAATCCAGAAAATACTTTTTTCAATCAAGCCCCATTTTGTCCTTTCTGCACTTCAAGCAATATTCCCCTTCTATGGACTGAAACCCTGAAACATCTGCTGTAGCCAGAGTTGAGGTAACCCAAGCCCACAAACTCAAACCATGAGATCTGTTCAACATCTCCTTACAGCAAACCCACCCCCCAAAGGAGGCTAAAATACAGCTCTCTTTTCCTCCTCAGTAACACCTAAGCCTAATGCCTTTAGGAAGCTTAGAAGAGACTGATGCCTAGTTGGTGCCTCAGCAGGGGAAGATCTCCTCTTTGCCTCAGAGGACAAGGAAGGTACAGTTTGTATAACTGATGGCACCTACCATACTGAAAAGAGTATCAAAACAAAGAAGCAAAATTCTGATAGGAACTACAAGGTTCACATTAGCAATAAAGAAATATTAGTGACAGGAGGGAAATGACTGAAGAAATGAACAGATTTTGATCACTGGATTCACAAGAAAACAGAACATGCAAATACTACACTGACAAGGCCAGTTTGCCATGACATTATTCCAGTTCAAGTATCCTTTCTGGAGCAGAGACAGAACTTATTGTCATTACATTAAGTGCCTATTTTTCTCTCGACTAACTTTGTTCCAAACTGTAAAAATCTTTAAAACTCATTTTGAGAAAGACTAACATTTCTATTCAGTTTTGGAACTGGAAAACTGAAAAGTATCAGACTTTGCTTTAGGTGTAAAAACCTTCAGCTATTATCACTGAATTCCTGCTGCATTTTTGCTAGATTTCATCTGCTTAAGTAGTTTAAAGTATTTTTCCACTTCTCTCGTTTTTAATAGCAATTGGGATCTGAATAAGGGCTCCATTCCATATGAATACAGAAGCTTAAAATCCAAATAAACATGATTAAAACTATATACAAGCCTAATACAGACTGTCTTACTCTGATACAGGAATGATTTTTCTTACCTAACTGTAACCAACTCCAAGCAACTTAAGAAACTAAAAAAGATACTCTACATGAAAATAAACAATATCCACACAGGAGCCATACCCTGTATTTTTTAATATTAAATGCAAATTTAAAGTCTTGTGACATTTAAAATGGGTTGCGGCTTTTAAAGCTTTAGCCAGACACAGGAATTAAAGTCTAGAATGGAATATCATTATTACTGCAGATATCTTCTGGACAGGATTTCTTCCAAAGTATTTCTTAACTTCTGGAAAGCCAGGAGAACACCAGCAATTACACAAATAACACCAACAGAAGTTCCTTCATGACCACCTTACTCTTGGGGTACGAATCACTTTCTATAAAATTTGCTAACTCTACAACCAAAAGAAGAGAGGATCCTTGTATCTCTACTTACAATTTGAGAGTTATTTTCTTACTATAAGCTAACAGGCAGAAGTCAAGGATGAAAATTTCAGCATCTACTAAGAAATCTTTCCCTATTTCTTCTAATATTTGAAGGATGCTAATTATCTTTGCAGACCTCTGCATTCCAAATATATTCTATCCAAGAAATTTTATTGAGAAACCAAGATCACTGTTGTCACCTTAGTTCAACATACTTTACATCATCTCATTTCAGCTTCCAGTAATGTCATAATGCAGCTGGGGTATTACTTAAATACATACTGCATTTCTCAGCTTATCAATATTCTAACATTTGACTACTTTAAGTTAGTACTCCCCCAATGGACAGCCCAGTACTGTACATCTAATTCTCATCCAAAATGAGTTTTCAGAATTATGTAGTGGAAAAATAATTTCATGCCAAGGCTGAATGGTTTGCATAAAACCAGATTTGCAGAAATATACATAACATACAGAACAAACAACGATATACTCATACATTTGCTGATAACCCACAACTCCCAACAAATTTCCTTACATTTATGGCTAGTGCACACAGCTGGTATTGTTCTAAGGTGATGATTTCATGGTAACAAGGTTCTTGTGCCAACTTCACAATAGCATTCCCTGCAGCCAGCCTCAAGCGAGACATATCAGGTTTACTGAAAAACAAGCACATGGATTGTGAAGGTTAATTAGTTAAAAAATTACGTAATTATTTGACTGAATGAAGTCAGTAACTTTGCATCACTGAAAAACAAGTACTTGAAAGAAGTTTCTGTGAACTTACCCACCCCCATGCCAGCAGAAGCAATTTCAAACCCAAAGTAATTTTCATGGCACCACATTTTACAGCCTATTACCACATTACTATTACCTGGTCCCAGCTTGGCAATAAAAATCTTCCTTCAAATTTCCTAAAAGTTTCACATGGGTGTGAAACAGTTCAAGCTGTGCATTGAGCCAGGACAGTTCATACTGAGCCTCAGAGACCACATCTATCAGTAAGATACTTCTGTTCAGCTTGCTAGTCCTCCTTCAGCAGGGCAATCCTGCCAAAAACATAGCCAGCCCATTCCTAGTCCCCAAAGTTGCCAAAATCCATGTTTCAGGCCAACATACATGAAGATTAATTAGACACTGTAATACACGACTGAGTAAATTTTATTTTAAGACAATAGTAAAGTGTCTTTGACATGCAACCACAAAAAATATTGTGCATCAGATGTATGGCAAGTTTTCTACAGCAGAAAACTATGACATTCTAAACTCCAAAAGCTTTTAAATAATTTTTCTCTTGGTGAGCTTTAGTTTAAGAAAAAATGCAGATCATATCTAATATCAATACTTTCAGCAACTGCTGGTGTCCTCTGATACTGAAACAACTCTCATTTTTTGCTTAGTATAGACTAAACTCAAAATCCTACTACAAAGACATGCAAGATTCAGCCTAGCTCTTCTACCTAACTACAAATAGAAAATCAGTACAATCTTGAATTTTGTAGGACTGTTTACGAGTTACAAAATTAAAAAGAAAGACCTGGAAAGGGCAGTTCAGATACTGTTTGCTGATAAAATTTAATATTAAAAAAATACAAGACTGGTGAATTTAACCTACACATGCTAACATCTCAAAGAAATCAGTTGTTGATTCAAAAGCAATTCAACAAAGTCATCAATCCTACTTCTTCAAAGTGTAAAGGCTGAACAAGAGAAGGGATTTTTTTTCCAAGTGGGACCTTGCCTTCACCTTACACTCCATGCTGAACTATGCTTTGAAATAAAAAATTAAGAAATTCTTTACACTGTCACAGAAAGGCAGCTGCGTAGATTTCAAGAGGCATTTATGGCTGATGAGAGTAATAACATCATGATGATCACAACATGAGTAATGGAACAGCATCAAATGGCTCCTGAGCCCTGCTACTTTAATTTAATTCAATAATCTTCAGCAAATTATTAAACATTGTTTAAAAGACAAATGAACACTAAAATTGACTCATACAGAATGACCTCATATCAAGTACAATCTGTACTGAATGGACAATTTTTCTCTTTTCAAAGCCTACTCTAATTTGGAAGGAGCAGTATCAGGTTTGCACAGAAGGGATACAGTAAGCATTCCCAGAAAGAAGATACCCTTATTGGACTCAGTGGGTGAAGAACTAAAGTCAGGAAGTATCAGCAAGTTCCACGCAGAACTAACAGCCCTGAAACAGCATCTCCTATGCTTCAGGTTTTAGAGTAATTGTTAGTGTAGGCAGTATATCTCACACAGAGACAACGGACTGGCCACTCTACCAGTTTGGAGCTTTCCTGAAAAGCAATAGTGGGATTAACAAAATAATTAATACATCTCCTGTCAACAGGGCTCTTGCCTCATTCAGCAGTGGGTGCACATTTTCCCTAGTCTTCCCTTCATCTCTCGTTTAATTAAAAAAGCTCTTCTGGTTGCATTTGTCACTTCTCACTAGATTTTATCCCAGTTAGTTTTTGGCTTTCCTAACTGTATCTCAGATGGTATTCTCTGTATTCCTGCCAGGTTATCTCTACTTCCTCCTTCTGTGTACCTCATTACAACCATAGAATTGGGGCTGGAATGGACTGCTAAAGATCATCAATGAGCAGGTACTTGGAGGTCTGTCCAACCTGACCTTGGATGTTTCCAGGGGTGGAGTAGCTATCACCTCCCTGGGCATCCTGTTTCAGTGTTTCATCACCCTCACCATAAAAAATTTCTTCTATCTACAGGCTCCCTTTAAGTATAGAAAGGTCACAATAAGGTCTCCTCAGACCCTTCTCCAGGCTGAAGAACTCCAACTCACTCAGCCTTTCCTCATAGCTCCAGCCCTCTGATCATTTTTGTGACCCTTCTCTGAACATGCTCCACCAGGTCCATATGTTTCCTGTGCTGAGAAACATCCCAGGACTGGATGCAGTACTTTGGATAGGGTCTCACCAGAGCGGGCTAAAGAGGCAGAATCAAATCCCTCAAACTGCTGGCCACACTTCTTTTGATGTGGCCCAGGACACAGCTGGTTTTCTGGGATGTAAGCACACACTGTTTGCTCATGTCCACCTTTTCATCCACCAGTGCCCCCAAGTACTACTCCATTGGGCTGCTCTCAATCCCTCTGTTTGTGTTTGAATTTTGCCTGGAGCATCTTGTTTATCCAGGTAAGGTTTGCTGAAATATCTGTCTGACTTTCTGCTGTGACCACACTTGAGCACTGAGAGGTGATTTTTGAATACCAGGTAACTGGCTTTCTCAGGACCCTCTTCCTTCCAGGCCTTATCCAATGGGATCCTACAAGCACATTTTTATAGAGACCCAAGACTGTTCTCCTCAAGTCCAGCACTGATTTTGCTTTCTAACCTCTTTTTGCCCTCAGGATTTTAACTCCGCCGTCTTAGGGTCATTATATCCAAGGCTGCCTTCAACCTTCACATCGCCAGTAAGCCTCTCCTCATTGGCATTTATGAGAACCAGCAGAGAGCCTCTCCTCAACAGGTCCTCTACCATTGTGTCAAAATGTTGTCATTGATGCTGCCCTCGATTTTTATGCCCTGCTATCTTCCTCTACCAGCAGATATCAGAGTGGTTGAATTTCCCCATAAGGGCCAAAGACTGCAATACATGAAGTTGTTTCCAGCTGTTTAAAGGCCTCATCCACTTCCTCTTCCTGGTCAGGGGTCCCCCAGCAGACACTCACCACAATGTCACCCAGAGCAGTTTGCTCTTCAATTCTGACCCGTAAGCTCTCTGTTGGCTTGACATCCATCCCCAGGTAGAGCTCCAAGCTGAAGGGTCACCTCCACAGCAACATCACATCACTGCAGCTTTCTCCCTACTTTGAAAGGATCCCTCCCTAGCCCTCCCACCATTATATAAAGTTTCTACTATTACTTTTGAGTACAAAAGGAGTGGAAAAATTAAATTTCTAAACTACACACAGTAAGGAATCATCATTCCAAGCATGAAAACACACAGGGTCTAGAGAAACAATCTATTCACAAATAACTGCATAAGCCAACCATGAGCACCAAGCAGTCATGCTGAAAAGCCAAATTACTACCACTCAACTCCCTGGTAACTGCCACAAATGGTCATATTACAGAATATAAAACTATGAAACAATTATTTACAAAGAATTTTAAGACAGACTACATGGTTGCTACAAAGATAAAATACTAGACAATTCTCAGGTTTGCAATTCTGCACCTACAATATGGGTTCTATCTGCATAACTACTGTGTAACATTAACTCTACCCGAAGATTTACACATACTGGCACAATTCACCCGTGTCCTTAATGGCTTTTGTAGAAATAAATTTTCAATGTTCGGCAAACAGTACTAGCTGACAACTTGTCACTTTACCTACCACAGAGGATTAAGAAGACACTCAGAAAAACAAGTTGTCTAACAGTCACCTAAAAGGTAAATTATTTATTGAGACTTAATCCTTTTCCCTCTAACTTGTGTATCCTTTAATACACAAATGTGTATCCTTTTAATACACATTTCCCTCTAACTTTTAGAGACCTCAAGGGATTAGCCTGCTTCCAAGCAGAAGAGTCTTGTGTACTATTTCCACCTGATTTATACAACACGCTATTATTTTTTATTAGAAAGCCCACCTATTGGCCTTTGGCATACACAGAAATTGGCAGATCAGGAACAGCAAGCTCCATAAAAAATTAAACCAATTTTCAGTAGGAAGGAGGAAGTTGCACAGTTTATTCTTGTAATATGAGTAATGGCCTTTTGAAGAGATAAATGAAAGTAAGAATAAAAAAACTAAAATTCAGCTGTGTGTAGTGTTACAAAACCTGAGTCAGAAAACTTACATAGGAACCCAGCCAAGTTAACCATCACCTCTTATGAAATGAGATGTATAAATTGTTAAGCAGTCTAACAGAATAGTTTACACAATACTTTGTCTAAAACTCTCCCCACACCATCATCACAGACATGAAAACATTATCATCTGTTACACACCTTATTTTCCCCTGCTCTGTTAAATCTCCATCACTGTGTAATATAGTCGTTAGCAATCTCAGAGTAGAAGTTCCTGACTTGCTGTGGTTGTTCTTCATTCCTAGCAACCACCGAACCATCATCTTGATGGCTTGAATCTGAAAAAAAAATTTACATAGAAAGTCAAATGATACCATAAGCCTCATTTTTAAAATAATCTTAATTTAATCACATAGTATTTTTTCCCAAGTACTTTTTGCTGGGAAAAACATAAACCTGTCAGGATTGCAAAACATCATTTAAATACTAAAAGATAACTAGACATAGTCTCACTAGACAGCAACTTTTCACTGAAAGTCTCAAGCATGTATTACAGCGAATAAAAATGACACATTTAGTTAAAGTTTGAGCTGTTTCTTCTACTAGGCCATCACATATTTTGTCCTTTGAAAACTTTTTCTTAATTGAGCTTCCATCCATTAAATAGTGTGAAATATCAAAGCAGTTAACACTCACTAAGAAAATATTACTGGATCAAAAAACAGAACACATTTTCACCTTTATATATGCCTATAATTCATAGAATATTCTGAGTTGGAAGGCACCCAAAAGGATCAACAAGTCTAACTCTTAAAGTGAATGGATGATACGGGGATGGAACCTATGACCTTGGTGTTAAATTCCTGTGCTTAATCAATCCCTATATATTCTCTATTTATCTATGTAATACCTGAATTTAAATTTAAGACAAGTAAATGACAAAAGCACTTAATAGACATTTTGACTGTTAGGAGTAGCAATCAGTACTACGATAACTTTGCCTGGTAATGAGTATTTTTTTCACAGCTATTTAAAGAAAAGCCTCAAAGCTGGTTATTTGGGATAACTTGTTATTGTCAATGGAAACGACAAGTTTTTTAATACAAGCTTTTGCCACTATGCAGAATCCAGCAACTATCATGAAACGCTGAATAATTTCACATTTCTTTAGTGAAAATAAAACATCAGTTTGGAGATTGTTTTCATATTTGAATCCCTTTATCCTTTCACTTTCCTTTCATATGACAGCAGAAATAATAAAGAAAACTAAGAGGGGTATCTTCTGACAACAGAATGAAAATGCTCATCTGAATCACAGAGACATCCTTGGAGAATAGAAAAAAACCAAAAGAAAATACTGAACTCTGAAGATCAAAACAAAACCCAAAAACTTTAGAAAACTTACATGATAACTTCAAATTTTCTCATTAGTGACATAAGCAATTCTAGTAACTTTTATATAAACATTCATAATACCACTAAATTCAATTTATTACACAATTGATCCATTCTTTGACACAAACTGACCAAAGTGGTCCTCTCAGATCTCAGTTCTAGGCCTATCTCTTATATGTGAGTATATTTTTTAGCACTGTAGTCCATTTACTCCACCACAATGGGTAACACCAGCAAGCTGCAGGATGTCCCCAGAACCCAAAATGCAAATGGAGTCCGAGGAACAGAAATTAAATTGTCTTGCCCTCACACTTTAAAAAGGCTTTCCACTGGAACAGCTCTAAGTATCCACCAGAAGATTTTGCTAGCAATAAACCAAATAAATAATTGTAATACAACAATAACAGCATCAGATCTTTTCACAGGTCACAAATTTACTTTTTTTCATGTCATAACTAGTGCCTCCCATTTGTGGGTAGGATGGAAATAGGCCAGCTGTCCTTGGTCTTCAAATAAATCATGTATTCAGCCAGGGAACAGTCACATGCTGCCTTGTCCCCTGACTAATTTCAATTTCAATTTCAATCTTTGCTTCTATTAACTCCCTCCATAATTCCTTTTCCCTGGTTTTATTATCCAAGCCTATTCTAGTCTTCCTTTCATGTAGCCAAGTCCTAATCCCATCTCCTTCAGAATTTTTGTCTGACCCTACTGGTTTCCCTATTTCTTTGCTGGTGTTAATGATGATATGATGACATTTCAGCAACCATTCAGAATTAAGCATTCCCATGAAATTAGCACAGGTCATAAGAATTCCCCCAGTCACTACTACCGATTACCTGAAGACTTAGTTAAACATGACATGAGTTTGGACTATTGTCATGTTCTTAATTCTCCCTTTGCAACCAAAAAGTGAAGCAAATAAAGGATAATTCCAGTCAGAAGGAGTGTTAGGAGGTCTCCAGTTCAATCTCCTGCTCAAAGGAAGGTCAGCTATGCAATCACACCACACTGGTCTCAATTTTATGCATTGTGGCATCAAAAGCCCTCCAAGAATGAAGACTGCAAAGGCTCTCTTGGCAACCTGCAACCTCTTGCTATCCGTTGCATTGTATGACTGTTCTCAGTTTCAAGTGGTGTTCCATAAGTCTAGAATTGTTCTCCGAGATGAGAAAAATTATTATACACAACAAGAAAAGACCAAGAAAGCAAAAATGAGACAGAAGCATATCAAAAGATAACTGTCTTCCTACTACATCACCATTACAATAGCAGCTGGCTTAGGTTTCTACTGCTTGAGGTTTCAGAGCCACAAAGGCTGCATATTTGTGCAGTAGTGAAAAATGAAACAAAGTCCACTTAGAGCATAGCTAGAGAAATAGTATGAGAAATCTTATATTCCAGTGATATGGAAGGAAACAAGAAATATCATTGCTACTACACAAGTCTCAGTCCACTGAATGGTGCACAGTATTCATCACAGGTCATTGCCAAGAGAGATTACTGCTTTAGAACTCAAGTTCCAGGTGTAGGAATTCTAGTCTAACTCATACAGCCATTAAACCAAGTCATGGTTAATACTGTACTGAAATCTTTCTCTGCAGACATTCTTTCATTTAGCATCCAAAACTAAGGCTATCCTACATCTGCTAGGCTGGACAATATTACAATTTAGTCTTCAGCAGTCCTTCCCATTCTCATACTCCAGTTTGCTAGTTTTAAACTCGCCACTAGATATATAATAATGTTACAAAGGGAAAAAGAGGGTTTTAAAACCAGAGTGAAGAAAAACGCACTGTCAAAGAGAAAAAAATTTAAAAATCGATGGCATGGCCTGCAGCATACATTAAGTTTATGCTCCTCAGCAGTAATAAATGCTAATTAAATTTGCAAATCAATTTTCACAATAACCTGTTTTCACCTGCAAATAAATGCTTCTTACAGTTTTCAGGCTTGGCTTCAACTTCAAATTGCCTTAATAATTTCTACAGGTTAATTCCCTTCCAAATATATGAGAAGTTTTATCAACATAAAAGCACATTTTAAAGCATTATTAAAGCTTCAGAAATCATTTAAAATAATTAAGAAAAACTATTTATTGCTTCAAGTTACATGTATAATCACTGAAGTGAAATCATGTTAATTTAAAGCTAGCACATCATTAAATTAAAACAAAGGTTCATTCTTTTAACAACTTTTGGAGTGTACTGTGTAACCATGGAATTGCACACATATGAAAAATATCCTTGGTGTAGTCAAAAAACTAAAAATAACAAATCAACTCCAAACAAAATCGAGCCATTCCAGTAATGAGTTCTGTACCAACCTGGAAACCAAAGTACTAACTAAACTAGCAGAGAAGGAGGTCTGCTAGGAAGAGTTTAAAAACCTTGAGAGAAGGCAAAGAACTTTGTAAAACCAGAGCAACTTTACTCAAAAGACATTAGAAACTAAACAACTGATATAACACAGAGCATGCTACAAAAGACAAGCATCTCGTTCTGAAAGAAGTGAAAGCAAAAATCTATCTTTGTTCTGAAGGGCATTTAAAAACCAAATACAGATACAGAATATATTTTTCACACGATTAGTCTATTTCTAATTTAGTGAAAAACTGAGTGACACTATCTATTACAGAGTACAGACAATGTAATACACTCACTCCAAAAAAAAGCTTGAAATGACATTTTTTAAGAAAAGAACCAAAACAAACCCCCCACCATTTAAAAAATATTTTTAACTTAAATTCAGGTTTTTCTCTAATACACATTGCACACAGAGAAGAGCAAACAATTTTTAGTATTTTAGGAACACATTTATTCATTTGAGGAAACCGACAAATCCAAACCCCACTTTCTTATTCCAAAACAACACTGAAAGTTTCTTGGAATGTCATAAAAACTCAAGAAAGAAAGGAAAGACTTTAAAAAAAAATTCTATAGTGTTTAACTTCTAAATTGAAGAGGAGAGGAAAAATAATTTTACTTTAAGTACTCCAGGTATCATCACAGTTAACAGAAAATATAACTAGACATACAAAGAGCTTAAAGAAAAGTTTAATGACGTGCGTAAGTAAATTTATGCATAAAATAATAATTAAAAAATATCTTCCCAAGAGCAAAACTTATTAAGTATTATAAACATAATATACAGGAAAACACAGTACATGCTACTTACTTTAACAAGGGTTTCAGGAGACACTTCTTCATCTGGGACCCAAAGTTTTGTTGTCTTTTTTCCTGGAAGCTAAACCAAATGTTACATTTGTTACAGCACTGTTACTCTTCAGTAAAACTTGTAACCTTCTGTTTCCTGTTTGCTTCCGAAAACAATACAGAAGCACTCCCCGGTCAGCTTTATGCTTTCTGCATATTATAGAAGTAACCACTACTGAAGTGAGATATCCACTATCCTCACTATTCAAGTATTAGCAAATTCAAGATTAGTAAAGGGATTTTTTGCTGTTGTTACCCGAAAAGTATTCCTTTAGAGTGTAATAGCCATTGCTTTGAAAGTAACTTCCAGTTTTCCCATATCCAGTAGATTGGAACTTCGTGCATGTTTTACTGTTTTAGACAGTGTATCTTTCCCTAAGCAATTTCTAACGATGCACAAGTTAATTTTTTGATTTTATAATCACTTTATAATCAATACAAAAGTGTTCAAAAAATTAAAATTCAGTCTTCCATTCCAACAGCGTATTTTAATCTCAAATATATTACCTTTCCTAAAAACCACAACTAACTCATCACTCAAGATAAGAAACAGAGTAAAGTCATAAACATTTCCCCCTTTTTAACCAAAGCCAAGTCACAAGTGATCAAATGCTTTGCAGCTCATCGCTTTTGTAAGATTCCCAAATACGTAGAACTCTCCTGTACCATGGGTTTTCAATGGAGTCAAACTACATGAGGAAATCAAAAGACAACCATATACAAAAAGTAGAACCAGCATGCCAAATATCTTCCTATGTACTTGCTGAATATGATACTACAGGAAAAGCATACTCTTATCACAAAGTTTTAAGAATACTTACCCTATCATTCATTAGCAAATCTTTAACAATAAAAGTAGCAACCAAAGATTTCAAAGGGGCAGCAAACTGGTCAGGGGCAAGCATGGCTATATGGCCAATAGTGACCAACGGTGTAATGAGGTGCTCAAAATTGCTTGGATCCAGACTTTTATGCAGTGGCTAAAAAAAAGGCAACAAATTCAGGTATTACTGATATAATCTGTGTCTTATTGAGAAGATGGGAATGACAGCTTTGTACCAAGTTTCCCATGGCTGTTTCTATTTCAGAAATATAATTTTAGAAGAATTATTGGCTATTTAATTTTAAAGATACATTCACCAACCTAACAAGTCTCCTTCAAGTCAGGGGAAACATCAAGATGACAGAAAAAATATTCATCACCTATGGATAGTTCAAAAAGTGACAGCTCAACCATGACCATTTACGAAATAACAGTTTAAAAAGCCTATTTTCTTGTGGGAGAACTAGATCTCAAGATAGCAAATCCAGTAATGGACCATGATTCAGCCTTCAAGATAGGCTGATGAGAACTAATTAAAAAAGTATGTTTGCAGTAATAACTATAATATTTATTTAGTCTTTACCAAAATTCAGTTTTCCATAATTTCTGCAACCATTTAAAGACTTTTGACCATTTTCAACAGGGGTAAGGAATAGTGCATGGCTCCTCTTTCCATAAATAGTGCATGCTTCTAGTACATAGCCCAACACTTCTTTTTACTCCATTATCTCTTACAATATATAACCCTAAACATGATGAATCATGAGATACAAGAACACTCTCTACTATCATTCTTCAGGCCAAAATCATACAAGAACAAAAGGAAAGGGGAAAAATGTATTTCCTACATCTGCTACAATTCGCAACTACATCTCTTAGTATACATGTGAAATATAAAGCTCAGTAAAAAGTAACTTAAATATTTACTGTTACCTCAAATATCTGTGCAAACTGTGTTTCTTTGCTGGAAAATATTGCATGGATGCAGTGAATAGCATACTTGGCTTGACGAGGAGGTCCCTTTTTAGCTTTATGATGCAACACTGGTAGCAGAGCACTGAACAGTTGTGTAAGAAAACAAATAGACAAAGAGATAACTACCTTTGCACAAATTGAAAATCTTCCAAAACATCAAGCTAGCAAAAAAGCACACGTATACATATAAAAACAAAACACTTCTGCAAAAGTGCTAATTGTTTTTGTTTGGGGAACTTCTCCAAAAAAAGAAGAAAAAAATTATTTACACAACTCACAAGCAAAATCCCCTAGTTTTTGTTGATAAAATATCATGTGGTAAAATAGGCATTTATACCTGCACAGGTTACTAAATGTTCTTTTGGAAATATTTTTGCCTACATATCACCATAAAATTGCAAAGAATGTTTTTACACAGCGTATATATATATATATATATAACCGAGGAAAAAACAAGTAATTCTGAAGGGTAACAATATAAATTATAGTGGTATCAGTGACATACTAGCTGTCACTATTTTGGGTACATTCATTTCATTTCCATTCTTCAAAAACCACTACATTTTAAAGTCTTCCAAAATCTCCTTTTGGAAGTAAGTTATACTTTCTTCCAAAAGAATGCAGGATAATGCTACAGCAGATGAAAGTAAGAATGAGAACTTCCAAAATCCTATACAGTGAAGATCACTGCTCAGAGTAAGATAAACAACTTACGATCGTATGTGAGGAAAGTCTTCTTCAATTTTACTTCCTGTATTTTTGAAAATTTGTAATGCAGCTTCTGCCACTTTTTCATCATCCATTTTCAGGCAAGCAAGGAGAGATTCAAAAGTTTCAGCTGAATGAAATGAGATAGGGTGCGTAAACGAAAGTACCTGCCAAAATATGATGAAAGCCATGTTAACATTTTCAAAGGTCCACTTATACTAGGACATTTCCTTAAGAGTAATTTTCCACTGCCATACTGGAATATCTATAATACTCTTACTGGTTTTAACCCATGATACACATTTCCCTTATTTTTTTTCAGTACCTCCTAAAGTTCTCTGTCTTTACACACGATCTTGTTAGATTTATTTCCCCAGTCTAAGTTTCTACTCCTATTATTCTGAACAAGTACTTCTCAGTGGCTATACATTAGCAAGTACTGGGTTACAGCAGGAGCGGATCTTAAGAGAAACACAATTGATGCTAAGGAAGCAATATTCATGTTTCAGGAGTTTTACTTCAGAGTATTTTTAGACTGACTAAACCCATTTTAGCCACTGCAACACAACATGCTTCTGAAGCCCATCTCAATTTTGTTCCTCTGAAAGGAATCCAGCTTGTGTGTCTCCAAGACTTCATGTTTGTTTCCTCAGGGGAAGAATTGATTCTGCTCTGAAGTGAAATTCCTATCTCTAAAATAGCAACACAGACATACCCAATAGGGTCTCTATTCCCTAAAGCTTTCCACAGAAGCTTAGCAGATTCTGTACCTCTCCTTCAGATTCACGGACTTGATTGTTTTCAAGTATGACAGTCCTCCCATGTTAAAAAAAATGAAATAAAGAAACCCTCAATTGATCCTCCCTGAAATTTGGTCTTCATTTTTAAGTGGCTGTTGATTATTACATTTTATAATATTCTGATCCATGTCAGAGAAACAATCCTCAAAACCTAGAAACTTCTTCATATGCAATTTTTTATTTTAACCAAGTTACCTTCCTCCCCACCTTACTGCATGGCATTCTCAATGCTGGACTTCCATACTTCTCCTTTCTATATTATTCTCATGATGCACATATAGACTGCTTTCTTCAGGATAGTCTTATTCCTCTTCTTAAGTATGTCATGCCAGTTTATACAAAGATGTAAGTACTGAATTGCAAACCTTCATAACATGATTCATTCTTTCTTACTCAGATTTCTTGTGCTAATAGGTATCTGAACTTTTACTTAAATGTGCACGTCTGGATAAAGAGCCACACCCTTTCAGGAGCATCTACTCAGTCCTTAGCTGATCTAAAATACCCTGAAAACTTCAGTATGGGAGTTCCTTTAGATTTTTAGGCCTCTGAAGTCAACCCCCAGCTGGACTACTTGATGGTGTTTGCTATGTTAGTTGAGTCTCAAAGATTACTCATAGCTGAAATAGGTAAGGCCCATTTACAAGGAACGCAGAGGAACCACAGTGTTGTATTGATATACAAGTACAGTTCCAGAAGTAGCACAGCTATAATTACAAATAGTTGAATTCATGCTCTAATAATCAAAACTCAGCTGCTACTGTCTCACACGCTATTACATTTGGCTTCCAAAAAAGTTTCTAAATAATTTAAAAAAATAACTGTATGTTTGTGCCACATAAGATGAGCATAAAGAACAAGAAACCAAACAAGGTTCTTCCAAGTAGGCACCACATGCTTATGACTAAAAGTATTAGGTACTAATTAAAAATTTATTTTAACAAAGTTGTTTGCAAAGTTTCCCATGCTCACTGACCATCAGGACTATACTTGCCTTCAGCAATTCAAGACCTGCTCTGATTGCCTGGTCAGTAGGTACACCCTCATCTTCATCATCAGCTGTTCCATCAATAGACTTGTTGACTTGCTTGATAAGGGCACTGAAGAAGAAAAAAACACATGGCCTTGTAGTTACTGCAATTCCACCAAGTATGATTGTTTTCACAAGTTTAAGATAACATCTTATTTAAAGCAACTTTTTAAAAACATAAGCTTCTCACAAAACAAGTACACCAACTACATACAAAACCTGGTTGCCTTCAGCTCCTATCCAAATTAAAGCTTATGAAACATTACATTTGAAAATATTTATCTGTCATGAATTAAGAACTTAATACAAATTACTCTGGAAGAATGACCAAAAAAAAGAAAACAATCTGAGCATTACATGCAACAAATTCAGTAAGAATTAATGTGAGATTACAACCCACTACAGATTCTTAGTAATTGATGGAAAATAACTGTTTACAATCCCTAGTCTCTAACCAAGACAAAAAAACCCCAAAAACATTTTTAAAAAAAAAAATATTTTAAGAGCTGTTGAAAAATTTACAAGACCTATCTCCTGCATAATTCTTCTTGACAGGCTTATTTCAACTACTGCTGTTAGTTAAATAATCATTTCAGCAATTATTTTTTTTTCCTCCCTCCCATACAGGAGGAGTAAGCAAATGAAGTTAAGTCTTGCTGCCTCTCCACCATAATCTCTACTTCTTCAGTTACATTGCTTTCTATGTCACTAAGAGCTAATATTCTGGGTGGGAAGTTTCTGGACAGAAATTTACTTTAAAAAAAGTCAGCTGGTCGCAAACCACACTTTGTCCATCAGCAATACATCAACTTTTACTGATTGGTCATTGCAGCTATGCTGAATGACAATGCAATTATTTCTGTGACTACATTCTGGACAAGGACACAAAAACCCCTACACAACCTGAAACAGAAGAAAACACTGCAGGACACCAAGCCTTAAGCCACACCCACCCAGTCCATTACTGCTTGCGCTTAAAGGCAAAGTAAGAAACCCCAGTTTAAAACCCTGTGATCTATGGCAAACAACACACACACAGAAATACCTGATGGATTCAGTATCAATGTGCACAGGAGCAATTCTCTCAAGAAGAAATTTTATCATTTCCAGGAAAGGATTTGTTGGTTGTTTTGGATTGCCCAACTTCTTTGTTATTTCCCTCTGAAATGTAAGTTGTAATTAAATTTATAATTAATTCTGTTCCAAAAATATTCATGCTTTCAGAGCAATTCTTACCACACATCCTTCAGCCTGTTTGCAAGAACATGTTGGGCTAACAAGCATTTCTAACTGACTTCTGATTTTTTCATCATCTTCTAGAACTTGTGTGAACTTCTTCATGAAATCTTGAGCTTTTCCTGGATCCGGAAGGTTTCCTTTAAATAACCAAAATAAATCACTATTTATGGATTGTAAATGACACAAGTTTGGAATATCATACAAACCACAAAAAACCCAAACCAAACAACCAAAAAGAAAAACCACAAAAAAAACCACAAACCACAAAACACATCAAAATGTGCAGACATACCTATAAGGACACATATTTCTACAAATTTCCCCCAGCTATTTGCTTTCCTCACTCTTCACACTCATTTCTCAGCAAGTCTAGTTGTTCTTGCTAATAATACTAATAACAGCTGAAGGTGACCTCAGACTGCAAAGCCTAAATTCCACATCAAAATATACTCTGTATGCAGATCATCTAACGTAACAACTGTGAAAAACATCAAATGGGTATTTCTGCTAAATTATCTCTCAATTAAACTTAAGCTTTACAAAAGCTTAAAATGTTAAAAAAATAAAGAGCATTTAAAATGCATTTCTAAAACTACTTCCCCATTTTATATTATAGCAAGGCAATTTATTGACAAAGGGTTAGTCTACCATTTAAGATGCTCCATATTTTTGGCAGCCAGTGTTAAGCAAAGCTGGTACAGAATTTGGTGTAGGACTACAGAATAGTTAGCTCAAAACAAGTTCTATTATGAATTATTTTTGCTGTATTTACTTTTATTTTTAATGCAACCCAAAACTAAAAGTATCAGAAAAATATAAACTGATCAAAATAGGATTGGGATCATAGCCAACAAAGCAGCAAGGTACATTTTTTTCCTCCACTTTTTATTAAAAAATGTGCATAGTCTTATGCAGTATATTTTTTTGCCAGAATAGATAGCATTTTTTTTAAAAGGTGGGTTTGAAAACAAATTTTCAGAACTGTAAAGCAAGTTTTTCTTTATACTGGTTTCAATGCCACTGGCATGGTGGGCTGAGGGAACAGAAAGCGTTGCTTTTGGGTTGGCGGGTATTTCTTTGTCAGGAGTTCAGCTTACACAGACGTTTTTCAGTTTTCAAAGAGCTTTTCTTGCTACTGAAATCCAAACTCTTTTGCATTCACCCAAAGACATTTACAACACCAAAATCTCAAAAAACAAGTAGGTTAGTACATAGCTTAGTAGTTTAGTTAATATCTAAGAATATATATTCTATAGTAAATGCTAAAATAGGTTAACACCCTAGATCATCTAGACCCTGAATTGGGCCATAATGCAGCCAAAATGCTGATAATGTGATATGCTTCATGAGTGACGACTTCTTACAGTAAGAGACTAATTCTGCTTAGAGTTGCCTTCATGCTTAAAAGTATATTACAGCATCACTTTTAAAATGATTTGCTTTAAATTTTATCTGCTGCAAAATGTCTTTTTATAAACTTACCCCAAATGATTTTTAAAGCAAGAAAGCAATATAGTTCAACTGTAATTTTTACACTTTAAATACTTTTACTGACTTACTTGTTATAACCATCACTTTTGAGAATATAGCTTTACTGCTGGCATCTGTCTGCAAGTCAGAAAGGAAAAATTAAGTAAAAATTTTACATTATTTATTTCCATTTGAATATTGAGTGAGGAAGATTCCAGACTGCATTAACAACAAGTCAACATCCATTCTGCTAACACATCAGTGTGTTAGAAATCAAAAACCACCACTGCAAATTCAATGTAGACATTTACAGGAAGTAAGAAGTAGATCATCCCTACAGCATAAATTATGTAAAATATTTTTATTACTTTTCAATCTACCATATAACTTCTGAACAGCATAAATGGGATATTTCTGTAGTATGTAGTCTCTGAGGAATGCCATCATTTTCAGGGCTCTTAGCTGTCACAGCTGAACTCACATGTTCAGACAAAAAAAATTATAAAAGATAGAAATCAGGTATCATTTACAAGATTCAACGAATTATGTCAACAGATACAGACCTTCCATATTTGAACCTCTTGTGACTCAAGAGAAAAACAAGAATTGTACCGTGGAGTATCTTTCATCATGGATGTTCTGGTCTCCTAACACTCTCTTAAGTCTTCAAGTACTGACTAAAGCTCTCATTAAAACAGATTGAACAAACCACTACTAATTCAGCCAAATACCAAACAACCTGAGGCAGAAGTATTAACTTGCAGTATTATAACTCTACTGAATTATGACAGATTGAAAAAGTTTAAGAAACATTTCTTTTTAGAAAATCTACTGTGGCAATTGATCTACATTATGTTGCATTCATCTGCAGCAAATGAAGATTATACTCCACTAGACATGAAACAGTATTCATCCACTTTTCCACGTGTTAACAGGCAAGGTTATGTATTTTATTTAGCTGTATATACTGCTGAAAGAGAAAACAAGAGGAGCTGTGATTTATGCTTTCACTATTCAGAAAAGCAACTTGTCTTAAAGGCAAGTTTGACGTCCCTTCTGTCTTAATAGAAATTATGAACAACAGCAACAAAAAGTTTTTTAACATGTTTCCAACCTCCTCAATACTGCTTTGTCTGAGGAGACCCTGAAGAAGAAAAAAGGAGGATGCCTGTAGAGTTTCAGTAAATGGCAGAAAGGTAGACTGGGAAGTTCAAAAGATTTGTAGTTACAGAATAATGTAGGTTGGCAGTGAAACTTTAGGTCACCCAAGTGAACTGCCTACTCAAAGCTGGATCACGTTTTGCTTCAGGCAAACTTCTAGTTGCATTTTAAATATTTACAAGGATGAAGATTTCACAGCATCTCTGAGCTACCTGATCCCATATTTGATCACCCTTACTGCAATTTTTTTTTTCTTACTACCTAATCAAGGTTTCTTTGTGGCAACTTTTGTACACTATTTCTTGTCCTATTCCTCTTTATCTCTGAAAGCTCTCAGAATGCCTACACTTGGCACAGGGACAACAGCAACAGGAGAAAAAAACAACTAAGCTATAAAGACTAAAGGAAGGAATTAGACCAAGGTGAAAAAAGCACAGAAAGTATATTCTAAAAGGTTACTAGGTAATTTCATCTTTGTTTCCCGAAAGAAAACAATGTTTACATTGCTCTGAATGGCTAAGAGATATTTGTCTCAAGACTACCATTTGGACTGTATGCCCCTCCAGTTTATGGTTATGAAAATGCAGTCTTATCACAACCATAACAATTTAATTGTATTAACTATCAATTGAAGACATTCCCCCCAAAAAACATACAAGAGCACCACAAAAAACAAAGAATTACAGTAAAAACAGCTAAGCATCTGCACTGGGAATACTGAACAAGTTTTGGGGTAACAAAGGGCTGCTGGAGTGACCTCTGTATGAAGAGATCAGGACTGCCTTGTGCAGGTCCAAGTCACTTCCAGCCAGCTCTGCAACAAACAAAGCAACTCACTGCACATCAGAACTTCAACCAGAGGAGCCTCCAGTGCTTCTGAAAGCAGGAGATGGAGATAAGAGAGGAGCTACTGGAGAAAGTATGACTCTAAAGGGGGTACAGCCAGTGGAGAAAGCTGTGCTGAAGCACTGGGGAAGAAACAAGAAGCAGCAGAAGGAAGAGAACCACTACGTCCTGACCCACAACCCTGTGCTGCCATCGCCTCATCGAAGGGACAGAGCGTGACAAGCAGCCTGGAGACTGCAGAGCAGGGAAGAGAGGTGTCTGACAGGAAAGCTGAACGCTGTTTTTTAGTCTTCATTTGCTTGCTTTTATTTCTCAACACCAGAATAAATAAGTAAAACTTTGTGTAAATTGACATACTAAATTAAATAAAATTCCCCAACTCAAAACTGTTTTGCTGCCTGCAATAGCACCTCAGACTATCACAAGTCCTCTAAAATCTCCCATTTAGTCCTGTTATTCAAAAGAATATTCAAGTGTAGAGAATTAGCCTTTAAGAGTAAAAAACAGGATAAAATCCAGATGGAAAAATGCAAACATGTCAAAAGCATGCACTGTCTTGAATGCAATGCTTATGCTGGCATCAAAACCTTCGTGTTAAATTCTGTATCATATTTGATATTTCACAACTGAGAAAGAACTTTAACAGTTCTCTGAAAAAAAAAAAGGAAAAGTTGAAACTTCACTTTCAATTTGAAAGCAGAAAATATCAAGGAACTAACTCAGGTATTAAATGCACAAATGTATTTAACCTACACCAGAGAACATTAAACAGTATTAAAAGACATTTCAATATAGTAATCAAAATACAGTGAAGTACTGTTGTACCAGCATTTACTGCACTTAGAATTTAATACATTACAACATGTTTTAAATGCACTAAGTCAAAATTATAATTTCACTGTACTCTCTGTTGGCAAGACACTAGCATTTCTAAGCAGATCCATTAGATAATCCAACCACAGAGCTACCCATTCTTCTTGGTTCAGGTAATTCAAGCAAATGGAAAATCATTAAATTTACCTTGGTACCACTATATAAACAGATCAAAAATGAAATTCACACCCATCGACACATAAGAATTTGAGTGTGGCAACACTTTCTATTCTATATTAGTTCTGTTAAAAAAGCACCAGATCAAACCTCCAAGATTAAAGCCAAGTTCTAATTATATTGAAAACCACATCAAGAATTTAATCTTATAATTTCCCTACCCCAAACATGAGTATGAACACAGATGTAACTAAAACAAATTGAAATTCACTTTATGAGACTATCCTAAATGCTCAATATATTTTCATTTTTCCCCTTCTGAGCAAAACAAAGAAAATTAAATTGTAGTCTGGTATCTCCAATCCAAAATTTAAGAAATTTCTGAGAGGGAAGAGAAACAAGTAACCTGTGGGGCAAAAGTATTCCAATTTCTTAAAAGTTACGAATCACACAAGATAACAAGTTAGGAGTATATAGGTACTTTTCCTTAATTACTTGATTTGGCAGTCAAAAATAATATGCTGTTTTTACCATTTCAACAGTCCTGGCAAGACGTAACTCTGGGAGAAAACACTTTAGTATTAAATGACTGGCAAAACATTTTAGAATTTCTATAATACCCCTTTTCCTCTTCAATTTTACAAGCAAAATGTATACACATTTCCTACAGTAAATCTAGTCTATTGGAGTATCAGTTAATTTTCACAATATTTTCAATCTGCTATTAAAAATACGCTTGAGATAGCCAAACAAATGAAATTAAAACGTAGTACATTAACTAAAACTTGAGGAATAAAGGTAAGTTGAACTCACTTTGGGTTGTTTTATTAGGTCAACTAAATCCTTTACTTGATGTCGTAGCAGATTTTGACATTTCCACATTTCATTCAATGCTCTATATATAGAAAAAAATTAGAATTGTCAAAATTATCTATTCAATGAATAACACAACCGTTAAAAATGAGTCTTTACATTCTTTTCAATTTCAGACTCAGAAAGTTACTTATCATTTGAACTTTCACTGCTGTGTGAGCAAAGGCTAAATGTTTCCTAGCAGGATAATACGGAAAATTTACTTGGTCATATTAGACTGGAACGAAGCAAGTTTCATTTGAGATGCTGATGTACACAGCCTTTCAAAGGAGGAGGAAGTAACTAATCTCAGCTCCATTAAGAACTCATTTGTGCAAGCCAGAAATCACTCTTCTAAAAACCTTCCAACAAGTAGGTTAAAGCAGATGTTCAAGATTTTTATCACCAAAACAATGTTTTTCTTTCAGACAGGAAGCAGCTACCAGATGAATAAATTGGGAAAAGTGGACATGACTAGGCTTATAAGACATGCATGAAAGATATTAAACAAAATAGAAAATTAGCACACTTTCCAGGAACAGTAAGCCAAAAATTGAAAGGTCACAGCTGCATTTTAAAAATTTACAGAATTCACAAGTTAAAAAATCAATCTATATAAATAACTGAACAAACCTGTGTCTTTAAAATTAGTACTGCTGCATACAAAAACTGTAGAATTCAGAAGTTACTTTTTGCCTGAAATAACAAGTACTAAAAAGAATCCGTTCTGCATTTTCATTTAGTCTACACTAAAAATTACTAGAACAGTAACTTTATTTTTAATATACTATTCATATTTTTACTCTGTTATAATTTTCATATCTTTGGACAGGCATTACAAGAAATTCAGAGGATTCAAGTATCAGTTTTTCCTGTACTGGAAGGCTTTGGGATCTTAAGGCATTTTTTTTTCTCATATAAATCCCTTTCTAGTCTCTTTCAGGGGAAAGAAAACCCCTATATTTGATTTTCAAGTCACTCAGTACTACTACATGAAAAACAAAGTAAAACTATCTGTAATGAATCCATTTGTCAACATTATAGCAGTTTAACTGTTATTAGTCAAATTCACATGCATGCACCCATTCAAAGCTGGAAAAGGCACCTAATCTAATAATAATTAAAATGAGTACTGAAGGAGGAAGTACAAACTAGTAATTTCTTCTCATTCTTAAGTCATCTTGGCTGCTGCAATAAGTAGCATATTAATTGAGAAATTGTCAGATAATATTTAGGGCTGCTCTACCATATATATCTATGTTATTTCATTGTAGACATAAAAGGACTGACATATACTCAAGCTTCTTTACACATCTTTGACACTACATTTTTTAGCTGTTTATGACTGAAATGTACTGCATTTTGTTAGAAACACCCTGCCAATTTATGTTTTTTTTCAAAATCCCACTTGAAAAATAGATGCTATTTCTATGTTCTGTTTTCTAATAGTTTATAAACTATTTCTGTTCACTGACTTAGGCTACTCATAACAATTCAGTACTAATTTACAAAATTATTTGTATTAAAAAATTATTTTGCAAATAGTAAAAAGCAGCACGTACTTCACAGCATTTGAATCCAGTGTTGCATAAAGGTAATACAAACACTTCATTCGTTCATTTGTTTCCAGGTTATGAGGAACCATGTACTGAGCAAAAATGCGTTCAACAAGTAACCTGAAAGACAGGATTAAGAAACTTAAACTGTGCAGGAAGAACGAGGCCTGGAATTGTTGAAACATCAATTCAAAAATTCTCAGACCTATCTAGACATCAATTGTTGTATAAAAAGATGAGGATATTCAAAAACTCAAAGATCAAGTTATTTGACATAATTCAGCATAAAATAAACAGGAAATTATCTTTATAGAAAATGCAACACTAATGCTTGCAGGAGATTTAATAGATGACATTATCAAAATCAGATGTATTAATCTAGAAGAAAACAAACAATTTTGGAGAAAGATATTAGTTATCAATCCAATAAGATGTTATCATTTAATTTTGAGTCAGTATTGCGATAAATCAATGAATTGACCCAAATTATTTGGCTTAAAATAATATTACTGATAATAATATTTTTACAAAAAGAACCATCATGTTGATTATATCACACAATATCATGAAGCCCAAAAGGAGAAATTAGATATTAATTAGAAGGAGCTGACTTCCTTCCACCCTTCCCTGGCCCCTTCTCCATGGGCTGAGTTTATCCCATGTTTTTGCTTCCGCAATAAAAATGTAGGTATATTCCCAAGGGAATTATTAAAAGTTTCTGTGTAAAATAAAGCTCCTTATTTGGAAACAGAAGAGAGAGGTTTGGGCGTGACAGTTAGCTAGAAAAGACTGAGAAAAAAACAAAACAAAACAAAAAACCCCAACCAACCAAAAAAACACACACAAAAAAAAAAAAAAAAGAAGAAAACCAAGCCCATGTTGCACTCCTAAATACCAAGAAGGCCAAAACTAAAGTCCAGTACTGTGATCAGTATTAAAGAATGGAGTAAACAGGTAAAAAGTAATCATGTATGTTTATGCTGGAAAACAAAATTCCTTGTGCACAGTTGGAGCAGGTGATCAAAATCCAAACCCAGCTAGTTTAAAAAGTTTAAGAAAAACATCAGAGGGTAACACTGGATCTGAAGATCCAGACAGTCAATCCAGGTTACCATGAAATAACTACTTGTTTTGAAGAAAACTTTTTGAGGTTTTGAATTTTTGAAAAGACTTTTATGGGTTTACAGTGCCATTTGTATCTCAACATGTTGTGAAGGCTCATTTCCAAAGCCAACATGATGACCTTGATTAGTCAAGGCAGACTTGTTCCCAAACTAGTTCCCCATGTGAAACCATCTATTTTTCAATACCAACAACCATAGACAAGGCTACAAAGTATGACACAAATCCAGGACACAGTTTTCATTCACAACTACTGTACTACAGGAATCATCATTCTCTGCAGAGTAAGATGCCTTGCCAATTATCACTACACATCCTATCTTTGAAACATGAAGGAACAAACAAATCTAAATTAACATCATTTAGGCAAGTTTACTTAGTAAATTTTAACATAAAAATTAACAAGTTACTGAAATTTAAACAAAAATCCCCTTTACAGAAGCAGTGGCAAAGTATAGCCAAAACTTTTGAAATATTCCAACATATCTCACCATTTGGAACCACTTTAGGCCTTAAAATAAGAAATAAAAAAATAAGGTAGAATAAAACAACACAGGAAAACATTTGGCTACAGCTATATTTAAGATTAGGCACTGAATCAAAACGTACAGGATTATCAAGATTGCTCCTTCTCATCAGCACTGGAGCACAAAGGAAAAACAAATCTTTCTACACAAGTTACAACACTCAGCCACTGAATCACTCAGCTTTTACAACTAGCTTACCGGTCATCAATACTGTTTTGATAATATATATGCAGAAGCTTATCTTTGATCCATGATATCTGTTTTGCAGCTTCTTTTCCTGCTTCTGATTGCAATGAATATTTCTTGTATATCTGTGCAAGTCCCATCATAGCTTCCTTCCTCACTCTCCACTTGAGAAAAAGAAATAGCAGCCAGTTTAGCAGTTCAAAACTCAAAACTGAAAAGTCTGCAGAATTTTGGTAGGTATTTCATATTCAACATCAAAATATTTAAATTTGCAAAAAAAGTTAAATTGAGTTCTAAGTGTGACAGTTTCTCATTAGGACAGATGTTGCATCATATCTGTTACACTGAACCTTTCAACACCAGAAACTACCATGTAAGTATGCCTCTTGAATTTAGAATTATTACAGATTTAAGCCAACATCCTTTCTCATAGTCTGTATCTGTGACTGTGTTATGGCTGCAACAGAAAAAGCATGTCACCAAATGTAAAATAAAATTAAGAGTTAATTATAAAAGTTTGCCATCAACAAACCTGTTTACTATGCTTTAAAAGAGGCACAAATTTTACCAAATAATGCAACAGACCTAAACTAAAATTCAAGACCATTCAAATTTGAAAGGTACTACATTGATTTGCAGTCTTTCAATGATGTAATTAAAAGTAGGTAATAAATATAATACATTTTGAAACCTGCTTGAAAAAATTTTTAAGAGAAATTCTAGAATGTTTTACAAGGGTCTTCTTTGACTTAAAAGTTTTACTAGAACTGGACAACTGGAACGACATTGTTGTGTTGCAGCCAATTTAAGTTTTTAAATCATATCACCTTAAATAAAATACAGCACAATGAAAAATGCAGCATTCTAGTCATGGGAAGAAACTACCTCACTAAATAGATCTGTTTTCATTTGTAATTTTAAAATCAGTATAGCATTTTTTAGAAGGTCTGATTTTAAAAAAGCTGAGTAGTACAGTTTAGAAGTGTAACACACAGCTCTTATTAATGCTAATTACGTCTTACCCGCTTGTCCAGTGTCCTTTCTCTGACGAAATTAAGCAGGGGATCATTGACAAGCAAAAGATCTTTTTTAGCAGCAGTAACTATGGACACTATAACATCATGCCGTATGGCCTCTTCAGGATCATGTGACCTTACTTTCAGATATTCTGATGGAAAAATGAAAAAGTGTAAGTATACAACTTTAGCTACTTTCCTCAGTATACAGGAATAGAAAAATTATTTTCTTGTTTGAATAATCAGCATCAAGAAACAAACAGTATTCTCCAAGACTCTAATGTTAGTAAAATTTCATATTTGCTTAGAATATCAAATACTTATACTACTGGCATTTTTAAAATAAGAATTATGTGGTTACTTTTTAAAAAAACCTATTTCTTATAGTAGTTACACTATGTATACATTTGCAACTATTATAGCCAAGCAGGACTGGATCTATAGAGTAGATTAAGACATTGCTTGAGAACTTGCTAGCCACACTATGTATTTTTTAAGCTCTTTCGTCAGGCTAGAGGCTACTCTCTTCCTGCAGACTCCATCCCTTTTGGCTCCTAGAGCACATTAGTTGCACTCCCATTCACAGCTTCCATATTATTCACAAGGAATCTAGTTCACCTGCTCCAGGAACACCCGACAGTATGAACCATGTAAGAATTGTGAGCGGGGACAAATCAAGATACTTCAAACTATAAAGCTTATCTAGAAACATCCTAGTTTATCCAACTTAAAACAATTTTTCTGGATTATTTTGGCACACTGCTACTTATTTGCTAATACCACTAATCTTACACTATCAACACTTTAAAACTTCTGCTTTAAGGGCTCAAACTTGTTAGCTACCTATTGTCATTTTAGAAAGCTGGCAAATAAAATGGCAATGCTCATTTATCTTTTTAGCTGTATTTTAGGTTATTTCAAAAGCACAAAAGGGTAGGAACATGCACACAGAAGATTGCAGTACACTGCATACATCAGTGCAACACTGAGGACTTCATGAAACTTTGTAAATTCAAACTTTACTCTGTATGAAATAATGAGAGGTTACTGTTCTCTTATCACTGTTCAAAGAACAGTGAAAATTTTCAAGTCTCATCTGAAACACTGGCGTTACTGGTAATCAGCCCAAGTGTCAAAAGAACACATTCCAAAATAACGCTTTGCAGTTAGGGAGGTTATGAAATTTTAAATCCACATAATCCTTTTTTAAAAAATCTATTATTTCACAGGAACATAAACTAAAACAAATGAAAAATACTGCACATTCTGGTCTCCAATACCAGTAAGCCAGAGAAATTTTTTAGCAATTTGACTTTGATATACACTGTGGGGAGAGAGAGGAGGGCAAGCAAAATTACATTTCCCAGAGGATACCATTAGAGGGGGCACAAAGTCTTCCTGCAGCGTAAAAAAAAGGCCAAAAAAAAAAAAAGAAATATTAAAAGTATAAGTCTCGTAATCAAAAAGTAAAATATTTTCACCGTTCCATTAAGGAAGAACCCAGAATCTTTTGGGTTTTTTAAGCTGGCTTAATAATACAGAATCACAGAATATTCTGACTTGGAAGGGACCCAGGAGGATCATTAAGTACAGCCCTTAAGTGAATGGCCCATACTGGGATCAAACCTACAACCATGGTGTTCCATGAGCCAGTCAACTGAGCTAATCTCTGGATAACACTGCAACTACAGGAAGACTCCAGCTTCTCTCTATTTGTGTCCAATTTGACAAATGCTCAGTAAGGAGAGCAATCCCATGCACTTCATAGACCTTCAAATTCCCTCCTTAGACCAACAAGACAATGATATTGCCTCAAAAAAACTACAAGTAGTTTATTGATCAAGGGAAGATACGGTCTCCAGAGCAAATCAACCAATTCTCATTAAGTACACTTCTTTTTAATGAAGACATGAGGAGCAGCAAATATGAAATGCTTCCATTGATGCCAGTTGCCTACTTCCTACAGAGGTCTTGAATTACAGGCTGCATTTGATCTGAAGGAGGTGGAATTGTAAAGATGTGGTCACAGCTATGAGGAATGTTTTCATGTTTTAGACAGTGGCTGTGTAAGACTTTAACATATCAGCTTTGGGGAACTTAAGTCTCCCCTCTGCATCCTAATTAATAAATGCCAGGACCATTAGATTAGGCAGACTGTCTTTACCTGATCCCATGGTGCTTAATTTCAGCAAGAGTTGGGAATGTACCAACGGCATGAGAGGGACAGATCAATCTCTGGTTTAAGGCATTCTTAGTGTACAACCCCCTCAGCCTGAGAAGCAACACTGAAGGCAGGGACTTTAACTTAGAACTCCAACATCAGTTAGGTCCCCCATAACATCTGACAAGCATTACTTCGGATTACAACCGGCCCTCTTGAATTCTCCAAGAGACTTTAAATGATGGTTTAATGTTATAATAAAACTGATACCTGTTAAGTCCTTTGCCAGGTCAGGATGGTTCATAAGGCAGTGACTTGCAAATTTGACACACTCAAGACGAATAGGTACATGGATATCATTAAACCTAGTTAGAAACAAGAATATGCATTACAACAATAAAAATTCCACTTTTATCAAAGCAATATGTTCACTTCTACACGATAACAAATACCACTGAAAATATTTTTTATGCTTCTTATGCACGGTTACGTGCATAAAGCATCTGTGATTTCACAGTATTAAGTAGATTGTCTTTAGGTTCACAAAAGATTCTCATGCTTATTTGTTAATTCATGTTATGAACATGAAAAGAAATACCTTCTCCAGGTACACATTAAAAACTCCCAGACAGACAAAAAACTATTAGAAAGATGTATGATATATTTTAATTCCTTTTCTGTAATGCTACCTGTAATTAACCATGAACCATGTATCAGAAACTCAAAATTTTATGACTGTGACATTCATTCCCTCATTATACTGTATGACAGACAAACAAATGCACATCTAATCTACTGCACATTTCTTCTGAGATGGATCACATAAGAAGATTTCCTTTTCAAAGACTGAATTAGATTAGATGCTTGAAAACTAGTATTTTCTCTATTTAATTTTCATGTAAGTAATTTTATAACGAAACTGTTGATGTAATTATTTACAGACAATGCTTTCAAAATTAAATGCATTTTCAAGCTATCCTCAAAACACTTGGTTTGAAACAAATTAAAAATGCAAATTTAGAACACCGTTGCTGTCAAAATGCTTACTTATCAAACAAATAGATTTTAAAGAATAACTGTTTTAGTAAAAGCCAGGTCAAGAGATTTTTAAGAATGCCTCCTTCAATAACACAGCTACTATAACTTAGTGAAAATCTCTAGAAGTAGCAAATGCATAAATGTGATTCATACCCACTTGAAAACAGTTATTGTAAATAAACTGCACATAATCACATTGTAAGACAATAAAGCATTTTCCTCTGCACCCAACTAGATGTTGTATTTTTGATTACATTCTATATTTTAAATAGTTACATACTTTCAAGCAAAATACCTTGCTTCAACTAAGTTTCTTGTACTCTTAAATGTAGTATTTCTTTGAGGACTCTGGTTTTGATATGATTGAATGCTACATTTTTAATAACTTCTAGAATTTATCCTCTCTTATCAAAATCAAAAATATTTTCTTCATAGTAGCCAAACTTAAATTTGTCTTAAGTACAACCTTTAGCTATATTTTGGATCTCAAACTGGCAGAATATTTCAAAAACAGAAGTATGTTTGCAGCATTGTGAGTAATATATACTTCTTTTAAGGTACTCCTACCATTCAAACAATTGAAACTCATATGCGAAGACTGCACGTAAAAGCCTCAAAAGCAGTTCTAATATTGCCTGATACTGAAAATGTCATCTGATGCCATTTTAGAACTATCCATCATCAAATAGTTTCACTTGTGAAGAAATTACAATAAAGTATTCATTTTTCTTGACAATGGCAATAAAGCTACTTGAAAAAAATTAACTTTAAGGAGATGATTTGTAAATGTTCACTCAGCAGAATGACAAATGTGGAAGATATATTTAAAATTGTTTTAGCATTATTTGTCAGATATCAGACAAAGCAGCAGCAAGGAATTCATGCTTAGCTGTGTCACTTATTAAAAAAACCCAAATGTTTTCCTCCCTAGACAGGGAACTAAACCAGAATATACCTCCCCAGGTAGCACTGCCAAAGTGGTTTGTTTTGAGATGCCAACTCTGAATCCTTCGCCCCAAACATTTTTGCTAGAAGTTTTACAACCTGCAGACGTTCTTCATTGTCATTGCTCTGGAAAATGAACAGATTATTTTAAAACTTAAAAGGAAAACTAACCCAAAAAACAGAGTTCTGTTTTGTACATTTTTTCCACCAATACACCTACATATTTCTTGAAATAACACAATACAGGATCAATAGATTTCTCATATATACAAATGTCTATCTCAAGACAAAAATTCTTCACTATTCTTTTGAGAATACAGAACAAAAAAATTAGAATAAAGACAGAGAAAATGAAAAATAATGTAGAGACAAAAAATGTTATGAACAAAGCCTGGTGAAAAATATATCTTTTTGAAACTTATTTACAGGTTACTGATTGTTAGGAAATCTGACGTGTCTGTACAAATTCACATGGAACACAAAACTTACAAAAGTCAGTCTATTCTTTTCTGCACATAAACCTTTAAAGTTCTATAGAACACTGCTTAATTAAAAATACTTAGCTAAGAGTAACAGCTTCCAGAATACAAGTTTCTAGAGAACATCAGATCACATACCCAAGATCTGAGATCCACAGGATGTGGTCCTGTACTTGAGCCTATATTCAAAACTGCTGAGATACAACAGATAGTCTTCCTTTTATATTTAAAATTAGCCCTAACAATGATAGTGAAAATGTACTGGAGAAGGCCTTACTAGATCAGCATCACCTTTTCAACATGAACAAGAAATAAAAGCACGATATAGCTGTCAGAGTTCTTTTATACGACATCCCAGTTTGAAACAAACTATTTCTCCTGACTCAATACCATAAAAGGGCTAAAACATTTACCAGCATGTCTTTTGTATTCAGAATCCTAAGAACAGTAAAAACATTTGTAAAATCGTTAAAGAGCAAGAAAAATAAGGCTGAATTAATTTCTAACAGTGATATATAACTACATTATAAAAGAGTAATTATCTTGAAGACACTTTAGTATTAAGTATTCGAAGCATAAATAGCAAATCCATAATTTTTTTTTTTGCATTTGACTAATTTTTTCCAATTAACATTCAGATTGACATTACTGAAAACATTCTACAACCACCTCCTCTTAATCTGCAATAAATAATATTGTTTTTTCTTAATGAGTTTCAGCCCATTACACTACAAATTCTTATTCTGTGGGCCATGGTTAAGAACTCCTAATTTTTTAATTTTTTTTTGCCTACATTAGTCCAACTTCCATGATTGACATCTTATCCACTCCTGCTTAAACAAACAAACCACTAGAAATATTAAGCATCTCTGAATTTTTTTAGGTAACCAACACAAACTCAGAGCAAGATACTCCAGAAGGTGGGAAGGATGGAGCTAGGTAGAAGACCTGGGAGCACACTAAAAACCCAACTACTAAATTATACAGCCAGAAATACAGAGGGAAAACAGACAACCAAACAAAAAAAAACCAAACCCACTAAACAACAACCCCCTAAAATATCCTTAATGAACTATCTGCAGAAGAAGCCTTTGCTGTATCAGCCACTAATCCAATTATAAGAGAACTTACAAGTAAGTTTCTAGTCCTGTTGTAAAAACAACAAATATTTGTGATTATGGACTGTGGTATATAATCACTTGGTCCTTTCTAAATGTGTTGCCCTGATGTTGGCTTCCTTGAAACATGTTTATATACACTCCTAGAGGTGACAAAAATAAACCTGTACTTCTTGTTGTATGAATACACTGCTGCTACAGTCTCTCTCCTTTATTCTGTTTTAATCTTTTTCTGAAGGTGAAAAAAAAGGGTATCAAGCTCTGAAAAAATCTTAATCTTTCTCCATTCTATGAGACATTGTGTACTTGAAGAGTCACACCCTTCACCTCTTAGGTAAATTTCAGCACTCTAGTAGTGCTCCATCATGACTTGTTAATACAAATTGACAGTGAACACAGATATTTTCAGTTTGCCAGACACGCTCCTAGCACACAGGCAGCTGCTCTTTGGCCTACACATTTGAGTCTGTCAGTTACAGCAGCTGAAGCCTGTCAGATTGTAACCACTGCTGAGTCCAAAAGAAAAGGCAGCACTCAGGATATGCGGACATTTGGGAACAAGAAGTGGACACGTAACCCAAAACTTTTAAAAATTTTAATTCCCATATCCAGGAAGAAAGGCAGCTCTAAAATAAGAAGTCAATCTTTTATTGATTTTATTCATTGCATCCTATTGGTTTAGTAAGTAGTAAGATAAAAGCCCAAATCCCATGACAATTATTTCCAAAACAGTCTATTCATGAGCCTTCCATTCTCCTGACACTTACACTTTCTGTAACAGAAATTTCTGTAATTCAAATATGAAATTTGGAAAAAGTTCCTTTTCGGCAGTTTCTTCTACAAGCTGACCTATACAATAATAAATTCTTAGCTCTTTCCTGAATCCATAATGTTTCAGTACCAGATCTCTAAACATGTCACCTTAAAATGCCAAGATCAGGCACATAAGATTGACCTTCAAATAATTGGTGAAGTTAAATGAATATCAGTGCTTATTCTCGGGTTAATTTCCCAGACTCCTTTCCAAAATCAGGCAAAAATCCAAATTACTAGTAAAAAGCAAACATGATTTCACATAACTCTCACAGAGCTTAACAACAGAGTTCTGCCACCTGAGAACACAGGACCTTTTTTTTTTACATAAATCTACAGAGGTGTGGCAGGTTGACCCCAGCCAAAAGTCAAACACTCACCCAGCCCCTCTCTCAGTCTCCTCTCCAACACAGAAAGGAAGAGAAGGAACGTTAAAAGGCCCACAGTTCAAGATAACAAGAGTTTAATAAGTAAAGAAAAACCTGTTGTATGCATGCAGAGCAAAGACAGGATTTTATTCACTACCTGCCATCGGCAGGGACATGTCTTGGCACTTCCGGGAAAGCAGGGTCTCCACTAGCAAAGTGCACACTTGGGAAGACAAACAGCATGAACACAGACATAATCCTTTCCTCCTCCTTTCCCTGACCTTTTGTTGTTAAACATGTGTCCTCTTTCAAACTCCTGCCCTACTAAGGGGGAGGGAGAGGGGGAGTAGGGGGAGTGGCACAGGGAGAAAGCCTCTACCTGTGCCCTGTGCCTTCACTGTTGTACCAAAATGGCAAGGTGCTTGAACACTAGGTGGCTACATCGTTTACATCCCAAATAATGAGTAGGTTCAACAGTATTACAGAGGCACAAAAACTCTTACAAGTTTCATATTAAGAGTTTTTTAACCCCTCTATACATGGTCAAAAATTGATTTGGTCTCTGATGGGAAAGCCTTTGGATTTTACCCTCACTCAGAGGGACAGTCTAAAACCCTAAACCCATGAAGATAAACCAGGAGGCTTTCTGCCAGAAAGAGTGCAAAAAATTTCATGAAGATGGAGAGGAAGAGATTTGGATCCCCTCAGGTAATGAGTCAAAAACCCAAATATGTTTGTTTACATCCTCAAACTCCCATCAGCCATAGAGTCTGAGAACAAGGCAGCCCAATCAACTGGAAGGCAGTGGAGACGGCTCAGTGAAGCTTACTTGGTTGGTTAGAGGAAAACCACCATCCCTTCATTTTCAAAACATGCCACAAAACTATAGGATCATAGAGTCGTATAGGTTGGAAAAATAAAATCTTTTGAGATTCTTGATCCCAACCATTAATCAAGCACCATCACATTTACAAAGAAACTTCTCAAAACTTCAGAGATGGTGATTCCACCCTTTCCTAAGCAGCCTGTTCCAATTATTGACAACTCCTTAAGTGAAGAATTTTTTCCTAATATCAAATCTAAGCTTGCCCAGGTGCAACTCGAGGTCATTTTCTCTGGTCCTGTCACTTATTACCTGGGAGAAGAGACCGACCTCCCCCATTTCTTACATTTAGGTTATTGTACAGTGATAGGGTCTCCCTCGAACCTCTTTCACAAGGGTAAATGTTTAAAAGCAAAGAAATAAGACATTACGCAGAAATTCTGTTTCATGTACAGAATATGCAACTAGAGGTAACATTGCTGATACCAGGAGGAATCCATTCAATTTCATGCAGAACTTGCCAATTTTATACCAGAAACCAAGCTTGCACCTCAGCTTTTAAGTGATACAGAATACTTGATGTCTTGCTAATGTACGTCTACCACAACTGTACTTCCTCTGGCCAAAATTTGTTAACACTTACTTGCTTTTGAAGCCAACTAAAAAGAAATGTACATTTTCAAGAACACAGAGAAAATTATTCAATTTGTCTTTCTAAAGCACAGATAATATGACCCATTCCATGTGTTCAATGCATGCAAGATGAGATCATTCTGGCACATCTCCACAACTCAGTTGTTCTGAATATCACAGCTTTCCTTCAACACTGGACACAAAAGCAAGGTTTTTCACCATGAGATCAAAAGGCCATTGGAATAACCTCCCCTGGAAAACAGCAGATTCCCTGATATAGGACATTTAAAGATCCAGCTAGACAGAGTGCTGGGCCATTTTATCTAGACTTTGCCTTTGCCAAGAAAATTTTATCCAGATGATCCTTGAGGTCCCTTTCAACCTGGTATTCTATGACTCTATGATCATCTGCTAAGGAATAATACAAATCTTATCAGCAAAGCAGCAATATGACATCTTGGAATACACTAACTGTCCCACTACCTCATAAGCATTACTTGAGTATTTGCCTCCAGTATTTGCCTTCTGTTATCATAACTGTGGATTCAAGAGCCATATCAGACAATTTCATAGAACAAAACCTGATGTTCCTGTGAAACCATGTAGTTGATCTAAACATACTTTACAAACTTTTATTTAAATACTTAGTAGTCCACGGAAAGTGAGCAAAGGACAAGGCTCCTTAAATGGACATACAGAGAGACACAGTACCATGGTGCCAAATCGAGAAAAGACAAAATCACTCAGTCAAGCCCTTAATGATACTCAAGGCTCACCAAAGTTCTTAGCTATTGTATTGTTAATTTAAATTAACTTTTATTGAAAAAGACAACTCCTCTCTCCCCATTTTCAGTATGGATTGTCATGCATGATTTTCCTTTACCAGAACCTGACCCAAGACCTCATCAAGCTTAACAGGGTTACTGCTGTCTGGTTTCTTTCCACTCAAAGCAATAGAAAAATTGGCTGTCTTCAACCATAAACACTCTGAGTTTCATTAAAATCACACTCTCTTCTCAACACACTAATGAGCTATTTACCTGGAACTAAATGAAAAAATGTTTGACACTAGTTGCTGCTGTTGACAATAAAGCTAAGGCTATTGTTAGAGTGGAAAGTATTTAATTATCGCTGGCAAGTCTGCATACAGAATGAACTTGTGTTGATCTCAGAAAAAAGCACAGGGTGACTCTATTTCATTAATATTTCAGAACACTTATCTTCAAAATACTCTCCTCACCACAGAAAGATCTTAAAGACCCCTCAACTCACTTAGAGCCGTAAAATGATTTGGGTTGGAAGAGACTTTTAAGGACATCCTTCAACTCCCCTGCTGTAGGCAGGAGCACCTTCTGCTAGACCAGGTTGCTCAAAGCCCCATTCAATGTAGTCTTAAACACTTCCAGAGATGAAGCACCAACAACTTCTCTGGGAAAAGAGTTCCAGCATCTCAAAATTTAAACCAGGTGTATCCAATTCCAAACAGAGGTACTTTTTTGCTTCCTTAAAAGATAGATCATTTGACAGCCAATGGGACAAAATAGGCATACATTATATTTTCTTATAACTAAAATATCAAAATACACACGAGTAAGAAGATGATTACAATGCTTTTGGAATAGCTACAAACTACATCGAGTTCAAGAAGACATCAAGGGATAACAGTAGTAAGAATGTAACCCTAGAAACCAACATATCTCCTGGAAACATTGTTAAACTGGATCTTGCAAACATCAAGCACTTCCCCTGCAGGGCTCAGACCACAGTGGGAACTAAAGAAAGGACAAAGGAGACAGAAGGCAACAAAATACATATACATCATCTGAAAAGAGCACACTTAACAAAGAACAGAAATGCAAACATGAAAAAAATGTGCTGTAAATTAAGAAGTACAAAGAAAACATGGAAATGCTTAGGGCTGAAATCAGCCAGCTGAATAAAGAGACTAGAAATTCTTCAAGGGTGGGGAAAGAGGGAACAAAATAAAAGAGACATCAGTATTGAAATCATGAAATATGAGTCAATGAACGAGTAGGACAACAACTGAAGAACCTGCAAACTACAGGGGACTTAAAGTTGGGAAAGGTACTGCAATTATATACTATGAAAAAGGATATAGCAGCAGGTAAGATCAAATATCCTGAATAACACCTTCAGCTGCAGGAGTACTGTTTTTATTGGAATTAATTAATTAAAATTAATTAATAAGAATGATAATTGTTTGCCATCGGTGGGAATAGGAATTAAAGGCTGAAAAAGGTCTACTTTGAAGACACCGACAGCAAGCAATAAACTGGACCCTACTTCTCTCGGAAATGTGAATGAAATGATAAAAGCATTTTAAAAACCCCTTATCCAAAAAGTGCAGGATGGCTGCCTAGAGACATCAGGAAAAAGTAACAGGCATGAACAAGTCACTGCGATAATAACTATTACAATACAAAGAGGCCAAAAGTGCTACAAACCTAAAATCTGTCCTCTGTAATAAAAATACATGCTAACTTACAGGTGGCCCATTGCACATTAGCTCTCAAGTTTAGCAGCACATCATGAACAAACATGGTAATACTCATCTAATCACACTCCTCACAGAAACCCTGTGGAATGACAGAATAAATGCAGTGCAGAATAAAGGGAGAACCGTTATATTGCATTTGTCCAAGTGATGGAGACACTTTGATAAGGAAGTCAAAAAGAAAAATACCCATTAAAATAAATAGCTAGCACCAGCTGTCCTCCAGACATATGAAGTAAGCCTGAAAAATCCTAAGTCATTGCAGCAAGTACTACAAGACATATTGATGCATTCCAGTTCTTTGATGACACCTGTCACAGAACTACTATTTGGACAAAATTGTCAGTATACATATTCAAAATATTAGATGGTTCACTATAAATAATACAATCAACCCAGAAATAAAACAGGATAAATTCTCAAGTTACCCAAAAAATGGAGTTATTCCTTAAAAGACACAAGCTAAAACTATCAACCAACCAAATCCCAAATATATACACACATGCACTGTAGGTTAACACATGTGAAGTTAAATTACATTTTTGAGGGGTTTTATGGGCCTTCCTTAAAACAATTCAGAGGAGATAATTTTTACATATAATTACTAGCTTTATTTGCCAAATAATTTGAAGAACTTGTCAGAATAAAAAAAAAAAAAAAAAAAAACAACAAAACAAAAATGGTCAAAGCATACATGTTTCAAATATATAGAAAGGATAGAAAGTGTTTACCTTAAGTTTGAATTCAAGCTGTGGTAGAACAGAAAGCAAGAGGTGACTGTCAATATTGTATAACTCCAGAATCAAATCAAACACATGCTCTGACAGGTCACTAATTGATGTTTTACCAAGCATGAGGACTTGATTGAAGAACTGGAAAATAAAACAGATTATACATCAACAACAAGAGTATACACATTCTCTTCTAAATCCTGTGCTAAATCCTAAAATATTAAATCACTTTCAATCTTACAACGTTAATTTCACTTCTAAAAGGAAAGGAATGGAGGGTGGCACACAAATCAGAATTCCATAGCAGAAGTCTTAAAATATCATTGTCTCATATCAAGTATTATATATAAAGGAAAACATTAAAGGTGATGTTTACCTCCACAGTCCTACAAATAATTGAAGAAACATAACTTTAAAGCAGTTTCAGTGCATCACATCTTTGTATAATGGGACTATATTCAGACTTATTTCACTATTGAGAACTATCACTTCAAAGTATTCTAACATTTAAAACAAAGCTGAAACAACTGGCTAATTACTACATTACACACCTGACAGGTTAAGGAGTTGAAAGCAAAAGCATAGGAATTAATAACTGATTGTCCCAGAATCTGTATTTACGAGCAGCAAAATGCAACTGTAAAGCAATTATTTCCTTCTTGGTAAACTTGACATATTTGAGGGAAACTTCATATTTCTCATTAAAGAAAATACTTCCACACTATTTTCAACTTTGGCTAAGAAGCAACTTAAGAGTTTTTTATTTATATATATATATATATATATACACGCACACACACATATATATATATAAAAAAAAAGTGCATCTTATTGTAATTAAAAGACTATCTTAAAGAAATGTTTTGCTTTTCTGGATACAGAGTTGCCTGAATGTATGAAATCCTGGTTATGAAACTGACTGATACTGTGTTTTTAATGTATTTCAAGAAACAAAATTTTCAAAACCACATACTATTTCCCTCTTGTGGGAAACAAATAAAAGAAGACTCCATGTGCATTCTTTCTATTAAAGGAAGATTATTATTGTACAGACTTCCTCAAAACTCAAAAAACATCACCCAGTTTGTAATCTAACCTTACAGATGAACAACATTAAAAACACATTCCCACGTAGCAACACCTTCCCAAACAGCAGGTTTGAAGTAAGAGTTTTCATTGAAGATTTTTTAAAATTTTAGGAGGTAGCCACTTTCTAATTGTTACAAGTCTATAAGTAACAGAAAGCATTGAGGGTTTTCTGTTGTTTTCAAGCTTCTGAGGTTTTGGATAGATGCCATAAAACCAGCTAAATCCCCAACCGCTTAAAAAAGAAAAGTGTTATATTTTTTTCTATCATTCAACTCGAGTTGGAGCATACTCCTCTCTGATTTTTACTTCCTGTCATCCCTCTTCTATTACAGTGTCTATGATGTCTGCATTCAACTCTGCTATAATTCTCAATCCACTTGGTTTTCTTCTTTACTATCTATTCTTAGAGTGTTTCCTCTTCTGCTTCTGTGATAACAGCATTAAAATTCTGCTCTATCTTCAATTCTCTTGGCTCTAAATAGACTTATCTCCTCACTAAAAGATGAATTTTGTTACAGAAACAATGGGTTTATATATTTTTATCACAACAATACATATAAATACACTTGGTCTTACAGTCACACTAAGGATTCAATCTTAAAGTCTTTCAAGATAGTAGAAAGGAAATTATCCATTGCGTTTCACAAATCACAAGTATTAAGTACTTAGTAGTTTCTATATGGTAAAGAATTAGACTCAAAAGGACAGGTTGTGCAGCACTTCATTAATACAACCATTCTCTCAAAGAAAATTCACAACCTGTAAAAAGTTATTTTTCAGCCCTGTACAACAATGTGCAATTCATTCTTTTTATAACACAGTTGAGTTACAGAAAGTATTGAGTTCCATATTTGTTTGCAGGCTTCACTTACATTAGTAATGTATGGTTCAATTGCTTGTGCTGTCCTCTTTAGTAAAGCCTTTGCCAAATCATAGGCTTGCTTGTTTAAATTCTGGGAGAAAAACAAACAAAAAACTATAAGAGTTACAAGCATATGCATTAATCTAAAAACAAATTCAAGAATAGAAAGCTATTATGTACATAAACATTAACGTATTAAAGAAATACCCTGTTCTTTTCATATTTTCAGTAATAAAGATAATATAGTGAAAACATAGCTACTCCAAATAAAGCTTTGTAGTTTCCTCTGGTACTTCTGAGAAAAAGAAAAAAAACCTCTTTCCTGGCAAATGAGGGCTTACTTTTCAGTTGTACATGTAAATCTGATGCTCAGTGAACTCAGTGCCTGCATTTTACTGCTCCCTCTTACCAGTTTCCCTGAAAACCAGGAAAGCGATACAAAGCAACACCGAGGCATTTACAGTCACCACAGAAATAAGACTTTGAACAGGAATACAGAAAGTGCAATTCTGTCCTCGCATCAAGCACTCACCTGTGAGCCACCACCACAGGCTCTCCATTGTACCACGCAAAGATACTCAGTCTGTAGTCTGAGACATCAAAGAAAAACTCTAGAACTTCAGTTTACAGCAAAAAAACCCTCTAAACTAATACAAAAAAATTTAAAAATGTACTCTCCTCTTCAACATTCCTATCCTTCCATTTGTCTAATTGGGTTACTGCTCTATCATTGTATTCTCTCTTTCCCTGCACACATTCTCCATGCTCTAGTTGTTACAACCTTTCTCCAATTTCTGTATCACAATTATTTTTCAAAAATTTTCAGAAGAAAATGCAACTCAGCCCTTGTGACACCCACCACAGAGTTAACAAACAGAAAAACGAAGAAAAAAGTCTTCAATACACAAGAATATGTAGTATTTTAATAGCTAAGAAAACTCTATAAAAATACAGTTCCCACAATTTTTATTAGTCTTTGAAATTTAAAAAAAACTCAGTATATTCAATTTATAATTCAACAGTAAAAAGGGGCAGTTTGTAGTTACTTTTTAAAAATATTTCTCACCATAAAAGGAAGAGAACTTCTTTTAGTACAATAAAAAGCAAACACATGATGTATTGCCACATCCAGGCTGTTTCTTTACCTGGATATGCTAGGTTCTTTAGAATTGTCTTAATGAAAGCAAGGATTTACAAAGATACTGAGAGTACAGTCTGAAATTGAAAACATCTCTCTAGAAGTACAGGCTTCTAAAAAGCAGTGGGAACAGATTAACATTTTCTGATAATATCAAACAAAAAAAGTGTTTGACTTGCCTAGTGATAGAATTAAGTCTGGTGACTGATCTTGAAACACTACAAAGACTCATGCCTGAAGTACCTGTTTTACTCAAAGCCAACACAGAAGGTGACTAAAACTTCGAATTCTGGAAAGATTCTTTAAAATACCTTGGTTTTTTTACAAAACTGTTCCACGTCCCAAAAAAGAGAAGACCCTGCATGCTGGATTGTTATTCATGGTGACAAGACAAAAAAGGTAATTCCACCATTAGCATTTGTTTTCTGTTATTCACAGTTACAATAATTCAGGAAATAAAAGGTACAAATAACTATAATAAAGAATGTATGCCACTTGCAATTCTTGTTGTGATCCTTCTTGACTTCGTAGTTTACCTCCACCAAAATAAAGAAAACCACTTTCACCTGAGTAAGAGGGAAGTCTGGATCATGAGCAATATCTGATTTAGTATAAAACTAGTCCAAAATGCAGACCTAGCACAGCAGAGTTCCAAAAGGCAGATCTGTTCTAATTCACATTAATTACAGTTTCAGCTTCATCTTTTGCACAGCAGTTCACTTCAAAACTTAATGTTTCCCAAGATAAATGCTAGAAGCAGATATTTGCAACCCTGAGTAAGAAGGAAGTGTAATGCAAATATCTATCTACAAAAAGCTCTAAAGAGGAAAAAAATTAATCTAGAGCACAAAAGGCTAAGGAAAGTTAGCTATTTTTTCATGCCTCAGGTACTTCATTTAACAGTTGCAATAGTAATGACCCTCAAATGTCCAGAGGCCCCACTTTCTGGAAATAACAATACTAAGGAAGTCTTAAAAGCACACGAGGGTTTTCTTCTCATTTTCCAGATTCAGGATAAAAGCAGAAACAAGCAAAAGTGGCGCTGCCTTAGTTTGAATGAAAAGAAAAGCAGCCCCGCCATTACCAAGTAGGTTCAAAGATCTTTTACAGAATCAAACCTATCCTTCTGCTTAATTCAACAGTCACAAAGACATACTAAACTTCCTTCTCCTGAAGGAGAAATTTTAAAAGGATAACATCTGATTTAACAAATTTCTTTTCTGTTTTTAGATAAGCTCTTCAGCCATTATCCTCTCTACAATCTTCCCATATGTTTGGAAAGGAAATTAACATGTATTTCAAGATCTTTTAATGGTTTAAGAAAGATCTCATGACAGGGACAATTTTCTTAATCAGGACGTCTTTAAGAGCACATAAGCATCCAGTAGGGCATAAGGTTTTTAGTCTTGAATGAGATAGAAACAAAGTCATCAGTCGGAAACACTGTTTAAAGTAATCATTAGCAATTACTGCATCTTGAAGGAAATAAACAAGGACAAACTAAAGAACACCGCTGAAAAGGCAAAACACAAATATTCTGCAAGATAACTGAGCTTACATTTAACATCTGAACCAGACTTTTGCCCCCAAAACCTCCAGTTTTCTTTCAGAAAAGAATGTTCATAAACAGTGGAGAACATTTACATTTTTTAAAACCCTGGGATACCTCCAGCAATAATATCTGGATAGAGGCTATCTGGGTCAACCATAACTTCTCCACTTGGTCTCAATTTCTACCATGATTTCTAGGCATTTGTTGCTGGTATTTCAAGCTTTTTATCCTTTGGGAAGACATTAACAGTACTGCCAACTCATTTTTTATACCTGCTTTCTACTAGAATATTTGACAAACCTCTACTTTTTGACAGAAGAAGCAGTGGCAGTATGGCACAGATGTTTTTGTGTTTATATAGACAATATTCTCCAGTGGAGTATGCCACAGAGTTGAAATAATTTGTTCTTGAAAAATGGGGTCAGAAGTGATGGAAATTCCTACCCACTTGACTTTTTCTCTATTCTTTTTTTCCAGTTACCTCTCAATAACCAATTTAACCCAGAAAAAAAAAATGGGAGTGAAATAATTTGCACCCATCCCTTAAAAAAAAAAAAAAAAAAGAAGGCAATAGAAAACAAACGCATGCCTCTCAATTTTTCTTTACAGGAGATAACTAAGCTAGCACCAATCCAGCATTTATTTTCTAACTTTAGAAGGAAAATCAAACGTTAAGTCTGTGTCTAGTTCAAATATTCCTGAAAAGCATACATTTTAACACATTATTTTCATGGAGTTTGAAAAGGGTCTTCGGTTTTATTCTTATTACCAAAGGCACAGCAGTCAAATTAGTATCCAAGAGCACCTGACAGAACAGTTCCAAGAGATTCTCTTGTTCTGCTGGGGAAGGTAAACAGAGTCATAAGGATGGCTGACATAGAAAAAGCTCAGCTGAAGTGTTGCCAAGGTAGATAACACTAAATATTAGGCAAATTCCTAGTAGAGACATTTAAGACTTTAATTGTCAATATCACTTTTTTTCTACAACATAGGCATGTAAAGCATGTGGGATGTGCAATGTGGGATTCCCTGTAACAGTCCAGAGGCTAAAAATTGAACACTGGCAAACACCCAAGGAAATCAAGTACAATTTGCCTTCTAACACATTGCAAACAAACAGTAAATTGTTTGCAGGTCTGTCATAAAAGCTTTATAATATAAAAAGCCCATTAAAGGGGAAAGGAAAACTATTAATTCTTCTTGCATTTTCATACTGACTACCTCGTACCGTGCTTCTATATCTTATCTGGGTTTAAGGTCAGTTAATTTCATTCCCTCTTAATATAACCGTGTGAAAAGAATTTCAGTAGAGGTGATAGAAGAAAAACAACAAAAGGAAAAAAAAAAAATTCAGCATAAAAATTAAGATTTAAGCACATAGTCAGAGAAGTTAAGCTTGCCATTTTATTGGCTTATCTGACAGCTGTACTAGTGCACACTCCAGCACGCCACTAATGCACAAACAAGCCTGTGCACACTCCAGCATGCCTGTTTGTGATACTTGTGTCAGCTACTGTCATTCAGGTTTACATTAGTATGGCTTTTATCCTAACCAAGTGAGATGGATAACAAACTCAAGGGACATAGAAGAGTTTAGAGTTGTCACCACTACAGCAACTACTAATTATGGTATACAGACATTTGATAATACATCAGGTGCCCAGTATATGCTCCTTATGTCCAAGTTTTTGTAGCCATTCTGCGAGGACCATTGGTTTTCACACTGACTACTCAGGACTACGGACCATATCTATTTTTCATCTTTGGAAAAATATTGTCTTGGTTTAAGGAGTAACAGTATTGAATTAACCTTTTGTAAACTGCTCAACTAATTACTACATCTCTTAAAAATATTAATGTAATTTTTGCATCAAGCGGTCGAATGTTGAATTTCAGCCACTGAAGCTTAGCATCCAGGATCCAAAACTAAAGGAGCTGTCTGAACCTTCTGTTCCGAACACATACAGACCACAGGTTAGATAAATTATACAGACTGAGATTTGAGGAGCTCAGTCATTTTTACCCAATACAACTCTTTTCTATGATACAGCCATTCAGTTCACAAGGCCACTATACATTCCCTCTCATAAACAACCTTCCTTCTGGGCATATTAAAAACACACCACTTGCCTGTGTCACTTTCTACAGATATAATTATTTTATCTTCAATAATCTCTCCATCTGATCAGCTTCAAGCCTGAGCTACAAGCAGATCTATGTTTCTTCCCCTCCACCAAAACATTTTTTGGTCCCTAGGAAATCTGGGGATTCCCTACTGACCATTACACCAATGTCTGCCATTATGCCATTTTTGGTGACCAGTCTGATTATTCAATTTCCCTTTCCCACAGCCCACATAGCTGAACAGTGAGGTCTTTTTTATGGTGGTCCTTATCCTTAATGTCCTTCTAGTTGTGTGCTTAATGGAAGAGTGGAAAAATTCTCAACCCTGAATTAATTACACTTTTCCAACTTGACATCAGTAGCCACAGAAAGTAGTCAGAGGACCAAAATTTTAAGTAGACACTATGTTGAGATTTTTAGATGAAACGGAAAAATATTAGAAGCTCCTTTCCATTAGTATGGGAAAAAATAAAACAAAACATATTCAGAATTCAGTCTGGCATTATGTATCTGTTTCAGTTAGAAAGCAGGCTATAAATGAGCATCCTATCTAAAAAGAGACTTCAATTAAAAGCAGCAGAAAATACAAATCCCCAAATTCATTATCATTATTAAAATATTCAGTCAGTAATTTTAAATCCACTATGACACAGAATTGTTATAATGCTATAGACATTCTTACAGGATGCAAATTCTTAAAGTCAAATTATTAAATGTGAAACATAAAAAAATACAGTCAAATCAAGATGAACACAGATGACACAATGAAACAACAGATTCTTAATAACAGAGAAAACACAAACTGAAGTATTTTGCATAGTCTTGCTTTTGTGTTTTGTATTCCGAACCTTTACTTTGTAGATTTGGACTTTGGCCACACAAATTTCAGTCTAGTCCGGGCACAGAAGTATTAGACTCCTTGAAGGAGAGAGCTAAAACATTTCCAGTAGTGAAAAAAACTTACTGATCTATACTAAGCATTTAGTTTTTCACTGTCAATAGAAAAATAATTTATGTGCTATTTATTTACTGAAATTGATAGCTTGCAGTAAAGGCATTCCAAAGTATCTCTCACTTAATAACTACTTAACCATATACTTTTCAGAAACTACAATAGTTAGCCCTTTCCTGAACATAGTTAATGGGAAGAAAAAAAATAAAAATAAAAAACCACGCTAATAAAAGTGTCCAATATTTTTTGTTATACACAACTTCCAATAGCCCACGAGATTTCAGGACACACTTAAGAAGTCAGACTTCCATGCTTTTTAAACATTTAAACATTTAATTATCACAACACATGCACAGTTCTGAAGTTTTCCCTTTAGTTCATCTACAGTAGACTTTTTTTTTTAACATGACATTATTTATTAAGGTTAGACAGCCATTCCTTGGGCTCTTCAGAAACTACCATTTCTGCACACAGTTTTAATTCTATGGCTGCATCAGAAACATACCAATAACTCAAAGCCAACACTTCTGAAATACAGCAGAGCCAATTATAAATCAGCAGTCATAACTTTTTCCCTCCCACTTAGGGCAGCACCTTAGTTTGAACTGTTGATATAGCACTACATGAATTAAAAACTTTCCAAAGGATATATGTAATTTCTCTACTCCATTCGACTGGCATTGATGGCATATAAAAAACCCTGTGTTTAAATTTCTATGACATTTAACCTTTCAGATTACTGTGATCACTGATCCTTTGCTTAGGTCAAGTACATCAGAGCAATGAAACTTGTCTGAATTTTCTGGCTATTAAAATTACTTGTTTGCGAAAAGAAATCCAGATAAAACAAAGACATTTGCTACAGCCATTCTTCTAATGAGACCTACATGTCTGAACACATACATCCAAGAAATCACAATTACAAAAAAACCCCCAAAAGAACAGAACAAAATATAAGCCACTAAGTCTTACCTTATGTGCTGGCACTAGGTTAACTAACACTGTATCCAAAAGTTCCTGCGACACAGTATCTCCCTCACAAATGATAGAGCTCATTAGATCAACCATGTGCATATGTACTTTTTGGTTATGACCATTGCTGAAATTAAAAACAAGAATTCTTACTTCAATATCTATAAAAAGTACAATTACTGTTCTGAGTACTCCCTGTGGCGATGCCAAACAAGGAATAAAATAAGAAAATCACAAGTTTTCTTATAAATCAAAATACTTCAATTCCTTGATTTCACATACCATCATCCTTGAATTTCATGCTCTCCTCATTCTCTACTGTAGTAAGAGGAGTGTATATCTCTGTATCATGAAAAGACAATGTACTAGAACATCTCTCTGCTCTACCGAGCACTGGGGAGACTTCTTCTGAAGAGCTGTGCCCAATTCTGGGCCTCCCCACACAAGAGGGACACACATATCCTTGACTCAGTCCAGCAAAGGTTCATAAAGATGATTAAGGGCCTGGAGCTGCTCTCACGGAAAGAGGGGCTGAGAGAGCTGACATCTTTTTTTAGCCTTGAGAGGAGGTGGCTTAGGAAATACCTTATCATTAAGTTTAAATACCTGAAGTTGGGAGTAGAGAAGACAGGGCAAGCCTCTGTTGACGCCACACCCTCAGTGGTGTCCAGTCAGAGAACAAGAGGTAATGGGCACAGGGTGAAATACAAGACATACCATTTAAACATAAAAAACCTTTTAAGTAAAAGCGTGACTGAGTACTAGAAGGTTGCCCAAAGAACCTCTTCATCTTTGGAGATGCCCAAACCCAACTGGCTACAGTTCTGGGTAAACTGCACAAGCAAACCTGGTCTGAGCAAATGGAAAAGACTAGACTATCTCTAGTAATACCTTCCAGTGTCCACTACTTTCTGACTCATGTTTTTACAACAATAATGCGCCAAATTCCTTGGAATTGCATATTGCACCTTTCAATTTCAAAAACAAAATAAAATTAATGAAGTAAATGACAACCAAAGGTCAGTTTCTCAGGAAAAAACTGATGTGCAGTGTCTCTTGCTTCATTAGAACAGAAAAAAACTAATAGAACATTGTATTTATACTGCTACCTTTAGTTAAATAACAGAATTAACCTCATTAATGCAAAAAGTCACACTGAACAGCTTTGCTAGAAGCAACTGACTTTAACCATGCAATAATATATTGTAATTGGGGGTGACAATACTTACTTTATTACTGAAAACAGCGTTCTATACAGCTGTGTAAAAATCTCATTGCTGTCCTCTAATTCAAAGCATATGTTATAGGACTTGACCCAAGCAATGTTCTGATTTGGAACAGGAAAAAAAATAAAAGGATTAGTTAATACAAGATTAAATTGAAAGATTACATTTAACAGTTATTATGAAATAAGTTAGGAAGCTTACCTCAAGCAAATAAAAATATCGATTAAACTGGGGGCTTTTTGTATCTTCTAAACCTTTAAGTTGCCTTGTTATGAACATAAATATATCCTGAAAAAAAAGAAGTTATTCAATAAACTGCAATTAAACCTTCAAAAAAAAAAATTACCCTTTTAAGTTACTAGTATTATTCAGTCATTACAAAATATGCAGCAATGACATATAGTATTTCACTATCCCAAAGAAGATCATCTACAAAAATATATTGGAAAATGTCAAGGAGTAATTTTAAAATACTTCATGTTTCTTTAAAGGGTTGAAAAAGTAACCTTTTCCTAAGGAAACAAATGTTTTCCATTTCCAAAGAAAAGCACTCAACTCGACAAACACAGCTGCAACTGGCTGTCATGCTGCAGAAGTCAAGAGATTATTATTCAGCAAGACAATGAATTTAATATTTTTACTTCATATTACAATGAGTTTCAAAAAAAGGGAAAAATAGCACTAGGCAACTACATCTTTTCTAAGAGTGTTATTATATGTTCACTCTGTATTCTTTGTGCATTTCTCAGTCATCATGATATTGATACAGATCACATCTCTTGCAGAAAATAATAAACCAAGTTCCTCCTGCTTCTTCTATCAACTTTCAGCACCAGAATACTCCTTCAGAAAAAGTCTCAGAGTAAATTGAAGCAGGTTAGAAGGAACAAATAGTCAAATATGAACAGAAGAGAAACATGCAGGAAGGTATCTTTTAAATGTTTTTTATATTTGGATAATTAACAGCTGGAAATTCACAATTGCTGTATTAAATCAAAATATCTGGAAGTAAGCATCACCAGAAACACTGTTTTCAGTCTCAACTGTGTCTATATTTCATCTAAAAATCTAGGTCTAAACCAAACAAATTCCAAAAGGTATAAAGTCACCATAATAAATACAATAAAGCATTTACTGTTAATCCTGAAAAAAGTATCCTAGAAATAGTCCAAAAAGCTTTTCTGTAACATTTTCAAAATGACTATTTCCCCTAATTCCCCCAAAATTACAAAATACACAAAAATTTTGTATATTTGCACATACAAAAGATAAGAATGGGGTTCCATTCTTTCTAACACTATAACCACAAAATCCAGCCTTAACCATTAAGCTGAGCACTTACTACGGTTCTAGGTAAAATCAAAAACTAGATTACATGTGACATCACCACCTCTTGGCAAAAAAAAGCACAGAAAATACACTCTTCAGAGATACAGTACATTGATGTTTTAAATCAGATCAAGACTGTGATTTTTAACTGCTAAGGATGATCAGAAGGATCACTGTCTGGTTCACACTTCAGATCCGTTACAGAGCACACCATCTAGACTCATTAGCTTAAATTAAGCCAAAAGACAAAGGACACATCTCATGGTCTCCAACCACTCAGGGGCATTCAGTCCTCAAGCAAAAGCCCATCTGAAGACTCCTTCCTTTAAAAACTAGTGCTGAACACTAGCAGGTCATCAGTCCCCACCCAAAATGAGTACTGTCTTACGGAAAACCAGTACACTGGAAGGTTCTGTAAAGTTTAGAAGACATACAAACTGAGTCTCAGGGATGAGTAAGAATCAATTGAAGAAGTAAGAGGGTATGTGACAGACTGACCAATGCCAAACATAACTACTTAATCTCAGAACCCATGCTCTATGTTAATTATTTCTGTTAAGATTTACTTGTAGAGGTAAACCTCAATCAGTTCCTTTAACTTTTAAAGTTAAAAGTATCTTACTTTTTATCCTGTAGCTCAGGACGCAATACTTACTGACAGAATGAGATTCAAAGACACTACTAATTTTCCAAAGAAAGTTCTCATCACTGTGCTGTATATAACTGCAGATATTAATGAATAGCATACATGTACAGTAATTCCAACACCTGAATGTTTCAAATAACAGCCTGGTTTGACAAAATAGGTAGTTACTGCTAACCTATTTTTTCCTACTCCTGTTATAAAGAAAGCAAGATAGACTAGACTCAGAAGTACTGACTGATTTTTAATATATCACGTATTATGACCAAACATTTTCTCTTTAAGCACAGTTTCCCTTTTTTAAGCACACATAACATACTACTTGAACATGCATTTATAATTCAAAATACAGGCTACAGCCTGTGTTAAAATAAACTTTAGCTGCAGCTAAAAAATTGCAATACTTTCACAACTGGACAATATGTTTTTATATTACACTGAATAAAGCAAGTCTACATGAGAATCCAGACTTTAGAAACGGAAGTTCAACTTTGGGGAAAATATTTCTTTTCTTTTTTTTTTGTGGATTGCTGTCTGGATGTCAGATAACTGTATAAAAGCTCCAGTAACCATCAGAGTCATGGCTCTCACCAGAGAACACCCTAAGATAATTAAAGTTTTGCTACCATATACACTTTTTAACATCACCATTTCAGCAAAGACAGACAGACAGTCCTTCTGTTCAAGTCAATTGAAACATATAAGCAAATAGATTATCTTCCACCAAAGAATCAGATTTGGGTTCTAAGCTTCACACAGACTGAGGAGAGCTCAAAGTTAGAACTTTACAGATCCCAGAAGAGCAAACCTACTCCAGCTGTGTTTTAGTTCTACTCCCAGCATTTTCCACCCCTGTTATTAAAGCTCTTTCAACAATCAACAAGGAATGTAAGATTTATACTGATGATATAGATAAAAGAGGGAAACCTGATATACTGATCCCTTTCCTCAGCATCTCACTTGCACAATATGTAAGTTACAAAGAGATCCGCTGAGTCTGAAGCAAGGGCAAAAACTTAAATCTTTTCCTGCCAAGAAATTAATACTTTCCAGCACTCCCCTTTGCCATTTTTAACTTTGGTGCTAAACATACAAGAATAGACTCAGCTGCAGTATGGATTTGATATTAAATACTGGGTAAAAATAGTGCCAAAATATAACCCAAGAGGAAGCATTCTTCCTCTTACCTCTGTCATAAAGTGGAGGGAACTCTTCGACATTTCTATCACAGCTTGTCCTGCAACCACAAAAGCTGTATTCAGAGGAAATGGGTTTGCAAAAAATCTACCCCAGTAGCCCTAGGCAAAGATCCCTATTGTTTGGCTTTATTTCTCCAAATGTGTTTAGAAATCAAGTAACTGAATTCTGAAATCCACACAGATTACAGAACTCAATGGTGGCAGTGGAAGTCCCTCGTCCATTTAGAGCTCTGTCTAAACAGTGCTGTAGTATTCTTATACTTCAGGTATGAGATCAGTACTGTAAACCTTCCAATACTGTACTCTATGAAATCCAAAGCATAGTAGCATTTGGTAGCTCAAATAGTGTAAGGAGGAAGTTAGTTTGACCAACTTAGAAAGAGAGAAATTAAAACTCTAAGCCTAACAAGCAAATGAAAACATATATTCAAAACTGAAGTAGAAATTAGGACACCTAAAAATCAGATTTAAATATAGCACAGTCAGGAAAGCTAGTATTTATCTCCAGTTGAAGATGGTGCAATCAATAAGTAAGGTAAATAGATGATGTACCTCTGATTACACACTAACTCAGAATTAAGAAAAGAGAGCTAAGAAAAATCCCTAGGTATCTCTCCTAGTATGTCTCCTAACAAAAGATGTACTACTGCATTGAAACTGCACTGTTTCCCTAATTAGGAAGCACTGCTGGTGCAACCACTAGATGAGAAATTGAGTGATTTCCCCTTAAGTGTTAATAGATAGACTGTCCACCACAACCATCTTTTTATCCTACTGTGGAATAAACAAAGACCAAACCAAACTAAACAAAAAAGACCACACAGGCTCCTAAACCAGAGAGATAAAAAGCACGCATTTTTCAGTGTTACTTTCATGCATTTTTTTGTAGATTTTCCCTAAAATTCAGTTCATCACTCTAGATCCTGACTGGGCAAGGGAAACAGTTTCATTTTGCGAGTTGGATACAAAGTTAGATTTCTACTAAAAAAAGTTAAAAAACCCAGAAAACAATATAATTTTTTTTCTGAAACAAATGGAGCAGATCTTGAGTTCCTTTTCAAACCTGACATTTCTCTATCAACCATCTCCATCTAGTGGGATCAGTGATGTTTGTAATTGCAGAATTTTCCAAGTCACATCAAAAATCATTAAACTCTGTACAAAAGTACTTTATCTTTGTTTCAAAAGAACCTTTACCTATAAATATACAAGTACATGCCTCTTGGTAGTTTAACTGGAGATGCAAGGGTATTTTCCCAAGTGAAGGTATTAGCTATCTTGCAAGAGATTGTGATAAAAGTTATACATATAATCAGTATTTCTAAAGTAAGAGTTCACTACTTGCATATCTCCATAACAGTTCAATAAAACCATTATTTTAAATACAAATGCAAAACTCTGAAAGTTATTGGAAGATGTACTGTATAGCCCTTTATCTCATGGACAATTGACTTGACCAATCATATCCCAAAATCAAGTGGAAGCTTTGAAATGTTTAGGCTGAACCAGAAATAAAGGGAGGGGAAAAAACCCAGTCATAACCAATTACATTAATCACTGAGTATAAAAACGTGGTGTGTAAAAAGAGATTAATTTACCTTCAGTTTATCCGGTGAAGTGTACGGAGCTTCAGGGGCATAAATTCTGAAAATATCAGCAAGACAACATGCTACCAACAAACGTACATCCTTATCAGGATGTTTGAGGAAAAAATCTGAAGCAAGATGTAAAGCAAGATTTAGGTAGAGTTCCTTTTCTTCTTCAGAATCCTGGTCCATGTCCATGAAAGTTTTCACAACCATCTAAATAGACAGACACACATTATTACATAAAATGAAATACTCTGTGTAACAGGATCCTTACTAAAACTAACTTTTCTGGTTTTGTGTAACTTCTGTCAGAAGCACTATTAGCTATGCAGTGACACTTACTTGAGCAACCAGTGTTTCATTTTTCAGGGTACTGGAAAGACCTGGTCAAGTCCTCTATCAACTGTTCCAACACAGTCTGAGCAGAACTACTGAAAGCCTAGTTGTAGACTTCCTAGATCTTTTCGAGAAATCATATAACGAAGTTGGACAACTGAAGAAGTGCAACAGTACTCACTGTTACAGCTAGTCACTTAAAATTTCAGAAAACACTAAAACATTATTAAAAATATTTGTTTCTCCCTACACAGTTCAGTAATTATTTTTCCTTCTTCTCTTTCAGTTTCAGGTTTTGCCCTATTACTGCTCTGAGGAAAATTCTATTCCCTGTGCTATGCAGAAGCAGAGCACACACATTCAGCAAATGCATATATAAATCCAGGCAGCCCAGTGGCACAGACGTTGTCCAGCAAAACTAAAAAGACCACTAGGATTATTAGGATCCAGTTATTGAAATTATGGAAGAAAAAAAGAGTCTTGGACACCAGATATTTAACCTGCTAAACAAAACAAAAGTGGGAAAAGCTATATTTAGTAACTGCTAGTTGGTGAGAATTCTTACATTTAAAAAACTTTCTGAAGGAGAGAAATTTACTGACAAAACAAAGTAATTATGTTATTCTCCAATTCCTTATCTGACTCATAGAGACAGTGTTATTTTCAGTTTAACTCTTGTAAAATTAACAAAATTATACTAAATATTTAATCACACTATCTTGAGAATTAAAGCCAAAACCCCCATCTATTTCTTCAGTGCAGGAAGAGATATTTTTTAAAGAATAATAATGTCAAGCCCTAGAATCCTATAACACTGCAAAATACTTTACTTTGCTATAGTTTGTTGTTTAGCTGGGGTTTCTTTCCCCCTTCCTAAAAATTTATTATAATTGGTCAGGGAGCAGCAAACCCAACTTAAAAAAAACCCAAACTTCTGCATGATTGGGATCACAGAAGCTGCAAAGTTTTCAAGCATATGAGAATATTTTACTAAAAGGCACAGAAGATCAACAGCTCATGCAGACACTTAACTTCCATTGCAAGAAAAATAAAGTCCTCCTGAGTCAGGCACAAGATGAACCACTTGAAGTGCACTGGTGCCCTTATACAGTAATTAAAGTAATTTACAAATCAGAATTGTTTTCATTTCTATGAAGAGTAATCTTTTAATCTTCTTGCAACAAGTAGAAGTTTTTCTACTCTGGAAACGAACCTTTAGTGTTTCTTCCCTGATATCATGAACATCTGTACAAGTCAAGACAACAAAGATCAGTCATCCTGTCTGCAAACCAATCCATCACAGCGTTTAAGGAAAAACAAAGGAAAGCAAGCTGGTTGTCCTGCCACAGTTTTCCAGTTTCCTGCAAAGCAATAGGTTAGAGGACTCCTGAGCCTGAAATCACACCCAGACCACCACGATTTATACTCCTGGAGCTTCATCTTCCAGATGAGGCACATATTTCTTATCTCATTCAAATTTTACTACATCATTCTACAGAAACAAGCTTTGGAACTTACTTGTATAAAACTTACAGAAAAGTGTATTATTAGACTGCCGGCCTAAAATAATTGTTTCCTTAGATGGCTTGGTTCTTGTGTATTAAAAGAAACTGTGGAAAAAATGCTTTTCTCACACTACTCATCATTTCTAAGTGTTTATCTCCTTCTTTCTATCTTGGGTGCTAGTTCATGACCATAACCACTTAGAATTGGAAAGGAGATAGAAACTATTATAAACTTCAAGAGGGCATCAATGCAAAATGCATAAAATTTCCAAGGTAAGTTAGGCTAACACAGAAATTCACTGTGCAAATTCTCAATTTTATTCTCTAATTACCAATAATTTGCATTTATATTAATATATTGTCATTAACAAAGAGCAGAATATCTCCTTCTGCACATGAAAGTGCTTTTACCCTAATAATTATGTGAATTTGGCAGTCAGAGAAATGAAGAGGCTAATATTTCCCTTATTTATCAACTACTGTTCTTTAGGGCCTGCAACTGTGTTTATACTGAAGTTTCTGTACACTTGTGGTATAGCCTAATCATCCAATCTGTTATAGAAGAAGCACTGTACAGTTTTCTCCCTGCCTGAGCACCAGTAGATTCACAGCCAGAATAAACAGCTAAAAAGAAACACAAGACATCCTACAAAGTCCTCTTCTTCTGCAAGACAGATCAAAACGACAGAAGGGACTAGACATCCAAGGTGAAAAATTAAATTAAGCTATAGAAGAAAAAGGATCAGTAAGAACTGATCTTGTGGTGCTGCATTTCCATAAGCTGAAAAAAAAATGCAAGTGCTAATAAATAATTCCTTCTCTTAGGAATCACTCATACACAAAGTTATAAATGTTGTGTTTTATTCAACATCGCAGAATGCAATATACTCACTAAAGTCTATCAACCAAAATCCCAAAGCCTAGACAGGTTACTGAGGGGAAGAGGAGAAGCAATCCTTGTGGTTTGGGATTTTATGGGTTTTTGTTCATTCACCCGTAATTCTAGCTGACTTAAAACTACTTGTTCAGAAAAACTCCAAATTAAGCTCTTCCACCTGTTAGAATACTTAAGGTTCCTCTCCCATATCTGTTCCCTCCTGTTTCTCAGGGCAAGCCCAAGTTGCAGGCATTCCTTCTGCACAACACAGGTCTGCCTTTTTGTGAGAGTACATGGGTAGATACAGAACTATAGTAATAAAATCAGCCTCCAAATGTGTCCCAACCTTCTTGAACACTTAGGTCAAACAAAGTGGTCAAGAAATTCAAGACTGAAATACATCAAAGACTGCAAGTATAATCCAAGTATATAGACTAAAATATAACAAAGACTACCTTCATCATGATACAGGCTAAAATAATGAGAATAAAGGGGTTTATAAACAAACCAAAGAGCATGAATGCATAAAATATATTGACAGGTATCAAAATTATTTCCAAAATTATTACTCTCTTTTAGAGAGGAAAACACTAGAAAATATTAAAAGTACTGACAGCATCATAGCTGAAATAAAATTTAAGTAGTATTTGGAATTAATGCAGCTCATTTCTATTTGTGATTTTTTAAATTCATTTAAACATTTTTTGAACAAGCCACTTCAAGAAAGTGGTAGAAGAAAAGGCACGAGAGCAAACAAGTTTCTCCTCCTACGCACAGAAAAGATAAAGCCCAAAGTAAAATAAAACCCTTCCAGATATAAAATATAGGATCATTGAATATCTTTTACAAGAAACTTTAATCTGCAAGCAATTATTTGGTTACTAACCTTTAGCCTTCTCACCATCTCTTCTTTAGATATTTTATCAGAGATTTCTTTGACCCCTGGAGGGTAAGTGATTTTTCCATCATTGGCTCTCGTCTTCGAATGAGCCATGATTTCACGGTTTTAAAACTGTGGAAAAAAATAAAGAAGACAATGTTGTTTAACTAGTTCATGTTTAACCTTATCTTCCCATTATCTGTCCCATTTAGACAAACAAAATCCAACGAGATATATACCAACAAACCCATACAAACACAAGAATGACAAAATATTTCGATCGGTTTCAGTAATCTGTACTGTGGGAGATAGCAATGGTTTCGATATCCAGGTAGCTTTGTCCTATGGCACGATAATGCTTTCAAGTAGAACAGAAAAGAAACTCCTCATTCTGGAATGCATTTGATCTTCACACTAAAGAAACGCAACCAAGAATCTTATTGTACTGTATGATATGTTTCCACCTCTTAGTGACAACAGATCCTAGCTAACTTGGGCATTCAGACATCTGAAGTGGACTTTGTGTTCTATTTACTCTTTTGCAAAATGCAATTTCCCAAAAAGCCTAAACACCAGTGCTGTTAAGTGTTACACACCACCAGTTGTAACTTGCCAATACCGTCAGACAAGCAGCAGATAGAGAATGAAATTAGAGACAGAAACAGAGCAGACCAAATACAAGTCTTTCCTCTATGCCATTAAGTCAAGTTTTCAAGTGAAAGACTGCAGATAAGCAACATTATCTTCTTCTTAAATTTCAACTAGAAAACAACTCAGTTACTTAGTTTCTCAGTCCCATTCCACTACTGCAAATACAGACTAACATGTAATCCACCCTAGCTTATGCAGAGTTTCATTGCTGTAGAGAAGGAAGCTGAACTGAAAGCTTTACTTACGTAAAAGCAATCAATACAGAAGACAGTGAAAAAATCTAGATGGCAGGTGTGGGGCATTTAAGATCTTGGAAAAAGACTGTGCCAAGGTAGCTACAAATGAAGAATGAAACAAAAGAAACAAATTTCTTTGCCATTGCCTTGATATTTTTATTTATTTAGCTAAAAGCATGGTTCACTTCTAGCAGTCATGACTGTACTAAACTGCGAATTCCAAGTCAGGAATTTTCTTCCTACAGACCTTCTATACAAGAATCTACATATACTTTGAATTTCCTGGAACTACAACATCAGAAATAAAAATCAGCCAGAATTCACAAGAGATGGGCTAGCAGCATGTTCCATAACAGCCGTATTTAAGACTTACTAGCCCCCAAACCATGATCATTCTACACTGAAGGAGAACTAATACTTGAAATACATTTGTCTACCAAACCCCTCCAAAACACGTCAACATGTTTTGTATTCTTCAGTCTGTACTTCATGAAAACAACCGAAGTTACAGATTTGCTTCATCTTCACTAATCTTTTACCAAACAAAAAGTTAACACTGGCTTTTAATTTTTTTTTTTTTTTTTGCAAACAACATATATAGAACAATACATTTTATTTTTGTAAACAGGGAAAATAGGAGTAGAACTAACATAATCACATTTTATTCAACAGGCATGAGGTGCAATGTACTTCAACAGATACACAAAAGTCAACTTAGTTTCTGTCATCTCCTCTTTACGTACATATACCCAGCAGTGGAACAGCGCTATGTACTTGAAGTTGTAGTTAAAACTCATAATGACAAAGCTGGGCAGAAACAAAAGTCATTGAAATAACTTTTTCTAATACTAAGATATGATGTCACTTTTATCTCCATTATATTTCTTTAATGCACTGTCATGACAGTAAGTCTAGGACTCCTCAAAAGCACACAGAAATTGTAATTAGTCTTCTTGCTGTTTGACATAGACATTCCATTCCACCTTTCAGATGGGATGACGTTATACATTATAGCTAAATTAATTTTAACAGCTCATCACAGCAGAAGGGAGCCTTGCTCCCCTGAATCTGAGAACATATAAAAGCATCAGATGCTTTGTTGAACCAATCAAATTCACCAACTCAAAAAACAAGCCTAATTGTTTTTGAAAAGCATGTGACAAGCATTAAAGCCAACTCAAGGGAAAGAACAGGAACTAAGGTAACTGGGGAACAAAACTCCATTTTCCAGTGGTGGATGGCTGTCAGATCAGATCAAATGCAGTGGAAACTTGATTAGAACATGGTGATGTGGTCCTGTTTGGAGCACATTTTGAAATAATTCAAAGACTGAAATTCATATGTTACAGTCAAGTTGAACTGTCCAGCTCATACATCCAACTGCCACACAATCAAGCTTTTAAGCTTCAGTGGCATCCAAGGCCTGGATGAAACTGAACATCTGTATTGTGTTTATGTGGCAAGGTCTTGGTAGTGCTGGAGGCCGAAGGGATGTCCCTGTGGGAAGAAACGAGAGGCTGCTCCTATAGCTAACAGAGCCAGTTGCAAACAGCTCCAAAATTGACTCATCCATTGACAAAGTCGAGCTATCAGTGACACTGGTAATGCCTCTGTGATAATGTATTTAAGAACTGACAAAAAATGCTGCACAGCAGTTATGAGGAAGAAAAGCGAGAAAAACATGAAACAACCCTGCAGACACCAAGGTTAGTGAAGAATGAAAGCAATTTCCCTGCATTTATCTTGACCCATGAGCTTTCCCATCTTATTTCCTTCCCTGTTCTATTAAGCAAGAAGAATGAGAGAGCAGCAGTGTTAGCATCTAGCAGCCAGCCAAGGTTACAGACAGGGATGTACACAGCTTATCCTCTCAGAAGTAAAGAAAAAACTAAATAGGACTTAATTTCCGGTAGAATTAATACATCTAGTCTTACAGGGTCAAAAATAATTTTTAAAAGGGTCTATGAAATGGCCTATTACTTAGAACATAAGGGATAAAGAATTATAAACCTTCTAAACTTCCTATAAAATACAAATTTGCAGATCACTACCTAAAGTTTTTTAGGATTAATGGTATGCTTTACTGAGAGAAACAAAAACCCTTCAAAGGAACAGCAGAAAACAAAACCTATCACTCAAAAAAGAGAAAATTCAAAGCTAAGCAACTCCCTTGTACAACAGTTATAACTTCAACTATTACCTAAATGAGATTTAGTTTGTTACATTCCACTGCTTGAAGTTCCTGTTCTTCTGGACTGCCAGTATAACTGCGCATACCTAGCTTTATCAAAATAATCTGTGTTGAACATTAGTAGAATCTAGGATTTTATTGTGAGGGGGTGGGGGGAGAAGGGAGGGGTATTTTGGTGATTCTAGCCAAATGCAAGTCTCTGATTTCATGTTACAGATACATCAGCTGTTTTAGTGAACTTCTGTCATGGAAAAAGAAGAAAGTAACAGCTAAGAACAACAGCCTCAAGGCCACCTGTATCTACAATATGTTGAATATGAAAATCCATAGGCCAGTATATGTGACATCCAACAACTGAAATTCAAAAAGCTTTTAAACGTCATTTTTAAAGATCCAATGTATTGTAAAAGAAGACTCTGTGAGATGACAAGCATTTTGAAAGAAGGAAATTCTTTGAAAGCTTCTTTGGGATTCAACAGAGACTCAGCTGACAGGCTTTTCTGAGTTTTTTTTTAAGCAAATGAAAGTTCTCCACTATGTTTTCAGAAATCCAGTATCATTCCATATACACAATCAGAAGGGAAAGAAAAGAGAAGGAGCACAAGTCTTACAAGAAGAGGCTGAGGGAGCTGGGGTTGTTCACCTTGGGGAAGAGGAGGCTCAGGGGGGACCTTACTGTGCTCTACCATTACCTGAAAAAAGGTGTGGTGAGGTGGGGATCAGCCTCTCCTCCCAGGTAATGAGTGAGAACACAAGAAGATATGGCCTCAAGTTGCATTACAGGAGGCTAAGATTTCATGTTAGGAAAAACTTCCTCGCCAGAAGGATGGTGAGGCATTGATACAGGCTGCCCAGGGGAAGAGGCAGAATCACCATCCCTTGAAGTGTTCAAAAGGTAGATGGATGTATCACTTGGGGACGTGGTTTAGTGGACAACACAGTGGTCCTGGGTTAACAGTTGGACTCAATGATCTGGGAGGTCTTTCCCCAACCTTAATGATTCTATGAAAAAGGAAAATGTTCAGATGGATGCCTTTTTTAAGACAAGAAAAACCCTTCAGACAATGAAATGCTTTGTACCATGCAGAATGCAAGCACAGACTAAACATGAACATGTGCACTATTTCTGCTGTTATATGAGGACAAAGAAGAGAGACACATGTCACAAGAAACTTCAACAAGTATATAACAAATTCCAGTCCTAATACATAGGAATAAAAAGCATGATTCAATCAGGCTTTGGTTGCTTCAGTTATGTTAAACAGTAAAGTTCAGTCTTCAAAAACTACAAAGAAAATAAAGCTATTTTAAGCTAATAGAGCATTTAAAACACAAGCTCTACTCTTTCTACACAAGGAGATGATACAGTGACTGAAGATGTCTAGGTACTGTTTCTTTCAACACAGAAGAACCACTGCAATTATAACTTCAAAGACCTGAAGTCAGGAATCAAGAGCAAGCCTCTAGCAGTACAGTGAAAAATAGTATTTATAAAATAACATGACAAATTAAAAACTAATTTAGAAGGGAGGTGAGGTGGAAGAAAGTAGTAAGAGAAAAGAAAGAACGGTGACAAAATACATACCCTTTGTACAGTGGCAACAGGAGCATAGGGGAAAAACGTGGAACTTGCATTTATTGGGCATTAGAATAGGATGGATTAAAAAGTCATTCACCTCTTGTGACAAAAATCAAAATATCACGTTTAAAGTAAAATTATTATTATCAGCCAGACCACAAATGGGAACAATCAATTAATCTAAACATAGTTAATTAGTAATAAGTACTACTGCCAAAATTTGGTGAAACTCAATTAAATAAACTACACATGAGTTCTGTCCATAATCAATAGCATCCAATAGCTACTCAGTTCCAGCTAACTCTACTGGCCATTATATTATTAAAACATCCAGATGTTTTCTACATAGTAGATAACTTCATGAATAGCTTAACGTCACATATACTACTTGCTCAATACTCTAAAATACAGATTGTGATTATGCAAATTAAACACGGATTGATATCTTGCATATTAAGTACCTATGCAAATATACTTCATAGGTCAATAAACATCATTACAGGATGTTAAGTCAATGATCTAAAATAAGGACTTAAACAACACTCCATTTAATTGTATTTTGTTTGGCTGACAGTTCACATTGCCTACAGTAGTTTAATTAAATGTGCTAATCATTAAGCAAACTGTGCCTTAACATACATGAAGTCATCATGTGTCAACAGTGACTTTCCAGAGATCTATATGTGTTTAAATCTTCATCCTGCAGATAGTTTTGTAGAAATCTTACCCAAGTGATGAAGCAAACTTTAGCAAATCAACCCCATATTCCTTTCAAGTCTGTCTTCTGCCTCACTATTGCCTTCTCTTTAAAATTCAGAATTCAAACATGAGGACTTAGAAGATCACCAGAAACAGTGATCAACTTAGAAAACTCCATTGTCATTATTATTTTTTAGAACTTTCACTCAATATACATAATTATTTATATAGCTATTCTTGACATCATTTTTAAATTACGTTTATAAAATCTAAGAAAGTATACATCCAATTTATGTAGGCTAATATATATACTTCTAAATCTTAGTTTGCAAGACATTTTTCAATGTGCCACTGAGAATAACACTTTCTTTATGTTCACAAAGGTATTAGAAGCTCCAGTGAATTTAATAAGTGGTTGGCATGGAAAAAATTTTCAATGTGTAAAGAACTAAATATATGTGTTTCCACAGTTCATCTCATTCCAACAAAGAAGTGTAGACAAGAAAAGGATTGGCAAATATTCATCAACACTTTCTCCACAACTGAGCAGGATGACCAGTGGCCTCTTGCTGACATAGGCCATTCCATCAACAATAAAAAATCTGTTTAGGAAATGCAAAAACATTTTCCTAAATGTTCTCATGGGATATTGCAAGGAAGTAAATCTTTTCCATCTCATAAATCATAATATAGATTTGACTACAAAGCTCTCTTCCTTTCTCATCATGCAGTTTATAATTTTTTTATTTTTCAACCCTCAGTAGGTAGCATACTTGTAGGAATTAATATAAACCATGACAAATACTTAGAGATCACTAACTTTGTTTCAACAACACAGAATGTACGAAAAAATTCTCTACATGTAATTTCCTCAAAAGTTGCAACAAGATATCATTAAGAGATTACTCAGCAACTCAGAGAAGTGAAAGAGGCAGGCATCTTTCTACTTCATCAGTATTATTAATAAAACACAAATAATGTAACAATTTAAGTCATTTACACAAATTCTTTACATCCTGGTAAATTCCTCCTGGCATATGGATAATTGACGACAACTGATCAAGGCGAGAAGTGACTTAGGTATTAAAGACTTGCATTATCCAACTGCCACTAAACTAAATCTATTTCCAAAACATATCTACTTCTAGGGAGTTTTAACCTGGCTATAAAAAGCCACTCCAAGCTGAAATTTGACAGTTTTCTGCTGCTGAATAAAATAGAAAACTTTAAAGTGTTGGACCAAAGGTGCTTGTGTAAATCCAGGTCATTTTTCATACTGATTAAGGTATAATGTCTAGACTAATACCTTCCGTTCTCTTTTAGAAATGTATCATGTTATACTGTTTAGTTATCATTAAATCAAGATACTAGCATTATCCATAATATCAATAAAATGCTAGTTTCCCATATCTGTAAGGCAGTATAATAAGGACTGATACATGAAGAATTTAGAGAAACTGCTAATTAAATGTCTTCCGGAATGAAGACACAGATTATAAAGTAACACTCTCAGTCCAACAAATGACATAAAACTACTGGGTTTCACTACAGAATGCCATTAATGGCAGATCTTTGACAGTCAATACAGAAGTAATAATACCTGTTAAAATTAGGAACTACTTTTTCGAACTTACACTAGAAAATACAGCAAAGTGCATTAACCTTCTTTATCAATGTATTAAGTAAGCACTTTGTGGAAAATTAAAAACATGCAGGTGGTAACTGTGCAAGAAGAGACATCATCCCAATGTCCAGAGGATTTGGAAGATTGAGGAAAAGAACAAAAAAAGAAAACATTAAGACATGATACCAAAATCAGTACGTGTGCACTAAAGGGCCTCAAGCAACTTAAACAGAGCTGCAGTCAGTTAGCAAATGATCCCAAGTAAGTCCCCATTTCCACTGGTTAAGATTTTTTTCAAACTTCATTAAAGAAACCTCCCAAAGATCTAGTAAGTATAAAGTATTCAGTATCAACTTATCCCAGCACACAGCTCTCTCCGCTGGTGTTGCAGACACTTGCAGCTTCCACAAACATGTAAGTGACCCAACCTTAAGTTTCAGGATTTTTCCAGATGTTACTGCTGTCATCTTGCTTTTAATAAAACTGCCTCTTTTTTGGTGCCATTTATGAAAAAGCATTTTCACTGAAACACACTCAGTTTAAAAAAAATTATTTGAAACTATATAAAAGAATTCACAATTAAACCATTCAACAACCTAACGAAAAATAAAACTGACTTATTGTGGGATCTCTGCTTTCACAGGTCTACTCAAAAGTAGGTAAAAGGGACTGCAGGAATTGAAACATCCTATTTCTGTGCATGGCTGCAGGAAAAGAATATTCAAAGAGATAAAAACTAGAAGGCAATAGTAAAAGAATCTGACAGAGAAAGAAGAGCATAGGCTGACTAAATATGATTTTAATAAAACAGACATCTGCAATACATTTGTCAGTTAGCCAAGTATTAGGGAAAACATTCCTAAGGTAGTCACATTATGCAACCATACTATACAAAATCTGAAGAAAAGACAAACTATGACCAGTCCTCAGAGTGTTCAAACAGAAGTGATCAGGGGATGCACACAACTCCAGCAAGGCAGGGAGGGGTCAATGGCAATGTCGGTGTGAAAGGAGTAAATTTAAGACTTAAGCTTTTGTACCCATGACTAGGGTGCAAAAAAAGTTTTTATACTATAAAGTGAATTCAAATAACCACTTAGTGGAGTTGTATGTAGGAACTAGAGCCCTCAAAACAGGACAGTTCTACCACAAAGACCAAGCAATACAGACATAAAGATAAAATTTAAGCCAAACTGAGATACCCAGTGTAAATACACTTAAAAATAAAGGAAAGAAATTGTACTTCAGAACAAAAAAGGGAAAAATACTGTGGTATAACAATGACTGCAAAGAAAGAAGTTACTGAAGTACCCTGAATACCCATTTCCAAAGAAATGACACGTAAAACTTTCCTGTGACAACTGGTAACAGATATCTTTAATCAGAAGTTATTGTTGTCTACGCTTAGGAACTTCATATTTTCAAATCAAAGCAACTAAATACATGGGCACCATCCAAGAATTCATGAACCACTATGGAATGCAAGGCTTTTTAAACGTATTTAAAAATTAAGGTGTAGTACCCTTCAATTTAAAAATTTAAATTAATTTTTAAAATTAAGGTATACTGCAAGAAAATAAAGGCAGCACTCTCATTAACAATGCAGAGAAAAAAAACTAATAATATCACCACTAGAGCTGCACTAGTTTGATATTAATAATACTTTAAGAGTTTAAGAAAAAATCTGCATGCCAAAGTCAGAATTTCAAAAACAGGGATAAATGTTACTTCTAGGCTTATCATATTACCCTGGGACAATTTATGTTTGATTCATCTGTGATAAAACAATTAGCACTTTCCTTGAACCAAATATGATTTATTATGGAAGTATTAAATTGGAAATCATACACAGATGGATGCAGAGATGGATGAGATTGTCATTCAGTAAAACTCTGAAATAAAAGTTTAGAGAAACAGAAATGTTTGCAAATACAGAGACTGCATATGAACATCTAAACAAGAATATACACTCTTAACTCAGAAAATAAAATCAGCTGTAAGGGGAAAACAGCAGCAGTCAAAAGACGGGTCCAATGCCTACATCAAAGTATATTCTCATGGTGATTTTGCTATTCAGCATAATTCTAGGACAAGGTACTTCAAGAATCTCCTCTGACCACTGAAGATACTCAAGCACTATTTGGACACAATCCTGCACAATGTGATCTAGGGTGATCCTGCTTGAGCAGAGAGGTTGGACCAGGCAACCCACTGTGGTCCCTTCTAACCTGACCCCTCCTGTGATTCTGTGAACCAACAAACAAACCAACCCCCACAAAACCAAAACCTCAACAGCCAACACTCATTTTAAGGTACTGGCAAGAATTTGCTTGGAATACTATGTGCAGCTACCAGCTCCTATCCTCCAGACAACTTAAACTGGAAGAAGCGCACATGAAGTCTATTACGTGAGGACAGCACATACACAGAAGGTGACAAGAGACTGTCAGGAGGGTAAGTAAAAAGAGGCAGAAAACACCAGAAATCCCAGAAATACTGGAGATCCCACCCAAAGAAAATGAACCACCATAAGATAAAAGTTTGAAGATAAATAGCTCAATGAAGAAAAACTGATTATGAGAGGCACACTTCTAGTTTTTAAATTAAACTTTAAGAATTACTTTCTTGTCAGTAACTGAAGTTAAATATCCAAACAGAATATGGAACAACTTGGTCAATACACAGAGATTAATACTTTGCTTTCATATGGTACATGAAGAGTTATTTGAAAAGCACACCCTGAAGTCCAAAAAACATTCTTTTTCTAGAATCACCAGAAACACTGGAAGTTCTTAGGCTGGCACTTTAAAAGAAGAGAAGAACTGACAAGTAGCCTAGGTATCAAGATTCAGTAACAATATTACTGGTTTATGATAATGATACTGACACAGCCCTGTTTTAGGGGGGAAGTTACTTTAAGGTTTAGTAAGGCAGGAATTGTTTGTTTCCTTTCTCCAACTGCTAGAAAAGAATAGGGGAAAAGAGGCAGGAATTATTCTTTCTCTTTACATTAACTAGTGTCAAAACAGAGTAACAAAAGGAAGTCAAAGAACTCAAATATCTTGCATTACGTAATTTCAAATGATTAGCAGCTGTAGTACTCACAAAGTGGGAGAAAGAAAACCATGCAGGAATGGCACGGAAGCCATGAGGAAAATAAGAGGAACATAACAGAAAGCAGAAGACAACTACAGCGCACAAACATCAGGCACAAATCAAGTTTAATCTCTGTGTTGCCCCTTGGGAGGAAACAACACTTGGTATTATTTTAGCGTACCATTAATTTGGCTAAAAATGCCTTATTGAGTCTAACCATGAAACTGTTGATTTTTTTGTTTTGTTTGGGGGCTTCATGGTAAGAATTAAAATTAAAACAACATCTCCCCCAAAGAAAAAAAAACAACACTAAGAATACTAAAAAAACCAAAATAAAATACTAACAATAAATAAAATAAGCAACTAAAATACAAAACAAAAAATACTAGTATGCTACCATAGAAGCAAAATGACAATTTGTAAAATTTCACACTGGTCAATCAATATAAAAGTGTTTTTGTAACAAGTCAGAATTTATAAGGTAAATGAGATGCAAATGAGATGCCCTTCCATGCCTAACTTTGCATAAAATTTTTAAAAACACAAAATTATATGCTTTAGATCCTACTGCAAATTATTTGATACAAAATTATTAAAGATCAAACAAAGAATGCCAGTAGGATGGATTGAACTATAGGAACTAAAAGAAAGGATGGGTATTGAATTGCAAAGTCGGATGTCATTCTAAACAACAGTCCATCCACTTCTAGTCAATATGAATTATAAATACAAATTTATAATATAACTGCCTATAGCAATCTTAGTACCAAAACCACATTAAGCTAGGTGTTTTACAAATAGAAGCTGTCTATTTGTAGATGGCTTCTATCAGTTCAGCTTTTCTTCCTAGCTAAAACTTTTTATTTTGTTTTTTGCAAAACTGTGACATAAAAGCAGACTGAAAAAATAATTCTGTCCCCAAAGACAGAGAAAGAACCCACAACTCATCACAAAGCACAAATCAGATGAAAACACACTGCAACCAGGTGAAGTGCATTGTAAGACCACAAGGACCAGTAGCAATTTCAAAATCTAGTCACCTATCATCATATATTAATCTAACAGTAAGATCATTTAAAACAAAAAGCTGAAGATTCTTTCAATATTTAAGTCTTAACTTACCTTTGACACTTACCTCAACACTTGACCAGCATGTAAGTTCTCTGCTAGTAATATATTGACTCCTGTAACTTTTTCTAATACCCTTACAATTATTTAGCCCTATGGGGTTGAATTTTCACTGAATGGTTGAGGTTGGAAGGGACCTCTGGAGGTCACCTGGTCAAATCTCTCTGCTGAAGAAAGGTCGCCTAAAGCCGGTTTGCCAAGGAGTGCATCCAGATGGCTTTTGAGGATCCATCAGGATAGTGACTGTGCAAAATCCCAGGGCAACCTGTGCTGGTTCTTGATTATTGTCACAGTGAAAATGTTCAGAAGGACCCTGTTGTGTTCCAGTTTGTGCACATTGCCTCTGGATATATTACTGGGCACCACTGAGTGGGATCTGTCTCTATCTTCTTTGTAAGACACTTTCAGAAATTTACATACATTAGTACATTTGAATCGTGGTTTTGGTATAAACAGGAGTATATGTATAGCTATGTCAACTTTCTTGATACTAAATTTCCAAACTCTGGTTTGTTTTCTGTCTTGAAGTTCATGTTTAATATATAGTTATCCTTCAGTTGCAGCTCATCACTCACATTAGGACACAAGGAGATGGAATGAAGCTGCATCAGAGGAAGTTCAGATTGGACTTTGGGAAAACATTCTTTACTGACAGGTGGTCAGTCACAGGTACAGGCTTCCCTAGGGAAGCAGCCATGGAACCAAACCTGTCCAAGGAATGTCTAGACAATACTCTTAATTATACAATTTAGTTTTAGGTAGTCCTGTGTGAAGCAGGGAGCTGGACTTCATGACCCTTTTGAGTTCCTTCCATCTTGAGAATTTCTATGTTTCTATGCCACATTTGCTGCACAATGACAGACAAACTCGTGGTGTGCAGTGTATGGGCTGTGCTTCCATCAGGCTCAGATCTGTGCTGATGTGCAGTAAGGACACAGACCTCATTTTACTAGACTGGATCACTGCCTTAACCATACCCTGTAATCCACTCCCAAGGAAGACCTCTTCTCCTACCCAGGAGAGCATTAACAAAAAAATCAAATCAAAAACAATTACAAAAAACCATATACACTCCCCACTGGATTGTGTTCTATAAATAGAAACCACTGGGACACAAGTAAAACCTATAGGAAATTAATCCTTATTTATTTTAAAAGGACAAGTTTTGCAACTGAACAGAGCTAGTTTAAAATTACTAATAAATAAATACAGCTGCTTGCACTATGACTGTAAGCATACAATCATGATTCAGTTCAGAGAGTTTCCACCTATTACTTAAGGGACAAGAACTATTCAGGCACACACTATAGGTTGCTCTCTCCTTATTCCCCTGAAGTTAGAAGATTAACATAGCCAAATCAGACTAACAAACACATCTGGTAAATCCTGCTGACAGCTGAATCCATCACTAATCCACCTGTCTGCTTACAGCCAGATGTTGCTGTTCCTTTATCACAAAAAGCTGGATTTGTTCACACCACAGCCAGATTCTCAGATCAAGAGCAGTCTGTCTTAATTAGGACAATAGGCTCAGTTTACCATAGAAACAGCTGAGGTTTGGATGCACTTCTACTAACTCCACTGCAGGGACCAAAAAGCTCTATCAGACAAATGGACTAGAAAGTTTAGGGATTACAGGAAAAGCATTCAACCAAAAAGCAAAGTTAATGAGAGAGGGGAGGAAAAGAAAAAAAAAAAGAAAAAATAGAAACAAAACACACAAAAAAGTCCAAACAAACAAACAAAACCCCACCACCATACACCACAGCTGACATACGCCATCAGCCTTGAGGTTCCTAAAATGCAAAATATGCATAAGTATCTGAAGGGAGGACATCAAGAAGATAAAGGCAGGCTCTTCACTGTGGTGCCAAGCAATAGGACAAGAGGCAATGGGCAGAAACTGATGCACAAATTTCCATCTGAACACAAGGAAGAACTCCTTTTCCATAGGGATGACTGAGCACTGAAGTAGGCAGCCTAGAGAAGTTGTAAAGTCTCCTTCCCCAGAGATTTCCAAAAACCATCACGACACAGTCTCAAATAATATGCCCTAGGGGATGCTGTTTGAGCCAGGGGCCTGAACTAGATGACCTCCAGTGAGCCCTTCCAACCTCATCCATTCTATGATTCTGTAAAGCCGAAGACGTGTTGAAGAAGGTGAGAGAGGAAGTACCATATACAAGGAAGGACTGGAATCAGAAGCCCAAAAGGTATGAGGACAAACTAGATGGAGAAGTCACTAATGAGAGAGTAGGGTAGAAAGATCAGCTGCAGCTGACAGGATGGGAATGCAGCCCCAGCAGATCTCAGTCCATTCGAGAGCATACAGCATGCAAATGGCACGTTACACTGCCCTTCTACCAATAACAAATACTTGAAAGAATCCACTAAAAAGCTCTCATCTTTCACCCCACATAAAGCAGCAAAAAGAGAAAAACTTACTACTACTAACTGCATTCCATCAATTAGTCATAGATACACAAAGGTTACAACCCAAAGACTGAGAGGAGTATATCCATACACTGAATTTGTCTACTAATTTAGCTTAAAAAGGAACAGAGAAAATATGGATATAGTTGTAAAATCAGTTATTAAGAGTTAAGTAACAGAATTCAAGTTTCTTACACATATTAAAGACAATACACCCAAAGGAGCTGATGCACCTGATCCTTCACTACATTTTTTCCACACCACAGGATTTCTTTCTTGTTCAAAGCAAAGAAGCTATTTAACTTGTCTCCTTATAATTTTACATGTGTCCCTTATTATACTCTAAGCCACACTCTGAAGATATTTAATTTCTTACTCGGCTTTTGTAAGGTTTCATGGCTGTATTATGTTAGCGTGCCATAAAAATAAATTTGTTTTTGCAACACTTTCGCAAATTTTTCATAAGTATTTGTCTAATTTCATAGATGACTAACCCAAGTTACAGACTGAAATTTAAGAACTAGCCACCAATTCTGCCTGTACAGTTAGAGAAATTTAGGGCACAACTTTTAAAGTATGCCAGTTTATCCAGAGCTGCATCTTAAACTAAAGCATCTGTTGAACCAAGCCAAAGTAGTCTGGGTCTAAAGCCTGTCTCCCAGGAAATCAATGCACTACTAATAAGCTCTTGCGGGAAGTTTGGTTCAGACTTTCCTGGGATCACAAGAAACTGGCAGAAAGAATGAATTCCAGTATCCCAAAGTAACATTCAATCATTCAAATTACTAGATATGCTTTTCCCTTCCCACAGTCCTCTGTGAATTCATTTTCCAGCTTTTGGAAAATAAGTCAGCTGACTTTGATATGCAGCTCTAATTCCTAAATATACCTAGTTGAAAAAAAACCCAACATTATAACTAAAGACTCCTATAACATATACTTAGAAGGAAAGAAATTAATTGAAACTGCTTACTGCTTTTTTAAATAATTTGAAATTTTAATATTGTTTTCAAGCTTTTTTATGTAATACAGAAGATTCAGCAGGCAATGGCCCATTAAGAAAAAAAAAAGTTACTCTAAATGTGCTTTTATATATATGAACAAACAAAATGCAGTACTGACAATCTAATGCAGAACTTATTACAGGCAGCATTTTTAACTTCAGGGAAAACTTTGGTAATGCTTTATATTCTCTAAGTACAGATTGGCCAGTCATTAAAAAAGAGTGCAGACTATTTCTTTCTAGAAACTGTACATGTAACGAAATCCCTTTTCTTAGTTCTTGGGAAGCATTTCTGTAAATGAAGGAATTACGAACTGTACCATCTAAGTTGGGCAAATGGAAGAGGAAATGCATCTCCTCTTTGTTGTCTTTCAGAAAAACTTTCTCACAACTCTTCTGAAGAGTTTATCATTGGCTTATCTATTTTTTCTTCCATTTTGAAAACCCAGGAAAGCAAAAGTTATTGCCTTATTCTGACCAGTTTGTATTCAGAGGAAGAAAAGTAAAAGTAAACTTTATTTTATACCATGAATTAGGTGAATTTGTCTCCTTTAGACTTTTGAAAAGCACTGGGTGGTACTTGGACTGTCCACAGACATTGTCCCTCACAAAAGCTTTCACAAACTGATGACACAAAAAGCTACAGTTACTTCCATACCCTTTTGTTTCTCTGTTCAGGATCTACACATAATGCTTCATACTGAACTGCAAAGTAACAAAACCAACAAAATTAACAGAGAAAATATCACACCTAATGGCAAGCTGCCTAGCATCTCTATACATTGTCCCAAAGAAAAGTCTTTAAAATTTTACATCGGTAGATGCAGAAAAAAAAACCTCTCTAAATGTAATTACAAGTTCCCATGAAGTTTCTTCTGCTCTTTTCTCATAACTGACAACAATTTAATTATTTTTTGTTAATAAAACCTAACATGTGGTGACAAAGACTTCCTAGAGATCTGATTGTCTTCACTGGAATGTACATCTAAGTAACAAAGCAGTATTAACAGAAGTGAACAGTCAAACTCCAGGTGGCTCAAAGACTACACATACAGGAAGTTTTGATGTAAATTTTCTTTCAGGACTTCCTCACAAGCAGTATGTTTGTACTTACTGTGGGTAACTGTTAGGTTTTTGGTTAGTTGGTTTTTTCCTTGTAGTAGTTTTTAATCTGTTTCCTTTCTTTCTAAGACCTGCAGAATGAAGGTTTTTGACACTGAACTGAGCTACAATGTAGATATACTGGGATGTCTCAGAGAGAACCAAAGGCTGCTTTGTGAAAAGTTGTAGGCAACCAACTTCTGAAGAGTCACTTCCTAAGTGATCACATTTTAGCTGAATCTAATACTCTTTAAAAGACCTACAGACTCCTGTCCCCAGTACAGGAAGGACATCAGCCAGAGGAGGGCCATAAAGTTGATCAGAGGTATGGAACACCTCTCTTTGAGGAAAGGCTGAGAAAATTGGGATGGTTCAGCCTGAAGAAGGGAAGGCTTGGGGGTGACCTAATTGTGACCTTCCAGCACCTGAAGGAAGCTGACAAGAAAGATGAAGGGACTTTTAACAAGAGCATATAGGGACAGGACAAGAGGGATTGGCTTCAAAATGAGAATAGGTTTGGATTAGATATTGGGGAAAGTTCTTTACTCTGAGGGTAATGAGACACTGGAAAAGGCTGCCCACAGAATTTGTGGATGCTGCATCCATGGAAATATTTAAGGACAGGTTGAGTGCAGCTCTGAGAAACCTGGGATAGTGGAAAGTTCCCTGTCCATGGCAGGGCAGTTGGAACTACATAATCTTTAAGGTCTCTTTTAATTCAGGCCATTTTATGTTCCATGAAAATGTAGTTTAGGTGACTACAATGGAAACGATTAAGACAATAACATTTTTGACTGCTAACTTCATGTCTTTTTTTGTCCATTGTGCCAGTTTATATATATCTTTATTTCTTGCATAGAAAGCATGCAAGTAAAGCACCTCACTTCAGCAGCAGAAACATCCACCAAGATTCCTAATTAAGTCAGAGAAAAAGTACACACAGTTAGTATTGTCTGGAATCAATCTTTAAAGAACAGGGTCTAAATTAGAAAACCCCAGATGGGGTCCTGATCCCTGGTTACAATATTCCCATATAAATGGTGACAGACACAAGATGATTAATACAAACATCCCCATCTGTTCCCAATGGGGTAGGACACTTTTTTATTATTATTTCTCGAAGCATATTATTACCAAAGTTGTTGTGAGCTGAAAAAACAGAACTGAAGATCAGGCAGTATTAAACAAGTGGAATGATGCAGAATAGAGGATGCATTGTAATAGAGGTCTTAATCCTCAGAACCTAATTCAAGGACTTCTTCACACTTTAGAAAAGACTGGAAAGCTGTATACGCTGATACAGACAGTAATAACTGTCTTTTTAAGTACTTTAAAAAGAATGAAAGTGTTAACATTTTAATTCTTAGAAATGAAACTAAAATACTACTTGTATTTCATTGAATTATTTAAAGTTGGAATTGTTACAGCAAATATTCGCATAAACGGCTTTTTTTATTGTGGAATTCTAAATGTTCCAAAGAGGTTTTGAAACAAGTCACTAACTTCCTAAAAAAACAAAGTTAATTTTCATTCATACGCTTCACTTTTGATATATTTTACTTATTTTTACTTTACAGAACTATACTAAGTTCCGCTCTTAGTAACAGAACTAAGTAGGTAAAAAAAGCCTCAGCTTTTCTACAAGACTACATTCAACTGAAGAGGCTACCAATGGAACAGCAACAGGTATGTGATTTATATACATGCACAGCCTTGACTTCTAGATGTTCAATCTCTGAGTGCAAGAAAAGACCGTTTTATTAAAACCATATATTTTACAATTCTTTAAAAGCCTTGATTCCTCCCAGGATCTATCAGTGTAGTTCAGATAGTCCAGAAGGTCTACAGATCTGGAAAATTAACACAACACTACACCACTAAGGACTGACACACTAACATGTCTTTTTAAAGTTTCCTCAGTTTTTCCTTACCACCTAGTTTCAGAATTGACTGAAAGCCTCCAATATTCTCTCAGTCTATCCAAAGATTATTTCAGGTTGCAGTATTCACACTGTGTGCTAAGAGTAAAAACACCATTACTTTACATATCTGTTAAAAGGACAATGATACTGACAAGTGGTAAGGTAACTTCCACATATCAGAACTACTTTTTGATTTTAAAAAGGAATTTCGCTGAAGGCAGCAGCAAAGACCTACCTACCTTTTACTTGGCATAATATTTGGGGCAAGTAATATAAAGGGAAAGGGTTATTAGAGTGAAACTGATAGGGAAAAATAATGAGTTGCAGCATCACATTTTGCTTCCATCTCAAATTTTGCATACTTTTACTGTTCAGCTTCACAATTTCTTATTTGCTGCACCCATGAAAATTCTCTTTGCACTACAAGTAATTTTATCCCCTCTTCCAATTCAGGTTTAAAGAAAAAAAAAAACAAAACCCAAAACATTACCTCCAAACACCTTTGAATGAAAATCCTTTACTAAACCAGAAGACTCATACTCTTACGTACACATACCCATACAGCCCCTTACTCTTCTGTGTGACTATAAATTGAGCGACTGAAGAGAGCAAAAGGTGTAATCTGAAAGCAGCATATCCCAAAAGAAAATGCATCTCTCTCAATCTACAGGAGGTAACAGAACCTCCTGTTCTACAGATTACAAAGGAAAAAGCCTGAGGTTATGCCCATATTTCATTACTGTGCTTTTCCAAATGCTAGCAATGTTGGCTTTTATATGGTTAATTACAGTTTATTAACGACTTAGGTGACTTGCTCAATTCCACTCCATAAGTAAGCATGCTAGATAAAGTCTAAATTCAATACTTACAAGAGGAAAAAGAAGTTGCATACAAGTGCTAAATATATGATTTTCCATTTTAATTTATTTAGTTGTTTCATCAAAAATTCAACTATAGCTTACCCAGTCTGTATACTATCTAGTAGAGAGGATGCAAGAAATGCATAGGCACATACTACGGTATAGGATCTCTAAAACCCCCCTAAAAAAACACCACACCCAGACACATCATACCCTCCACCTTACAGCAATTAAGTTCAACCTTGCTTCAGACTTAGACACAAGATGTCATGCAAGTGCTGAAGTACTAAACTACTTTCTCCAGCAGTGCATGCTTTCAAACGCTGTGATGAACACCATACGCACACCTCTGCTAAACTACCTTACCTGATGGCCTGTCACTGACAGTCTCCTTTCAGGTGGTCTGAGCATTGCATACATTCAGCTGTTTCACGTCTTTTTGAGGTATTACTTTACGCAGTATAATATTTAGCATATCTATAGTACAATACAAGACATTTCAGGTAAAAATTTCTACCATCTGAAAACTGAACAACTCCACTAGTTTTAGAGTGAAAACCTGAAAGAATGCACGTCGTCTTACCCCCTTCCCAAAACGTGATTTGACAATCCTTTTCAACTATAAAGCCACTCAAATTTTCAACGCTCCTTCTATTCCATCCCCAGTGAAGAAAAATCAATTACAGCCACAGCACCTACCCGGCAAGCACAAAACAAAGACCAACACGAGAACGCTTCAGCAGTTGTGGTAAAAGGGAAAACATAACGCCTAACTAAATAATTACAGCTCTCAGAAAGCAACCGCGCAGCAAGCAAGCATAAAAGTCAGAATAAGGCAGGCAAGACAAAATCCAGCTCTGTAGGAGCTGGTCTGCTGCAGTTTAATTTTGCAGGACTGTTCACTGTCATTAATTGTTGATTTGTTTTGAAGAACAGATAGTGATTTAGCTGCAGCGGGATGAAGTTACGGACCTAAATTCCTGACCGGAGGCTCTCAACGTAAACAATACATACCCTATAAATTAACCACTCTCCATCTGGCAATTCAGATGTAAAATTCATAGTTTTTCATCTACCAGGCGGCGGCAACCGCCCCCCCCCGGCCTCCCTTCTCGAGCGCTTTCTAACAGAGCCTGATGCAAAGTGGGAGGGAAAAAGAAAGAGGAGGAAAAGAAAAGGAAAAAAAAAAAAAAAAAGCTAAGCCAGCATGAAAGAACTGGGCTCGCACACAAGTAGATACCCACCAAACCGCGGTCCCCAGCACCTCTTCCCGCTAAGGAGCGCTGCTAAGTGCGGCGCGGAGAAACCGAACCGGGCGGGGAGGGGACGAGGATGTCCCCGCGCTCAGCCCGGGCAGCAGCCGCGCGGGGCGGCGGGAGCCCCGTACTGCCCCGCGGTCCAGGCCGGCTGCCTGGGGCAGGCAGGGAGGGAGGGGACGCCCGGGGCAAGGAGGAAAGGGACAGCCGGGGAGCCGCGATCACTCACTCACTCACCGCCACGGGCGAGCAGCCTCCCCGCCCCCCCCCTCCACTTCGCGCCGCGAGGAGCCACCAGCGCTGGGCGCGACACCGCCCGCCGGGCCACGAGGGCGAGGGGGTGACCCCCAGGCCCCCGCGCACCCCAGCCAAGGTCACCCCCTCGCCCAGGGTGCCGAGCAGGGGGCGGGGGGGGAGGAAATTTAGTATTTGACGGTGGCCACAAGAAAGGGGGGAGGGGAGCAGCCCTGCGGAGGGGCCAGGGGGATGGGAAGGGGGAGCTCCACCACGGGCCAAGGGGAGCTTTGCCCTCCCTCTCCCCCTCCACTCCCCGTCGTCCTCCTCCAGCGCTGGCCGCACAGCTCGGTCCGGGCGGGCGCCCCCAACGCCCCCGGGAAGGGAAAATGGAGTGGGGACGGGGTGGGGGGTACCCGCGGCCGAGGTGCAGCGCTCCTTACCCCGCCGCAGCCGCCTCTCCTCGCTGGTCGCAGGCGGGTCCTCTCCGCGCTGCCGCCGCTCCGGGCTCGGAGAGGCGCTGCCGCCGCCGCCGCCGCAGCCAATCGCCGCCAGCCCCCTCCCCTTCCGCAGCTCGCCCCGTTCCCCCTGCCGGCTTCAAAATGGCGCCAACTGGTCTCCGGCTGCTCCAATGGAACCGCCGAGGGGAGCGAGCGCAGCCAGCGCGGGGCAGCAGCGCCCCCTGCCGGCCCGCGCGGGCAGCACCCGCGGACCGGCCCGAGAGGGGATGAGGGTGGGCCCCGGCCGGCTCTCGCCGGTGTGCGCTGTTGGCGACTGAAGCAAGCACTGCAGCAAAACAACGAATTATTAAAGGATTGTTGAAAAAATATAAAGAATAAAGTCTCTTAACTGCGGAGAAAGAGCAGAAAAACGAGTATAAATCACTAATTGAGCCCTTTGCTCTTGCTTCAGCGAGTGCAAGAGCTCGAGGGGCGCCCTTACGGGAAAACGCAAATAGAGAAGCGATGTGGTTTCTTCTCGTCGCTACACATAAAATGCTGCATTTATTACAGAATCACAGAATAAACTGAGTTGGAAGAGACCAATGAGGATCATCGAGTCCAACTCCTGGCCCTGCACAGGACACTCCAAGAATCTCACACCATGCGCCAGGGAGCAGCGTCCAAATGCCTCTTGAATTCCATCGGACTGGGTGCTGTGACCATTTCCCTGGGGAGCCTGTTCCAGTGCCCGACCACCCTCTGGAAGAAAAACTTTATCCTGACGCGCCAGGACAGCATGTAAGTGTTTAGATGATTATGGTTTAAAAAACACAAATCACATTCAACAACTTTGTCTAGCGTGAGAAACACACTCCAACAGACTGTCAGCAAAGTCATTGTAACTAGTGGTTTAATTCTTTCAAAAGTCTCCTAAAGCTTTCCGAACTTGCTAATACATTGTAACCAGCACGCCATACCTTCATTCAGGTATACAACCTCATTGTCTCATACAGACTACATCAGTGCTACTAGAACATAGTAACATAAAAATCACTTTTCAGACCCCAAACCCTCCTTGTTTGTATTTTTTGTGACTTATAGTTGCTCCACTCCTTCTGGGGATTAAAAAAAGGAAAAAAAAAAAAAAAAGTACAGACATAAGAGGAATATTTTTCTGACAATCATATATTCGGAAGGATCCTAGATTTGGAGTAAAGATAAAAATTTTTAACGCAGCTTGAACAATTTCTCCTCAATTCCCCCACTCCTATCTGTCTGGGCTCACTGAGTATTAAGCCTTAGTTTGGGGGACACATACTTTTCTAGTGGAGAACATGTGTGCAGGGATACTTACAAACCAGCAGAAAACTGAAACACTGTTTTAACTCTCTTAACACAGCTAGTGACATTGCAAAACCCAGCGTTCTGACTGTGAAAGTAACCAGAGCCCTGATATACTCCGTATGCGAACATTTTGATCTGGTTTTCTGATGGAGCAGGTCACAGCAGCACCACTTCCAGTGCCTGATCAGGACGCCGGAGTGGCGGATGCCCTTCGGAGCAGGGCGGGGCGCTCAATAACGGGATCGCCAGGCACGCTCCGCCCTCGCTTCCGCCTGTACCGAGACCCTCCATGATTTTGGGAATCAATTTCAGAAGTGACTCTCTTCACTCGTCCTTCTCCCAGCCCGTCTCGGTTTCGCAGTAGCGTGCGCGGCCCTCCGGAGGGAGCCCGTCCGCTGCTCGCTCACCGCCTTGGAAAGTGTCAGGAACCAACGCTCTGCCTACGGCAGAGGGTACCGTGCACCCACTCCCTTTTCCATGTGGTCCCGCCAGGAAAGAACTGCACAGTGCCAGCCCTGGCTGTGACCCGAGGGCAGGCTCAGCCTACCCCACGAGAAATGTATCTCACATGGAACTGGTGACTCTAAGCAGCCTTGCTAAATTTTAGGGGATTAGCCGACCCCTGGAAATGCAGGCAAGTTGTGTTACTGACAGAAATTGTATACTTAAGATTAAAAATATTTGTGCAGAATAAATATTCTGCTTGCAGTAGAACATACAGGGAATGTCAGTGCCACAGAACTTCAAAGACCGAATTTTTACAGAGAATCACAGAATCATTTAAGGCTGAAGAAGACCTTTAAGATCCCTGAGTCCAACCTTTAACCCAGCACTGCCAAGTCCACGATTTAACCATGCCCCCAGGTGCCACAATACATGTCTTCTAAATACCTCTAGGAATGGCAACACCCCCACTTCCCTGGACAGCCCGTTCCAGTGCTTGACCACCCTTTCACTGAAGAAGTTTTTCCTAATGTCCAAACCCTCCACAGGCACAACTCGAGGCCATTTCTTCTTGTCCTGCCACTTGTTACTTGGAAGAATAGAGTGATCCCATACTTACTACAATTTCCTTACAGGTAGTTCTAAAAGAGCAATAAGATGCCCCCAGCCTGATTTTCCCAACTCCCGCAGCCACTCCTCATAAAACTTGTGCTCCAGACTGTGTGCTGAAGATACTTTTCACATCTCGGTGTTTGAGGGACAATGATGAACACGATGAACACCTGACACAGCAGCATTCTTCTCAGAGCTTTCTATGTGTAGAAACACTGTGTGAAAACAGAAGACTGCAGAGACGAGGGCCTCTTAGTCCCTACTTTATCAGATTTCAAATCTCTCCCGAGATCATTTTAGTCATCTTTCTCAATTTGTTCTTTAAATTTATTATGTCCTTGCAGACCAAAACTGTGTGTTGTACTCAAGATAGGAATACACCGAGATTTCCCACAGAGCAGCAAACTGCCTTCTGTCTTGTTCTCAGTACTATCCCTGATGACATCTTACATCTCTGTTGTTTAGGGGGGAGGGGTTTTTGGTTGCCCTTGCAGTTTCAGTCAACTGTCTCAGAGAGCTGACAACAGTAATGTCAAGATTTCACTAATTTAGACTTACAAGTTTGACAGATAAATCTATCCTTCACCTTACTACTGAACTACTTCTCAAAGCCTGTCTTTTTACCCATCCATTTTTTGTGAGACCTTCTAGAGCTCTTTACATTAGCACAGCATTTGATTACCTGAAAGAGTTTAACATCTTGAAATGATCATTCCATGTGCACTCCCTTTTCTGTGTCATTGATGAAAATCAAAGACTGTTGCATAAAACAACATATGTAAACCCAAACATTTCTGGGAGGGAGATGTGATTACCTTTCTTCACCCTAGAAAGTAACCAAAAGTACTCTGCTTCCATTCTTCAACCACATTTCCAATTCACCATAGCACATTTACTTCAATTCCATGACAATTTTTTTGGACAGGTTTTAGTAAGGAAGCTGCACAAATGCTCTCTTACATTTGTCCTTGTCCATACGCTTCCTGAAAAAAAAACGGCTGGAAGTCTGTGATTGTGTCACTATCTCCCATCACAGAAACTACACTGGCCATTTCCCAAAACATTGTGTTTATCCATTACCCCTGTGATTGTACGCTTTCATGGTATTGGCCTTTCAGTGAAAGTAGGAACAACTGTCAAGGTAACAATATCACCAGAAGATTCATTAAACTGTTTTATTGTGTCTCTTTCCTCCTTACAGCAACCCTGAGGCATTTGCATGTATGACTCTGTATGTTTTGCCTTCAAAGTCCATTTGTCTCATTCATGCATTTGAATCAAGGAAATATGTGAAGACATACCTACTTTTATGAAACTGCAAAACTGAGTAGACAAACATCCTAAATTTAGATCTGATACCTTTATCTAAATAAGAGCTCTAAGATATAGCCCAGAGAACTAAGAAGACATGGAACTCATAAAGAAAGCTGACAGGTGAGAAGGGATATATGAACTTTGTAACTACCCCAGAATCCCACTGTGAGATGACAAAAGGTTCGAAGAAAGCTGGGTCCTAGAACGACAAAATGCAGTAGCACCCAGAAATTCCATCTGATTCACTACAGTGAAATATTTAAATTGCCAAAAAAAATCTTGCCATTCTAGGTAGAATAAGGGAAGTAAAAGAATAGAGAGAGCAAAATTTATTTTGTTTCACTATGTTTGGAGTTTTTACCCCCAAGGAGAAGAAAATATTTTGGCTTAGCCATATTATAGAAATTTGTCCTGGATAGCAAGGTCATTCAGGCTCATAGGACGGTGAACTAACACAAGGAAGAAGGGAGGGACTACATAGCAGAGACCAAGAACACCTGCTTTTGATAGCAGTAGGTTGAGATTTTTTTATCAGCATCACTACATATAGACATTATATGGCGTTAGACTACATTTCTGAGTACATCTCCCCACACACTCATCGATACAGTCAGGTGAAGGGGCAAAACAAACAACAAAGAGTTTGAATATAAGCCAGTTGATGGGGGTTTATATAATGTGAAGAACAAGTGAGATTTCAAAGATTACATGAGTTACCGCAAATGACTTCAATTAATTCTAGAGTAGCTTTTGTTTTCCTCTATAAATGGCTTGGACCAAATCACGACAGAAGAGTAAAACGTTAAAAAGTTTACGAAATACAGGGTGCATTTTAAGCCGTTTTCATTATACTTACCTAAAAATGCTTCGTTACAAAGCATGTTTGTGAAAATGGTACTTTGGTTTCCACCATAGATAAAAAGACCTTTCACTCCAGTTTCTTTCTCTTTTAATTAGGACTCTACAACAATTGCATCAAAAGTATTTTATTAGCAAAAGAAATCAGATTAAATATATGTTATTTATATATCAAGCCCTTCACACTGGAAGAGGCGTTTACCATGCAGGAGGGACAATTTCTAGTTGCAGCTGTAATGATGTCTATCAGAGAAAGACAAAATAGTTCAATTATTGGTGTTCCACGTTAAATAGTTTATGCTATTATGAACGTAAGTTAACTTTAAAACTAATTTTAGTATCTCCTATGTCCTCTTTTCTTTGCAAGGAAGCCACATGTAAACAGTGACTTTAGAAGACTAGAATTTTTAGACTCTTACTGCCTGTATGAGTGCGGTTTCCAACTCGGGTCTCCTTGCAAACAAAAACCATAGAGCTGAGTAAGACACTGCTGCTAAGACTCAACCAGATTTAGCATATGCGCAATAAAAATTTTGAAGTTTAAAAGCACCACTGTCATCACAGAGCCAACAAGTCTGATTCTAGCGAACATACCAATTTCTGCAGGTCTTGTGACTGCTTTCTAATAACACGATGAGACTCACTAAGTAATACATGGTAATTAACAGCAACAGGCAAACCAAAAAAAACAAAAAACAAGAACAAAATTAGAAGGGATATGAGGATAAGATGTTATTCCTGAGGGAAAGGACTGAAGAAAGACTTTTCCTTCACAAACTCAACAGATTTCTTCATTAAATGGTTAATACCAACAGTGGTAAATCATTTGCATTAAATTCTCTACTAAATAAAATGACTCTATTAAAAAAAGAAGTATGGCCCAGTCAAAAAAAGTCGTCATGAGTCACCTGTGGAAGGACACTTCCCTCTGACTACTTCGTTAACAGGACATTGCTTTTTAGACACAGGGAAGGGAAGGAACAATAAAATGCTTCATGTTACAGAAATCACAGGAAAACACATCTCCAGCTGCTCTTCCGCAACGCTGACTCAACGATCTACACTTAAGCTCAAAGCTGCTGCTCCTCTTTCTCCCTCTTGCCTCGCCGGTCCACTCTTCAGCTTGAAGCCACTGCTCCTCTTCCTCCCCCCTCTTGACTCGCCGGCCCATGGCTTCTGCCAATTGACAACACATTCAGGCCAGAGAAGCTCCAGCTCCTGAAGGGAACCGCCAGCCAACAGACCCGCAGGGAGACCCTCAAGCCACCACCAACTGACACCCCCCCGCCAGCGGCACAAAACCCTCCAGCTTTCAGCTTGACTCACCCTCACGACGTCCGACGCACTCCCACGCGGTGCTGGGAGCCAGGCCC
>JACBWW010000006.1:10275125-10323232 GCA_020086605.1 Lanius collurio
CCTTGTCCTCCACAAAGTACCTCCAATTTTTCCCTAAAACAATTTTTTGCCCCCTGATACCACCTCAGATTTTCGCACCAAAAATGTCTGCTGTGTGTCCTCTACAGATTACCACAACTTTGTTCCCACAGGATGTTGGGGAGGATGAGATAGGGAAACCGTAGAAATATGATTGCTTGGCAAAAGATTCTGAAAATATGAAACCTGTAAACGAAATAGAAATCAAGGCTAGCTTTGAGATATAAGATACCAAGTTGTTCGTTACTGTACAACCAAAAAACAGTGGGCTAGCCAGCTGAAGGAGAATCCCTCTTGATTGAACAATGTCTTTAGCAAAGAAGATGCTTCAGCAGAGAAGTCCAAGGGTCAGAGAAACCCTTCCAGCGTGGCAGGGAAGATAAAAGTAGTTTTACAAAGTAGTTTTTAAGAGTTAAAATGTAACACAGTATGGTAATGTGGTAGTTTTGATAGGTTGTATGTAAATTCCATACGGATTTATGTCTTCTACTGTTTGGATGTTGTACTATTACCATATTCAGTATAAGAAGAGATATAATATCATGTAACCAGACTTTAGCTTTCTCTCACTCTCTGGATCTATATGTCTCTCACTCTCTCTCTCTCGTTCATACTCCCACTCTCTCACTCTCTCTCTCTTTCTCTCGGGGTGTGCTTCAAGCTGTGGCTGGCAGCTTAAGCAGAGCTCCTGCACCCACGACCTATTCATGTAAACTGCATGTTTCAGGAGCTGCATTAGACTGCAGAGATCACACAACTCCGTACTGGTCTTTATCCCTTATTTCCTACAACAGTCCAGTGGGAATAAAACTCCTCCACTTTACCCTCAAAATGTTTATTCCATGCCCTCCAGGTGATGCCAGAGAATTCCAGAGTTCCTTCCCTATGAAGTTCTTTCTGTCCTCCCTGAGTTACCTCAGCTTTTCCCTATACAAACTGAAACACCATGCACTCCTTTGATGGTGCAGGCCCATCCATTTTTTTTACCATAAATTCCCTGTTCTTGGTTTTTCAATTGTCCACAACCATTTCTCCCCAGTGTGACATTTCTTACAGTTCTGTTCCCACTCCACAGGTTTCCAATCCCTGTTTTACATATCCATTTCAGCTGTGCATCACAGTTTTACTTTTCCTCCTACCATCTTCCCCATTATCCTGTCCTATTTTCTCCCCTTAGCATTCAAGCAATCTTCTTCCAGCTTGCTCTGTCATTTCCTATGAACATCCCCAATCACACCAAAAGCTTTACTTTCCCCTTCATGAAAATAAAGCACTTTACCCTTCTGGATGCTCTCTGGACAAACTGAGTTTGGGAACAGGCTGAGTCTGGGTGACTACCTGTAGCACTCACCGGTGACCCCAGAACCATAACCATTCCCAGGACTGGAAATCTCAGTCAACATCTTCAGGACTTTTAATGACTAAATAGGTATCCATTACAACTGTGCAATTATTTTAATTTTTTTAAGGCTGTAAATGTAAACACTTTTTACAGTTTGGTACAGAAGAGAAATAGTGTCCATCTGAAATAAAGGCTACCACTCTCTTCCCCCCGATAATTTTTAACCCTCACTCCAGACTTTAGGAAAGTTGAGACAGGTTTACTATAGTGCTTTGAAGGCTTTTTGTACCTCAAGAGCACTGTTTAACAGCCTCATCTCTAGGATGGCTCTCCTCCAGAGAAACTGCCAGAGAGACGAGCCCCAGTGGAGACAAAGGCACACTACAAACCCTCGCATAGCTTCAGAGCTGTTGGAAGAGGAGAATCTGATCCATTGATTTGTTCCCGGTGGGAGGTGAGTGACTGTCTGATACCTGTGATGTTTCCATTACCAACTGAGATGAAGTCTGTTGCCAGGAGTCCTGGGGTGGTTTCCTTGACTATCAGAAGAAATGTACAACTGAGATGCATTCAGGTGGTTTTTTAGCTCCTCTGAAATAATGAGCTGCCCCACCAGAACTCAGATAAATAAAACCTAGATGCACAACCAAATGGTGAACAGCATTTATGTTCTAGGGCAAATTTGAGCTGAGCCTGAAATCTGCCATGAAACAAACCCTTGTAGAGCAAGGAGACTGGAACTATTTCTCCTATTCAATAGGGCAGAGATCTTGCAAGATTATCAACTTTGGTTTTTTATAGTGTTTAGATTAGAAATCACAAGAGCTGGAACGCATTTCCATGAGATATATAGATAGGTCTAACACGAAAATAATTTTAATGTCCCTATTAAATCCAAAGCCTTCAAATTTCAAAGTTTTTGCAGACAATGCACTATTCATCAGAAGCATTAGGGGCATTTATTGAAATCAGAACATAAAAGGCACAACACAGGAATTTATTGTTTCACTAACAATATTTACTTTCTTTGTGTTAATACTTTTCATGCCAGCTACCTTCTTTACACTGTGTTATTTAGGAAAGTTTTATGTAAAATGTTTCCAGAAGCAAATTTAATGGAAACTTTTCCATACACAAAAGTGTAGTATTATGTTTTTATTAAAAATACCCAGCTCACAAACAAGAAGAAAAGCCACCAGCTGAGACAAGACAGGACAGCAATTAGTCATCACCACGGACAGAAGAGAGCAGCAGAAGCGCTTTCTCTGGCAGTAGTTTCATTTTGGTGTGGTTTACCTATAATTTGAAATTGCACCTTAAAGCTTTTTTTTCCTACAGAACCTGAAATTGGACCCATGCAGAAGAAAGCAGTGTGTTAGTGCAATTACTTAGCTTGGTACAAGTATCAGAGATTTCTGCATTCCATTTAAATCATCAACTATACCATTGAACCGTAAAGGAATCAGGATGATGCTCCAAAGTGGTCAGTTGCCACCTTCCCTTTTTAATTTAGGAAATCAAATGCAAAAACTACTCTGAGAAAGTGCTTCATTTGCAAGTTCAAACTCTCAAGTTACATAATATCAAAACTATTTTTTTTTTCATAGAACATTACTCACTTCCTGTATATGTATAAATTGATGTAATCTGTAAGGTTCAAATCAACTTAAACTTACAGGACACTTGGAAAACTGAATGAAAATTTAATACATGAGGTGGAAATGTTTCCTTTCACTCTTCTCTTCGATCAGTTAAAGCCAACATTTCATCAACTAATATGAAGGTTAAGGTGATGTAATAAATTGCTAGTAACACAGGAATAGATAATTTTTTGTAACTTGTTACCTCTGCAATAACACTACCTCACTCTTAGATTTTTTACCTCTATGAGACACTTCCACCATAATCACAGATGCATGTTACAGGAAGAGTGGTTTGGGTGACACATAGGAGGGGTACATGTTGGCATTCTGAATGACTTTATAAATATACGTAAAAATGAAATTGTAAAATTCGGACTCCCCCGAAAACAAAGAAAAAACCATGATCTCTTAATGCTTCTTTGTAAGTATTTTCACTGTAACAGTGTTCCACCTCTTGGACACTGCTTTTTCCTGCCCTACCAGCTTCTCCTGACAATGTTTCCAATGGAATTTCTTTCATCATCTAGTGCAAGACAAGAAATTATTTGTAGCTCTGGCTCAAGCAAGAGACTTCCCATGTACTACAAAATTCCCACATAGGAGCTGTAGCAGCTGTAACAAGATCATCAGGGAAAGTGTATTTTATTATACTCAATGAGGTTGAAAAAATGACTTTAGGGTACTGCCAGTCATAACATGTGGCTTATTATTTAGGTACAAGTAATGGGAGAACTCCCCAAATTAAATACATCTGAGATGATTACTACATACACTACATGAAGCACTTGAGAGCTCTGATCTCCAGATATTACCTTCAAAATGTCCACGTGCAGCACATTTACTCTCTCTAAATGGTTAACTTGGGTGTTTTATGACGGCTTGTGTAGGGAAGCACATAATTACTATCTCAGATGGAAAATAGTTTTTTCCTTAGGATTAAGTGTTACTATTAGAAAAGAATCATCCAATAAGTTGAGAATCTCAGTTGCAAAATATTTTCTAATATTAAAATTAAGCACTCATTTTCTTTAGAAAATCTCATGGAAAAGGCTAGAAGAATAAAGCAATATAGCCCCTTTTGTTTGCAAAATACTCATGTTAGAAGTTTTCCAACAAGTTGTTCTCCTTTCTATATCTTGTGTCACTACCTTTTTCCTGGTATCAAAGGTCAGTTCCTTATATTTTCTATTTCCCTCCCTGAAAGAACTCCTTATGACAGCAATGACCATTTCCTCTGAATTTTTATTTACTTCAAAACAGCTTACGAATTTCTCTCTTTGACAATGGATTCCACAAAACAGAACAAAATGCATGTCCAAAAGCCATAGCCAGGCCATGTCTAAATATAGGACTTCTCCCATCTACCAGGAGAATTCACACAATTTTTTCCACTCTGAAGTAGAGTGACACAGTTGTTCCACCTTTATTCCTTAGAAGATGCCCACAGGGTTTCCCATGTCTGGCTGCAATGCTGGCAATGTCAGCTTAACTAGTGCAGCACCATTATAAAAAAAAAAAAAAAAATCAATATGGGAAAATATTTGTTGCTACAATTGTGGCATTCCCACAATACACATCTCAGTGGATTTTAAATTGGAAGAGCACTAATCTTAACAAAGCGTGGCAAACTGGGAGATTCACTTTTACACCTCACTTCTGATCTAGATTAAAATGCTACCAAAGACACATCCATACCTTTCAACAACAGAAGGCCATCACCTGGCACAGGAAAGAAGATTATGCTTTGGCTGTGGGGGTAACTGGAAGGAATGCCTGGCCAGTGGATTTCATCAGTTTTCTTTTTCCATTTATAGCAAATAAACTAATTTCAGTGACTTTATAAATCACATACTTTAAAACCTTCATAACCCATTTGAGTGATGGGAAAGGTATTTAGAATGGGCACATTGCTTACTGGAGCTCTTGTTGCAGTAATGAAATTTAGGGAATTACTGTTAGAACACTAGGGGCTCTTTTAGGAAGAATGTGGTTTGCCTTGCATAGCATCACAAGATCTGGGGGAAAAAAAAAAAGAAGTAGCCATGTCATATTAAAATTTTACTTTATACATACAGGAGCCAAAGTTGTAAATGCATGTTAAGTGCAACCCATGCCTAAGAAACTTGGGCAGATTTTACACTAGGAACAATCCCCACGGGAACTTTGTTGTTGTTGCCCCACAAAAACCAGAATGCCACCTAAAGCAAACCTGCTGACCCGCTGAGAAGACAATCCCCGAAGGAGACTAAGGAAACCCAGCCGCCACGGCCCGGCGCTGCCCCGGGCACTTCCCGTCGGGCAGGGCGGGCAGCGAGTGGCGAAAGGCCCCGCCCGCTCCCGCCCCTCACGGTGCCACGCGCGGGCTGCGGGAGCAGTGGGAGGCGGCGCCATTTTGGGAGCGAGGGGTTGCTGCCGCTTCCCCTCCCGCGGCCGGGAGGCGCTGCCTTGAGGTTCGTGTCCTCCCTCGTGTGTGGCTGCGGCGGCTGCTGCTCGGCCGGGTCGCGAAAGGAAGCCGCTTCTCCTCCGCCACCACCGCTGCTGCCACCGACCTGTGCCACCACCGGGTGGGGAAGAGGCAGCGTGGGGATGGCGGTGTCAGCGCGCAGGAGCCGGCGGCTGCTGAGGTTGTGTGACGTGGGCGCCGGGCCGAGGGATTTGTTTGTGTGTGTGGGAGAGGAGTGGGCTTTGCACCGTGGGGAAGGGAGGGAGGGGACGGCTGACGCATCTCCCCGAGGCATGGGGTCGGCGGCCGCGCTTTCACCTGGGACACGCTGCTTCCAGCCCGGTGTGGGAGCAGCACCTTGTTCCCGTGGCTCCAGGTGGGTCCTGGCGCTGGGCTGTGCGCCTTGTGACCGCAGTACCCACAGTGCAAGGGAATCCAGCCAGTTCCCCTGTCTGTAGGTTCTGCCATATAAGCCTTATTTTTCCATTTGGGAAAGGTATTGTACAGGTCGAGTTCAAGGCCTTGAGTTAGTTGATTGAACCTTCTGGATGTTTCACAGGTCAATTAAAGTGGTAAATAAGTTTGGCATCCCATGTGCTGGCTCAGGTTCGATGCTTACAACCAGTTATTTACAGAAATTATATAGACCTGAGCTTGTCCCATTTAAGAGGTGAGAGTGTCAACAAGACTGCTGTTTCTTGAGCATACTTGCTCTGTCTTCCCCAAGGACACAGGTGGATATGTTTTTGCGTGCAGCTTTACTGTCTCCAAGGTTAGTGAGGAAAAGTCTGTTAGAGATTAGCAAGAAAGGATGTTCCTATGTGAGACAGTTACAGAGCAGCATCCTTGTCTTTGGATATCTTGTGATGCAGCAAGTGTTCACATGTTTGCTGTTTTAATTCCACATCAGAAAATGAGGTCTGCTTAAGCACTATCCCAGAAGAAGATGAGGATATGGAAGCTAATAAAGTAATTTTTCTCCATAATACTGTTTTTGAGTGGAGGTGTTGTATAGGTGGGGATAGACTCAATGATTAATAGTAATGTCATACTTGCTTTCTAATGTCCAAAAATGAAGAACTAAGAAGCTGGAGGTATGCATAAACCACATATATCTTGGGAGGAAGAGAGAACATTGTACCAATTCTGAGGAAGGGAGAGAGTTGCATGGCCATGTTTCTTCCCCTTCTGACAGCAGTGCTTTCTTCCAGGTACTAAGGTCAAGTGCGGCCAGTAAAATCTCCTTCATATAGACAGTTTGAAGTTGAGAATGGTAGATTTCTTTTCCTTTGGTGGTAGGTGAGAAAGTGCTTTTTCTTGTCAGTTTTGCAAGTGAATGTGATAGGATAATGGTTGCTTACAAATCTTCCCATAACACTACCTACAGATCCTTTTCAGATAAAGAAAAAATATTATTTTCTCATCCAGGATGAAGAGCATGGGACATTTTGCTAATATTTACTCCTAGAAAGTTGAAATGTTTCAGAAAACAGTAGAATAAACCCTCCAGTAGGAGAAAAATGTTCTTGTTTGAAGCGGCATTTATTTGGAGGGGAAGAATTGGCTCTTTCTTGCATACTGTGTTGACTTCAAAATCCAAGAAATCTAGACTAATACATGGATAATGGCATGTCACAGTGGTTAGTGCCATCTTGCTTTGTAATAGCTCATGTCTGAACCTTTCTGGAACTTACTGGTTTAATTCTTAGAATGCAATCTATTTGGGACAGGGATTTTTTTTTTTTTCTTTTTTCTTTATGTGTTTCATTTTAGAAGACATGCAAGCAAGTGGTCTTGGTCCCTAACAAAAGTCCAAAAGTCTTTAGTAGTTCCAAAACCAGAACCCTAATAACAGATTGCAGCTTTTATTTTAAGTCTTACTTGACTAGTTCTAAATTACAAATGACACCCAGCACCTGTTTGGTTGGTGTTAAATGAGTTAGTTGAGTTTGGTTCATGTCACAGAAAACAATCCTCAGGGTTGGAGTATTTGCATTTTTGTTGCTTGTATTAGTAGTGATTTCAGGCATCAGTTTGTGCATTGGAAATTAGCATATGCTTATCTTTAAAATAGGTTTCGAACACTTGGCAGAATAACACAAATAGCAGAGAACGGTAGTAACATAGGTCAGAGACCATTGATGCAATTAATTTTTCAAATAGTCGCTTTTTAGAGGCATGATTTGTAAATTTTTTAATACATATAAAATTTGGCTGCTGGACTGATACAGCACTAAGGTAGTTCTTTGGTAAAGATGAGCAGTAAATAATGTACCAGTCTTGTTTAAACCATATTTGTGGTAGGTGATGTCTGTTTTTCTTCTGGGTGAGTACATTCTAGTTGTCCCCATGGAGGGTGTGATGTCACAGGCCTGAATAACTTCACCTTTTTTTATCTTTACTTTAAAAATGTGCATGCTGATAACGTATTCTTTTTTTGTTTCTAAGATGCTTCATGCTGAAAATCCAGTAAGGCTCTTGGAGTGTCAGGATGAAAACAGAATTGAACCATCTTCTAAAAGAATGAAGTCAATAGAAGGGGCTTGTGAGAAACTCCCTGATGATGATAACAAAGGTACTCAGGAGGAAGTGGATGTTGAGAAAAAATCCAGTGGTTGGATACCTATGTGTGCCTTAGATAAACAAGGGCAACATGAAATGCAGAACCAAGAGGAAATACTTACTGGTGTCTTGGGATCCTTGAATGAAGTTTTCCCTGAAAATAATCCAGCGCTTAGTCAGCCAATTGATTTAGAAACTGTGCAGAATGTAAATCCTCCATTTGCATCAATAAATGACTGTAAAGTTGAAGAAGAGAAAGATCCTTTTATTGCGAATAATGCTGGTGGAGACAATATTGAAAAAAGCAGTACATCATTCTCAGTAAATAGAAATGAATCAGATGAAGACTTTTTTACAAGCAAAGATTTCATAGGACCTATATACAAGCCTGCCAAAAGTGACAAAGAGGACAAATCTGGCAGTTGCAGTGAATGTAGGAACAATGGAGGAGATGAGAATGAATTACATGAAAACAGATCTAAAAGAAAGGAGGCAAAGAAGATGCAGGCTGTTTCTGCCACTGTACCAGAAATAGATGATGAACTGGACCAGTTCTATAAAGAAATTCACCAGCTGGAAAATGAAAATTTAGATACTAGTCTTCAGGAAAAAGAAACTGAAATTTCTCAGGATCAACATTCTCCATTTAACTGTAGTCAAAGCTCAGAAGAGAACTATCAGCCTGTATTGTTGGGCAGTCCACAGCCATTTTACAAGAATGGACAGTGTTTTTTGGGGGAACAGAACAGTCAGAAAACAAGCAAAGAGCAGCAGTCAGTTGTGGAAACAGGTGGCTGGAAAACTGAAAATACCTTTAATGGTCAAGTTGATGCTTGGAACTGCTCAGTGCCTGAATTCAGGCCTGCTTGGCAGACCAGAGCGTCTGTCAGACCTCAGGGACTTATTCCTCCTAGATTCAACCATCAACCCCATTTTCAGATATTTAATTCCCTACCAGAAGTCCAAAATACTCTCTCTTCTCAGAATGGGGGGCTTTCTTATGAAAATTATCATTGTTACCATGGAAATACTGATATCAACAGTCGTGATCCATTGCTTGATCAAAATACCAACTATTCTGGTCATGTGGACATCCATACTACTCAGGTCTTCAGGAATGAAAATAATGATCAGAATGGACTCCAAAGTAATGGTTTCTGTGAAACTAGAGAAGAGTGTTGGAAGGGTTCAAAAGCTGACAGTACAGAAGGAATGCGCAGCTTTGCTTCATTGCAGTTATCTGAAGAAAGATTCAGTTGTTCACAGAAATTGCTTCTAATCTTAAGAGGCCTACCAGGCTCAGGGAAATCAACACTTTCTCGGTAAGTAAAGACTTAAAGCATGAGAAGTTTATTCAAAAATTTTTAAGAATTTAAATATATCTCTAAGCACTTACAAAACTTTTTAGTTTGTAGATTAGGTTATTAAAGTGCAGTAATTGCTGTCACTTTTACTTAGTGCAAGTGACAGTAAATATTAAAAATATTTACTTGGGGGTTTTGTCTCCTTAGAATTTTGATGAACAGGAACTCCTCTGCGTTAAATTTAAAATATTGAGCATCCATTGAATTGCATAATCTTTTATTCTAAAATGTTCAAGTATACTAGTATATGGTGGTCTGCTGCTTTATTTTTTTTAAATTCTTAAATTCCCTCATTTTAAAAAAATCCTATAAAATGTAACAATATTAATTTGACTAAACCATCAGTACATTTTCATGCCCATGCAAAAATTTTCAAAAGGCCATTGGAAGAATGCTGCTACTCTGAAAATACTTGTTTTCAGTGTGTATTGATGAAACTGAGCATTGTCTCATTCCCTTTTTTCATAGTATGGTCTGTCAACTACTTTACTTTATTTGTGAAAAACACACAATAAAAGTTTTTTTTTTTTCTTCAAAATATACTTGCTGAAGTCTGACAGGGTTAAAAGCAGATACCACCTCCAAGTTGGATTTTCACTTGGTGTTTTTGGCCTAGTTCAAAAAGCACAAGAAAATGCACAGATTCTAACTACCTGTATTAAGTGAAAATAAGTTACTCTTGTATATATAAAAAAGGAAGTTATTAAGTCAATACTTGAATGATTAAGTTTCATCCAGAAACTACATCACAGATGGGATGTCTTCTGTAGTTATCATCTGTTGGATGCAAGGAGTCTGTGAAATAGATACAGTCATAATGTTCTTATTTGTTTTTTATATAAAGGGGTAGCATTCAATTTGTGGAGTTTTTTCTGATACTTAGGAGACAGTGATCTCCATATCATAGCTAAAAATTTCTAATAGGTATTTTTCTTACTTGTTTGAGTGATTTTTGCTATAAAATGTTTCTGTTACTGATTGCTGTATTTTGCAAGCCTGCATTTTTGAAGCTGCATGTCCCCGTATGGTATTACTGCAATAATTCCTTTAACATGTGAAAGCAACACCAAAAATTTGAAAAATAAACCTGTGGAAAAAATGCTGCCTCATTCAGTTCAGGGATTGGATAATACTTAATGTGAAGATACCAAATATATTTGTTTTCCATGTTTGATGTGCTAAATTGTCTCTGAGTCTTTCTCCAAGTATATGACTCATCTGAAAAAGTCTAAGTATCTTCAGGTTTTTAAGAACACACATTTGTGCTTTTCTCCTTTCATTAATGAGATCAGTTACTAATCTTACTCAGCAGATGGGAAACTGGGCACTATGAGATCAAGGTTAAGAATAGTTACCAAATGTGGGTGCAGAATCTGAACTGCATGGTACTTGTTTTTCAGCATATTAAATTACATGCAGTTTCATATGTTCAATGCTTGGTTGCAGTTGTTTATTCCCATGAAATCATCTCAGGGTCTTGTATACCTTGGAGAAAAAACATCCCAGAATTAATGCCTATGGGTGCCTATGGGGAAAATACGTGTATTGTTAGTTAAATCTTAATAAACATATTTGGAACATGTTTTTCTGTGTAGCATCATAGAATTCTGCAGTGTAGACTAGAAAGCAATGATGTTACATCTGAGGTCATATTAATACCTACAGGTATCTTTGCAGGTGTGGCATCTTTGGCACCTGCAGACAAACCTCTACCATTTGTGTCAGTAAAATAACTGTGAAGGAAAAGCAGAGAACTGACATCTGTGTGGATCAGCACTAGAGGGGAATGAGGCATCTCTTGCTAGTGGGTTTCCCAAGTAGGAAATGACAGTAGAGCCAGTAGTGAGACCTTGGAATCTCAAATTTCTTTTTGTGTTTTGCACTGAGTAAGGGTTTGTAAGTACAGGCACTTTTCTTCCTGCTCACGAACTTGACTTGTGTCTGTCTTGCATCTTCCACTGAAGTTTCTGTTTTCTTTTGACTCTTCCATTCCAAGCAGTTAGAATTAAGAGCATGTTTTTTGGAAGAAACTAGTAGATGTGAACTAGTCCGTTGTTCTATTTGGAGGAGGTTAGTCACCATCACTGGATCAGGTCAGGTATGTCCTTGTCAGGCCTAATCTTAAAAACCCCACAGAGATTCTGTGGTCTCACCAAAATTTCTAGTGCAGTACAGCCCACTTGAGTAAGGAAGTTCTTCCTAATCTCCAAACTGAAGTTCCCAAGTCACAATTTGCATGTCCTGTGTAATAAATATGTGCTGTTACATGGTAGAATCTGTGTCATCTTCTTTGCAGCTTCCCTTCTGATAAGGGATAGGCTTATTCACTGTAATAGGCCTTCTTCTACTATCTCCACTGCCAGACTAACAAGCCCAGCTGCTGTCAACCTCTCCTTGAAGGGTGTATGCCCATAGCCATCTTGGTAGCCATCTGTTCCGCCCTTCCGTGTTTTCAGCATGTCTTTTGAGCTGGGAAGTCCCACACTGGACAGAGTATTTCAGAATTGACCACACAAGAGTCAGAGTGTGGTGATACCTTCTCAGATGATCTACTGGCCACGCTAAACTGAAAATATACTAAATACGTGCTAAGCTAAACCTTTACTAAAGCCCAGGTTGTGGTTTGCCCCACCTCTGATGAGAGTACACCATTCACTCATCTCATTTGATGTCCACTGTAATCCTCAGACTCTTTTTCACAGAGCTGCTCAACCACTCACTTTCCTGCCTGTGCTGATGCTTAGGTTTCATCAGTTGCAGAACTTAGTCTTTCCTTGTTGAGCTTCGTGGCGTTTTCTTAGCCCAGTTCTCAGGTTTCTCAGTGGCCTTCTGGATAGAAGCCTCACTGTTCAGCTCAGTGTTGAGCATCACTGCTGATTTGGTGTCACCTGCAAGTTCTCTGCTTCATCATCCAGATTAATGATGAAGATACTGAAAAAAATCAGTCCCATTATATCCTTTGCTGTTCTCTGCTTGTTTCTGGCTGGGTGATGATGTTGGAAGCTTTGATGATTACTGAGTATGCGGCAGTCATCACTCAGTCCTCATTGACAAAGGCACTTATTTCATCAGAGAGTCAGTAAAGAATGATTTGTCTTCTGCAAAACTCACATTGACTCTTCCTGGTTACCTTTCCTTAACATGTTTGGAAATAGATTCCAAGAGGATGCACTCCACTGTTTCCAGAACAGACAGTAGGTGAGGTTGAGCAGCTATTCTTTAGGTTTTTGTCTTTACTTGTCTTAAATATGAGCATAACATCAGCCATTTCTGAGTCATTGGGGAATTCCCCTCATCTCATGGATTTATTTCCTGCGTCCACCTGACTTAGACAATCCTAGCCCCTGAGGCTCATACAAAATCCTGTTTCTTAACAATCTATTTCCAGTTTTGTTTTCCTGTTCATATCCAATCTTGGCTTTTGGTCTATGCGTACTAGTTCCTTAACTGCTTCTAAATTCTAAGCTGATTCCATCAGTTCCTTCTGCATCCTGTTTCTTGCCAGATTCATTTTCTCCCTGTTTCTATCAGTGGTATTATCTCACTCCCAACTTCATCATACCAGTGTATTCCCTCTGCTTCAGTCTTTGCTTTGGCCCTATTTCCTAGCTCTACTGCCAGTACCAAGTTGCTTGTTCCAGTGTTTATACCACAATGCTTCCCATGTCCTCCTATTGCAAGCCAGTTTTGTTCCTTCTGTTGCCATTTTTGTGTTGGGAGAAATGTGGTCTTATAATGCAGTATTGGTCCTGAATCAGCTCCCTGCCACTACCAGATTGCTCTGTTCAAGATTGGGTTTACTGCAGCAAGAATCTTTGCACTTTCTCCTCTACTTTATACAAAAATTAGTTCTTTTCACTACTATTTTCTGTGCATGTGACATTTTAAAGTTGTATACCTTGGGCAGATTTACAAAAATTTTTGCAGGGCAAACAAGCACATGTACTTTGTCAGATTTCACTTCTTCACTCCAAAGCTTCTCAGAGAAAAGCTTGGAGTAACAAAATATTATACAAATGCTTTATTTTTTCCTTGGTTTTGCAAGAATTTGACCATTTAGTTAAGAATGTTTGTAAATAGTTTGGCCATACAAATACCCAGTAGTGATAGCTTTAGACCAAGTAACCAAAGTCTGCTACAATTGGATGGCAATGTGATCTAACAGTCCTGGGAAAAGTTACAGGAAAAGAAATTTGTATTTTTAAAATATTTTGCTACTAAAATTGGCAGCAATAGCAATTTGCTTTTTCTCCATAAATACCTAAGCATTAATTTGAATGAAGGGGAGCTTAATGAAATTGAAAGACCAAATATTGGTGTAATTTAAGAAGTCCATTTTTATTTAAATCTAGTAATATAAAAAGACACTTGTATTTCTCTGGGGCTGTTCTTCCTCAGAGCAAAATGTTCTGAAGGGAAGAGTTAAAAAAGGTTGGTGTTTATAGCTGAATGTAGAAACAGTGGTGTGCTATTGTTTCTAATTACATATTTTTTTAAATAGTATTACAAGGAGTGCTTTTAAAGGAGCATTTACACAGCTCAGTAATGCTTTATGTTTTGAAACTATATTATTTATTGCCTGTTTTTTTCCTCATCCATGATATGCTAGCCTTTTTAAGTAGGTGAATTATTAGATTCTGAGATACCTTCTTTATTATAAAATCATTTCTCAAAGTAGGCTAACTAGGATACAGCTTTGGGGACCATTTTAGTTTTGAAGAAAAAGGATTTGTTTGTGTGCATGCATACACATATGCATTGGAAAAAATGTGAATTGGTTTGCTGAGTAGTTAATATTTTGACTTCAACATGAGTTTTTTGTATGTCAGGATAATAGCTTCTATTAGATCAGATAACATGTCTGGAAAAAGTAGGTGAGCTGCTTTAATACCAGCGTCCTTCTGTATTCAAAGATGAGTGTTTGCTTGGAGGGAAGGTTTAGAGTGAAAAAGGTGGATTAAAACAGTTGGATAATATCTACTCATTTCAAGCATGTGCACATGCTGATGCTGACTAATCTGTAATTTGACTCTCATTAGAAATACATTTATCTTTTTCTCTTTCTTCATCTCTCAAAAGTGGGATATCTGTGGGTTTAGATACTAATGATGCTTTCTTTGTATAGATATTCTTTTTGTTCTTTCTGTTTTCTAGTTCATGAGCCTGGGATAAATTTTACTTCCAAACACATGTTAGAGGTATATGAATTATTCCATATGATGTCAGCAAATGGGTTGCTTTGAATTTTAAAAGCTTAAATACTGTGAATTCTGAAAAAGGTAATTATCAGGCTTTTAAAAGGCTATATTTTGTGATTCAATTTCACAATTTAGAAAGAGGTTCCAATAACTACCGTAATATTAGAAGTTTCAGTTCGTGAACCCATGACTTTGTGATAGTTTGTGTGTTGTGTGTGGGGTAAGGGCTCTGTTACTCTGGCCCCTTTGGTGACCACTTTGCCTTCTCAAATTCTTTGGGTTTAAGATTATTGCAAACACAGTTTACTATATTAAATCTGTTATTTCAGTTATATTGATTCATTAATAATTGTGATGTATTCTGAACTTCAAGGAACACTAACGAAATATTTCAAGAATACAGTTTGTTGATGGGTTTGCTACTAATGTTGTTTGGAAGATACAACAAAAGAATTCGGAGTGAGCGAGTTATTCTCCAGAACATGAGCAAACAGAGTCAGTTCTTAGCAATAAAAATGAAAATGAATGTCCCATTATTGTTGATTCCTCAGTTCACATATTCCTGTAGAAAACTGATGCTCAGGACCCTAGGAACTGTAGGAGTCTGTCCATCTACTTAGTAGAAGAATCCCAGATATTATTTGCAGTATTTTTTAGGGCAGATGGTTCTCTTAAGATATGTGTATATACATTCAGCACACAGGGAGCTAGTGTGGAAGATGGATCCCATTTTTCTAGCATTATTAACTGGCAAATGTAGCATACTGTAAATAAGAGAATTGGGCCACGTATGAAATCACTGCCAAGCAACTTAATATAAATTTGTTAAATATTTTATTCAAGAGAGGAAGAGAGATAAAAAAATTGCTGCTGTGTGTGGTGTATGATTTACTGATGCAATTTGATCTACTTGGAACAAAAGTAGGTGATGAATCCTTCTGCACTCTTCTAAACCAGTGTAATACACATCCTTTTGAAAGATCTAGGCTCTAAGAAAACCAGTTATTTATCAGTGTTCAAATAAAGTGGCTGCACTTTCAGTGTATCATGCTCTGCTTTCTCAAATAGCGTTGCTATTTGTCCTGACACAACCTTAAAGCTCTGGAAGAGGAAGAGCAAGGAGGAGGTAATAGTTTGTATGAAGCTTTGATCATGTTACTTGTCATTGCACCATTAGTAGTTTCTTCCGGTCTTTAGTAACCTGAATTATGTTGTACATATGTCTGTATCTTAAAAGCAAAAAAAACCAACAACACAGTTGTGGGACAATAAACCTACAGGAATTTAAACTAACATGTGATACGGTGTCACAGTCATTAAACTATGATCCATAACAGTCTGTTGTTGGTGACAGGTGGCAGAACATAGCGAAGTCCTCATGTAGGAATTACACTTAATAGCTCTTTGTACAGATACATATAGGAAAGCTTGGTAACTTAGAACTAGCATATCTTTGTTCCCCTAAGTTATTTGGGGTCTGGCCAATTCTTTTTTGTTTCTGCTGCCTCAGCAGTAGTGCAATCCCACATACTGCTAGTGCAGTTTGGCTTTTGTAGCCTGTGGATATATTGCCTATTTCTGAGCAGGAATAGTTGCCTAAATTTCCATACAACAGTGATACCTGAGTGTTGCAGTGGGCGCTGAATGCTCTGTGGCACTAACTGGCTGTTTTCTGTTTTCAAATTTAAATGTGCTGTAGAATTTAAAATAGAGAAGGAGGCCTGAAGTCAGATCTGCACCTATTCTGTAGGGTGGATTTTAGACAGAATTGTGCTGTGGTCTCAGTTATATAAGGTTTTCCTTTAAATGCGAATTTCCAAGTACTTTTCTGAAATTAAGTTTACGTGTGGGAGAATGAGGAGTTCTCATGATCAGATTGCTTTCTAGGCGTATTTCCAAGTGAGGATTGAGATGGAAAATGTTAGCAAATACATTCAATTATTATGAGATACTTGGAACTTACTCTAATATAGCCATAAAATTAGATGGATACAAACATCTTTTGGGAGTGGAGAAGAAACAACAAATACAGAAATAGTAGAGAGAAGAAAAATATATTGCTTTAATTGGATTAGAATTATTGGTAATGCATATGGGTGTGCTTTTTATAAATCTATTTGAAGTTTGCAAGAAGTTCAGAAACAGGTCACAGTTCAATTTATTTTAGCTATATTATTTTAATGTGTTCATCTATCTGAAAATTAAAAGTCAATATATTTTTGTGCTTTCCTTTAATAGGGTTCTGCTTGGTCAGAGTTGTGATGGCATTGTACTCAGCACCGATGATTATTTTCGTCAGCAGTATGGATACACGTATAATGCTGCTCAGCTTGGTGATGCCCATGAGTGGAACCAGAGGAGAGGTTGGAATGAATAAAAGGAATCCTATTAAGCTGTGTTACGTAGGAGAAGTAGAAGGGTGGTTAAGAGTCTGTATGAAAAGGAGTATATGTATTTTAGCAAAGCATATATAGAAGTATTTAAAATATTTTTTATACTTTAGTTAATCTACATATATACATTAAATTTTGAACTTCTACAAGAATCAGAGTTAAAAATAGATTACCTTGTTTCTTTGGGCATCAGGTTCTTGTTTCTGCTTGTTATCATTCCTGCCTGTACCTTTTATTCTTTCTCTTAGAGTGTTTCAGTCAGAGTAGATTAGTGAAAGAAAATGTGGAGCAGTTTATTTCTCTTTTGTTTCAGTTACATGTAGTTTATTAACTTGTACAATTTTTCATTGCAGCAAAGCAAGCAATGGAGCAGGGAAAATCTCTAGTTATAATAGACAACACTAATACTCAAGCCTGGGAAATGAAGCCGTATGTGGAAGTGGTAGGTTTTGTTGCATGATTGTCATCTGTAACAATTTTTCAAACTTACCCTTGCGTGTGGTAAGTTGATATGTTTTGTCCAGAAACATTTTTGTTGCTCAGGTTTTTGAAGAGAGAGACAGCTTATTGATAATGATGAGTAATTGATGTGGCAATAGTTTAGATCAGTTTAAGGATTGACTTGATTTAATTTGCTTAGCCTGTAACAAAAGCTAAGACAAGCTGGGGGTAAGTGAAATTCAGCATACTACCACAGCAGAGTATCCTGCATCTGTTTATTATACTTAACTTTTATTTTTTTCTTGCATTTTATGTGATCGTGGTACACATCACACGTTTCTTTGCTTGCTGCAGGCTCTAGAAAAAGGATACAGAGTGGAATTCCGTGAGCCAGATACTTGGTGGAAGTTTGATCCTGAAGAATTAGAAAAGTAAGATTTCTCTTACAGACATCATGGTACTTTATATATAGAGATAGATAGGCAGACAAATATGCATGCATAAATATTTATGCAGTCAGTTATATTTTATTAAAAATATTTTCTCAAGTACTTTGCTAGTAGTATGAAATGTATTTTATTTAAATAGGCATTTTGAGGTATACCTTTACATGGAAGTTTCATGGATAAACAAGCAGACAAATAAGTACAAGCTCCACCTTGTTGGCCCAAAAAGTCAATATTAAAATTTTTTTGGACGTGCGTAGATCTGATTTAAAATACTGTAGAACATGGGTCATTAAACTTCTGGGTTCTGAGAGTGCTTGGGAAGCTGCTTTTTCTTCCTGGTTAATGTCCTTTTTTTCTCAGATATATCTGCGTTAGGAATCTTAAGAGGTATCAGACCAGCTCAGAGATACCTCTTTGTTTGAAATGTAGTGTAATACTTTCATGGTTGATGACAGAGTTCTGTCACTGATTGTTGTTTTACATGCATCCAACTGGCATTGCTTCTGATTGTTTCAGCTTTGTAAAGTAACCCTTACAGTGCACAAAGTACTTGTGTATAATGCTTGCTTTACTGACTTGGGCTTTATTGTGTTTATAAATATTCTTAAGTTTTCACCTTTTGCTCCTAAGCTACCACTAACTTGTTTCTAGAGATGAAGTCTTTCCTCTGTAGAATGATAGTAAGTTTTTCTAGTTTAGGGTGCAGCACAGCCAAGTTAGGAATCTTAGTAATCAGGCACTCCTAAGATACTTAGCATGAGATTTCCGTTACATGAGACAGAGTCACTTTCCAGGAAAATTCATGTTTCCACATGATCTTAACAAATAACAGGATAAACTGATGTGAATTGTTGTTACTGTTGAATTTTACTGTTCAGTCATTAATTGTCAGAGTAGTTTTTATGTGTCCCAGAGGAAAACCCTTGAACTGTGAAGTGCTGTTACCAGTTTTTAGAGGGTTTCTAGAAATATTTTAGCAGTTCTGGTTGCTTTAAATATTTGAATAGAGGCCCATTGTCTGGAAACTTTATTTTTTGGGAGTTTAAGAAAGATGATGATGGTAAGTTTTCATTTTGTTCAAGAGATGGCTCCTCGCGATTTTGTTTCATCAGCAAGCTTGCTGAGGGTGCAGTTGTGGAGGGTAGTATGGAAGCATTTAATAGTGGCAGAACTTTGCTTTTATCAATAGATTCTGTGTTCCACCAAGGAAAACAGTCTTACTCCTCCTATCTGTTAGGAGCTTTTGGTGGTATGTCTGTGTTAGTTCAGATAGATGGCTTTATGCTCTCTCAGCATAGTGAAGCTGCCAAAGAATGAGTGAAGAGATGCCTGAAGAGGAGATCACAGTATTAAATAACACTATACAGCAAATTGATTTCCTTTTTTAAATCAGTTTCTATGCTTGATGCAATTTTGCTGTTAGTGATTTTATCATCCTGCCTTATTCTGCAAGGAAAAATACTTCCTCTTTTATGAAGTGATTATGCACAAGTCCATTCAATTGTGGATGAGTATGCACTTTATGTCCAGAGCACTTGAGCTATAATCTTTTTCCAGGAGCACTAAGATAGGGGAAATATTGAATAACTTTCTGCTTCCACCATTTGGCATTAAAAGACTTAGATGTGCTCTTCTCATTTTTTGGCTGTCATGAGTGTCAAGTGCTTTATACAATCTACATATTTCAAGAAGGTTGACTTTATTCTCTACCATTAACCTTGTTCATATTTGTGAATTAAATCAAAACTATTAAGACTCACTAAGTGATTAGTTCAACATGCAGCTGCTCCTGGGCCACTTTAGCGCAGTGTAAAATTGGAAGCATTTAAACAATGACCCACATGCAGTGATCACTCCAGCTTTTGGTGTTGTCTCAGGGAAGAGTGTCTGTGAGAAAAATGCACTGCTTAAGCATTTTCTTCACAGACAGAAACCTGATAAAATACGCCTTAAGGAGCCAGTGTAATTTTGAATAGTTCTGAGATCTGAATTCTGCTTCCATTCTCAATGTGAAACTAGTGTGCTACCTACAGTGTGCTTTGAACCTTTGTCAACTTGATTCTTACTTGTTTGTTGTAATAATTCTCACAAAGTCCTGAGGGGGCTAAGTGGTGAGGAAATCAGTCTTTTAAAATATTTTTGTGTGGAGTATCCTCTTTCCAGTATAGCCTATTTGTCCCCAGTGTTGATTTATCCTCTTTAGAACTGAGAAAGGTGGTAAGGCCCATACCTCTTCTGTCCCTGGCAGAAAGCACAAAGATGCAGAAATACATTCCCTCTTGGTTTGTTGTGGAAATAATTCAGCTTGGACCGGGTTTCTTGGAAATAAAAATGTATTGGATTATGATAAATGCTTGTTGATGCTACCGCAACATTTTGTTTCTGTTTTATGTCTCTTCTTTTGGATTCAATTCAGTTACAGTTCTGGCAATTCTCTCACATTCAGTTTGTGCATGAGACTTGTGGTTTTCTTTTGGCAGAGACTGAAATTCTCTGCTAACATGGATTTTAAGATCTTACTACCTAGATACCAAGGAGATATATACATTCTAATGTAATGTGTAACGCCTCACATTCTTAATAGATCAGGTTCTTCCTGAAAGTAGCTGGTCACTGAGCACTGCAAGAATAGGACAGCACTTTTGATACCTTTTCTCTTACATGTGTTTCAGTACATTTCTAAATTTGCAGGAAGTGTCAGTTACAACTAGTAGATAAAAGTGTTGCGAGCATGTTGTTCTGGTTCAGAAGTAAAATTGCTTCTTACTCTGCAGAGATGTTTCTTGATGAGAAAATATTCTGTCATTAAGTCTTGAGACTATAATTGTTTGGGGTTTTTTTTATGCTAGTTTGAACATTGCTTTCTTAAGGAGTAGTCTATGCTATTATTCATCTCTCTACTCATTAGGTAGCATACCATGTAAACTCTGATGAATAGTTAGCAAAATCCCTCTAGGATAGTTAGCTGCATAGCTATAATGAATAACATCACATTTCTGTATGAAGGATGTATGAGGATACAGTGTAATAAAAGCAAGAGGAAATAATTGAGAATTTAGAGGTTTTTTTCTTAAAGTCTGTAACATGCAGTTATTTATATATACTTAAATACAACTATATATAATTATAAACATACCAGACAATTTATTTAAATTTTTGTTTTTGTAGGAGGAATAAACATGGGGTCACTCGTGAGAAGATTGCTCAGATGTTGGAACGATACGAATATCAAATATCCATCCCTGTTGTCATGAATTCAGTGGTACCTCCCCACAAAAACTCTCAAAGACCACCTCTGCAGAGAAGACATAGGTGGGGAGACAATACAGAGTCATGGAGTTCTTTCGGTAGTTCCAGTAGCCAGTAACACAGTTGCAGTCAGTGAATAAGAATGTTATTTGCCCCTTCAAAACACATCATCACCTCCAATAAAGTAGAGATCTTCTGTGTTTTAAATAGGCCTGTTTCAAGACCCATTTTCTTCTGCAGGTAGTTCTTTTTAATGGACTAATGTAAATAAAATTGTACATTTAATGTTTTTAAAACGACGCTTATTGAAGTTGTAATGCTTTGGATTTTAGTAAAATATTTAATATAGTATGGCATATAGCAGAGTCTTCCTTTGTAAATCTAAGACAATGATGTTGTCGTAGATGAGGTAACTGTTGAGCAGTTTTTTTTAAAGACTGGGTCATATTAAGGATCTTGAAAAAGAGAATTAAAGCCCCAAAAGAAGCGTTTATTTACATAGTAATCAATTTTAATGATTGTTATTTAGACTTACCTTTTTGGAGATTTTTTTGAAAGCAGTTATGTTCTGGATTGTGCTTTAATTCTATTTGGTATGTATTGCCAATTAGCAAAATTTTGGCATGTGTTTTCTGATTTCAGGCAAGAGGTTTGATTTTTTTGTTGTTGTTTTTTGTTGGTTTTTTCTTTTCTTTTTTGGTCTCAGAAGTTCATGTGGCAGCTGAAGCAATATTCTTCCAGTACAGTATTTACCAGCTGTAAACTGTGCAACCTTAAATTTTTTTTTTATTAATTCTCATTGGTAGTGTAAAAACTATGATGATGGTGGCACATCACCAATTTGTTCTGTGCTGACTAAAAAAGAAAATCTAAACTTTATCACTAAACCCCCAACATTTCACAGCTGTGTCTTTCTAAATCAGTTTCTTTCATTTGTGATAAAAATGAAGTTTTAAAGAATTAGGCTGTCAATTCCCATTCCACAGTTGGGATGCATCAATTCAATATAAATAGTGGATATAATTCTGTAAAACCATCTTGCATTCCTAATTTTGGCGTAGCCAATGTAATCTATTAAGCACATAACAAAGAATGAGCCAGCATGGAGACTAACTGCTCTTTTCTCTTAAAAAAATGATGAATTTGTAAGTGATCACTTTGCATTTTTTCTAACAGCTTGCTGTAATAATAAAATATATTTGTGTTCAGTATTGTTGAAGTAGTTCAATGCAGCAATTTTTATTATTTTCAAGCTTTTAGGATTTTATACAGATGAGCATTATTACTAACCTCTTAGTTGAAATAACCTAACTACACTTGACTTCTTTATGCACTGAATGATCAAATGTAGAATAGGAAATTTTGTCAAGAACATGAGTATGTAGCTAAAAGAATTTGGATAGTTATCTAGTACTTATTGGGTTTCATAATATCAAAATTTTGAAAATTCCAAAGCCAGCATAATTTTTTTTAATTGTAGACAGTTTTTGAATAGGCCCTAAAAGTTACTTTGTCAATAAAGTCTGAATACCATGAAACCTGGAAATCCACGTATATAATGAAATATCTTTCTGTGGTTTTCCACACCTATTGTACGAAGTTAAATTAATGTTTTAATTATTTGCAAAATAATTAAAGTGTTCCAGTAGTGCATGCATTGTTAATATATTGAATTATGTGTATGTGTAGAAAAGAGGCTCCCCAACTATATTATTCATTGTCTGTTATTCATATCAAATATCTTACTGTATTTTAGTTTTCATGGTTATCTTTTTCTGTGTCTCAAAAGAATCATGGGTATCATTGTAAATGCTCAGTAATACTTTAATTATGCCAAAGTTTTTATATTTAAACATGAAAGCACATTTCAAATGTGGGGGAGATAAAAAGGTTTTTGACTCATTTACTCTACTGTAAGCTATAACATGATAAAATTTATTGCAGCTTATGTAATATGCACACAGTGGGCTAAAGCCTGTCAAGAAAGAGCTGCTATTGAAGATTGAAATGGGTTTTTTTAGCAGTATTTAATTATTTGAATAGGTACTAATATAGGTACTGTTTTAAGATGGTGTGGCTTTCTTGTGTCACCTTTTTAATTATTGGTGGATGGGAGTGGTTTTGCTGTGCAAAGCATGCTGATCGATGGGCCTGCAGTTTGCAAAGGACACTGAGGAGAGGGAACCTTTGCAATTTGTTTCTGTATCAAACATTTGTAAATTCCTTCATCTGTACAGCTGTATTCTAAGGTAAGTACAGTGACATGGCAGGTGAAAACGCTGGAATTACTGTCAGTGTAACACTTTTCTATTTCATGGTATAATTATATTTTAAGAGGATACAACAGTCACAGATCAGACATATATCTCAGAAGTTGATTTTACACTATACACTACTTATATGTAAAAATAAAAAATTATGTGAAATACATGTTGCAGGTATTGATTTTTTCATGCCCTCAAAACCAAGGAAAATTGGTTATTTGCTCAAAATATGCAAGAAATGTAAGAACTTGCTGCTCAGCTAGACTAAAAAAAATTTATTGTCTGTACTTTCTATACAATACTTGTCTTGATGATGAGAATGTACCTAGAACAAAGGTTTCCCATCATTCACTTTTTAAATAATTTGCTAGTTCATCATATTTAATGAAATAATAGTGTCAGGTTGGGGTTTTTTTCAAATTTAACTAATGCTTAGAACCATAATGTTACAAATTTTAAGTTTCTCCTGCATACTGGAAGCTAGTGGGGTGTTTGGTAAGTAAATTTAACTCTTAACTTTTTAAGTATGAAATTTAAATGAAGATTAAGGCATAGAACGTACATCAGTTGGTTCATATAGCAGACCACTTAGCATCAGCTGTATAAGGAAAAATGGTGCTAGTTTTACTGCTTCATCTGAGCTGCTGTTTCATGATTTATTGGTTTAATTCTAGAATTATCAAAGGTTTTCATCAGCATTCTTTGGGTGATTTAGTTTTCTCATTTTAATTTTGTGTGGACAAGAAAAATATCACCACCCCAAGACCAAACTCTTAAGAAGCCTCTGTCCTGGTTTTGGGTCAGATAAAGTTAGTTGTCTTCAGAATAGCTGATCTGGGACTGTGTTTTAGATTTGCTCTGGAAACAGTACTGATAATGCAGGGGTGTTTTTATTAGTGCTGAGCAGTGCTTACACAGCATCAAGGACTTTTTGCTCCTCACCAGGAGTTGGGAGGGGACACAGCTGGGACAGCTGACTCCAGCTGACCAAAGGGAGATCCCAGACCTTAAGGCGTCAGGCCCAGTATATAAAGCTGGAGGAAGGAGGAGTGAGGGGCTTTGGAATGGTGGAGTTTGTCTTCTGAAGTAACAGTTACATGTGATGGAGCGTGGCTTTCCTGGGGATGGCTGAACCTCTGCCTGCTTGTGGGAAGTGGTGAATGAATTCCTTGTTTTGTTTTGCTTGCGCGTGCAGATCTTGCTTTACCTGTTAAAATGTCTTTATTGCTCACCACGAGCACAGCCTCGTGTAACACTCATAATTCTTTAACGTGATTGCTGTGGTTTGACACAGAATGATCTCCTGTGAGAAATCCTGTCATGTTCTTGTAGCCATGTCCTCTTGAGGTTAATCTTAATCTAGTTTGCCATGATACATATTTTTGTGTTTAAGAAGAAGGCCAAGATTTTGTCTCTTGTCATCTGTCTCTTGAAACCTTTTGCAGAAATGGTTGCTTCTTTATTAATACATAACTAGAAACAAGGCTTTATCTGCCTGAGATAGGATCCGTAATATTTATGTTTGTTTGTGTCTGTCTTCCCTGTTGTAATTTAGACTTTTGGTATTTTCTTCTAGCTGACCAGTAAGTTTCATTCTTAGTGAATTAGAATAATTCTCACATTTGTGTGTGACATGTAGTTTTAACTTCTGCTTTCTCCTAGCAATCAAATTTTCTGGAAGAAATGTGTTTGCTCAGTACTGGTACATCATGGATATGAGGTGACTAGGTATATGTTGAGACTTCAAAAGAATAGACACATGTATTGCAATTCCCTGTAAAAAGCATTAAAAAGACTGTTGAAATGAAACTGAAAGTAAGTCCTCATTTTGAGTGATCAGATGTTTCATGTGGATCAGATGTGGAATATTTCACTGTAGTGTTTCTAGATTGATGCTTGTCTCATTTGAATGTTTGTATTTTCATCCTTTTAAAATAAAAGCAATAGCAGAGATTAAAGCACTATATTAATATTCTAGGTGAAAGTCTTGTGCATCAATAAATTTGTTGGGTTTTTTTCTCTTTTTATAGGCTTATTGGTTGAAATCTGTAAATCTGCTTGAGTTCACAGAAAAATGTGTGAAAATATAATTGGTTTTATTTTGAAAAAAAAGTAACAGAGCTTGTCAAGGTCTGATCATCTCAAATTTGTCTTAATTTATTTCTGTAGTAATGGAGAAACAGCAAATGGTGGTTTTTGCTTGAGGTAGACTGTGAGTGTAATTCTAGATTAAGGATAATAAAAGCATTGAAGTATTGTGTCTGGAACTGCAGTTTCCTTTTAGCTGATAATGCTGCCTCTTCATTTCTCTGGTAGGCAGGCAGTCCTTGACCATGTCATGTGTGTCTTACTGATTTATAATGCTCTTGTAACAATATCATTTTGTGCCAAGCCAGAGTATCAGAGTATATTATATCCATGAAAACCAAAAAAAAAAAAAAAAAAAAAAAAAAAATCAGTTGTACTTGCAGTCTTTTTTGTGATGTTATTTTTCTCTTTTTTTTTTTTTTTTGTTTTGCGCTGTTAATCCAATTAACTTTTCTTTTGGAATATGTTGTTGCATGTTTTCTAATTACTGATTTTAAAAAGGCAGATTTCTGTAGTGGATGTTGTTTAACCTCTTTTTAAAATGCTAACAGACTAAGAAGTCCTGCTTTAGCTGACTGAGTAAACATTTGCTTATTTCTGAGTGACCTATTGTATCATGTACAAATCAGCCTTAGTCATAGGCCCATAATGCTGTTTGGCTGTTATTTTATTCATGATATTTTTAATATTTTTTTTTCTTTATTCATTAGCCTTGGGTTTGTGTAACCTGTGTTATAGTTTATGATAGTGTATGAGGAGTTATTAAAAACCGTATACACATCTTGCTCTTAACCATTAATTGTTTCTGAAGGCTCATTAACCTGGCTTAGGAGTGGATTGACTGTATTACTTTCCCCCCATTTAGCATTTTTCCTGATTGCTTTGTAAGATGGATACAGTGCTTTACAGGGGACCTTGATGACAAAAGTGTAGACATGGAATTGTCTGGCTGAAGCAGGTCAAGTCTATATGTTTGGGCTGCATTTGTGGCTGTTTGCAGCCATTTGTTACACGTGCTAAATACTCAGTGAATATTTAGCATTATTCTTCACTTCATGGAGACTGTGCTTATGGAAGTGTAGCAAAAATTCATGTTATATAGGATTATAGATGGAATTCTTAGTATGCAGTACATGGATGGCAGAGCATTGTGTTTCATTCTGTCCCTGCTTTGTTCCTGCAGTCTAAACTGAGTTCTTCGTTCTAATAATTAATACTTAGGTGCCTTTCTTGGTCCTGAGGGTTCTCTTAGATGAGAAGCAATGGGTGGAGGTTGCAACATGAGAAGTTTGCACTGGATACTGGCTTGTGTAATCTCATCCTTAGAATATTCAAAACTTACATGGAGAAGGCACTGGGAACGAGAACACAGTATTGCTTTGAGCAGAGGTTGGGCCATGTGATCTCCTGAGGCCCTTTCTGACAGAAGTTACTCTAAGTGTTAAGAGTGAGAGCAGTGTCCAGAATATCAGAAGAGTTAGCTCTTACCAATGAGAGAAGAGTTTTAAATCACTAATAATGGAAGTGCTGCCTGATCTCAGGGTTTTGGATGCTGAGATGCTGTTCTTACTCTGAGATGGACACTTAGTTTCTGGCTTTAACTGTCACAGCAAGACTGGCTGTACCCTTTATTCTGATTATGTTGTTTCATAATTGTGTTGTTAGAGTTGCTCACAGGTTCCTGACAACACCTATAACTGATCCTCTTTTCTCTCCCTCAGTGTCCATTTGTCTCTTGTTACCTGTATTGTCTTTCCAGAACTATTTATAGAAAATAGTAGCATATATTAGTGCTTATCTAAAGTAATTTTTAATTTTCTCTCCAAAGACAAATTTCTGTTGATGCTTACTAAATTGCAGATTTGCAAGACAGTTTTCTGCATCTATTCATCTCCAACACTCTAGGAATAATATAGGGCTGTTTTGTTAAAAAATTATCACATGCTTAAGGGGGTAATTCATCATGTCTTTTGTGTATCTCTAGTCCTTTAGGTGAAAGATACTTGAAAAGGGAAATGTTAATACCAAAGTGTAGTATACAGAAATAGTAAATAAAATTTTGATGCTAGTATGATGAAGTGTGGAGATTTGTTGAAAAAGGTGTAATAACATCCAGGGAATGTGCATTTTAACTGAATGCTCTGTAGTTCTCAGTATTTCGTAGAGCTTTTGAGATGCACAGAATGTGTGCAACAAGTGGAGCAGATGTTCTGAATAGCATCGTTGTCTGCAGTTACCAGTATTTTAATTTTAGTGTTGCTATAATCTAGGTTAGAGGCTGGTTACTTAGTATTTGCTGTTACTGTTCTCCTGTTGTAACTTTCCCCACCTTTTTTGTTTATTCTCGAACTACTTTTTTCTCATCTGAGTCCTTTCTGTTTGCTATTACAGTTGTCTTCATAACTCTGGATCCATCTCATCTGCTTTTGTTCCCTTCATTATAAACTTGTGTGGAGAGCTACACCTTATTGTCTAATTTTTTAAATGCCTCAGTCCAAACTCTTGCTGATTTAAAAGTTGACCATATAGTACTCCACCCCCTAAGCTGTCCTTTTGAATTTTTTTCTTGTTCTGTTAAAAGTAGTATTTAGTGTTGTACAGTATATTTGTCTTCATACTTTTTTTCCTCCTTAAGTTTGCTGTATCTTCTTGTGTTTCTAAAACTCATGATTTTGTTCCAGAATTATGGTCTGTGCTTTGGTGGATAGTTAGTTCTTTGCTATAATTTTGCTAACTGAAGTTATTTTTAATACAGCTAAAATCTGTCATCTTTCATTGAAAGTTCCTAACAGGGAATGGTTTATTACATATCTCCAGATATTTCATTTTGCTCTCATTATACCCATTGCTTCCTTCATCTCACACCCCTATTTTTGTTCAACTTGAATTTGCTTGTGTCTCATCTCAAATTTTACTTTACCTTTGTTTTTGGTGTGAATGTGCATTGGTAAGAAAGGTCAACACTTGGCCCTGTAAATCTCATTTTTACTTTTAAAACCCTTTTGTTGCACTTGCTGATCTTTACATTCTGATGTGATGTCTGTCATCTGTGTTCTGGTGCTAGGATGATGTATTGCAGTATGTGGATCTTTTTATTTTCTGGTTAAAATATTTTTATTTATTTATTTATTTATTTGAAAAGTAACTCTGGAGTGCATAACGATGATTGGTACTGTACTTGCAGTGCATAACACTGAAATTTGTGGCCATCGTGTTCTTTTCAAAGGACTAAATGTTGCCAGAACTTCAATGAAAACTGATCCTCTGAGCCGTCATAGGGGAAAGGCTGATGATGAAACTGAGTTTTTTTCTATTTTAAGTACATCCCTTTAAGATGTAATCAGATAACTTGGGAGTATTTTGCATTGTTCTTTTTTTCTCCTACTTAACCTGCATATTAACATTGAGCCATCCATAATGGTGCAGAAAAATTCAATCAAAGAAAAAATGGCACCTCCTCTCCATCTGTTGGCATCCATCAGTCCATGTATTGCTGAGGGAGTTGTTTGGTTTCTTTCCTCAGTGTTTTGAATTGTGTCAGGTGAGATATTTATGTCATCTAGAGGAGGTTTAAGCAGCTTTTGAGTTGTTTCACTTGTTCAGAAAGTAGATGTTTGATACTGGGCACAAGTATATCTATTACCCATAAACACAGTATATTCAGGATATAACAGTATATTCAGGATTGATTTCTTTAATCTTGATCAGCATATTCTATGACTAAGGAGCCAAAAAAAGGACATTTAAATCATAAGATATTTATGACTTTTGTGAAGCCGGCAGGACAAAGATCAGTAAAGTCATCCCACCTAAAATTTCTGTGGAGTGAATGGACTCTCATTTGAAATGGAATTGTGGTTACCACAGGAATGTGGGGGTTATTTGGGTTTTTTACTTTGAAAAATAAAGTGCTTGCACTTTGCCATGTATTTGATTAAATGAACAGCTTCTAAAGGCATGCTTTAATCAAACCAATTGCATGCTTATTCTCTGTGTACTCTCTAGATCAATTTTGTGTCTGGACTATAACTGGGCAGCTGTCTGCTGCACTGAACTCTATATACATCACACCTGTAGAAAATACAAAGATTGGAGCAGCTCTTTGCATATTGCAATTAGCATATTTTATAGAGGTGGCAATGCTGTTGAGAGACAAAATGATAAATACTGAGTTACTTTGGATTGAATTCAGTTAGTAGGATCTTTACTGATTTAGGGCAGAGAGAATTAATTTGTAACACTAATGTGTAAACAATTTGTGTTGAATTCTCTTGCTGTGAGGCGATCTGACATGTTGATGCTGTAAGTACTCGCTTGTTCCCACCAACCACTTCTTTGTCTTAGCTAGACACTTATTTTACTTCTTGCTTTGGAGAGTTAAATGAGCTTAACAACAAAGTATGTGTTTCTTTCTTTTTTTTTGATGCAGGGTCAGGCAGGTGAATCCATCTACAAGGAGAGTGGTAGAGCCAGCAATAGACTGTAGTGAAAGTGCAAGGGAAGTAGGAAAGGGTGACAGAGACTGTTTCTTCAGCATCAGAGTGCTAAGTTGAATGCTTAGCTGTCTAATGGAATTTCAACAATCAGGAAGCCCAGTAATGCTGGCAAATTTTGTGGGTTTTTTCCAGTTGCTTGATCACCTGATACCAATATTCTATTTGATTTTGAGGAGCTAGGTCTTTATCATTCATTTCAGTGTTAAAGGCAAGATACGTAACAGGCTGGTACCTTGGCTTTTTTTGTTATTCCAAAATTGTAACTTCAATTTTTAGTTGTTGCTGAAGCAAAATTAGGTCACAAGGAATTCAACAACATACTTGGGCTTACCAGATGGGGAAGGTGAATTGTATCCCAGTAAATGCCATTTTATGCAAGCTGCTTTACTGTAATTTTTATTTTGAAAACACAGTCCATAGACTTTGAAGATTAATGATGGCATACATTTCTGAAAGACCATGTACGTCATTGCTAAATGTCATATAGAACTGGATTTTAAATTTATCTGTTCCTCCATCTTGCCTGATGATTAGGAAACATTTATTTACCAGTGATCAGGCATTGGAACAGGCTACCCAGGGAAGTGGTGGAGTCACCATCCCTGGAAGTTTTTAATAGATGTGTAAATGTGGCACCTGGGGACATGGTTTAGTGATGAACTTAGCAGTGCTGAGTTAATGGTTAGGCTTAATGATCTCAGAGATCTTTTCTGACCTAAATGATTCTATGATTCTATCCTGTATTTCGTTACAGCAGTGACTGCAGGCATTTTTTTTTTATCAAGCAGACATCAGCTTAGATGCATGCTGGAGTTGATGTTGGTGCAACTGCAAAAAAGTAATACTACTGATTTTGCCATTTTTAGGCAAAATGTGATTGTTTTAGATTAATTAGTTAGCATGTTCTGCCTAAGTGGTTGTGAAAATGCATTTGTTTCTCCAGTTAAAAGTGTCATCTGAGCAGTGTCTCTAACCAAGTCAAGCTGCTACAGCAGGAGGGTACAACCTTAAAGTCACATGTAACAGTTATGGCAAAAAGCTTTTAGTATTGTCTAAAAAATAGGCTGAGAAATTTAAAAGTGTTACAGAAGGGGAATTCCTATTTCAGCAAAGATACCATTACGTTTTTTCAGATCTTTTTCTGACTAACCAGATTTCTAAATGCATAATATGTAGCAAAATTTAAATATCAGCTGAAATAGTGCCTTTGTTCTTTTCCCTTTTGCATGTGTTATATGGGTTTAAAAACAGCTCACTAGCAAATGTCCCTGTGAAGTAGAGAAGTCTGTCTCCAAGGTTCTTGCATTTTCTCAGCGTTTTTGTGCCATATGGTTTTGCAGTAAGAGAAACTCAAAAGGCATGTAGGTGGACTAAAAGAGGAGGAATGAAGATGAATCTTTTGAAAACTAGTAGACAGTTTGCTTCATTGAATGTAGAAACCTTAACATGATATGGGTTATACCCCCCAAGCAGGAAATTTTAGGTATGCCATCATGGTGCATTAGAGTATTTCTTTGGAGTAGTATTTTCGTAGAATCAATTGCAAAACAAAAGTTACCTGGAACCAAGAAGAATAATGCGTTTTATTATTCTACACTTAGTATTTCATCACTTTCCTTTTTGTTTTAGTCCTTTAGGAAATTAAAATCTTTCAAAGACTAATTTTCTTGAACTGTTATAAAACCTTCATATTTCCAAAGCACAGAAATGATGTAGTTGTATTTATGATGAACTGTTGAATGTCACTATTCATGGTCATATCCAGGTATATTAAATCATCATCTTGGATGAACATTTTCATTTATTATTATTTTGACATGCAACAATTTCAATGCAGTAATACCTGTCAGTTTTTCTGGATTATCCAGGGGATTCTTTTCCCATTATTTGATTAATGTGTTTTTATTGTTCTTGCATTCTAAAGTGAATCCCATCCAGTGTGGTTTTCCCTCCTGATTCAGAATTAATAGTAGGGAGACTAAGTAAGTGTGCAGACCTTAAGACTTTCTCCCTCATTTCTTTGGGAGAATATGAATATACTTTGATGCAACGTCCCAGCCTAAGGAAATTTCTTTCAGCATTGTCCTGAAAGTGTTGTCAGATGTGTCAGGGGTTAGACACCAGAAACATGTTTGCACCAGTATCAGAAAAGTTAATTTCCAGCAGCAGCAGTGCAAATTCACATCTGGGAGAAGTCAATGATAAACCAAGTACAGCTGCAATAATACCAAGGCTGGAGAAGTTTTCATTCCTTTCCTGTGCCAGTGCTGACATGGATAATTTGGTTGTCATTTCTGCCAGTTGTTCTGGCAGCACAAGGACTTAAGGTACAACAATAAATTCTTGAAACTGGTACACAGGTCTGATGTTTTATTCCCCAGTCCATTAAAAACAGTTAAAATTGGGACATTATTTTCTATTTCACTGGTAAGGGATTTTATGAATCTTAAAAACCCAGAGAATTTCCTTGTTTCAAACCACTTTCAAGTTATGAATTTTCTTCACTAAATAAGAAACTTAAAGTCAAGATTTAAGATATGATCTTGGTTTAGTGTATGATTTCTGCACATTTGGGGTATATGTAAGAAAGTAACCTCTCCAGCTACTGTTGCAGGTACTACACTTTTGATATAATTCAATAGACAAATGAGATCTGTTCAATCCTAAAACTTTGGCATCCTATGTTTCCTCTTCTGGCAAGGTAGGAGGCATGTTGCTGACTAGGGAGTGTATTTTGAACAGAATTCAACATGGAATTTTATCTTGGTTAACTTTAGTCATCTGTGGTATGAACATCCACACTTTAACTATAGGGCACTGTATCAAAAATACACAGATCTGGAAAAGGAGAAGTCCGTTTTCATTACTTGTAGAAAAGCACCATTTGTACTTAAATGCCAACATTCGTAGGAAATACTATTAGTACGATTTCTTATCTGGATACTATTATAGGGCAATAAATAATAGCTTTCCAACAAGATCACTCTGGAGACTGTAGTGGTTTTTTGCAGCAATATCAAGGCATCAAGACTTCCAAATCCTGTTGCAGTCAAGCAACTTTGTTGCTATGTTGAGAAAGCTGCTGATGTCCTTTGCCTTCTGAGAATTAGGAGGGTTTGCTTTGTAGAGTTCAAATTAGAAAGAACTTATAAGAGACTAGCAATGAATAAATTTAGGAATGAATAAATGGTAAGGATAGATTCCCATGGGTGACCCTTAGTTCCCAGGCTGCCTCCTGGTGACCAGCTTTCCTTCTACATTGACAGTCACCCTTTTATGGTTTGTTTTGTATTGCTTCTCTCAAGAATTTCAGAGTACAGCACTTAAAGCAATTAATTTTACTTATGCATTCCCAAAAATTAACTGATTTTACCCTTTAATTCTAGCTGCTGCTTTGCCTTAGTGTGTTGTGTGAAGTACCATTCCAAACAAAGGGTTTCAGAAAAGTGAAGAATTACAGAAAAGGAGCAGGTGTTTGGTACAACGATTTATCAATCAAATTTAGCTCTGAAAATCTCATCTCTCTGAAGAATTTTGATGGGAGATGTTAGATTCCTGGATGGAATCCTGGGCTGGGTTTTTCTTACAAGTGTTCGTTTCAGGGTTAGCTGGCTCATGGGCCAGCATCAAGACTTCAGAGAAGTCAGGGCTGCTTTCTGTTAAGTTGGATGAGAAATGCAAACAAAATAAATAAGATGTTCTGAAAAGAGCTACAAAACTAACTGTAAATAAACATGCTATTTTTCCTACAACCATCCTAATTTTTCCATAGTGTATTATTTTGTTGGTAATGAAGTATGAAATATTTCTTCCAAATATGTATGAGTCAACACTTAATATACTGAACAGTAAATATCAGAGTTGCTGTAGTCACGGTAACTTTACATTATTTGGATTTTGGTTAGTATGTTTTGAATGTGAGTATTTGTTCGTAATGGATGACATTGTCTTCCACTTAGTTCTGCTCAGCATGACATTTAATGAAATTTCAGAATAGCACCAGTCCTTTAGGATCTGTTATTCAAATATCATGCTAGAAAGACTTCCAGAAACACAATGTTTAGTCTTGCAATAATTTGTGATACTTTTTGTAAAGCTAAGTTATTGAGATGGCAGCTGGATTTATTGAAACAGATTTAAATATTCAGGATTGTCCTGAATTGTATTGATTAAACACTTGTTTAATCAATAGAAGGTCTGACCTGAGATCTTATCTATTGAAAAAAGCAGACAGTCTGTGTTTGATCATCATATTAAGTATCTGTTCTTCAAATTGATCACCATGAATACATTATTACTCTAATTTAGTGGGGTTTTGTTTTTTTCATCTGTTTGTGGTTTTACATTTGATCTTCTTTGTTTTCACATAGGGAGGCAATTTTAAGCAAGAACCCTGGATACCTGTTAACAAAAGCAAAACAGAAGAAAAAGAGAAAAAGAAATAAAATGATGAAAAGTAATCGTACAGAAATGACAAAGAAAATGTTACATGGAGTAGTTCATCATCCAGTTCCAGGTGACCATGATGGATCAGAAAGCGAAGAGGATGATTTGGAAGAAGAAAACAAAAACTCATTATGTACATTCAGCAAAGGCCCAGAGGATCCAGTAGCAGTTTGTGAGGAGCAGTCTAAGAGTGGTGATGAAAACCTAAAAGAAGCTTCAGGGGTTTTAAGAGAGAGTTTTCTGGTCACTGTGCCTGAGGTCTCGGTGATTTCAAATAGTGCATGGAAAAATGAATTGCCTATAGAAAGTGACAGTTTGCTTTTAAGAGATGTAAAACCTTTTTGCACTGAAAACTTAACCAAAAATGCATTGGATGATGAGGAAGCAAATCAAAGGCACAAAGACAATCTTTGCAGTTTCCTAAAAATAAGCAGTGATAAGAATTCTATCCAGGAAACAGAAGGCTTTTCTGAAGACTATGGTATGTCACTGTTAAGCGTAGAAAACAAACTGGGATCATGTCAAATTGCATGCGAACCTGACTTGGAAGCTAAGCTGGTAAGTTTAAATAGTGAAGAAAAAGAAATCTCTCAGTGTTACAATTCAAATGTACTCAATAACATGCCTGATAACACGGAGGGCAAAGGTGCATTAAAAGCAGAAGAGACTAGCTCCAATGCCTGGGCTTTTTTTTCAATTAATTTATCTACTGAGGAGTTGCAGATGGGTTTCAATACTCAAATGTCTCTCTCTCCTTACTCTGAGGATAAATTTGTGGTTGAACAAAGACCTAAGATTGTGACGAAACCTGAACAGACTCACACGAACAGTTCAGCAGAGCTAAACTGCTATCAGTCAAATGAAGGATTGGTAAAGGAAAACCATCATGAAACAGAAATGGAGGAGATTGACAATCTAATAAGCAAGGGTCTGTCTGCATCTCCAACTGATAAAGTGCACTTCGATTCCCTAGTGGAAGCCAGGGCTACCTTCATGCAGGGCTCAAGTGAAGTAAGTGTGCCAATAAATGATGCTACAGCAATTACATTGAAGAGGAAGAGATACAGGAGAATTGTCAATTTAGCACCAAAGTTTAACCTACCAAGACAGATCACTGGTCATACAGAAGGAGGGATGGAAGTCCTGATAAGAGAAGATATTTCCCAAAAAAGTGTTTTGGAAGTGAGGCAAAAGAACTTTCTAAGCAAGAACTGTGGAGAAGCACATGAACAGGACCATTCATTGCAGGAATATTCCTTACCCACTCCGGATGCAGATGCTCTGTTACATAGTATTTCTTACCTTAATTCAGGACATGGTTCTCCTATATTAAAATGTGCCTTCAAGGTTTGTGTAGATTCCAAAATTAAAGAGGAGCAAGCTACAACACTTCAGCCACAACAGATAGTTGATAAAAGAGAGGATGAGTGTGAACATGTTTCTTCAGAGGTTACAAATGGCCAACCAGATATTTTGTCTTCTGTTAAAGTTATTTCTGAATATCTAGAAGATTCTAACACATTGGCAAGCTGCAGTGAAAATGCAAACAAAGCAGATTACTCTGAGCCAGCAGAGGCCTCACAACTTGAAGATTATCAAGATGCAGATATGCAATGTAGTTTTCTGAGACTTCCCTTATCATTAGGATTTGCGTTTCAACTTGTGCAGCTCTTCGGTCCTCCCGGTCTTCCACTGGGTATAATGCTTTTATTGCTACTCCTATGTAAAGTAAAAAAACCCAAAACAACCCAACCCCCAAAAAACCCACAACCCCCTCAAAACCACAAACAAAACCCAAAGCACTCCCTCTAAACCAAAAAAAACCCCAAAAATACTGTGGTTAAAAACTAATTTTTAAAGCAGTTCTTAGTTAAATATTAAGGCTGTTGAAACAAATCACTGCTGCTTTGGTGATAGTTTTTAGTTTTTACCTAAAATCCGCAGTCCCTGTCAAAGGGGCTTTTGTTTTGGACCTGTATTTTCAGTCTGTTTAGTAACAAAAATTGACTAACTTTAAATCCGAAGCATGAAACGCTTCCTCACATTTTAATATATCCTAGTAGGACTTTGCTGTGTTGATTACAGAACTAAATCATGTTTTAATACATCCTACTGAGTGAGACTTTATTGTGATGATTATGGAACTAAATGAAAATGGAGTGCAAAATGTGTGCTCTTGTATAAAGGTTGCATGTTTGGTTTTATATTCCAGATAGTAACTTTTTTTTTTTTTAAGTAAAGTTTTCATACACTCTTACATGGCTTAGATGCTGTTGAAAATCCAAAAATCTTACTTAGTTTGAAACTAATATCAGACTTAAAAGATGTATTTTCTGATAGTGAATGCCTTCTTTTTAATCATGCCTGATTAGTAAGTGTTCCATTGTTGTACACTTGCCTTCCAGAGCTCCAGATGTCTTATTTTTGTAGTTTCAGTTTAATAATTTTAAGTTTGCAGGTAAAAGACAGTAAGTCCTCCCAGGAATTGTGTGTGGCAACCATCGTTTCCCAATATACTGCAGGCTAATGTAATCCCACAGAGCTGTAACCAGCAACAACAACAACAGAGTTTTGCTTGGAAGTCACCCTAGAACACCTGCTGAAAGAGCCACGGTCCCTGTGCATAATGTTTTTCAGATTCTTGGGTCCAAATTTAGTGGAGAAACTGTAACTTTCATTTAGACAATAAACAGGATTTTAAAAAACCAGACCAGCTTTTCAATATACAGACCTTTGCATCTGTTTGTTTCAGTAGAATTTAAATTTAAATATGAATTTTCATGTGAAATTTATAATCTCTCAGCTGAGGAGTGTCTTATGGCTGTTTATTTGGCCAAATTGACCTCAGGATTCTTCGTTGTTTTTTAAAAGTTAATGGTAATGCCACCTGCCAGAACAGTGATGCAAATCATGGGAAGCATTATGTGGCTTGGTTCCTAAAGGACCTGCAGTGCTGTCTTACCTAAGTCTGGCACCGCACACCAAGAACATTCCATACAGAGCTGAAATTAAGCAATGAAGTACTGTTGATGTCCTCAGCTGTTACATTTAAAACATTTTTTTTCTCCAAAGTTGGTGAATCTTCATATCTGTAATCTTTAATTTCATAATCTTGGAGTTGGTCATCACTTGAAAACAGGGATCTTGCAAGAAAAAAAAAGAAAAGACAGGCATTCAGAAACACTCAGTAGGTTAGTAAACCAAATGTCCTTCTTCTCTGAGTCAGTAACAGATGACCTTCTCTGGAGTTCAGATGACTTTCCTTTGGAAATAACCTTTAAGAAATACAAACTCACCCTGATATCTCTCTGAAGCTCTGCCAGCTTGTGATTGCTGACTGCTTGGGTTTTCCCATCAGAATTGTGCCTGGCTGGCCACATTCTCTATTATTATTATCCTACAATTCAAAAATTATCCTTTTTTTTTTTTTGGTGGCATACTGTATACTGACAGGCTACTATTCATTCATGGACACATTTGAACAGTATTATTTTACAACACTGGAAATTGCAGATAATTTTTATTGAAATTATTTTAGAGGGGAAATTTTTGGTAAATAAATGTCTTTAGTTATTTATAAATGAAAGATTTAGTTGGCTGTCTTACTTGTATTATTCTCATGTAAGTGTAGAATATATTTTAGACAGTTTTCCTATAAAGAATCTCTTCAGCTTCTTAAAAGGAGTTAAAACATTTTAGGCAGTAACTTCTCTAGTGATACTGCACAAATTTTTTCAATTAAGCATTTTAAATTTTAAAGGTTATTATTTAAGTTCCGTTACTTTTAATTTATTGACTGGAAGGTTTGTTTTACTTGTGTGTGCCTATTTTTAGGGAAGTTTGTGGGGGAAATGAAAGTATGGTAGGAAAGCCTTTGTCTAAATAAAGAAACAAAACCTGAATGTTCCCCTTCTTTCTCCTCTTGTGCACTGGCCTTAGATTCTAGAAATTCTAGATTCTGATTTTGCTGCTGGTTCATTTAATTATCTACTTTAAAAAAAAATCAATAATAATGTGTGCAAAAATTGTAATTCAATTATATATTTTGGCTGTGGAGACATCTGAACACTCAACTGCAAAAAATATTTTCTTCTGCAGAATCCTTGTTGCCAGATGATTATATAGTTCCCCTTGACTGGAAAGTTTCAAAGATGATCTATTTACTGTGGAAGACCTCTGTGGAGGTATGAATTTTAGGCGATTTTGAAAGGCTTTCCAATATTTCACATGCAAAGGAGAATTCTTCAGTACTTTGTTAGTAAATGTGCTTTAATATCCACAATGAGGAGATAGATGTTTTCTGTCCTCCTCTGAATATTTCTAGAACCAGCTCATTGCCACGGTAGGATTCAGATTTTGAAAGATCAACTTCAAAAATTTTGATATTTATGTCTTGACCTGGCCCATGTTCATTAAGTACAAGCTACCATCATTCAGATGTTTTCCTTCTTATAGTTTTCTCTCACCATCTGAGCAAAGCTCATCCTCCATCATCTCTGCTAGAGCTGCAGCAGAGAAGTTACTCTACATGACTGTGGGCAAATTAATTCTCTTTGTCTGGTTGGAGAGGGTTAACTTACAAATTACTTTTTTTCCTTGTCTGGTAGTAGAAATCGGGAAAGTCTTGTAAATACAATTAATCAGTAATTTTAAAATAAAGCATGGACTTTCTTTCCCAAAGTAACAAAATCTCTTGTCACATACTTTATTTTTGCTGGACTATTGTTCTCTATTTTAGGAAAAACAGAAAACAAATGGATTGCAGAATGAAAGTGGTTTGACTGGTAAGTCTATTATGTGATACAGAAACTGTATAAAATTCTTCTTATCAAACGGTTTGTCATCACCAATGAGTGATAATACTCCTCTTTGTGCAAAAGCACTAGGATGTGATAAATGAGTTTGTGCTGCCATTGATTGTGTACATGGTATGACAGAGCTATGGTTGCTGTGAATCATTACTTTACATTTCCCAATCCAAGTGCTAAAATTGCCTTACAAATTTTCCCATATGAATCATTCCAGTAATTAGTGCAAGTTTATCCATTCCAGATCAAAATGATGTTTGGCATGATGTAGCCTTTCTGGAGACATTACTTCCCTGAAAGGTTCAGTATCTTCAAGTAAATTAAACTTCATTATCACTCAAAATTGGCAGCATAATAATAGAATAATGGAATTATTTAAGTTTGAAAAGATCATTGAATCCAACCATTAACCCAACACTGCCCAAGTCCACCAATAAACCATGTCCCCAAGTGCCACATCTACCTGCTTTTTGAACACTTTCAGAGATGATGATTTCCCAGCTTCCCTGGGTAGCCTATTCCAATGCCCAGCCACCCTTTCAGTGAAGGGATTTTTCCTAATATTCAATCTAAACTTCCCCAGTGCAACTTGAGGCCATTTCCTCTTGTCCTGTCACTGTTTGCCTGGGGGAAAAGATGGACCCCCACCTGGCTACACCCTCTTTTCAGGCTGCTGTAGAGGGTGATAAGATCCCCCCTGAGTCTTCTTTTCTCCAGGCTAAACCACCCCAGCTCCCTCAGCTGCTCCTCATCAGACTTGTGCTCCAGACCCTTCCCCAGCTCCATTGCCCTTCCCTGGACATGCTGCAGCACCTCAGTGTCCTTGTAGTGAGGGGTCCAGAACTGAACACAGGATCTGAGGTGTGGCCTCACCAGTGCCGAGTACAGGGAGACAATCCCTGCCCTGGTCCTGCTGGCTGCACTACTGCTGGTACAGGCCAGGATTCCACTGGCTTTCTCGGCCACCTGAGCACAGCTGGCTCATGTTCAGCTGCTGTCAAACAGCACCTGAGGTGACACCCCTGAGCAGGAAAAGATATCAGGGTTCATGTGAGGCTCAGGACTTCTGCATGCATTAATTCCTGCAGTGTGGAATTTATGGGATACGGTTGCTCATTGTTTTTTTCCATGATTTCCATATTAATACAATACAATTTCACAGGTTCCATAACAAGTTTAAAAATACACAGCAGTAGTTCCCTGAAAGCTGGTAGATTTTTCTGTCTAAAATAGGATAGAAATTTACCTATTTTAAAAGAAAGGCTGCTTTTAAAGGAGAGACAGCATAAGACACACATGCATGGGTGTTGTCTCTCACTCCCCAACACCTATGAGAGACAAAACCGAAAGACTTCATTTATTTTATAGGCCATTTAGGAGACAAAAATCAAGAGGATTCTGATAAAATAAAAGCTTGTTCTAGAGATATTCTATGCTGACACAACAGAAATTACAGACTACCTAAGGTAATTTCAGGTGTCTTTGGCTGCAGTTTGTAATTTCTTTATTTTTTAGATGATATTATTAGTCTTGAAGATCTAAATAAAAATCACCAAGAGAATCAAGACTCTTCTGGAACACTATCAGATATGGAGCTGTGTCAAGATGTGATAGAGGAGAACATCATAACCTGCACTGGCTGTCTGGATGCTGCATTTCATCAGTCATGACTGACTGTCTTAAATTCTGCATGAGCAAACAGGTAATCAGTCACCTTGTGAATGTTTAACTCTTTTATTATATTTGACCAAATATCTAAAGAAAATTGTTATAATTTTTAAGGTGCATTTTGTATCCCCCAACTTACGTGGATTTTAATTGAGTTAGGGTTGAGGGTTGTTCAGATTTTGGTTTTTTCAAGCCTGAATGGGGAAAAGAGAAGGCAGTATTTTGTTATTAAAGTCATATGGTTTTATTTTTTTCATCTGAAATCTAAAACATGCATGGTGAAGTGAAAGCAGAAGGGTAGGATGCCTAAGAGCTGGACTTCATTCCCAGTTTGGTTGCTGTGGCAATCTGTTGTGAGTCATGACAGTCCTACTTGTCTTTTCAGCATGGAGAGTAATCCTGGCTCCATTAAGGGTCTAGTTATGAAGGGAACTCCATGAATAATAAAACAGTATTTCACCAAGTTATGAAAAAGTGACAGTTCTTCTTTTCAGTGGAGAAACAGTAGCAGGAAGTCACAGTAAGACTCTATATATTGAAGCGTTAAGTTTTCATTAATGTTTTCATTTGGTGTTACAAAGTGTGCTACTGAGTATTAGAAAGTATGTTATCGTGTTCTTGCTTGTCTCCTGAATTTTTGAACACTTTGGTAACTTGGCAAAGTTTCTTTGGTTTGTTTAAGAGAAATTCTGGGAAAATTGTGATAAGAAGGGAGGATTATCGGTTACAGCAGGAAAATGCTAGCTTAACTTCTCTATCATTTGCCATCAGTTGTTCTTTCCAAAATGGAAAATGGATTAATCTGTAGTTTTTAAACAAATTAACCAAGGTACGTGGAAATAGAATAACTTGCACCATGAGCAAACAGAGCCAGAAAAAGATTCCATATCCTGAGGCTTAAATTATTCCCATCCAGACATCACAGGAGTGATCCACATGGGGTCTGGTCATGGAGTCTTTGTCACCTGGTGCCCTCTGCGTGACCTGAGCATGAGTCAATGCCCAGAGCAGGACTAAAGGAGGTGGATGTGCACTGTGTTGGGACTGTTGAAAACACAGAAGTTTTCATGGTGGAGGTTCATGTCAGAGGGGAAGTAGCTGAATAGTTTGGGTTGGAATTGAAACCTCTTGAATGAGGTTTGATTTGATTATATGCCATTGACAACAAAAAATGACATTGCAGGCCATTTGCTGATTAGCTAGTACCAGCTACCGATGTTCAAAGATGAGGGAGATCTCTGTGAACCACTACTCCAGAGAGCCCTGGTCTCTCAGGGTGCTCTTCAGCACAATCATGGATAGCATTAAAAGCATCAGGTAGCAGTATTTTCCTCTTATATAATCAAATACTACAATATTTGTTAAGCAATTAAAAAAATCTTTTCATGAAATAGTTAGGCTTATGCCTGCTTCCAATTTTTAGATGCCGCTTGTTTATAATATTGCAAAAATGAACACTCTAGAGGCAGGATTTTAGCTTACGGTCCTGACTGGATGCCTGTGTGGGTTTGTATCCTCAGATATTATCCAGAAGTGTCCAGGTTATTGATTAAATGTTTATATGCTAAAGAAACAGATGTGAAGACCTTTGTTATCTTCCCAGGAGAAAATTGTGAAACATGAAGCATTTTTTTTTCCCCTTTTGTGCTTAAAGAAAAGAAAGACACATGCTAGCAGATTATTCTGCCTTCTTGTCTGTACCTTTGTCTGCTTTTTTCCCATCAGAATTAATCCCTTTGTCTGTCTGGTCTGCTACTCCCAAAATTGTTTCAGTCTTCATCTCCTGCTCGTTGCAAGTGCAACAGAAGTGACCCCGCCCCCTGTGTGTTGTGACCCAGCCACTGTCTGCTGCCAGGAAACCCCAGTTTGTTGTGTTGTGTTGCAGTCTAATGCTCTGTGTCAGTTTGTGTTATTTCTATGGAATATAAAGTGAGAGCAATGCAGACTTTGCCATGAAAGAAGACTCCCTGTCAGTGTTAGGTTTATAAAAAGGTCTTGCACTGTCTCTGCAGGGTTTGGTCATTGAGATCTATGCTGGAATGGGGTGATACAGCTGGAGTTTTATGTTGGTAGGAGGAGGGAAGTTAATCAGGGGTTGACTGGAGTTTTTGTTTTGCTTTGGTTTACTTCAGTATCTGAAATGAGTCAGGGAAAGTCCTGAAGTCTGTTGGAGGGAGAGGATGAGACACCAGAGGTCAGATGGGTTTAGGCTGCTTTGGAGCTGTGATCTGCCACCTCGGACCAGGCTGATGCAATGGATTGCTGCTGCCCAAAGTGTGAAGTGCCCTTCCTCCCAGCCCTGCTGCAGATAGCTCCAGCTGGCTGACACGAAGGCTATCATTTAACTCTCTAACCCCACAGCAAACAAATCGATACTTTTCTGCTGGACTGAGGAATTTAGATAAGCTGCTGTAAGGTCTGGCTCAGTGCCAAGGCTGGGGCAAGGGAGCAAATTAGGTCGTGCTGCTGCAGATACAAGGAGAGGACGTTTGCAGGGTGTCCTGTCTGGGCAGCAGTCAGGGGCCATGTATTCTGATATCAGGGGCCATGTATTCTGATATCAGGGGCCATGTATTCTGCAACCAAACCTTCAGGTGGAGGACTCTCTTAAGCTTTTAGAAATGTAGGATGTTAAAAGAATTAAACCAAGTAAAGTATGTGGAAAGGAAAAAGCATGTCTAAGGGTTTTCAGTCGGCTCATGCTCACTGTCAGGCACAGGATACTGGATAATGCAGACCCCACGTGGGTATTCCAGTGCTCCTCTGAAGTCTGCATGTAGGCATTGTAAAAGACAAGTGAGTTTTTCTGATTGATAATACCCCTGGCTTTGAGGGATAAGGTTGTCTTGCCTCACCACAAAATAATTCTCCTCTGGTTGCTGATTAAAGCAGACTTGCCAAGAATGATGTCCCAGAGTGGTTGCAAAACTGCTCAAGTGAACAACTTGAATGTTGAAATGGATTTGATTCCTTCAAATGTCAGGGGGGAAATAAAAAACTAGTAAAATGGAGACATTCTAAAGCTTTTAAAATCATAGGAAATCAAGGGAGAGCTAATACAATCACTTTGGTCCCTTTAAGTTAGAAAGCAAACTGAGCATTACTGGCTAAGTGCAACTTAATCTGTCAGCCAGATAATCATGCTTCTGTATTCATGTTGTGTAAGAGTGTTTTTATTCCAGTGGGAAGGTGAACAGTGATGCTGTTCCTCTGAGAAAACACAGAGTTAATCTCAAGTTTTTGTGAGGGCTCCTTACTGCAGCATTGGCAGCACATCAGTATTTGTTCTGGAGATTAAGCAAGAGTTCCCGGTTTGAGAAATGTCAAGATCAGTGAAAACAGCATTATTTTGGTGCCTAGAAGTTCTCCAGGCAGACCAGGACTCACAACTACCAGGTGCAATACAAATGTGTCAGTTTAAGCATTTATCTGCAGGACTATTTCAAATCAGAAGCTGGCATGTTTCTTTTTGAAGCACAGCAGTCAGTAACTCCCTGCAGGAACATTTCTTCCACAACACCCTGGAAGGGTGTGGTTTCGATGGGACAAATCTCTTGATGCCCTGTGTTACTGCTCCTCCTTTCCCTGGCTGTGCTATTCCCAGCACTTCCCTTTGCTGGCTGTGATGCTTCTGAGTGAGGCAGTTCAGCTCTAACATCTAATGCATGAAGATATCCAAAAAGTTTTTGGTCTGAACTATGGAACTGCAACAAACTGCTCTAGAGCCCACGAAATCAGCAGGACATGGGGAAAAAAAAGCAGGAATGTACAGCTGGAACAGGCAGGGCTATTTTTGGCTAATGTTAAAAAAGTAATCTGAAAGATACAAAGCAGACTAAAGCAGTCTTCCAGTATTGCCACAGAAAATATAATCTCATGGTCAAACCTCTTCCACTTGCTACTTTGATACACAGATAATAAGGAAAAAACTTATCTGTCCTTTGACATTTAACCACTAATATTAAACAAAATGAAGCATGAAAAAGTGTACAGAATTGTTACCAGAAAATCTCACGTGCCTTTTACAGTGCTTACCAGGAAAACCTGGCCCAAAAAATCACTCAAGCAGAGAGTCTAATTACCTGGGGGAATAAGAGCTGCCCACAGCAGTGTTTCTGGAGCACTCAGGAAAGAGCAACAATTGGGTTGTGCGGGTGCCTCACATGAACTGCGTAACCTGAAAGCCTGTGAGGTCCTGAGTGCATGTAAGAGGAGAAACAATTCACATTGTAACAAAAAAAAAATTGAGCTGTACTATAGTGGTATTGGTCGAACAGTTGTTCATTATACAGGGTTTGTGATGTGCAAAAAAATCCACTGTGTTATTCTCTTTATTTTTCAGCTTTGAGATGGTAAGGTACTTACTGCCTCTAGTTTTGACATCCAAGTTCTTATTTTCCTTTTCCTCCTTGCATTTCTTTGTTTCTCCTTTGCTTTCCATTGTCTGCTTCCTCTCCATCCTTCTTAGTTTTTTAAAGAAATAACCAACAGCTGAATATTAGAGACTTTAAAAACCATTGGACAGGTGAACTCTTCTCAGTCTGAGGGTTGAATTTACAGCTGTTAAGTCTTTTCTGCAGCCTGTGCTGTTGTAGAACTTCAGCAGAACCTCTTCTTTTTTTGTTTCAGAAACTTCTCGCTTTGATTCCACCATGGAAGGACTTCAGTTGGCCACCAATGATTTTAAATGTGAGGGATAACCTGGAAGAAAGAAACTACTGTAGATTTTTTGGTGTACATCTTTGGCCACCTCCCCCCAACACTGTCCCCCAATATCAACCTCTCTGACCATGTAATAATTGACCATGTAAAATTGAGATAACTTTGTGTATGGCAAAAGGTCATTTTCTGAAGCTGTTTGGGATTTACACTTTCTCATTACATCCTCAAGTGTGGTACAAAGAGATTGAGAGTGGAGATCAGAGGCATCTGTCACCATGGGGTGTGAACTTCAGGCTCTGGTATTTAAGTCACTTGCATCAGGATCCCGGATGTTGCCAGAGGAGCAGGCAGTGGTGCTCTCCTGCAGGGAAAGGTGCTTGCTACGTGTCTCAGCCTACTTCTGCCTTCACCCTCAGTCATAATTGCACCCAGTCCCTTTACAACCTCAAATGGTAAAAATCTTCATCTGTCATTCCTATTCACTCATCCAAGGGTACACAATTTCCCTTCTTTTCTTCTGAAACCGAGCTTTATGCATTCCTTCAGCTGGACTCATTTGGGAATTTGGGACTACAAAAACAAGAACATTTCACATAGAACTGATTCAAACACACTGGAGGAAGGATGTGTATAGTTTGTGGTAGATTGAGAAGATGTTTAACTAGCACTGGTAACCAGTGATTGGATGTTTCTGTTAGTGGTGTTGGAAATATTTATGTATGTAGAGAGATAAATTTTAATTAATTATGGAAAGCAACCTTTGTCAATTAAGAGGCATGCAGAAGGCTGGACACTTCCTTGTAGGGAGAGGGAGTGGCAGAAACGACAACTGTCATCTCACTTAACAATGACAAGTGTGAGAAAAGATTGAGGAGAAGCAGGAAACTTAGGTTGTGTCTACTTGTCAGAAATAATATTTCCCACTTGTGCACCTTGCAGATCCAGAATATTTCTCCATTTTTTCTTTCATCTCCTCTTCCTCACCTTTCCCTGCACGTGTTCATACATCAGCTGGAGAGCCAGGACCTGACCAAATGCGTGTTGAAGATCCACCATGGTTGAATTTGCCATGTCTTCACTTTCTACTTAAATACTGCACCTACATGTAAGCAGTTAACAACGTATGTATTTCTAAATTAATGTTGTACCACTGGAAAAATGTTTCAGCTGCACTGTTTGAATGGAACTCCCATGTGCATGTGTGTGTTTTCCTTGGCTGGAAATGTCCTGCTCTCCTACCAGCAGAACATTATACAAAATGTAAAAGGGAGGAGGAAGGGATTTCATACCAGCCATAACCACAGCTTCAGACTTCTGTGTTGTACCACTGGCAGCAGACAGGTTAGTTTGATTTCAGGAAAATGTCACTCAAGGATTAATACTGTCTTCCTACTTCTCTGTATTGAGTGAGAAATCTGAATGCCTATATTTCTTCTTACAGAATCCTGGCCTTCCAGAATGCTTGAAATAAAAATAGTTTTCAAAATCTTACAGTATTCTTGTATGGGCAAATCATGTTTCATCTCTTAGTAGTGTTGCCAATTTAAGTTTACTTTAACCTCCTCTCCCCAATATCTCTGAAGTCAAAATTTTATGTCTCTTCTTTCCTGCCCTATTTTTCCCACTTGCTTCAGCTAGTGTTGGTGTCCCATGTCCCTGGGGAGCTAAGCTTTCTCTCTGGGAGTGAACACTCTCTTCAGCACTATTTGCAACCTCAAAACCTAAAACTCTAGCACTGACCTTTGGTGGTGGCGTGTCCCTAAAGCATACCTGGGGCTGGCTCCTGACCAAGCTGGGCATGATGCTGTATGTAGCTCTGAGAGGGAGGGTGTGATACCACTCCAACTACTTTTGGTTTTATGGAAAACTATAATTTCTTTTCTTTCTTCTTCTTTGATGATCAAGTTAATGGAAATCGGGTTTTCTTTAGAGGAGATAAATCTTGTTAAACTTCCTTTATTTTCTCTTATGATAATATGTTTGAAAAAAAAAATTAGGTTGATGTAATGAGTATAATGCAAGGGGTCATTTGTTCCTTGCTAGGCGGTTGTTTAGCTACATCCCCTTGGAATTCTTGTTGCTGCTGTGATTGAACAGGAAGGACGCCAATAGCTCGTTGCTAGGGTGGGGTCGGGCGGAGAGGAAGAAAAAGTCTCCGTGCATACCTGGTGTCCTGTAGCCAGCGCCACTTCTCTTTCGGGCTTTGATGATTCATTCCCTTTCGGGCCTGCCCTGTAGTTCGCAATACAGGGAAGGCAGCACATGGGACTGAAGGCTGCCACCGCTGGCTTGTGCTCTGCCTTTGAGAATTTGGGGAATAATCCTGATTTTAAAACATTGGAGATGATATTTTTTGGGGGGGCCAAAGTTGTACGTCTGCAGCGAGTGCTGTAGCTGAGCGCTTGGGCTGTGCAGCCGCAGATGCCCGTCCCTGCCCGTGTCTCTGCTCCGGCAGCTTTCGATTTCGCGGGGCAAAGTCTGGGCCGCTGTGGCCATGGAGGGACGCGCGCTCCCGCCCGGCCCCGCCCGCGGGGGCCGAGGGACGCGGGGTCGGGGCGGGGGTCGGGGCCGGG
>JACBWW010000006.1:10323600-10507813 GCA_020086605.1 Lanius collurio
CTTCCTTTCAACACACGGCGTACATTCGGGCCCCCCATCTCGGGCCGCCCCCGACCCCGCGCCCCGCCGGGGCCGCGCCCGTGGACGAGCGGCTGCTCCAGGCCCTGGGGGGGCTGAGCCTGGGGCCCCCGCGGGAAGGCGGCGGCGGGAGGCTGGTGCTGCTGCGGGGGCTGCCGGGCGCCGGCAAGAGCACCCTGGCCAGGTAAGCGTTTCACGGCCCCCGGCCCCGGGACAGGAGGGGCGGCCGGGCTGTGCTTCGGGAGCCCGTGCGCCCGCCCGGCACTCGCTGCAGACCCGCCAAGGCGGCGGGGGCACCGGGACAGGGCTGGGCTGGGGGTCGGGGGGAAGCGGGAGCCTCGCGAGAGCCTTGGCTGATCGCAGCCGCCTGGAACCCCCCGGCTCCAGGCCCGGTCCTGGCTGCGCTGTCCCGGCCACCTGTGGCCGTGTCTGGGTGTCCTGCCCGTGGGACTGTGCCAGCTCCTATTCCAAACGAGCAGCACATACAGGGATGCTTCTGGTGAGATGGACGATCACCCTGACCGAGGCAGTACTTGTTCTTTTTCTTAAAGGCGCCAGATCAGTGGTTTTAAAAAACATTTTTAAAAAATTATTTATTTATTTGGATTTTTTTTTTTTTTTTTTTTTTTTTGTGGTTAATCATGAATACAGTAAAGCATTTCCTCTCTCTGACTGAAAACTGACAACTCTGACTTCTGTTTCCGTAATGTCCTGCACTCCTGGTCAGAGCCTTAAGGTTGTATAAAATAGGTAGAGAAGACTACTTGCCAGCAACTCAAAGACTAATTGTAAGTCGGTGGAAAAACACAGTGGGGAGTGCTAGGAAGAGGCACTACAGTCGGTGTGACCGTGCAGCCGTAGTTTGGTATCACAAAATTTCTCAGTCTGGTGTCACGCAGCTCCCAGTGCAGCCCACTCTCTATCAAAAGAGGAACGTTCCCTGTCTTCTTACTCCGCTGGGCTGAGGAACCCGTGCTGGCATTATGGGCTCTGCTGTGAGAGGTGGTAGCACGAAGCTCTGTCATACACTGGGTTCATCTACAGTTTCCTCTTCTCAGTACAATACTTCCCTGTCCCACTGGGCCTTCTGCCTCACTGCACTTTGGTAAACAAAATTTGTTTTTGAATTGCCAAATGCTGTGTTTTGCTCACACCCGAAATACACATCTCTCTCTTAAGTTGTGCAAGTGTGGGCCTGCTCCTTCAAGGAGATTTGGGTCTTCTCGTAGCACAGTAAGAACATAAAGGTGTGAGGGCATATTCTCAGGGCAAGTTACTGTCCTTTTTAGATCAAAACACAAGGTTAATTTCAAAACACGAGGTTAATTATTAATGACATATTTACAAAATGAGTTGTAAGTGTTGTTGTAGTGTTCCCCAAATTTATAGTAGTCCCCTGTGAGATGAATGTTTGAGTATCTTACTCTGTTTCTAGCCCCTGTTAATCGAATCATTGTGTTTAGCTGCTCAGCAGCACACAGACCAAAAGGCAGCATTTAGTACCTCTCCTTAACCCTGTCCAGATTGTGGAAAGACTGTACCAAGAGAATTCTTCTGCTGTTCTCACACTGCTTACCTTTTGGTATTGGTAAATGCAGTGTTCTGTGCAGGGCAAAATTTGCAAAAAATGACTGTAAGAAATCTCAGTGCAAGATCCTACTGGAGGAGGAAGGTGGTTGTTTATTTGCAAAAACACTCTGTAAAGTCATTTTATAATTTATTTTCTCAGATTTTATTCACAATATGACAGATAAATACTTGCTAGCATCAAGATGCATGTGTGCAGGTGGTCTGCCTGAAATCAGAGCAGACAAGGACTGTCACCTGTCCCATCCTCACTTTCTCTGCTGGATTGCTCTCAGTTGGTGCTGTCCGGGTGGGGTTTGGTCAGGTCTGCTGTGCCATCTCCAGCCAGCAGTTTCTATGCTGCCATCTTTTTGCCTGTGAATTCTGCTTACTTAGTGCTCTATGAATCATAGGAGGGTTTTTTTTCCTCCCATTATATTAAGTTTCCCATTTTGGGAAAATTTCTCCCATTTTCATCCCCTGCCCCTCTTGGAACCAGGAAAAGGACGCAGGTGTGGAGAGGCTGGTGTGACCTGCTGGTTTACCAGTGGGAATTCACTGGTACTCAGCCTCAGCTGAGTGCTGGCCTTGTGGGGACATAAACAGCACCTTTCTCAGGTTTATTGCTGTTAACGACCTTGGCTGTCAGTGGGCACCATTGTTTTAGCCTTTGCTCTGTTCTTTCTTCTGCTTCTTTCACACACACCTGCAATTCATTCATTCTGCATTATCAGCCAGTATTTCTGTCACAACCTCTACATCTTTAAAGTGCTCATAACTCACAAACTATGAATGTTATCACTGGTGATACTGCAACCTAGTGATAACTCCAGCCAAAAGGCCCTGTCTCCATTTGTCACACAACCCTAGGACCAACCTTTGATCCGTGGCTTGTTTCCCTGACCTTTCAGTGTCACCCAGCAGAGTCTGGATACAGCTTTGTAAGATTTAGTTATGGCATTTTCATTTAAATTATTTCCTCATCCTGGTTGCTCCCAGCTCCCAGCAGCCCAACATTGGCATGGATCAGTTCAGGTCTGGTTTTTGGTTTCTGATAAAGGCAGCGACGGAGCCACCTGTTATATATTGAGTAGTTAAGCCAGGATGAGGAGTTGGTCTGCTCACCACCAAGCTTCAAACCTTGACAATGGCTTCATTGTTAAGGATGTGCTTCCCCAACCATGTATTTTAAGTGGCCCCAGCCACCTCCCTTGAACCAAATAAACCGAATGTCACTGAAGTGCGAAGGAGAGGGGGAAGCTGGGAGTTACATCTCCAATAGCCTCTGTCTGGTGTGTGAGGCATGCTCCTCCTGAACACATTATCCTTGACTTCACAGTGCAGGTTTTGTGATCACACTGAGGAAACTGCTAAGAAAAAGGTTATCTGAGGTGTAGTAGCAGATATACTTCCAAAAATGCTTCCAAAATTAAAGTGAGCCACCTACAAGCTCATACCTGCTTCCCCAGCAAACTGTGCTGCACGGTAGCTGCATTTCCAGCTCTTCTACAACACGTTGTTGTGCTGCACAGCTCAACTTACACCTAACCCTTCATCTAACAGTTTAACTCAAGCACTATAGGCTGGGCATGGTCAAACTTGTAACTTTTCAGCCATAGTTGTTGATTTATTGCTCGAAATTAGCTCCTTCTTGTACTCCCTTGTACAGCACAGAGCGAGTAATCTTTCAGAACAGGAGGAGGGAATTGCACTGGCGCTGAGGTATCACTGCTTGGCACGATCTGTCTTCTCCAGTTCTTTCTGCTGCTGTTGCCTGGTTCATCCCAGCATCTCCAGTCCTGGGCCAGCTGCTACCCACGTTACCAGCACCAGATCCCACTGCAGAACTGCAGCTCTGACGGGTTCATGGACTTCAGCTCTGCAGCTGTTGCCTCCCGGCAGCGTTGCACTGTAAACATTTACCTTTGCATGAAACCACTTCAGGTGAGTCTCCTGAGTGTTCTGATCAGGTACGACACGGGCCTGGTGCTTTACAAAACAGAGCCGGTGCAGGATCCTCTGCGGGTGAGACACAAAGGCACGTCCTCGGGGCACCACGAGTTGTTCAAACACAATAGACAGGGGATCGTGCTGGGCCTGTGCTCCAGATGTCACAGTCCTGCTTTCCTACTGAAACAAAAGGCTTTTGAATACCTTTTAAACGCCACAGAACACTTAATGTTGGGAAGAGTGGCCAGAGCAAGTGGTTGCATGTGGTGCCAGTACGTACATGTTCTGGTCTTTCTTATACCATTCTGTGGCCTTCTGAGCACTGGAAATGTTTCTTCTCATCTGCTATCAGAAGTTAATTTATTTTCAAGTTTTCTGATGGAAAAGCATGACAACTTATGGATATAAAATGTGTTGTGCTCTATGCTTTGCTAAAGAAAGAATTGCTGCTGTTTCAGAAACTACAAAGGGTAAGAAAGTGAGAATGGAGGGTGTTTCCTCTGCTTACAATAAATCTCCTCAAGCCCTTTTCTCTTCACCCCTCTGCAAGGTGAAGGAGGTACTGTATCCACTGCAAGATGGAGAGGTGTAGCACTGTGCAATTACATGTCCAAAGCAAATTCATACTGAACCTTTGACAGATGCTGCTTGTCACAATGCAGTGTTTCCAGTTCAATGGCTTCTTTAAAAAATGCAGACATAGCTCCTATGTGTCCTTTGATCTCACAAAGAGATTGCATTTTTCTTTTCTTCCTTAGCAAGCTTTACACTTACTGATCTAACAGCAGTAGGTAATTTTATTTTTATGTGGCTGTTCAAGATTTATTCATAAATAACAGTGGTCACAAGCCCTTCCATTTTGCATACCTGGTGAATATTTCTGTAAAACAAAGGCATTTTAATTGCATACAGTGATTAAGAGCCTGATGTGATTATGCAGGACCATTCTTCTAAAGCCACCTGAGGTCCTGTGAAGATTGTGGAAGGCTCATTTTGTAAAGAACACACTAAAGGGTTCTTGGTGGCCTTTGGAATGATAAGGGACAGAAGAAACAGGAGTTTTGTCAGCTTTGTGGGCAACAGGAAAGAAATGACAGAAAACAGCTGTAAACTTCGGTGACAGTTTGGTTGTTTTGGAAAGGTAAAAGTTAAAACCAGCAAAATAAGCAGAAGGTAAAACATCTTTTCTTCACTTCATGTTTTCTTATGTTGCTGTCAGCAGGAGCTCATTTGGTATGAATATAGCAAATGTGACAGTAATTCTTAGCTCTCAGCACATTTTGTCCCATATTTTTCCTCCTTTGAAACACAAATTTTATCTACTTTAAGTATTGATAGGAGGACAGTAGACTGAGCTTACAGATATTCACCTACAGTTTAGATTGCTTAAGCATTATACCAAAGCTCTCAAGTGAGGGTGTGTATATGTGTTTAAAATTCAGTAAGGTATGTGCTAAGAAAATGGATTTTAAAATTTGCACTGGTTGAGAACATTTTAAAAAGAAATATTGAGAGAAAAAATATAGTCTTGAGATCTTTCAGTAATGTGTACAATTTTATGTGCCTATTAGTAGCTAAAGGGACAACAAATATTTTAGCAGTCAATTTTTTAGAGAATAAATTGTAATGGGTAAAATGGTGGGAAAGGTGAGGTGCTGCATTATAGTGAGACTGAATATATCAGGTTATCAGCACAGCAGTAACCAGATAAGCATTAGGTGTTGCTGTGCTTTTCACGGTAAGAGTTTTTTGCCTGAGACCAAAATTAAAGCAACAAAATTTTACTGTTTGCTAACAGCTTGAAACATGACTTTTCTTAAATCCATTTGCCCAGTAGTAATTTTGTGAATAAAACATTCCTTTGAGGCTAGAAGACAAGGACAGGTAGATGCTGAATGATGCATGAGAGGTGCCCAGTCTTGGCTTGGCCAGTAGTGAGTCGCTGCTCGCTGGGGTGGATCCTACCACAAAATAATATTAATTCATCAGCAGATGGTAGAAGTTACAGTGGAGACAGAGCAAAGTCTGAAGCTGACCTTTACTCAGCTAAATGCATCCTGCAGTCCTAAGTGAAGAGCTGCTGCTTGCAGGCAGATCAGGGTACAGCTGGTAAGTAAATGGTTGGGACAGAGCTGGATGACAGAATTAAGCTTTTTTTTTGGCTGTGTGCCTGTTCTTCCGCTGATAGCCTGGAGGCACCTTTTCCCTTGCTGTTGCCCATGTAGATAAGACACTGAGAAGTGGTTGTTTCACAGCTTGTGGGGATGGAAGAGAAACGATTTTTTAGGGAACCTGAAATGAGAAAGCTGGAGATCATGTGTGGTGTGAGATAGCAGGGCAGCAGCATTCATGTCTGAGAGACACAGGGTTTCTTGATTGACCTTTCTTTCTTTTCCCAAGACATTTTGGCCCTTAGAGAGACAGAAAGAAGTGAGATGATGCCATGGGCTCTCCCTGACTTCTTGCAGAGACTTCCTCCTCCCCCAACTCTTCTCTGAAAAAAAAAATGGATAATTCTGTCTATGGACATAAAAAATTCTGGATTATACAGAAATGGGAACACAATCCTACATTAAGATTTTTTTTTTGTGGTGTCTAAGGACTGGCTGAGAAATGCTTCATATTTAAACCTCCTCACAAGGCAGCACTTCCTTCTGCCTCCAAGATCCACTGGCTGCCTTTGAGGCAGCTGGTCAGTGTGCAGCAGGACATGCATCCGCTCTCCATGGCATCCCCAGCCTACAGGAGCACTGCTGGGGACACACATACCCCAGTGTGAAGGGAAGTGGGATTGCCCAGTGCCACTCACCACAGCAGTCTGTTTTGTGGATCTGCAAATTTGTTCATAAAATATTTTTTATAAACTCAGATTTGTTTATAAAATTTGTTTAAAAGCTGAAGATATAAAAATTACTCAAGTCTACAAGAGGAGGATTAAGCAAAACAGGGACAAGTGGTAAGAACCGTAAAATTGCATAAGTAACAAAAAATACTGACATATCACTCAGATACTTGTTTGCAAATTAAAATTTTAAAAAAGTGCTATCTGCTTTATAGCCAAAAAGCCCCCCAAACAAAATGAATGGTTCTCTAGACCATCTTTACTAAATGACAAGTCCTTCCTCCTGGCTATCTTCAGAATTCTCTGTAGCAAAACTCCCATCATCAAATTGTCTTCAGACACCAACTTCCATGCCTGGATAAGCAGGTTTGGGTTGCTGGTGGCTTTTTTTTTTGTCTTTACAATCCTACTTTCTCAGATAACTCAGAAGGAAAGCTGAATATATTAATAAGATTAAAGACTCGGTTGTTAGTAGTCCAGTGTAGATTTCTCTGCTGACTTAAAGAAATCAGAGCCATGTCTTCAATTTCCATTCCTTTCCTCCTTCCTGTCCATCTACTGATTGGAGTACTTTCAGATCCTTCAAATTGGGATTTTTCAAATGAAGCACTGTGTGTATTTGCAGAGCACTCAGATGACTCATGATTTAATGGTCTCTATTAAAGGGTGTTACCATATCCTAATCCTTCTTTCATCTTTTTATTTTTTCTGCAGACAGCTGAAACGTGACCACCCCAGTGCTGTAGTCCTTAGTACTGATGACTTCTTTGTGGAAAATGGTGTCTACATCTTTGAGCCTGACTTTCTAGAGGATGCACACAAGTGGAACCAGAAAAGAGGTGACTGAACTCAATCCAGGGACTGTGCAGAATAGTTTTGCATTTCAGGCCATCTTTAAACTTTTCCCCCAGAATAAAATATCTCAAGGTAGTGTCATACGCTGCAGTTCATGGAGTGTTGGCTAAAAACAAACATTTACCACTTCTGATTTGATTTCTTCTGACTTATAAAAGGGAAATTTGTAAATGAAAAAATTTTGGCAGTTGGGTGATGTTATTTTAGAGAGGAAGCACTGCTGAATCTTGATACCCTACAGACACCAGCCCAACAGCTGCTCCCTGCAGTGTAGGCACCACAGCCTTCGCCTGTATCTTCTTAGGTGTCTGTCCGGACCCGGAAGTGGGTGGCAAGGTAATGACAGACAGGAGGAAAACTTGCAAGCTGAGTTTTAAGTTTGAGAATTAAACAACCCAGGTCTCTACTCAATGTGCCACGCTTTTGTGGCTGTGCTCTGAAGGAATTTGTAGCGATGGTGAACATACTTCAAGATCTCCTGCAAATAACAGTAATTTTTTGTTGTTGTATGTTTTCTAAGAGCTTTAGATCATCCAGAGGCTGCACCATCTTTTCCAGGACAGCTGCTGGGCACTGATCTTGGTTCCCATTTGGGTGGCAGCTGCAAACCCAAGTCTTGGGGGGGAACCAAGCATGCGAGCAGTGGGCAAAGAAAGGACACTCTGGGGCAAGTAAGGCATGGCTCAGTCTGTTATTTAATATATTTAAACTTTATTTAATGTGTTACATTGCAGCACGCAAAGCAATGAAGAATGGGAAAAGCCCTGTTATTATTGATAACACCAACATCCATGCTTGGGAAATGAAGCCGTATGTGATGATGGTAAGGAAAGCTCCAGTTAATTGCTTTTATATGCTCAGCTCTGACATTTCCAGGGTGATCTGACTGAAAAGGTTCTTTACATGGCTAAAAATATTTACTTCAGTTTTCCTATAGTTCTCTAATTATAGTTAAGGATGGTTATTGTGATGAAGTAGAGACAGAGGTGCCAATGTAGTTGTTTAGCTGGTCAGCTTTGTAACTCAGTGAAGGCAAAACAACCTGAAAAGATTAACAGCCTTTGAACCTGCCCTGCTAGTTCTTGGTGATGAGGACATCATTCCCTTCCCCAGTAATGACATGAATTGAACAATTCCCAAACTATTTGTTGACAAATATATCAAGATATGACTTATAATTGTGGTTCATGACTTTTGAAAAACAGACCATACAGAGTCTTTGAAGATGCATTGGTGTCTCTTGTCAGGAATTCTGGCAGAGGGGGCAATGCTTTTAGTGCAGTTTCATAATGTCACTTTTCTGTCCTTCAGGCACGTGAAAATAGATATGAAGTTACATTCCAAGAACCAGATACACCCTGGAAGTTCAATGTTCAAGAACTGACAAGGTATATAGTTTTCTCTTTAGTAGAGCAGACAGCTTCGCATTTTGTTGTGCTCGGAGAAGGTCGGCCTTCTTCCTCTTCATATACACTAAAATGTAGCCTGCTAAATGACAACAGCAGGATTGTTGTGGAAAATTTCCATTGCTGGGTACCTGGTCTGTAGTGAAGTCAGCCCTGAAAGAACCTGAAGTGAGACAGACAGTAGAAAAAGCAACAAGCCCTGAAGCATGTTTTTGTGCTGCAAGCTTGACAGGGCAGGAGCTCTGATTTTCATTCTGTATTTTGAGCAGCAGTCTCTTTTGTTTGGGCACAAACCTGAATCTTAGCACTACAGACAATATTCAGACTTCTGTTCTTAATAAGCTCACCGTAACAAATACTGTCCTGCTGCAGGGATGGTACATCAAGTGTGGTTAAGAAATGGGGTTCTAAAGGATCTTGGTAAAGATCTTAACACACACATACAAAAGGGATACAAAGAATGTATCAACTGTGCATAGTGTGGTACAATATAGAGGCAGCCAAATGTGGCTCTAAGAATGTTAGGTTGACCAGTGACTGCAGAGTGAAAAAATTGATGCAGGCTGACCTCAGTAGCACCAGCCATCGGTATGGCAGCACTGCAGGGGCACAATCTGATCATTCATTGTAGGCAGAGTTACTCAGTGTTTTATTTACTCAATGTGTTTTATTATATGTTTGAAACAAATTGACTTTTCACAGCAGCATTGTAAAGCTATTTCACATACACTCAGACTGGAACAGGTCTGTGGAAATGGTTCAGGGAGAGCTGCAGGTTAGCATCCACAATGCTTCCACACGGTGTGGGCTGCTGTGGGACCTTGTGTCCACCTCACAAGTTGGATGCTGCAGCTGGCAGCCCGCAGTGTAGCTCTCCAATTCCACCATGGAAAAAACACTTTGAGCAGTGCCCAATTTGCACAACAGGTTTTGAAGATATGGATGCAGGACAAACTTAGAGTCTAGGGCACAAGCTGCACCTTAATAGCAATAAATGGCAAACCCAAAGATACTCAAGGTTTGCAAATTCACCAACAGAAATTCCTGGTGGTCTTTGGAAAGACAATTGCCACTAAGTTGTGGAGGGATCATGGCTGTTGCTACTCTGTCCAGAAAGCCCTGTATGTTTGAGCACTGTGTTCCACTCCCTCTCAAACTTGTCATTCACAAGTCTACCCTGGAGGCTGAGCCACATGATGTGTGATGTTTCCCTACTTGCACTCAGAGCCATAGCAGTTTTTGACCTCTCTCCTTGCTGCTCAGTGTCTGGCTGGCTGCAGCCCTTGGCAGCATTTATCCAGCTGTACAAAAGCTCACCCTGAGGCCAACAAACTGTTAATGCTAAAACACAACAATATTCATATAAAATACCACACATGTCTTCTGCACAACTTTTTAATTTTAAACATTTATCTATTTCCCATGTCCTGGCTGCCTCCCAAAAATAATCGTGTTACATTTTTCAGCAGACACAATAATATTCCTAAGAAGTAGGTGGAAGTGAGCAATAATTTGAAAAAAAAAAGGCCATAAAGAGATCAGTGGAGATCTGAACCATTATGCTGAACCTATCACGAACCTTAGCAAACTGAAGATAACCTCTCATAGACAGGGAACCAAATACTTGTATTTTCTGTTACTGTTGACTCTACAGAAGAAATATTCATCGTGTCCCTCGGGAAACGATACAACGGATGAAAGAAGAATATGAGCACAATGTTACCTTCCACAGTGTTCTCCGGTCTGAAAAACCAAGCAGAGATGAGGGAAGCTACACTGGAACAAATGCAGGTCATGGCACGGGTCCCCATTCCACCCACCTTTACGCCTTCCCAAGGAGGAGACCTGGCAGGGCACATACGAACAATGTGACATTTAACTAAAGATGTGCATTCCTTAAGTGTTTTAATTATCAGGGTCTAAGAGTCTCTAGTTTTACATTTTTTCCTAAACTGTGTTTTATTCTTGTGTTTTTCTACTACATTTCTAAATTACTTCTATTTCTTACAAATCCTTAAATGGCATTGGACTGTGATCTCACAGCTCTACATGACCAATGTAAGAGCACTGTTCCCAGTACAAACTGTACTCCCTCCCATCCCTCTTCCTCCATGAAAATCCATCCAGGCATGTGCTGGAATGTACTGGCTCTACCACATACCACATTTTGGATATTTTTTTTCTGCATCGCAGCCTGACACTAACAATAAACATTCCTAATTTATTCATTTCTTAAAGTCAAGTCTTTCTCCACACAATTGGCATTTCTTGCCATTTTAATGCTTTATATCTGGCTGTATAAACTTTTTGTATCTACTATCTTGCCTACAGCATTATTGTAACTTTCAGAGGTAAAGTGAGTGATGGCAAAAGTAATTCAACAGATTGTAGCAAGATTTGATGCTGTTCCCTATCTCCACTGACTGGATTCATGCTGGTCTTACCTCACACAGAAACACCTCCTCCAGCCTGGAAGCAAAACACTTCAACACAGCAAACTGAGCTCTTCATCTTGCCAAGACATAGGAGTTCACTGATACTGGGAGGCTCCTAAAATGAAACATTAGTGTTAGGCTTGTGCGCGTTAACTCCTAAAGTGGGAACGGGGCTACAGGAGCAGCTCTGAACAGCTGAAGCAGAATCACAGACCAAAGAGCTACTTAGTAACTCTGTGGGGCATTTTGCTGTGAATTAAGCAATCATAGCTGTTCTCTAAACCTCTTCTAGTGCTGTATGGAAAATCTGAGGAGAAAAGTAAAAGAACTGTGCCAGAATTGCAGAGCAACATTTCAGAATTAATGTTTCTGTTTGGTGAAGAGAACTCTTTATTCTGCCTTGTGCCACTTTGGACAGCCAAACAACTATTGTAATGTTGCAGAGAGTAATAAAACTGATGGCTTTAGACTAATACAAAGATCCTGCTGTAATATAAGAACGTATCACAATCAAAGCAATGGCTTACAAAATGTCATCAAATGCTCAGCCACACTGATGCAGTTGTACAATACATCTTTGTGAGAAGTGTCTAAATAGTAAACTTCAAGCTATTTTGCAAATGAAATGTTATTTCATGAGTCTGTTTTTGTAATAGAACTTTATTAAATACAATCAAGTTTTAATGTACAAAGCATAAAAATAATTTGAATTTGAAATATATACAATAGTGTACATGTGCATTAGCAGCATTTTTGGGATTTTGGTCATTGTAGCCTTCTGTGAGCTGGTAATGAGTCCTCAGGTTCCTTTGGGTTATTCTGAAGAGCCTCAGCTACTTCAGAACTGCTTTTGATGAGTTATTTGCTTCTCCAATAGACCTAGAACTATTTCTGGATGAAAGATCATCAGATAAAGCAGTAGCTGGTGCATTGCTGTTTTCATTTACATAATCCATCTTCTTTTCTTCTGGTAAATTATTCATGAGTGCTTGTGTATTAATCATTGCCAGTTCTTCATCAGCAACCAAGTCATTCTCAGGAAGATGGACAGTTTCTCTCAATTTTCTGCAGGGGGTGACATGGGCAATATCCTGATCGGTCTCTTTTGATGACTTGCTGTGCTGTAAACCCAAACTTCGTGGAGGCTGAAATGCTCTTTTAACAGATGGAGAAATTACTGAACGTATTGGTGTCAGTGGTGGAGGGGCAGGTATGCAACTGAGGAAGTCCATAGCTTTTCTCTTTTTGCTGGTTTTGAGATAGTCTTCATTAACTGTAGCAGATGAAGGTGTTTTTGTTGACCCTGGTGTGACAAATTTCATATTTGGTGTGCTAGTTGACAAAGGGCTTGGATGCTTCATTTCAATTCTAGAAGTTGTCTGGGTAAAAAGAGAAGTTTTATGTTGAATACAATGTTCTGTTTCATGAACTTCCTCAATGACTTCCAAAAAATGGAGGAAAACCCTCCACCCCCAATATAAAAACACTACATCATGATTCATGTCTCATTTAAGTTTAGTTTGGTATCTCCTGATGGTGATTAATATTATTCCTTCAAGTACTGATTAATGATAAATCAGTTTACCTGTACATTAAGATAGAACCTTTACATTTTGTTTCTAAGACCTAAGCAAAATGTATGGGAATTTTTGTGTGCCAGATGGTAAGAAATCAAAGCACTCATAAATCATCTCCTGTCTTAGCTATGTCCTCCACATGTGGTTGAACAAGTAAAAAAGAGGAAAAAAATTTGAAGAAAAGCCAGGATGGAATATAGACCAAAAAATTAAAATATAACAATACACACAAGAGAGATGCTGCATAGCAAATCTTTCAGACACAGGCTTGAGAATATATTTAATGTCTCATTTAAGATGATTAAAAAACCATAAACTAATTAGTTTATAAAATACATAAACTAAGCCTTCAGAATTAAATATTAGCCCTCCCTCTGAAATGGAAAAGGATGCCTTACAAGCTTAAATGTAGTCCCAGGAACTGATACCACACCAGAGTGTTTCCACCTCCCCTGCAACTCATGGCAGGAAAAACTTTGTTCCGACTGTGCTCAGTATTCCACATCAGAAGTAACTCACCACCAGCAGCTTTCATGGAAAACTTGAGTACTATTTAAATCAATTTTTGTCAAGACTGCTAAAATATATTTACTGGATGATACCTCTTCCCTTTTAAATCCTGGAAATAGTAAACAGTATCTAGGAAAAGACCAGGAAGTAATGAAGGTGGGAACTGCAGAATGCCTTGAAATAAAAATGCACAGATCAAGATTTTTCTTTCAGTGACATTCACGTTATAGACTCTTCACAGTGGGACCAAGGAAGGACTAAATCATCTATAAAGAAAGGATGATTAACTTTATTCACATCAAATTCAAAATACTTAAAGTACATTGGCAGAAACACAGCCCACAAGGGGACGTTTTCATGTACTGTTTGGAGGAAGGATCATCTATGTCATGGCTCCTCCTGGGGAATTATCCTAAACCCACAGACAGAGAGAAAGCTTCTAATCAGCTTGCATTGCCCTGAAGAGAATGGATGGAGTGGACTGAGAAGTGAGACCATTCACCAAAGCTATCAGCACAAAACTTGAGTAATATCCTTGCTGCATGTACTGCTGGTGCAAACACAGCATTAATCACCAGAAGCTTACCAGACTTTTATCCTCTGCATAGCTGCAGGAGGGAGAGGGGCTTTCCAAGCCACATCTTTTGGTTAAACTGGGTGTAAGCAGGAGATTCCTTCGTAGCAAATTCATCAATTTACTTTCTGCATCAGAGCAAAAGGAGGCCACGTTCTGTAGAGGAGAACAAAGTTTGCAATGCAGAACAGTTGGCTTTCAGACTGTGAAAGGACTATAAACACTACATTTAAGACTTTCTTTTCCCATCACTGTCCCACTGGAATTTTATTTTATATCAGAATATAATGTACAACAACACAGAAGAGTGCTGCACTTCCCATCCAGGGCAGATTCCCTATTGACAGGTACCAGATCTTTTGCCAGCCAGAGATACTGTGGCACATCCTAAAGATGGTGTTGGATGAGTGGATGAAAAAAAAAAAATTCAAGACATTCAATCTTCCAGGAAAACTGCATTAACATCTTACTCCATCTTCCAGAAAATCCCCTCAAATTCAGCATTATGTGCATTACTTGTTTTCAAGATTTGTCAATACCAACAGACTTTGTGGTGAAGGATGTAACACAGCAGTAACTAGAACTAATCATCAAACTGCACTTCTACAGGTTTACCTCTATCATACTTCTCAGTTCATTAACCTTCTCTTGAAGATAGCATTCCTTTGGACTGGCTGAGAATACAGAAAGATCTCCAGCCAACAGCATGGGAATTTCTGATCTGAATTCAGACTGCCACTGAAGGTTGCTTGCAGAAATGAGTGAGCAGCGGACAACTATATCTTCAATAGCCAAGTGTCTGAGATCTGTCCAGATCTTTACTGCCACTAAATTACAGCTTTCATCAGATAAATATACCACAGTAGGAAAACCTAAAGGCACAAAAAAAATTCTGAATTAAACTTTTACATCTCTTTAAGTAAATGTACTGTGATTTGGATGTATTAAAAAAAAGTCACATCTTCTAAGAGCTACATGGCAGCCCATCTGCATTGTAACAGGTGTCTCATGCATCTTTCATATTCTACACCAGCTCCCTACTGATTACAGGAAACGACTCAAAGTCTGTGTCTTTAAAAACAATATTCCTATGGAGCTTTTCCTTTTCATCCAGAAGATTATCCACCTCTCCCTGTGCACGAGCTCCAGTGCCTGCATTCCACTCATTCCGTGACACTGTACACGAAAGAGGGAGCTCATGTACATTCAGATGATGAACAGAGATGTGAGAACTTCTGCCCACCATTTATGGAAAAAATATAAATATAAAAATATTTAAACATAAGATGCTTTTAAGCTTAGATCCTGCCTTACTGACTTCCTGAGCTAGTAACCAGGGACAGTTTTTTTTCAGAAAAACAGATTTATCTGCCAGCATGTCACTGTGATAGGCTGTATAAGCAGGCTTTCACAGGCCTGAGATGCAGGTACAACACCAAGGTAACTTTGACTTCTGAAATAAAGAATTCAGTGCTTATTCCATGGGAGGACATGAATGCGGTCCACAACATACCTGTTCTGCTAACAGAAACTACAAGGCCGACTAAATCCACTTCAGCACATGGTGGCTGAAAAGAAGGATCCAACAAATTGGTGAATTCCAGAGCCTTTCTTGGAAAGAAAATCTGTACCAGCATCTCCTGTGATACCTGAAGAAACAAAACACTTCAGTATTTAGCACACATATAAGTGTGATGCCTTTTAATGATGCACCTTTATGCACTCAAAGCACTTACTGATAGCTGCAGATACTGAGTTTTCTTCGTGGCTGTTAACTGGATGTTGGTGGAGTCTGCCCTTCCCCTGGACTGTGACGCTGCCAGCTGGAAGATCCTGTAGCGAGCGCCTTCCTTCAGCAAGGAGCACACATCGGGCAGCGGGCGCCAGATACTCAGTACTGCTCCTGACAACAGCACAGTAAGGTGACTCACCTGCTCAGTAATGATTTGAAGGCTTTTAAACAAAATAAATCTACAACAAGCCCCCCCACCCAATAGCCCTAAACCAAAAATCAATTAAAACTGGAAATATTAACATGCAAGATAAAATACTTTTGGGGGACTCTTCAAATCTACCTATGCTGGCCAGTTACCACATTTAGTTAAAAGTTATTTATAATTTTTCAAGCACTAACCTTTATATTTTTCTTGCTTTCTGTAGTCTACCACACATAATTTCCATACTGCAGACACATCCCTTTTGTAACAACCATTTTCTTCCTGTTCTACTGACTCTAAAGCCTTCTTGAATTGTTCCTGCATCTGAGTTTGTTTTTTGTCTTCCATCAGCTGCCTGTAAGCCTTCAAGGCTTTTAATTGGTCATCACTGAGATATCCCTGCAACCAAGAGAAAACAAACTCGGTATCTTTTTTATTAATCAAAAAAACATGGTCAAGATTTTTAGACAGCCTCTTTCTTGAGTGGTCATCTGTTACAAGCAATTTATTTCCCAGCTGATACACTACTAGGACTTGAAATGAGCTATGTTAAAACAACAGGAGGCATCAGTCTTACCTGGTACTCAGCTGGTGCTCTCTGGTCTATGCAGAGCATTATATTACACACTGTTCTTACGTGACAATTAGTGAGAAACCTGCTTGAGAGCGCATAACTAAGGTGAATATTTAATTTAACAGGCAGGCTTGCCTGTTTTATATGAAGAAATATTAGAAAAAATTTCTGTAATAATAGAGCTGCACTTCTCCTCAGGCTGCTGTCTCTGAGCTGCCACAATGGTTTACACTAAAATGCATCAAAACCATCACTTTGCTGACCAAGCCTTCAAGACCCAGATGCCTTTGCATACAGCACCAGAGACATGGATACCATTTTATCAAATAAAGTCACAGATTACATGGCTTTATGACAGTCAAGGATCCTCACTTGCAAAAGGCAAGGTATGTATTTAATTTTTAACAACTGGCAGGGATTAATTGCCTGCACATAAACACTTGTAAATTGTGATTTAACTGGAACAGGAAATGAAGAGAACAATGACTATAATTATCTGAACACTTCAGTGAACAGCATAGAAGAGTAGATGTATGAAACTCTAGACTTAGGAGATGCATTAAGTTTTCATATACCCAAGACAAAGCAAAGTAATAAAATTACAAGTAACATTAACTTTTAATTGTGCTATATCCTGTATTTTTATGACAAGAAAAAATTTCCATCCACGATAATATTAATCAATTTCAACAAGCCTTCATTACATTTTTTAAAAAAAATTTAATGTTAATTTATTTAGCAATAAGCCTGCTGCAGAAAATATCAAAACCCAGCAAAAACAAGGAGTAATTTAATGGTCGCTTTAGCAGGAGATACTAAATTTTAATTTATTCCACAAGCTTTTCAAAATTAGCCCAGTAGGATCTACAGTTACCTCCATGTAACCAGGATCAGATGCATTCTGAATTGCTTCATAAAGTTCTGCACCATCTTGCAAATTATGGATTTGCTGTCTTGTGACTGTCCGTGATCTTGGTGTTCCTCTGCTGGTTCTCTCTGTTGAGAAAAAGCCATTATGTGAAGTACAACCAACACACTTTGAAGTGAAGGAAGAAATAATTATGTAAGAAGCACAGTAGTACTTAGGCCTTGCCAGAATAAAAATACAAAACTGATGCATGTGTGTGTGTGTGTGTGTGTGTATATATATATATATATATATATCTCAAGAAAATACAAGCAGAAAAAAAATCTTATTTAAATACAACATAGATCAGAGAATTGTATGACCCTTGGGGAAGCAAGTATCAGTGTCTGCACTTAGGAGAGTGCAGGGAGATTTGATGAGCTGCCAAGAACCTTCATAGATACTTGACTACATTTTCTTTATGTCCATCACTTCCTCTTCCTCTCACATAGCAGAAAAGTCACCAAGACACCAAGATCTGGGACAGCAGCTGACCACAGGCCTGTACTGAAGCCTCCTCAGGACATCAGCTAAAAGCCAAGTTAACTTCATTACATTAAACTACTAACATCTCCTTAGGCAAGTTACTTTGCTGCCAGCATTTTGATGAATTCCTTCAGCATAGCAGACTCCCATGTAGACAACTTTACCAAACATAAAACAACACACGAAGTGACTGACATGCAGGAGGTCATAGCAGTGAAGGTAAGAATTACAAGGCCATCTCTGATTTCAGCTAGGAATTCCATGCTAGAACTACTGATAGAAATCACTGGCAGAGGTGGACAGTGTTACTTGTTACAGAATTATATTATAGTTGAAGTGGAAGGGACCTCTGGAGGTCATCTAGTCCAACCCTCCTGCTTAAGCAGGGTTACCCCTACAGAAGGCTGACCAAGACCACGCCCAGTGAGTATTTGATTATCTCCAAGGATGGAGATTTCACAGCCTCTCTAGGCAACACTGTCAGTCAACCATCATAGCGAAGAAGTGTTTACCAATGTCCAGAGGGAACTTCCTGTGTTCCAGTTTGTGCCCATTTGGCTCTAGACCTGTCACTGGACCCCACTGACAGAAGCCTAGCTCCATCTTCTCTGCACTGTCCCTTCAGGTATTTATATACACTGATCAGATGCCCCTGAGCCTTCTTTTCTCCAAGCTCAACAGTCCCAGCTCTCTCAGCCTTTCCTATGTCAGATGCTCCAATTCCTTAAACACATTAATGGCCCTTTGCTATAATCTCTCCAGTGTGTCCATGTCTCTCTTGCACTGAGGAGCCCAGAACTGGACACAGCATTCCATGTGTGGCCTAAACAGACGAGAAGGCTCACCTCCTTAGACCTTCTGGCAACAACCCTCAGCTTGTCCACCAGGACCTCCAGGGCCTTTTCTGCCAAGCTATTTTCCAGATGGGTGGCCCCCAGCATGTACTGGTGGATGGGACTGTTCCTTCCCAGGTGCAAGATTTGCAATTTGCTTTGTTGAACTTCATGAGGTTCTTGTCAGCCCATATCTCCAGCTGCCAAGATCCCTCTGCAGGGCAACATGATCCTCTTGTCCTAATTTTTAACATCAAACCTGCTGAAAGTATACTGCCGCATTCTCCAGATCATTAAGGAAGATGTTAAAACAGGACTAGACGCAGTACTCATCCCTGGCATACACCAGTAGTCACTGGCCTCCAAACAGACTTTGTGCCACTGATCACCACTCCCTGTGCCGTGCTGTTCAGCTAGTTTTCAATCCACCTGCCTGCCTGCTCATCCAGCCCATCAGCTTCTCTCGGCAGATCTTAAGGGACACAGATGTCAAAAGCCTTTCTGAAGTCCAGCTCTGCTCTTGCTTCATCTATCCAAGCCAGTGATTTCATCACAGAAGGATGTCAGGTTCGTCAAACATGACTTCCCCTGAGTGAATCCTTCCTGAATACTCAAAAATCACATTTCTGTCCTTCATGTGACTATTAACAGTTTCCAGGATTATTTATTCCATCATCTTCTCAGGGATCAGGGTAAGGCTGACTGGCTTGTAGCTTTGCAGGTGCTCCTTCCTGCCGTTTCTGAATACAGGAGACACATTTGCTTTCTTCCAGTCTCCAGGCACCTCTGCCAGTCACCTAATGATAATTCAAAGAGGATCAAAAGCAGCCTCACAGACATCTTCTGAAGGCAGCTCCTTCAGAAGCACTTTTGATTTCATCCCATCATCAGCCATGGACTTATGTATGTCCAGTTTGTCTGAGTGTTCTCTAACTTGGTCCTCTTCCACCAAGGGTATGTCTTCCTTCCTTCAAAATTTCCCCCGGTCTCCAGGGCTTGGGATTGCCAGTCAAGGGTAAGGTGAAACAGGCATTCAGTAACTCAGCCTTCTCCATGGCCTGTGTCACCAGAGTCTCTGTCCCACTAAGCAGCTCCACTGACCTCAGTATCTGCACAGTCATGCAATTATTCATGAGGAAAGATGCTCAGTGCTCAGTCTTGGTGTTCATATCTACTGAGACACATCCCAGCAGTGCCCACCTCTTGGTGAAATCTTACAGTGTCATGCCCTTGAAGAGAAAGATTAAGAATTCTACAATTCTGGAACACTTCCATGAGCATCATCTAAAGGATAATTTTTCAGTGGTCTGGCTACCAATATGTTCAAGAAGCATTTTCTAGGTAGCTGCAAAGCCACACAAATAACCATGGAACTGTTTTGTACTGAAAGGTCTTGCTACACAGTGTACCAAGCAAAAACCTCAAACAATACAAAACAAAAACAACAACAAAGAAAATAACCCAAAATCCTCACTCTGCTTCTCTATCACTAGAGAAGATTTTTGAATATTTCTTTATACTTTTCTGTATAAACCTGTTTTTGTGTTCTTAATAGAAGTTTTGAAAGAATGAAAGGTTTACCTTCATGCTTTTCATATTCTGCTTGGATTTTTGCAAACAGAGTTTCCAGTTTCTTTTGCTGATCCTCTGCATGCTTGGCAGCTTCCCTTTCTTCAGCTCGGCTGTTACGAAAAACATAGGAACCAGCTGACGTCTTTTCCATCCACTGAAATAAAACATTAAAATTAAACTCAGACTTTTTAAAAATTATTTTTAACATTATCTAGCTTCCCTTAAATACTCGATGTTAAGCAAAAACAATTTAAAAATTAACAGGCAGCAGATCTTAAGTTCTTTCAGTATAAAAGTTAAAAGGCAAAACCCCACAGCATTGGTTGGTAGTTTTTCACTTTAAAGATACACAGACAGAATGGAACAGTATCCAGACCCAGATGATTTAACAGCTGCAGAAACAGAGCTTCAAGTAGTGGGTATCAGTGTTGTAATTTAGAAGATGAACGGATCCCACAGGTAGATACATTAAAATACAAACCATCAAACTCAATGCTTAAGAATACACTGGACTGCATTCTACCCAACTCATCTTTCCACATCAGCTGTGCTGTCTGTTTTAACACCCTAGATTAGATTAGCTGTAAAAGAACTATGATGTAGTTCTGCACATGTTCTTAAACTTTTTATGACTGAACCAGTTCCACAGGACTAGAGCCTTGTCCACAACCCTGCCAGAACTGGCTTGCCTGATTTGAAGAGGTCAGTGAGCCAAACAAGGAGATCCACTACTGCTGAAAGTAGTCCCTTTCCCTTCCCCTTTTCTGCACAATTCTTTCTTCTCCCTTGCACTGGCTCCAGCACACATCTGACCTCAGCAGGCCATATCAGTTTGGTAATTCAACAGACAGGAATTCATTGTGTGCTTTCAAAATTATTATCAATTACTTTTTCCTAGTTTAATGGATTAGATTAGCTAAGTAACAGGATCAGGTGAGCTCCAGGTTTCGAACAGAGAAGCAGCAGGACAGTACAGTGAAAGCAGGATGAGAAAAGGTTGTAGGACTAATCCTTATGAGGTAGTGAGTTGTTAAAATAGGCTCTGCCTACCTTAATAATTGCACACCATGTATTTCCTGCATTACTTACAGTTTGACACCTTTAATTAAGGCTACTGTGATTCCTACATTCCTTGATAATTGAGGTAAAAGGAAACAGACAGCCCAAATCTTCCTATAATTTTGGTATGTTTGAGCAAGAGTCTCAGTGTTTAAAAAAGAAGAAAGTACATCAATCTCTTGACATAGCCAGATAGAAAGCACCACTTTCCTCCCCAGCCTGGAAGCCATTTACTGTGATGCAGTTACAGATTACAGTCCCCTTTCTGAGACCTAAATAAACGTTTGTTCTACCAGGCAGCTCACATAATAAGTGCTGCAATTTCCTCCATTAAAGTAATGATCTAAATAGCAAAGTAATGATCCAAACCAAATGTTGCTAGTACCTTTGCAGAATTCATTCTAGATCCACCAATAATTATACAATACCTTAGAAAGAAGGCAATGAAAAAAGAATTCTAGATATACATCCCACATATAACAAACTCTGAGAAAAGCTAATAAAATATGGAAGTTATGTTCTGGTTACTGTTAACATTAAAATGATTGATTACTAACAGAAATACTGTTTCTTTTTGTGCCTGGTATTGTTATAAACCCAAGTATTTGCAGTGAAGTCTGACCGTATTTAAAATGTCTGGATATCAAGTGGTATTTAAAAGATTTTAACTCTATTTTACACCATAATCACACACTGTATTTTTAAATAATAGAACTTGCACAATGCAGTCAGCTACATTTAAGAAAATCTAATTCTACTAATGCTTAGAAATACGTAACTTCTATGTTAATATATTAATAATTAAACAAACTGGGTTTCACTTCTACTTGGAGTTGAAACTCTTTTTTCTGCTTTAAAACAAATGCTGTACTTTTTAGAGTCCAGAATTGAAATTCAAATATTTCTGGCCTTTTGAAGCTGAAAGCAAAGTCAACCAAAGGATACTTAAATTCTTCTTATAGCAGGATACTCCTGTCCTGAAACACTAAATACATGCACAGTGCAAGAACTACTCCTGTTCATTTTACACATAATGGTATCTTTAAAAAAAAATTTTAGCTCTCTATATTGTGTCTGATTTCAGGAATGATATAGCAAATAATTTATATAATTTAGATCACATAGAACCTGTTATATTCATAAGATACTCCCACCATACCTGAATAGGGTAAGTTCTTTGAATAACCACATCAATACACCCCACTGCACCACCCTCACTGTAAAGCGATGACAAAGGCAAAGGGAAAGGTCTGGGATCCCGATGAAATCCTAGTTTTGTGTGCCATCGTGCACGTCGAGTGCTGTTCGCTGAGATCTGGGTAAGGTAAATCGTGAATGAGAAACTGTCACTGATAGGCCAAAGTTATATCCAGCTTATTACATCTACAGGAATATCTGCATCTCTATTTTCACACTGACCTCACTACGCATAAATCACTTTTTTACCTGAGCAGATCACATTCAGAGGTTTCCTTTCACACTGAAAAACGTATTTTAAACAGAACCTAAAAATCCAATGAGTTAAAATTCCTTGGGAAATAAAAATCTGTGAGACAAACCATTGCTTTGTACCAGAGGAGCAATTTCAGTGTTACACTGAAACTTCACCCAGCTCTTTAACCATCGTCAAATGAGCCAAGGTCCTCCCACACCAGTCCACACTCCTATGACTTATTTATGCCCCTGCATTCTTCCTCCAACTTCCATATTGTCTGTGATGGATAAATACCTTTTTGTCACCTGGGTGTTTAACTAGATTAAGGAGCTGGAACTGCCAAAACACATAGCAAAACTTGGCAGAAATCTATACTATAAACTTATCTTCCAAACCTATTCAAAGCACCCTTGTGTCATGTCATGCAAATCAGGTTATTAAGCTTCAGCAAAGTTCTATGTGTTTGTAAAGCCCCAATAACTTCTTCTGTTTACAAAATGTGCCTCAACTAATTAGCATTTATCACATCTCTCAGCCACATCCAATCAAGCTGAACTAATTTTATTTACCTTTAACATAAGGGAATCTGGGGCTTCCAGTGGTGTACATCCATTTTGAGGGCCAACAAGTTCTGCTCCATGCACTATGATCTTCTGACCAACAGTCAGCCTTCTTCTATCTAAGAAAGCTTTGAGAGGTGGATCCAGAAGAGCTCTGATCCCATACCAGCCATCAGTAACTTCAATTAGAGCTGCTGATTTTTTACTTTCCATGTTCTTATTGCTACTGCTAGGAGATACAACTGTGTTCAGCGATATGATTTTGGAAATACACAGTACAAGTGTTTTACCTGCTGCATCATCTCTTTCCATTATTTTTTTGATTGCTGATCGTTTACTTTTATCAATTTCCAAATCATACCTACAAAAAAGAATTCATGTCTCATAACAGCAAACAAAATCCATCACACTGTTTTTCTTTAAAAACAATTGTAGCAAACTGTTTCTTACTCAATGTACGTGATTAAGCACCACTGTAGCACAGCAAATGTTATCTACATTTTTGCAAGTAATGTGCACTATGCTTTTAATACCGCTATGGGTAAGTTTAACAACAAAAGCATTCTGCTAAGTAGTAAATGCAAGGTAGAGGTGCTTATTTTGTAATATTGACGAACCAGAAAGTACACAGTAACACAAATTACAGCTCCCAAAATATTGCTAGCTATACACATACCTATACTTCAACTGCAACAGGACCATTTCTGGTGTCAAACATCTGGTAGCAAATTCATGTGGGAAGGACACTTCCATGGCTGCCAACTTCCATACAATCCATCTGTAGTGATTGTAAACCCAGGCCTCTGTTATTAGATTGGGATCCACACCAGGAGTGTCACAGAGGGCTCTGCAGATAAATTATTAATAAATTAACCTGAAATCCACGGCAAATTTTAACTTGCCTATATTTTAGACTATTTACACTGTTGCCAGAAATTTTCCAAACTGACTTTGCTTTAATGGTTAGTGAAGATCAATCACTAGCAACATTAATCTACATAGTAAATTTACAATCCTATAATATCTTTATTTACACTAACGGAAGTGTACTAAAAATGCACAGTAAAAAAAAGTAGTCAGATGCTTTACAATATCACTGAGTTGGATTTATTCTAGGAGACAAGAGAATTGCTAACTAATAAATAGCATAGTTGTCTCACGTTCATAAGTAACAGAACCTGTAAAACTCCTTTTTCCCAGCTTTTCCTTCATCTGTAGGTATTAGCCATCCTCCATCAGCAAGCTGCATTCCATTTCCTGCTAACAAATACTCCTTACTGAAAAAGTCTTCAATGAGAAACTGGAAGGATTCTGCATTTGTGCTGTTAACTTGTATGCATTGTTTTGAAACACCATATTTGTATAGCTGAAAAAAATCAGATAAAAAAGACAAATTAATGACAATACAGTAGGAATTCATCTGAGAGTTTAAATATCCAATCTTATAAATTCAGATTAAATATTCCCTTAAGTTGAGACAGCTTTTTTCTGATCTTGCCATTTCATATGTAAACCATGGAGAATGGAGGAATTCCCAACCACTGTTTTAGCAGAACAGCACTGAAAGTGTTTAAAAAAATTCAATAGGTTTTGTACCTTCAATATACCAAGAGTATTTTCATATAGATTTACCTAAGCTTAAAATTTAACTGTTCTTTTAAACTAGCTCTTCATATGCATTATAATTGATGGATTTTTTTCCCATTTGATTATAACACTAGAGACATTTTTGACCTTTATTATTTAGACTTAAAGCTGTACATATGCTACTTAAGTACTGTAGCAACTGGTCTAACAGCTACTGTAAATACTTACCTAAAAACTGAAGAATGTATCGATTCAAAAGCCACTGAGTTTTTATCTGCTAGTCTTTAGAAACAGATGCAAAATATAAAATAAAAATATATCAATATACCTCCTCTGTAGAATAAAAGCTAGGAGATTTCTCTTCTACTGCAGTTTTCAGGGAGATTCTATTGCTTGCAGATGTTTTAATGACATAAAGAGTGCCTGGCTGTGAGCGAATATTTTGCCTACATTTCTTTTTAATTCTCATTTCCTGCAGATCTCTGGCGCAGCGGAGATTTGTCACCATCCTGGCCATAGCTGCAAATTAAAAAAACCAAAACATCAAAAACCTTTTAAAAGTATTATCAAATAAAGATACACGGTCATACTACAAAAGCAGATTCAGAGAAGCATTTTTTCCATGCCACTCTGTAGATTTTTAGAAACTGCAAGTCTAAGTATTCAAAATTCAATGCATTTAGAAAGCAGTGTTTACTGAAGGCACTTGAATATTTATATGAAACAAATTATATATTTATATTAATTTTATATAACTTCCTAAACTAAACTTCCATCTACATATTCTTCTCATCAGACTGAACTCAGTTTCACAGAAAACTACAAATGAAGAGAAATTAGTTGATGACTACGGAGTCCGTAATTCTGAGACTTTGGCCTGTTAATGCACGATCTAATTCTGCAAATGTTCATACCTGTTCAATTATACACAAGTCCTTCTGAAAAAAATACAGATTACTTGAATGTAAATTGTAGAAATAAAACACAGCAGAACATTCAAGAGATCTTAGAATGCATAAGCCCATATTCTTAAGTTGAACAGTTGAGCATTTAAAACCTGCCTCTTTGAAAATGACACAACCAACCTTTTATATGGCTAAGTCCACATTTTAATTAGCAAATGGAATGAAAACAAGCGTCTGTAAAAATGAATGAAGTATAGCAAGGCTAATCTGAGATTCCTAGATTATTTTACCTATGAGGCATATAAGAAAAATCAAATATCAAATGAAACATAAGCTATCTTGTTTCTAAGCACTGTGTGAAATACTTTTCATCTTCTCAATTCACTTTGGAGATAAGCAGCATATGCTTTTTTAGCAGTGTAATTTAAGTATTAGGAAAGTAGTAATTTCCTGATTTTTCTGGCAAAAAAAAGCTTTAACAAGAACCTTCTTATTAAAGAAAAAAAGTTTGACAAAAAATGCAAAAACCCCTTAAAAGTTTAACTCTGACAGTATTCACAATAGTTAAGTGGGCAAAGTCTGAAAATACCTAAATTGCTATTTTCTAGGTCAGTGTCTGCTGCATGCTGCATGCAAGACTGGTGATCTTGAGGGTCAGCATTATTTTGTTCAGATGTGATGTGATTTAATTCCATCTCCTTGGTCATATTTTTGCTGATGGGTGAGTCACATCTTTTGCTGCTGCCTTGTTCACATGTAGAAAATGTCAGCTTGGTTTTGAAGGGTGGAATAAAAGTTTTAGCAGCTTTGCCAGATTTGTATAAACTTCTTGTTTCTTCACTCTCTTTTGCTGAGGCCTTACACGGAGTGGAAACCCCTGCAGTACCATTTGAAGAGTGCCTCAGAGTACACTGCTGAAAAATGGCAGGTTTAGACTGGAATCCTTTGAAGTCTTGATCTGGCAGAGTAAGGGTAGGATTCTTGACTTCTTGTCGTTCTTTAGTTGACCTACAGAGATGAAAACATTTAAGCATACAGGTTTCATCTTCCAGACAAAAATCTTTGTCAGGAGTTTTGCATCCTCCATTTAGAAGTACAAATTTCAATATTGTATCAATAAAAAGATAAAATACCAGTCTTTGGTATTTTAAAAACAGAATGTTTAACTTCTATCTATTGAGAAGAAACATAGTGTAACAGTATATTTTGTTTAGCATCTCACTGGTCTACTGCAACAGCATTCGTTGTATGGTATTTTAATGTTTATTTTGAAAATTATGAATCTTTTATAAAGTTGGCTAGCAAATTATTACTGTATATTTTTAGAAAGTTACAAAGGCTCATGAGTTTTTAAGAAATTGCACTGGAAGAACTCTAAAATATGTAATAAATTTCTCACCCAAAAGGCTGACAAGTTACAGGTTTTAAAGGCACATGGTACATAAATTTTCTTCTGTCTTTAAAAATGCCTGTAAGATAATTAGAAAAAAAATGTTTGAAATGGCACATTAGATAGACAGAAATTTACAGCACGTTTTATCTATATTAATGATACATAAAAAAGTTTTCAGAGTGGATTTGAACAGCTTTATTCTTTCCTGCACCCAAAAATACTTGTTTAAACATGTTTACAGAGAGATCTGAAGGATACGTGATCACATTGCTGAGCACTCAAGAGTTTGTGAGCCAGCAAGATAATTTTAGGCTCCTAAAAGGGAAATGTTTATCATATATTTAACTCCAGGTAGACTCACCACTCCATTTAGAACTCTTCCAGCAACTTTTATTCTTTTATTTGAATTTACAACAGAAAAGAGCATATTTGCACAAACTCCTCCATCCGTTATTGAAGCACGTGCTTATCTTTGAATTATCAATGTAACTAAATCATATTTGGATGGAATGTAAACTCATTTGTGCTATGCCCTTAGGCTGCAAAGAGGAAGTTCTATGTGAGAAGTTGTATATACAAGATGCCACATGTTCTAGAAGTTAGAGGCAAGACTGTACTGGAGATTAGAACTGTTTTCAGTTCTCTGCCAACAAATAACAGTGTTTAGGTGCTGCTGCAGGGTAGGAGAATATTGACGCATGAAAGGAATAAAATTATTCTCTGGCAGCAATCTACACATTACATTTAGTACTTCAAATCATAGCTTCTATGCCTAGAACAATATATTTGATGAATCCTGCTACTAGATTGAGAGCATGCAGTGCTTAAAAAGAACTAATTCCTTAAGGAATACATTTTATCCTAGTATTGAAAGCTGTAGTCAAAATCATATTATCTTGATATCTCAATCAGTAACTAGCCTCACATAAAACATCAACTCAAATTTTGAAACCTTGATTGCACTTCCATAAGCTTCCATATTACTTGCTCAAAATATTGTAAGCACCTGTAATATAGATGGCTATCAGCAAGTATATTACCACTAAGTATCTACCAGAAAATACAAAGGTAATCAGTAAAATATATTCTGTAGATTAATCAATAAAATGCATTCTTCCTATTGAGATTAGAATTTGTGAGATTTAGGATTGTGAGAAACTGGGTAAATTCCTCCTGAACTAGAAATTAAACTAGAGTTATTGCAAAAGTAATATATTTAGATTCCATGCAATAAGGCATATCCTTAATCATGTGATTTCGAGTCTGCAGAGACATCACCACAGCAGCTTCCATGAATTTCCATGACTACATTGATAAATGCAGTAGTTAAGCAAACTTCTGTTAGTTTATTAGAAGTTGAAGAATTATGAAGATAACAACTGACACTGGATTACTGCTTAGAACACAAGATGATTAAAGTTACCATCAGGGGTGCTTTTTGAAGCTTTCAAAGATCTGGGGGAATTCTTTGTTCTGTTAAATTCAAGCAGAAGCTGTCGTTTAATTGGAGGTTCTCCTAGAATAAAACCACAGAATTTAAAAAGTGATGTTCCTTTCAAGTTCAGCATCCTATCAATCTGCACAACGTGACTGTAATTTCTAAATAAAATACTGAAGTCAGAGCAAGCAGACTTAGCAAGTTTTCAGACCACACGTCTTAAATGGCTTTTTCAAGCACAGAGCCACCTCACCTATATTGTGACTATATATTGTGTTACCAAGAATAACACAACACCACTCCATATAATGAAGTCTGTTATTAAACTTTTGTGATTGGTAATACTTTTCCACTCAAAAGGAAGTTTATAAGTCTGAAGTTACCCAACACACTCAGTTTGCCTCAGAAAGTGCATCACAGTGCACTCCAGCAGCACAGCTCTCACAGTGCACTTGACCCGCATCTCTCTTTGTACTTCCAGCAACCAAAGAATCCCTCCCAAATTCTAAGAGTAACACATTTTTACAGAAGCTGTAACTAAGGTCAGGGTTCAGCTGTGACACAGCTGTTTCAGGCTGGATTGATGAGTCCTTCCCTGGCTTTTGCCACCTACCCAAACTTTCCAGCACTAGCCTGCCTGACCTTTGTACCTGAACCAGTGCAGCCAGGCAGGGACTCTGCTGCAATCTGCCCTTCCACAAGTAGTTTTCAGCTAGCCTAGGTCCCTGAACTGGTCTGGGTGTCTGTGCAAGCACCAACACCTCAGCACTAGACAGATCAGTCTCAGAAGGCAAGAAACTGCTTTTAGACCTACAACTATTTTTCATGTCAGACTAGCAATCCTGATACAAGCAAAACATTGTCCTCACCTACAGTGAACAAAAACATGAAAATTGAAACACTACTACTACTAGTTTTTCAATGAAAAAACACTAGATTTGTACAGAGAGGAAAAAAAAGAAGGAAGTTTGCTCAGAAGAAAAGGAGCAGCAGCCTACTTCTGTAAGTTTATGATAAAGCAGCAAACCTGTACACCTTCCAAATTACTAATCATAAATTTAGCTTCTACTGTGCACATTGAAGCCTGGAAAGCGTGGATGAACTACCCTGTAGCAAGAAGAGTTTTTGTCATTGACATCTAGAGAAAGAACTTGAATATCTCTGTGATCTAAAAAGCAATGTGACATGCAAAAAAAACCCCAAAACCTCAAACATATGCAAATATGGAGTTGAACATATGTAAGATAAAACACTTACCAAGTGAGTTGTTTTCTTCAAAGTGCCTCTTCCCAAAGGTCTTTTTTTGGAAGTTTTTATCCAGTCTGTCACTGAAGGTCTGTGCAGAATTAATTTGTACTCCAGAAATGGAAAAACTGTCTTCCATAAAAGCTCTTGCACTTTCTACAGCCTCTGCTTCCAAGTAAGTTTTTGGATTTTGAAGATTAGTATTAATTTCTGCTTCAGCAGTAGCACTGCATGAAATTGCTTCAGACTCTGCTTTTGACCCCAGATTCAACTCCCATTTTCCAAAAGACTCAGTCTCATCTTGCTGGAAGTTCTTTTTAAATGATGTTAATTGCTTGTTTTTCTGATTGTGTGATTTGTGTTCACGCATTTTGATGTGGGAAGTGCTAGGAAAATACTTTATTTCCTGAGGGCAGATGCTTTTAAAGTCACAGTCTTGACTGCAGCTTTTTTCAGTTTTGAGTTCTGAGATCACTTTATCCGTTAAAGATTTTACATGTTGACCACCCTCTTTAATTGAACTAAGCTGATCTGTAGTGCAAAGTCCACTACTCAAAAAATTATGAGACTCTTCTAAAATTGCCTTTGCTTTTTGATAGGCATCTTTAGAGACTTTTACCTGCTTTCCACTTGCAGTGCTGAAGCCAAAAGCAGGATCTGAAATAATTTCTGTGCTGGTATTTTCTTCCCCTTTTGACGATACTACCTGAATTTTCCTTGGAAGTACTTCAGTGTGCATTTTAGAGTTTTCAACATCATCCTCAACTAAAAATCCTTCTTGGAAATGTGATGAATTATTACCTTCCATTTCAAAAAAGAGTTGTCTGGCTTTCCTGAGTGACTCTTCTGAAAGCTGTACAGGCTTTCCACTTGCTGTACTAAAAAGTCCAAAACTGCTTGTAGAAGCACCTGCTGGCTTTATCTGCTTATCTGGAACAAACAAGTGCCCTAAAATCTTAATACTCTGCTCAAAGTGTTGCTTCTCAGAATTTGAAACAGACTTTGCATCTGCAGATGTGTTTCTTTCTTGGTGACCATTTTCATTAGAACTTGCATTTTCTTTAATAAACTGGGACGTGGCTGAATTTACCTCTTCACTTGTAGCATTAAAAAATTTAGCAGAATTAGGACACTCAGTGTGAAGGACTATAGCTGAATTTCTAGCAATTTCTGTTTGATTGGTTCTTGAGTTAGGCTCAATTTCATATTTTACAGTTTCACTGCAGCCTTCTTGAAACATTTGTCTGACTCTTGCTAATGAATTTTCTGAAACAGACACTGCTTTCCCTTTTGCTGTGCTAAACACGGTTTGTTTCAGATCACCCCTTTGCTTTTCAACATTAAGTGTTGTTTCTTTTAACCTGTTAAACCTAATTTCCTCTTCAGGAAGACTGAACAGTGACTGGTGTTGGCAAGCACTAACCATAGTGTCTGTAAAGAAATTTTTATCAGCAGCAGGTTCATTTATATGTTCTAATTCCTTACTGTCACCATTCATGCCATTTGTGTAAGAGCAGCTACTTTTTGAATCTAAGAGGAGTGATTGATCAGCTTTATTGTTGCTCTCCTCAACAAATGAAGTATTCTTTGTATCTCCAGGCACACAGATGTCTTCAAGGTCACTTGGTACCTTCATTAAATGCAGAGATGCAGAAGAGTGCACAGGAAAATCGCCTGTATTTTCTGAATCATCCCTCTTTCTTGGTGAGTAGTCCACCTCTTCCTCTGCAAGCAGTTTTTCATTTTCAGACAAACGAGTTCTACTTAAAGTGTCACTCTTCTGTCCTATAAGGGTTTCCAATTCTGATTTTCCAGGTCTGACATCAGCTTTTTTATGCACATGTGAGGTTACCAAACCTTTTTCACAAGTTTCACCTAGACCAACAAATGTATCTACTTTAGCAGGATCAAGAACTGCATGTTTAATAGGACTGTTGTCTATTACCTGATTAAACTGATCTCCAGGTTCTTCAGGAACAAACTTTTCACTGAAATTAAGTTTTTCTGAGTCACACTGAGCAATGCTTTCAATATATAAATCACAGTCTTTAACACAGTTTTTACCACATTTCCTTTTCTTGATGAGGTCCTCAAAATTGTCATTATGTTCCTTTCCTACATTAACATCTGCAAAAAACTCTTCTGCTTTGGCCAAAAATCCATCAGCAATTGCTATTTTCTTGCCACTAGCAGTATGAAAACCAGTCAGATAACTCCCTTGTACTTTGTTTTTCCCCATGTTTACCTCTTGTTCAAGAGGTATTTGATAATGATAAGAACCTATTATTATTCTGCTTTCATTCACTAGCAGGTTTTTATCACGGGTGGCGTCTTCTTCCACATTTTTACCATTTTTTTTTTCTTCATCAGAGTTCTCCGAAACATTTACATCTCTTTCTCCACACTGTACACTGAACAAGGGCAGAGAACGATCCAAAGCTGCATCAGGAATGGATATATCACCATCAGCTGGAGTTTGAAGTTTTGGTGACAAACTTTCATCATCCTTTTTGTGGTTACGAGATTGGTTTTCCATTTCATCTGACATATTTAGACAGTGTTCTTTTGCAGTCATAACTGCATCTTCTAGACATGTTACATCTAATGAGTTGTCTAGCAAATTGCCTTCCTCATCTCCTTGATTTAAAAATTGTTTGGAAGTTTTATAATTCTGCTTATGATTTTTAGTGGATAATAGGCCATTGATAATGCTAATATTACTGAAACTAACATTTTCATTATTTACTGATATTTTTGTCTTAATTTCTGTATTTTCCTTAAAAGCTGTACTAATATTTTCCTCATTTTTGTTCTGTGCATGGTAGGAAACAGAACCTGTGCAGGAAACTGCATTCATGCTTTTGAAATCTGGAACATGAACAGTTTTTCCTTTGCTTCCTTTTGTAAGGCATCTGAAAAAATTACTGTCAGAAGACATAGATTCATTTGAATTGTGACATCTAGTACTAGTTTGAGATTTAAACAAATAGTTATCATCATCCAAGTCTCTGAAGAGCTCTGCAGATCTACTCAAAGCTGCCTTTGAAATATTTATTTTTTTACCTCCAGCTGAAGTAAAGCCTATGAAATTAGAAAAGCTGCCCTGCTTAGCTATGGGAAAGCTCTCATCACATCTTCTACTTTCATTTATGTCTAAATTAGTAAAAGTAACCTTTCTGTCATTTTTATGGAAAATCACTGCATTTTCTTTTTCATTTTCCACCACTTCAGAGCCTTCATTTGTGTCTTCCTCCTGACAATACTTGTCTTTTATTACTTGATTTTCAGAATTAGAAGTGCTACAAACCCCCACATCTTTCCTTGTTTCAGAAATATTTTCTACAATCTTTGTTCCATATGTTTCTACAGTCCCTAATTGTTGAAAGCCATGACTTTGTATTGTGTTACTTTGCTTTCTAAACTGTGTAAATTCAAACTGACTACCTGTTTCTTCCAAGATACTAGAAAGTTCAGCAATTTCAGCTTCTTGGCTTGCTGTCAAGGTTTCATTTGCTTCTTGCAAGGCTTGTGGAGTTCTAGGAAAGCTTTTATACAAGCCAACTTTATGTGGAATAAACTGTGTGTGCCTGGGTTCAAGAAAACCTGCCTGTGAATCTAAAGAATCAGATAAATTACTGCCCAACTTGCTTTTTGAATCTGAGAATAACATATTTTCCTTTCTAACTTGATTTGAAAAGTTTCTGACTGTTTCCATAGAAGAGGCTTCAAAGCATTCATTTTCGATATCTTTGAACAGCATTCTGCCTTTTGCTATACTGGCTTCAGAGAATTTAATCTGCTTATTGGAAGCAGTCTGAAAGCCACTGAAGCCCAGATTCAAACTGCATGCATTAAGATTCACTGATGATTCTGCTTTACACTTTAGGTTCTTGTTTGGCTTTCTGCTGGAATACATAGGTGCTACTTGTTTATCTTCTGCAGAAATTACTTCATTTAAAGAACTAGTATCTACACAATCTAATAATTCTTTAGAAATGTCTACAGCTACATTACTAAATGCAGCTGCTTGAGGGCTTTTGTTGTTTTCTGCTGGCTTTGGGTCTTCATTGTTGGCTACATCCTCTGAAAAGGCAGCTGCATCTGTTTCCTCTGCTTGTTTTAATCCAGTATTATCATTTTCTGAGCAATTTATTTCCAAGGGTTTGTGTACTTCTCTACAGTCAGTTCCTGACCTATGGTCTGTAGCATGCCTTTTACCAGGTGATAATTTATTGCAACAGTCACTACTCACTCCAGTTATGCCAAAGTTGATATGACACAAAGTATTATGGGAAATGCTCTTTGCCATGGATATAGAGTCACCGTGCATATCAACCAAGAGTTCCTTGTCCCTGTGAGAAGACCCAAGTTCTTTCAGGCTCTGAGGTACAGCAGCTCCATTGTCCACATTAGCACTCATGTCCTTATCTTCTTCACTTTTCCCTAAAGAACAGCTTTTAGGGAGAAACCTAGAACGCTTTCTTGCCATTAGGCATGCTGAAGCCAGAACTTTACGTTTTATATTTGAAATAATCTCACTATTTGAAGAATTTGTTGTGTCTTCTTTCAGTGTATTAGATACTTCTAAGCATTTTATTGATGTAGTAGGTTGATGCTCTCTTGCATTTTCCCCCATGTCTCTCAGGTCTTGTTGTTTCAGCCTATCACTGAAGGAATTATCAGCTGAGTTATCCATCATATCAATTTTTAAAGCAGAAGTGCTGAAGTTCTTCGTCCTGGTATTTGATTCCAAATGCTTTCTCTCAGCAGGAAGAAAATGGTCTGCAAGAGAAGATATTACAGAGAAAACAAGAATAAATTTAGTTGTAATGAAATCTGAAAAGATGAGCTTCAACACCTTGTGTCTCAACATAAGGATTTGTTTCAAATTTAACGTACTTCAACTCCTAATATAAAGTAATTCTTCTAGCAGGAATAACAGCTTCTAAAAATAGGAGTATGTGCTTGCTTTCATTATATTGTTTTTTAAAATATTTTGTGCTTTTGGAAGAAACAGCTGTACAGTCTTAAAGCACCTAATTCTAGAAAAATAACTTTTAACATTCTTTATGATCCCTTAGAAGTTATCAACTCAGAGTGGCCTATGGATGTATAACCAGCATTGACAAAGATAACTAAGCTTGTCAATAAGAATAATGGCTCAGGGTGGAAGTTTCTATTTCATAAACTAATCTGTTATGAAAAAAGCACAAGATTACTTGAAAATAATGCTATCCTTATGACTATATAGCAGATCAATCCCTTATGTTGATTCCCAGTTGCACAGCTATTTTTCCACAAACACAAGGTTTTACATGATTTTATCTGAAACATTTACATGAGAGGTTCATAACAAATAATGAATCCTCCACAAATGATGAAAAGCATAATATACCTTGCTCAACATCACCAGCCACCTGACAGCCTCTAAATTCGTGTGAATCAGATTCCAAATGTGGTAATACAGTATGAATAGGTGATTCAGAGGTTACTTCTTTTTGTATTTTTTCTTCTTGATACAGTAAAGTATTATTTATTCTATAAATAAATCTCTTGGATCTCTTTCTCAAGCTGGGTAACACCTTCAGGCTTTTAAAACCAGACTTTGTAAGGGTATTATTTTCACTATTTATTAAACGTAGGTCATCACAGTTATCTGGAGATGTGGCATTACACACAAGTGGGTGAGACAGAACATCAGTTATGACAGATTTAGAAGCTGCTTTTAAATGCTTGGAAAAGTTGCCACTGTAGACTACAGAATACTCAGTGACATTTGTATGTTCAATTAAAAAAGAATTACAGCTTAAGAAGCTCATTTTGGAAACCTCAGCTGCACATCCTTTTACTAACTGTGGATCTTGAACATTCAATGACACAGATTTTACTGGAGCTGTTTCTGATGGTGGGTTGTTTTCAGTGCTTTTCATTTCATAGCATTTTTCTGCCAAATTGACACTCAACAGCTTTTGTGCTTTTACCAAGCCTGAAGTGTTCAGTAAAGATGTTTCCACAGCATCATCCTTGGCCATTAGTACTGACTTTTCTTCTAAATTTTCCTCCCTATGTAAGTCAGAGGGTGGAGAGCCACATACAGACATCTCCAGGTGAGTTACATCAAGATCAGCTAAGTTCAGTTGAGACCACTGGCTTGATGGAGACTGCAAACCTTCTTTCAAAGGCCTCTCATTCTCAAAGGACTTGTGTGTTCCATAATCATGCACATCTCCTGTTTTCCTAAGTGACTCCAATTCCTTTTCATGTCCTATTAAACAGCCATCTTTACCATCTCCCGTATCTTCGGTGTTTTGGAGTAAAGAACAGTTCATTCCAGTAGAGTGGCCATTTTCAGTCCAGCTATTTATTTTGACTTCATGTGAAATGCAATTCTTTCTTCTATTAGGCTGTTCAGAGAGAACATCCCCCTTTTCTTGTGTTTTATCTGGATTTATCTCATATTTCTCTACTGCATCCAGAGCATGTGGCATCAGCAGAAGAGTTTCACTGGACTTAGCTGGCATGCTGAATGTGTCCTCAAAGCTATCCATCTCACCAAGTAAGCCATCTAACACCTCCGATTCTAAAGAGTTTAGAGAAGATGAAGAGAGGAAAAGAAGTAAGAAATTAAGCTTTAGGAAATAACTTGGGAACAGTATTGATAAGTCGAGCTTTCAATTTTATAGTCATTACCTTTACTCAGGAATGAGCTGATAAAGATAAAACTAAGGAGCTGTTAGAGGAAACAGGAGGCAAAGGAAATACATGTAAATGCCCTGGCCTCCTGAGTTCCGTGGTGGTTAAAGTTGCCAAGATGTCAAAGTTGCCAACCTAGCTGTCTCAAAAGAGCATTTTTTTCCCCTACAGACAGAGAATGAGTAGTAAATTTGACAAGATAAATGTGTCAATTTTTTCTTCAAAAATTTATACCTGATTATAGGTACCAGACATGTTAAGAAGCTGCCTATGGTTATCTGTAACTGGCAGCTAAAGCTATATATAGATATGTGTAATCTTATGTAAAGATTAATGTATTAAATTGTCTTCTACTATGATATAAAATAGTATAGTATCTAGAAAGATCTAGAAATATTCTCAGTCTTTTAATTGATAAGGAAGTTTTTACATAGTTCCATGACTGGAACAAATATTAGAAAAATAATGAGAATTTTTTGTTTGTGTTTAGAAACAACATGCAATGGGGGAAAAAATAACCCAAACCCTACTTTGTAGAGCTTATACACGCCAAATAAAAATATTACCTTCTCAAATGTATTAAATGAGACCCACTTATCAGAACAGTCCACATTCAAAAATACAGCTAGATTTCATTTGCAGAATACTTTTAAAGGCTTTTTCATATCAAAGAAACTATAATGAAGGACCTAGAAAACATCATGATCCTCTGTCTTCCCTTGGCACATAACCAATAGCTCAACATTTTCCATAAGCTTTTTTTAGGTACAATTTCTTTAATTTACGACTCTGAAACTTTCCCTACTAGAACTTTTAAATAGCCTAAATCCAAAAGATTTTCCATTTGGAAGTCCACAGAAGATTTCCCAGTACTTGGTCACATACGTCCAATTATTTGTAATACATCCATTATGGGTTCATGCTGACATTGTAGACATAGAAAGTTACTCATTCTCTTTACTTTCTATTTCTTCCCTGTGTGGTAAATGATATCTCAAAACCAAGAAACTGTAACACTACAGATGGAGGGTACAGGTAGGTAATTTTCATTTACTGAAATAGGTTTCTCTGAAGCAACTTCTGTGTCCACATCCTTTCATCCTGTGATAACTTGTCAGCAGAGCTTTCTAAAAAGACACAGCTTATTTCTTCTTACTTAAACAAGAGACATTACCTTTTAGGATTAAAGAAAACAAGGATTATCTGAAAGATTGTATAGATACTGTCTGTACACTGAAAAGTCTCACTCTAGGGAGAAAAAAAAGTCAAGGAAATTAATTTTGACTTCTAAACTCACTGGAGGGCAATATTATTTGATGGTTTGATATATTATGGTCTCTCTTATTTTATTTAACTGAAACAAAATGTATACCTAATAAAACTTATTGTACTTTATGATATACAACACTATTCCAGAGAAAACCAACACCTGAAAGCTACAAATGTGGAGGTTTGAGTTGTCCTTTTTTCACATGGCATCTTCAAATGCCAAATTAATTATTATCAAAAAAGGAAGACATAGGAAAAAGAAAACATTTGCAAGTTATTTGGAACTCTAAGACAAATGGTGTTATTCTCCCTCTTATTTTTCTCAGACATTGTTTTAACTGGTCTTCTCTACTGTAGTATGTAATGTAATAGGACCTATTGGAACACAGACCAAGACAGTAATTTGTCCTTAATTTCTAGAAGAATTTTACTAATTACTTGAATACATTTACTACCAAAAACATTCTTCTCAGCACATATGAACCTACAATATGAAAACGGCAAGCATATATCACTCTGCAAGCAACAATGCTTCGTGACCCCAGCATACTCAGTCCACCTTACCAAATTCTAAAGTGATTCTTTCACAATTCTTACATGTACCACCAAACATTATTTTTAAGGCAGTCCATTCAATTCAGATAAGGAGGTATACAATTCTAAGGATATAATGTCCTGTCTAGCCCATATGAATCCCTACAGCACCCTTTTACACTCGTGCATGCCAAACAAATTTCTGGTAATAATCTCCCCTTCTGCCATCATTTCTCAACTCAAAAAAAACCCTTCTACTGGAATTTACACTTTCATTTGTTCACTAAAGTGATCTAAAAACACAGAATGAAAGCATTCTTTCCATTGTCTTGTATATTTACTGCATTCATTTAAGAAAAGCCAAATCATTCTTATTTCCTAAAGAATTTGTCACATTTTGAACTACCTATTTTGAATCGGTGAAGTAAATAAGGTGAAGTAAATAAAAAAGAATACAGCAAGATCAAAAAACAAGCTCACCGTGCTGAGATGAAACTTCATGATAAAGTTAGGCCTATTCAATAGCTAGAAGCAGTAGTCTTGCTCCCCCTTGAGCCTGTACCATTTTTCTCTCTCAGCTCTCCCACAGTCTCACCTCTCCAGCTGCAGTGAACACACTTCACAGTACTAATCTGGTTGTTGTCCACTGGCACAGTAATCTGAATTTCATGGCTTAACCAGGACACTGATTTAATTCACTGACTCAACAGACATTCCCTTTTTTAAGGCTTAGAATCAATTCAGGGACTGAGAGTACACAGCTGGCAGAACAAACAAGCCCTAACAACAGCGTAGAACACAGAACATAGTTTTATCCTCAGTGTTGCTTCACAGAATATTCATTAGGTAAAGCATCAATGCATACCCAAATCTTTGATGCCATCTTCAGCATTTAGCTTTACTGGCTCTGGTACAGACAGCATACTTGCATCACTTATCCCAGGACATTCATCATGCTTGGATAAATAGTTGTGCAAAACCTGCAAACCAAAGACAAAAGCTGTTATATTATGTACCATTAAGTGTCACTTTAACAGTCAAGGACAGAACTCTAAACATTTACTGCAGTACCTGACTAATGCTTCATCTCTTAAAATGAAAGGTATCATTTTCACAGGTACATGTGAAAAACAAATAAGCAAATAATCCCCACTTTTGATGCAAATCAGGTTCTATTACACTCACCTTAAGGGCAGTGAATGGGTTCAGGAGTTTACTGTAAGCCTCTCAAAAAGGGAACAAAAGAGATATGAGAAAGGAGAGTTGTGCTTATTTTCACTTGTAACAGTTTGTTAACTGTGAAGTTTCAGGTCGTTAAGGATCAAACTTAAATTTGTAATTGAATCCTTTTAGTGCCATCCTCGGTTTTCAGTCTCAATAATCATTCAGCTTTCATATACAGAGTAAAATTACAATTATGCAAGGACTCTCCCTACCACTATCAAGGGGCTGAAATGAATACTCAATTTCAACTCTTGATTGCAGTGGTTGAGAACAGGAAGTTATTCCCGAAGAGTAACTTCCAAAAGTTTGACAGAAGTGGGAAAGAACCAGACAAACCAATCCTAAGGTAAGTAGCATAATTCAGTTCCTAGGTTTGATTTCACTATAAGTAATACTGAGTGCAGCCGAAGCCAAGTTGTTTGGGGGGGGGCGGGCAGAGGGGGAGGAAGGGTTGGTTTGTTTTTTCTTTTAGTAAACACAGTAAAAAATATTTCTCAGAGAGGGTTATTTGTGAAAACACATTCTACAACCATATACTGCAAATTTAGTTTTGTGAGCAGCAACTTTTTTATAAACAGCCAGATAAGAGAGCCTAAAATGAAAACGACAGTTTTTTTGTCCTGACTCGAGGAATGTAAACATGTAACCAAATAGCTTAACTGAAATGAAAGAACAACATAGCTCTTAGAACTACTTACTGTATCAACCCTTCCATCCTGTCGCTTTGCTCCAGAAATAGAATCATTCTCTCTAGCTTTAGAAGAAAGACAGACAAGTCAATTTATTTTCTCCCAAGTGATCTGCTGAGTCTGTTCAAATACAGCTGTGTTTTAGAATGGTTTCACTGGATTATTTTAAATGCCACTCAAATCTGTAAATAAAAAAACTACCAAAACCTGAAAGTTCTAACTAGAAAGTCATCCAGATGAGGCTGAAAGATAGCGTACAAAAGCAGTTTTGTAACAGCACAAACCACCCCAAATCACAGGTTATTGTTTCTGCTATGTTTCCAGTTACCACCTCGAAACAGCACTGCCATTCCCCTTTCCCCATTTATGGCACTACTCCCCCTTCTCTTCTGTCCAAAGATCTGGATGAGATCTTCAAGCCTGTCAGGAATTAGGGTTTTTTCCCCACTTCCTCCCAAAATAGCAGTACTATCTTCACTTTCGTTACAAAATGAGAAAGTGAACCCTATTTTTAAAATGCCTGAAGAGCAGCATATTAAAATTTTCATAGACATAGCACTAGGTTCTGTGTAGCAACTCTTATCCTTTCATAGGTGGCAAAAGGCAGAGAGTATATCACTACTATAAAATACCAGGCTTATCCAAGACATGGGAAAATGAGAGCTCAAACCACAGTTCATCTTCCAGAACATAATCATTAAGGTATGGATACTTCCCCCAGCCTTTCTTTTCAGCTCACACCTTTCTGGACCAAAGAACACCCAAAATGGCACAAATCAATAGCCTTGTGATTGGTACCACCCCCTTCCTCCCAAAAGAGATTCCCATTTCTAGCATTCATTCTTAATATGCTTTATATGCTCTATAGAGTGATAGTTTAACAACATGACAAAGAGTGATGTCAGGAACTAAGGAGACACATCCAGGTTTTCCCATTTTCTCAAGAATTTTCATCAGTAAATCATACAGTCAAATTTCATTTTGCTTATCATATGCTAATGAATCTCACTTTCTCCAACACCTTAGGTTGAGGCTTGATGTTTATCATCACTGTTGGTTACCACTGAAGCAATTATCACCCACTCATTCTCATTCACAGCTCTGCTGACACAGCTGTTTGTGCAGCTGTGCAGTAAATGAGCTCCAGGAATTGCCCTGTCCAAATAACACAGGAAATATGAACCCAGGAGCTCGGGTCTTAAATTGGATGAGTATCCCAGTCTCTCTCGCTGGATTGATATGATGGCAGGCACAGTGAGAGTGGTCAAAAATGCTGAAGGCAACACTGCTGGTGGGAGGTTTACCTAGCAGGCCACCTCCTCACACTTCATAAACAAACTCATTTAACTTAGCCCAACAGTTTTTGGTTTTGTGATGGGACAAAGCAAACATTATCTAATCCATTTTCTATGCTTTGCTATGTTATTTCTAAATTTATACTCCCTAACACCTCAGACAAAGAAAAAAAGAAAGAAAACTTCTGCAAAGTTTTCTGTTTAGGTCTGCATTATCTAAAGTCATCCACTAAGCATCATTCTAAGAATTTTGTCTTTTTTTAGTTAAAAAACCAAACAGTTCATACTGAATGAACTTCCAGTGTCAAACCCAGTTTTTAATCCTTAGCAATTGGTCATTTTTAGAGATACCTATTATCACTGTTTCACCAAGGGTAGGAGGTGTGGCTAAAGAACTTGACCAGGACATATCTGGATCCACTTCTGCTCCCAGACTTTCAGAAATACATTTTGGAGTTCTGACCTAGAAATATATTTAACAATCATATATGTAATTTCCATGCCAAATTGAAAATGTACAACTCAGGAAAAGGACATAAAATGCATGAATAAAATCTGTACCTCTGAAAGTTTTGGTGTGCAAAACAAGCTTCCATGTGGTCCTAAAAAAACATTATGTAAAAAGGACATTAAATAGTAACTAAAAAATGAGGATTTTTATCTAGAGATATAAAATATTTTGTAGAACCAAAATAAGAAAATACAAACCAGGGATATTATTTCTCTGAGGTGTTCTGTAAGTATTCCTTAAAATAGCTGGACTGCAAAACAAAATTAAAACCAAAATATTAATTGTACTCCTCAATTTCTGAAAATAATTGAATATTTCTAACATTACATATATTACCATTTCCATTATTTTTTTCCTTTGCACCATGGTTATTTCCCTGACTAGAAAAAACACAGATTTCTCCTAACCATCAGTCAATATTTTAAACACTACCCTAAGTTTACTATAAACTGTAACATGTTTCTTTTGAGAAATATTTTAATTTCCAGTGATGATTTGTCTGACAAGTAATAAATTTCAATGTAACCATGCATTTTATAATATGCTGTAGGAAACTAGGGAAATTGGCTTAACTGATTTTAATCAAATAACTAATTTAACTCTTCTTACAATCAGCATGAGTACTTTGATAAAATCTATCTGAAAGACAAACATTTAAGTGTCAAAACCAAGGCTATTATTAAACAAGAAATCTCAGTAAATATTATAAATAGCTTTACTACGTGAGAAGCACATGATACATAGCTACTACTCTTTCTTTTGATGTTGAGGATTTGGAAAGCTGAAATAAAGTTAAAAAATTATGTACTCCAGCTGTGAAAGAGTAGAAAAACAGGAAGAAAAATCACCTAAAAGCAAGGATATTTTCAAAATTAGCTAGTGTTTTATTTTCAACTCACTTAGCAACCTACAAGTATCATAAATGTATCAGACATACAAGATTATTCACTGCTCTTAAAAAGTTCAACAGTCAAATATGGTGGGTTAAATACTGCTTTTTGCTTAAGGTCCAGCTTATTTTCTATTTCTGTTGAATGACTTAGCATACCTAGCAGTGAGGCAGTTCTGGCAGGTACCAGGAGGAGAAGAAAGCATTTCATTTTCATGGTCTATTTTTCTTCTTGTATTACTTGGGCTTATCAAATTCTCTCTATCTACAACATAGAATATAACAATCAACACAACTTTGCAAAACTCCAGGTAATAGTTTCAGTTCTGATGTTTAAAGCCAAGCTTTCAAAAAAAACCAAAAAACAAAAACAACCCCCCCCAAAACCACCCAAATAACCCCCTAAAACCCAATGCTAATTTCTGTTCTAGTATCTTATATATGTTCAAATTTTATATCCAAACAATGCTTCAAATGTTGTATTATAAAATGTTTATATTCAAGCATGTTTCAAATGCACATCCAAAAGGACCCCTCATTATGTCACTTTATTCACTTGGTGTTAATCAAGTCACATATTTCATTTCAGTTTTAATGTACTGCATTGTGCCTTTGTTGTCATCGCACAAGTTATTCTTATATACAATACATGCAAACAGAGGTCTGTGCAGCTTTCCCTCAAATTTACTAAGTCATACACTTACTGATTCAAATAAGCAGCAAAAAGCAAAAATTATTTCCAGAACTGTTATTGGAGTCATTGTCACTGTCAGCAGCATCTCTTTATTTGCAAAGCATCTCCAAGCAAAAAAAGAGAATTATTGTTTCCACCAAAGCAGCAGAATCCTCTGAACAGTGAGACCCTTACATGGACAAGTACGTACTCAATGAAATTTCTACTCTTAAGTTTCCAAACAAACTTAGTATCAGAAATTACACTTTAGCTTGTGCATTTCTTTCTGCTTCTGAGTTCCCGAGTTCATGGGCACAGCATGGCTGCATCCCAGTACCACAGCAAAGTATGAAATCCATCAGCTCCCATCCAGGCTCTTGTTTTCACAGGAGCCATTTGGCTCTAACCAAGAAAATAGAATATCTTGGGCAGTCACATGTGAACTTGGCACATATGCAGAGCAAAACTGACCATTTTGAAATAAACAATCAAAGGTTCCTTTCTTTGCCATTTATGAAACTACCAAATTAAATTCCTGACACCAAGAATTCCCTAGGGACTTAACGCCATAAAATACAAATAGCTACACTTAGAAGAAACATGTTCTCAGCAGAAGTTCAGCAGCAAACTTCAAAAAAACAGAGTAGCAATATTCCATGGAAATAGCGTTATAAAGTGTACTTGAATGGAAGCATAGCTCTAACCCTTCACAGAATTTGCTTCACAATCTAAGAACAATTCTGGTAATAAAGTGAGTCTTTTGTGTTTCTCTGTAACCTGGTTAGAAAAGCTTATCAGAAGGACGTAGACACAGCAGATGTACCAATCAGATAGTTCAGGAATGGGGTTAAATACTCTTCTTTAGAAGAGATTCTTACATACTATCTTGCATACATTCTCCATAGAAAAGATTCTTCTCTCTGTCCAAGGAGGGCAGGTACATCAGAAAGGAGCAGGGTGACATGTACTCACTCCCATGACGTACTTGGGATTTGGAAATAATGCATGAGAAGTGCCTCAGAAAATACCTTTATTTTCCAAATGGAAAAATGTAGTTTCTTTCCATAACATACAATTTTAGAAACTCAAAGAGTTTAGTGGGTCTAAATCTTTCCAAGAAAGGTTAAGGAGGGCCCTACAGATTGCCTCACACTTTGTCATGATAAGGATGATTCTCTCTCGAAAAGATTTTCAGAAATTTTGCATAAAACAAAAATGAGATGACAAAAAAAATCCACTCTGATTCACAGTCAACGGGTTATACAAGTAAGTTCATATCTCCTTATTTTAACAGTATTTAGAGTATCTGGACCACAACAGTATCTTTTATACAGGGAACTTTGCATAATATATATTACCAGCTTATCACAAGGTTGAATTCACAATTAATTCTGCATTTTTATAGATGATCTTAAGAAGACTACTAAATTACGCTTTTTAGTCACACAATTCCTGCAGTAGCATTATCTATTACATTAATAATTATCAGATGCAACAAAAGGTAAAATAAAAAAGTATCTTGCTTCTGAAGGCACAAGCAGCCTTTATGTACAACTTTAAAAAAAAAAGTTACTCACTTGCTCTTATTTTTTTCTGATCTGGCTCTTTTTCAGGAGAAGAACAAGGTGGCAATATTGCATTTTGTTCTCTAAAAAGCAGCGGGGTTGATGCCAGCTGACTAAATGTAGTGGGTTTTGTTCTTGGAGTTTTAAAAGCTGTTTGATCAAGCCAGCCAGAAGGCCCATCAACCTCTCTGAACAATTTGGGCTCATATGGGGGTGCTTCTGCGCTGAGTTCTTCAAACCAGTTGAGACTGATAAGCCCTAAATCTATGAAAGAAAAGATACAGAAAACCACGTGAAAAAGAAAAGGGATCCTCCATGGAGGATGTGAAAATACACCAGGCATTTAAATGCTAACAGCAAAACACACTGCTCCTTCCATTGCCATACTTCTGGTTTGCTTGTTTCTAGATGACTTTGAACTCTGATAACCATAAAAGATTGTTATGGTTTAAAAAAGGAATGTCTGCCCAAATTCTCAGACCATTAACAAAACCAACTGAAGAACCAGAAAAATATCCAGTTTGTTTAAAATTACAACAACACTCTGGCTTTTAGAGTCTCTCCTGTTTTGCTCAGACAGGCAAGTTAAACGGGTTCCTTTTAAAATTTATAACTACCACAGGTACACTCAGCAAAAGTCTGAGCTTAGTCTGAATGTGGGTATGTATAGAGGTGACAACTCTAAAAAAGCCTGTACAAAAAGTAAGTAAGCATTCATCATGGGAAAAAAACTACGAATAAAAATTTGAAAAAATCTACAAAAAGTAGGTATGAGCAAATACAGATTTGGGGCAAGAACAGCAGCTAATAACCTGCTGTTTTCCTGTGGAACATACAGCAAATGTGTATAAAATATTGGTGGCCAGAAAGCAATCCTAATAAAAGTTATTTACTTTAGGTAAGCTGTACCTGATTCACTGCAGTGTGCCTTAAATATTTCAAAGAAAGATGGTTTTTCCACAGGTTTGCAAGACATTTTCTTATCCATTACATTACTGCAACAGTTGAAAAGCCTGAGAAGAAATAAGAAAACACTTTCATTCAGTGCTGTTTGAATGTGTTAGGCCTGCTTTCCTGCACTTCTTGGTGTGCCACAGCCCAGCTTGTTCAGCTTTGACTGTGATCTGAGCATTCAAGCACCTCAGTGATGAACACGGTGGGAAAACTACAGACAAGTGCATAGGGAATTATACCAGAGATAATGAAAATACTCAGCAAACACAAGAGAAAACCAAGATGGAGTGGGGAGAACACTTCTGAGGTATTTTAAACAAAAATCAAACCCCCACACTCACTATAACCTGTTAGGATGGCATATGTACTATTACATATATACTCTTAAAACTATTACAACTTACATGTCCAGAATTTGATTCAAACTTGCTTTCAAGTGGAGCAGACACCGCCAGTTTCACAGTTCTTTTAAAAAAAATGTATAAATAAGCCTATAGTGAGACTTCACCGTTTAACATGTTTATGGCTTCCACAGCAAAAGCTGTTTCCCACACGACGCCCGGGTTACACACACTGCCTTACCAAAACCATGGGAAAGACGGGCACTTTAAATTAGGGCAAGGGCTGCGTTAAAACAGAATAGCAAAGAACTTAATGTTGCCTCAGAAGTATCTTTTCAAAACAGCGTTTTAACCCGTCAGCGCTGCTTTCCGTGAGGGGAAACTCCTCCCGGGCAATGACCACGCAGCAGCGGGGCCTGTGCAGCACCCTCGGGGCACCGCGGGGTCTCCGGGGACGGGCCCAAACCCCCCTTCCCCACACCCGGTGACTGCAGACCCCTGGCGGGCTGTGACGAGAGAGAGACCCGGGAGGGGCGGCAGTGACACCCCCAGAGCACAGCGCAGCCCCGGGGCAGGGCCGAGCCACTCGCGGGGCCGTTACCTGCCGGCGGCGCCTCGGGCGGGGCGGCGGCCGCAGCATCGCCTCACGCAGGGGAAGGGGGCAGGCGGGGCGGGCAGGGAAGGCGGCGGGGAAGGAGGGGGCAACGCGGACCCCCAACCCGGCCGCCCCGTTCGAAGCTTGGCGCCAACGCAGCCCCGCGCCTGCGCAGCGGGAGCATCCGCCGCTCCCGCCCTCCGCCGCAGTGACCTCCCGGCAGCGAGGCGGAGAGCCCGCCCCGCCTCGGACGCGCCAGCCTGCCCGGAGCGGGGTCGGACAGTGCGGCGCTGGGACGCGTGGTGCCCGCCGCAAGGGCTGTCCTCCCGTAGCTGACTCCGCACAGTACAGAAAGGGAACGTGCCCTGAGCCAGGATGGCCGCCGGCAGCTTCACTCACGCCTCCTAGGGACGAGGGAATGATGTACCACATCCGCGGCCGACATGACCCACGTTGCTGGGCAACAGCAGCTAACACCAACCTCCCAGGGAAAGGCTCCGGAAGGCTCACAGCAGCAGTGCCGTGGGGAAGTGTCACGGCCTGTGTAAGCCTCAGCCTCTGCTTCTCGGGTGCTTTTGTAGGCCTTGACACATGAAGTGGTTGTTGATGTTCCAATAAAGAGAATTTTACTATCCTCCACATACATGTCCATTCCCACTTTGTGTCTTGGTTAAATTCTTGGCTTTGGCAATGGAACAACTTCAAGATGGGTGGAACACTCTTTCCACCAACAACTTTGTGTTTACCATCTTCATTTTAGTGGGATGTTAATCTACTCCTGTGCCATAAAAGGGTTTCTTTCTACATCTCCACACCAGTCCTTATTTTGCACAGTTTTATCACATCACCTGCTTAGTCATCTGTCAATTTCTTCAGTTTCTTGTCATACAGTAATTTTCCATATCCCTCATCCTTTCAAGAAACTTTAAATTCTAACCCTGCAATGTTCTGAGGAGCCATAGTAACTGTTTCTTCCCAAAGCATTTTAGAGGAAGTCAAACGGTTGTTTGAAATGATGACATGTAGTTTCCAACTTCATTTCAATCCCCTTTCCCAATGCACCCTAACAACTTACTCTTTTTGCAGCCACACTGCAGTCAGTCATTCAGTGTTAACATGGCCATCTCGATACCCTATTTTTGCTTTGAGTTGATGCCAACAGTGCTTTAAAAACCCAAGCACAGTGTGGAGCATTGAGACATGTTTCTTTTAATTATGATGAATGTGTTTCCTGAATCTTAAACCTCTTTGTGCCCTGTAAAAATACTGTTTCTTACTGATTTATCTCAGACACCTGAAAGTGTCAAATACACTACGAGCATTTAAAGACAACATCGCTATGAGGTCTTCTCCAGCCCCTCTCTTGCTGGCCCACTGAATTTTATAAAGCATTGCATTTATAAAGATGGTGAAGAGTTGTACAAAGAAAGTATTTCACATCACAGCAGTTCCAGGGATTTAAGGGTTCTCCAGTCTCTAAAGGCTTCCATACACAGTTTGGATGATTTAATTACATTATTTTAACTATATTACCTTAAAATTGAATTAAAGTGATGCAATTATGGAAGAAGGACTATTAGTCTAATATGCACATGCTTGTATTACTAACACTTATTTCATTATACAAGTATTAAACCACTGCTTTCCCTTACTTCAGTTTGTATACACAAGTATATTCCATCTCTTCCTAAAGCAGTTGAGTAGATAGAAAAGCTCCAGGTGGATAATCCCCAAGTAGAGGAACAGTGAAGATGCTCAGACCTTTTAACACCAGTAAAGACTTATTTTCAGAGATGTAACTGCCTGAATTCTTTGCTCAACTCTCTGGGGGACACCCAGTTAATCCGGACTTTGTTAGTTTCCCAAACCCCCTGTTCCTTTTTTTAAAACCATAAGCAGAAGGAACTGTGAGCGTGCAGGCTTCTCCTTACTACGCAGCCCCTGGCTGTCCCCGCTGTGGCTGAATGACATCTCTTCATCATTTCAGTGTCTTGCAGGGAAGGAAGGCCAGCCGGCCTTCCCTTACCATCAGCCCTCCCTCCCGCAGCTGGCCCCACTTTCCCCATCAATTAGCAACCATTAGCTCCCCAGGTAAGATAAAAGCAGGCCGGGGGGACAGGTAGGGCTGACCGTTCCGCAGCGATAATCATGGACAGCTTTGTCTGTTCCCCCTTCAGCACGTACCAGAGCTTTAGAAGCAGCCCCGCGCTCGGCCGTGGCTGGGACCCTGCGGCCAAGCAGCCCAGCTGGAAGCAGAGCAAGAGCGGCGGCATCAGCCCCTTCCTCGGGGGACCCTTCACGCCGCTGCCCTCTGAGTACCTGGACAGCTACCGGCGGGCGCAGCTCCAGGCGCTGCTGTCGCAGATGGGCCCTGCGCTGGCGCCGCGGCCGCGCCGTTCCAGCACGAAGGAGGCGGCGGTGCAGGTGAGCCTGCGGGCCGACGCGGCCGTGCAGTGCTCGCTGGGGCCGCGCACGCTGCCGCCCACCCGCGCCTTCGGACCCGCCGCCCTGCGTGCGCCGGGACGCCTCGCCCTCTACTCACCCGCGCCCGACCGCCGCCTCTTCGCGCTGCCCGAGGCCGCGCCGTCGGAAGCGTCGGCTGAGGAGACTCCGACGGCGGACGGCGTCGAGGAGCAGCAGGAGGGCCCGGCGGAGGCCGCGCTGCCGCCGCGCCAGGAGCCGGTGAGGACGCGGCAGGAGGAGACCGCGGCTCCCAGGCAGCGAGCTGCCTTCCAGGTGCGCTGGGATGGGGAGGGAGACGAACCCTCAAGCAGGGCTGCCAGGAATCATCTCATGAGCAGTATGGTGGTCCCCGTCCTGCCCCGGGTTGGCTCTGGCTCACCTGGAGCAGAAGAGCCTCTAGCCTGCAAAAACCCACGCGTATGGATCAAAGCATCTCGCAGAATGGTTTGGGCTGGAAGGGATCTTAAATATCTTCCAGTTGCAACCCCCATTCCTTGGGCAGGGATGCCACTCACTAGACCACATTGCTCAGAGCCCCATTCAATACGGCTTCGAACATCTCCATGAATGGGGTGTCCATGACTTTCCCGGGCAACCTTTTTCAGTTTCTCACCATCCTCAGAGTAGGAATGAAGGGAGCTGGGCTGGATGTTCTCAGGGTGCTGGATGATGCTTAGTGAACTCTCTCCCTGCAGTTCTTGGAGCAGAAGTATGGCTATTTCCACTGCAAAGACTGCAAGACCAGATGGGAGAGTGCTTATGTGTGGTGCATTTCTGGAAGCAACAAGGTAGTTAACAAGTAATTTCTTTTCTTCTGAGACTTGTAAGAATCACATAAAATCTCTGACAAATTGGATGTTTTGGCACAAATTTAGGTATCTGTACAGAACACCTTGAATAAGTCTCTGTACTAACAACCTGCCTTTTTTTCAGGTGTACTTCAAGCAACTCTGTCGCAAATGCCAAAAGGGCTTCAATCCCTATCGAGTGGAAGCAATCCAGTGCCAGGTAAGTTAACTGTACTCCATTAAGACTGTCAGATGTTATCATATACACTAATACTGTTGTTTAATTTGATATTGACTTTATCTGGAAAAGACTTGATTTCATCAAAATACTAGGAAATGCTTTTTGGGAAAGGTGTAATGGAGTAGGCCTCCTTCCTCCTGTAGGTAGCTTACATGAATAGTTTTCATACAGCATTATGGCTTGCTACAAGTAAGGTAAGGTTTTGTGCTTCTACGTGAGAAGGCTCTTACATGCTAAATCCAGAGATTTTACCACAAGAGCTCTTAAGTGTATCAGCCCAAATGTGTTGCTGTGATTAAGGAAAACCAAATGTCAATCTAACATGAAGTGTGTCCTGTTTGATCAACTACTACTAACATGTCTTCATTTCTTAAGATCTGTTCCAAGACTCGTTGTTCTTGCCCTCAGAAGAAGAGACATATTGATCTCAAGAGACCTCATCGCCAAGAGCTCTGTGGCCGCTGCAGAGGCAAAAGGCTGTCCTGTGACAGCACTTACAGCTTCAAATACATTGTCTGATCCATGTGTCCTCTTCTGTTTTCTGCTTTGCACTGTCTGTCTCTTGCAATGTTTGACTTAAGGCTTTTGACCTGGCATTGGATAATGGATGAAGACTTTGGTATTATTGTAAAGTATATGACTTCACTCTATATATGCTGTAAATAAACTTCAATAAAAGTTTGCACTAGTTTGATACCTCTTAGTTTCATCTTCCTTGGATGAAAGAGGAAAGTATTACCTGTAAGGAAACAACCTTATTTGATTTCCTGAAGATAGTAGCCTTTGTTTTGAAGTCTTCAGGGAATGCTCATATTCAAGCTACAATAGCAAGTTTCTCCTTCAGTCACTCAAACTGAACTAAAGTGAAAGATGCAAATATTCTGGAGCCTAAAGTCTGGTTTAAATGCAAATGTGTTCCCTCTGCCTCTGTCAAATGTATATGTAAAAACTCACACCTGCTTGGTAATCAAAGCCTATCTGCCAGAAGAAGACCATGGCTGTAAAAAAAGAGGGAAGAGGGTAAGCTGCCCCTGTTTGAAACGAGGAGGGGAAAACCCTTTTGAATGGCAGTATCTGTCATAGTGTAAAAAACACTTTTTAGGGCAGAAGGAATATGGGAGGTTTTCAGTCAGTGGAAGACTAATGAAATTTTTTGCTGCTGTACTTTTCCAAGCTGAGTTGTAAGGATTTTTGTCAGGCAGCAGTGAGACATCTAACTAAGAATGATTTCAGCATAAAGCAGGAGACAAGTGTCTTTTGGGAGGGCTGCTATCATGGATACCACGTGCAACAGTACAGATTCAGACAAGAACACAATTTTCACAACAAGCATGTACTGTGTTGTCACTATATATGACTTTTATACTTTAGTTCAATGGATGTACTAATCCAAATTTCAAAGTTACCTCACAAAAATGGTTAAGTGTATTTACAGTGTGAATAAGTTACATAGTTGTCAGAATAAAAGTGTCTCAAATGTGCAACAGATTTACATGCATACATTTAACACTGGACAGCAGTTAAATGTAAGAAAAAAACCATATAGTTATGACTTTTATATACACATTACAAATAAAATAAGACATCTCTTTGAAGAAACTTAACATGAGAACTTGCATTTCATGTTAATATTTTTACTTTTTATACTCAAAATTTATATTAAATAAAAATATGCATGCTTAGCAGTTCAAAAGATTTGACTCTGTGATGGGACTTTCTCCTACAAAAGGGCAAGTTAAATTAGGTCAACCATCCTTAATAGTATAAATATATTCATAAAAGCAAACCTCTAGTAAAAAGCAGCCAAGGTCAGTAATAAAAAAAAAAAGGAAATCTACCATGACCTTTAATGATCCTTGGGGGGGCCTAAGAACAGACCTCTGCCATATGATCCAGTACCTTCAGAGACAGTAGCCTAGTAACATTAGGAAATGTACTTCATAGCAGCTCGTTGTTTAAGATACAGTAATCATATTCAAATTACAGTGTACATTAAATTATAGTCTGTTTACAGTTTGTTTCATATACACAGGCTCTCAGCTTTTGACCAACAAGTTTGTGAGATTCTGTGGCCAGCTTCATTCTGCCCATCTTTCACTCAACTAAAGGAAAAAAAAAGGAAAAAATGTACAAGGTTTGTTTTTTTTAACAAAAAATACTATTTTGTGAAGGAAACATTGCACTTTTGCCAACCTAAAATTAATTTGCTATAAAGGAAGTATTGTTCAGTGTAGTAGGCTTTGGTATGTAATGAAAGTCACTTCTTCAGTAGTGAGTTGCAATTGCTCAGTGAAATGCTAACTGGTTTTTGTGCAACACAGAACAAAAGATGTTGTCCTAGGTGCTCTATGCTACCTCCGTCCTTACAGTATTGCTACACGTTTGAAGTTCAGCCCATCGCTTTTTAGAGGAAATCCTAAATGTAACAAGAGTGAGTACAGTTTGACCAAACCTTTGTAAGGCTGAGAAGACATCGAGCCACCTGACTCCCACAGGGCAGCACTCCCAGCTTGGAAGGGGACCCAAGGGTCCTGTCAGAGACTTGTGCCAGAAACGCTGGAGTCTGGAAGAAAAGTATTGATGACCCGGTAGCTCTGAGCTCTGCGAATCATGTCACGGATCTCTATGTTCAGTTCCATCAATTTGGTGCAGATTTCAGTCAGGCTCTGGTTGGAGCCCACCAGTGCATAGGTGCCCGTCTGACCCAGGGTTTGGTGGCGGAAGTAAATGTTCAGAAGTGTCTGGACTTCATCGTCAGAGCTGCTTCCAAAGATATCATTGGGCCACAAAATCCTGCAATGAAACACGAAAAGAACAGGCATATCATTACAGGTTTATTAGCAGAGATGGAAGCTGTGTGACAGAGACCTCTAAAAGGAGAATGGACTTGCACCTGCTTATAAGCCTGAAGAAACTCATTGTTTTGCATTGCTCATTTATTAGTCATATTCTGTTATCAGGCACTGAAATCACATAAAAGTGCAATTTCCAATAACTAAAAAAAAAGAAAAAGCTTAAGAAAACTCATTCAAATAGGTGTAAGTGAAACTGGGCTGAATGTTAGACCATGCCAATGACATGCACCTGTAAGGAATTAACTCAATAAAAAGATTGTTAAGCGCCTCACAAGACTTTTGATCTACAGAATGTAATTAAAAATCTTAATTGTTGCAACCATATGTTTGATAGTTACTTGTGGCCCGCCCCTCCAGAAGTCCATATCAATGCCCCTATGTACCTTGTTGAAACAATTAATTAATTATGCTGATCCTGTGCATTACCATTCATTAGGAATGTAATAAATGTATACTTTTCTAATAACAAGAAAGTCTAATAAGACCCATGTAGCAGAACTTGCCTGCATTCTCTTATTTGTCTGACGGCTTTAACAAGTTCATTGTTTTTCAAACACTCCAGCATGGACTGAATAGCTGCTTCAGTAGAGTTGAATGTGGGCTCAGATTCTGTTGTCAGAGGCTCAGCTGCGATTGCTGCAGTAGCATCCTTCAGATTTTTCTTCAGCTCACTCAGTTCTCTTGACATATTTAAGAGCTATTCCAAGGAGAAAAATAAGAGAGAGGTATTTTCATTCTCCACAAGCCCCACATGGAGTGGTACTTCACGTTTGTTCTTACTACTACATTGGAAAATCACATTATGGAAAAGACCCCAATTTAACACAAGGACATTTCTTGATCTCTGTACAATATAGAGAAAAAGCCTTTTTTATCTTTGTGCATCCTTTAACCTTATGCTGTAGTTTTGGCTTGCTAAAATGCAGGAGCATATCTAAACAAGTTTTATTTTTCACCCTTGCTACTTTTTTCACATCATAGCGAAAAAGCTGAAGAAAACATGTACTTCTCCTAGCAAGATGCTGATATTTATTTACAAAACCCATGCAGGATCTGACATGATTAACAGATGGACAGGAATTTTATAACTTTTTTTCAGGCTGAAAAGTTAATATGGCATAAGACTCATAAATAATTAGTAAATTAATAATTTCCAAGGATCTACTTTTTCATGCTCCTACATACTAAAAATAACTACTCTCACATGAACTAACAGTGGAATTTCCTTTAAATGAGAGCTTGTGTCTCCAGCAAAGTATGCAAATTTCATGGTGAAATAGCTATTCTTCATATAATTGCTCCCCAGTTCCACAGGCTGCATTATTTATAACAACCTAAGGAAGTTGTAACTGTGAAATACACTTACAGAAATCAATTAGAAGGAATACAAAATATTTCTAAAACTTAGACTGCTCTAGTACTACTAGATGCCTATTGTACTGTTGTATCTTAAAAGTGAACAGCTCAGTCACATTCAGCAGTTCCATAAGATACAAAAAATATTCAAAGTCTTTTTACTCTGACAGCACATCTGATATAACAAACCATTTCTGTTTATAGACCATCTCTAAACTACTAGAATCTGTCATAAAATACTTGTAATAGCTTCAAATTTTATTTTACAGAGCAGAGTACAACAATTTTTTCTCCTCAATAGTTTAGAATATATACACCTTACCAGGAGAAAAATACATATGGAATGTTAACTTTTTCCTTAAATGATAATCATTCAGCCTAAAGTGATCATCTCAGAGATGTCCCAGAGTATTACATATTTTAAGCAACTGCTGAAAATAAACTTGAATAAGAGTACTGTTCTTGTGATTTTTTAAAAATAAGAAACATGGATTTATCTAAAAACAAAAGCCTATTGAGTCAAAAGTGAGTGTGTGCCATGTCAAAAATATTTAAAGGAAAAGGTTTGTGAACATGACAGAATTAAAAATACATGACACTAAAGTACTTAGTTGATTATGTATTCCTGTAAGGGTGAAATAGTGTGATCCTTGGTATTAAGTTCATAAGGATTAAAAATAAGAACATGAAAATAAAGTGGAATTTTCAGTATAAGACTTTGTAGTTCATTACATACCTCTGGCATGGAACTCACTTCATGCACTTGTCCAATAAGTTTACAGTAGGACTGAAAAAGCAACAGCAGCTGAAAGTGCAGTTTATATAATCTCTGACAGAGTTCCAGTTGCTAAGGAAAGATTTGTAGGAGAAGAAACAATAAATATTAGTGACTTTAGATAATTTTTGGTAACTAACAAAACACATTGAGATAGTTCTGTTCTTGAAATCATTCTTTTACTGAAGCATGACCATATACTATTTTAGAAAATAAATAATGATTTTTCTTCTGCAGGTAAGTCACATATGACATTAAAAATAAAATTATGATGGGTAGCTGTCACATAGCACATGTCAGCATCAGTCTCAAAACATTCTGTTTTGGCTAGCCTCACTGTCTCCAGTTTGCAGCTGGAAAGCAGAGACAAAATATGGGGGAAGTGACTTTCCTTCACAAAACATGAAACTCCCAAATTTTAGATATGTTCAAAGACCTCTTCTAAGGAATGGAAATCTAAGACAGAAGCCGTGAAATAATTGTCCAAGATGGTCAAAGCTCCTGCCTTGCTTCTCTGAGGAGAGAGAAACAGAGTGATAAATTTGTCAAGGAGCAAGAAGAAGGAAATGCCAGCTCTGGAACTTAAAACTGCTCATGGATTTTCCACCATCTTAAAGAAACTATACAACAGATGGATAGAGTTTAACATGTAAGAGGATATTTGGCTTCTATTAAGTATTGTCCTAGATTAAGTAGATACTGCTCTATGAATACTCACTTGTTTCTTCCAGTGTGAAGTGCAGCATGACATAAAAGACGTCAGACACATTGAAATAATGGGAGATAGGCATGGCTACCAGAGAGGTCAAATTAACCTGCTTATGGTTCTTGTATTCTTTTGTCTAACAGGGAAGGGAATCTTGTAGTTCCACAGCTGGATCACAATGAAGAAGGGAAGAATATTTAATCTCTGGCTAATTATATAAAAAAGTGAAAATCCTGTAAATACAAGTTATGACCTTGTGCTGACCCTCTGGCAGGAAAGCCTTACAGACTTCCAACCGTATTTGATTTGCCTACTGTGACAGACACCGTGACCAAGAGTGGGCTCAGTGATATTTCCACCTGTTTGGAGGAACTAAAGCAGTTTCATGCCAAAACTGGCAGAAAAGAAGATGCTATTCATGTCTTTGGATGTTTAAAGCACTTCATACATGCTTAGTTACTATCACATGCTCCAGAATTTGGGACTGTACAAATGTCAGCACAAATACTAATAAAATGTACTTTAAGTACATTATAAATGTTAATTTGACTGAAGTGTTTTATTTACATATGGTTCAATATTCAAGTGGCCTCATTTTTTATTAACAAGCCAAAATTTGAACCACAGCTTTAGCATTCCCGTTCCCCAAACTTCTGTACCAGCCTCACAAGGCTGAGGGGCTAGGGTCAAAAGGAAATTTCATCTTTGTTCATCAGAGTGAGGCAGACACCAATTACTCATCTATGAACAGACAGCCAAGGGCACTGCCAAAAAGAGGCAGAGCTAGTCTCCTTCTAAAGGGGGTTTATGGAGGAAAGTAGGAGCAGGAGGATAGTGCCAAGCCAGCAGGTGTCAGCCTCACAGTGTCTGTCCTGCTGAAGGCCAGGCAGACAGGGCTGCTCACATCTTGGCACTGCCACAGCAGCCGAGCTCAGCACCGTGAATTTTCCTGGTCTGAGCTCTGTGCCATTCGGGATCTGGTACCTGAGTTGTTATGTTTACCGTTGGGCAGCATCAGAGTGCTCCTGCCCCAAATGGAAAGGAGGAATTTTAGCATGGAGGAGTCCTTCAGCAAGTTTGCAGATGACACAGAAGGATGGGATGCCATCCAGAGGGACATGGACAAACTTGAGAAGTGGACCCTTGAGAACCTAATGATGTTCAACAAGTCCAAATGGAAGAGGCTGAACCTGTGTTGGGGCAATCCCAGACATGAGCACAGACTGGGACAGGAACCATTGAGAGCAGCCCTGTGGAGGACTCAGTGGAGGAAAAGCTGGATGTGAGCCAGCAGTGTGTGCTCACAGCCCAGAAGGCAAACTGCAATCTGGGCTGCATCAGGAGTACCTCTCCTAAGAAGACAGACTGAGAGTGTTGTTTAGCTTGGGGAAGTGAAGGCTCCAGGAAGACCTTTTAACAACTTTCCAGTACTTCCAGTACTTAAAGGGGCTTACAAAAAACATGGAGAGCAACTTTTCACACAGATCATAGTAAGACAAGGGGCAATAGCTTTAAACAAAAAGAGGAGAGATTTAGATTAGATATTAGGAAGAAATTCTTTACTCAAAGGGTAGTGAGGTAATGGAACGGGTTGCTCAGAGAAGTTGTGGATGCCCACGCCTGAAAGTGTTCAAGAACAGGCTGGATGAGGTTTTCAGTAACCCAGTCTAGTGGAAGGTGTCCCTGCCTATGGCTTGGGGATTGGAACTATATGATCTTTAAGGTGCCTTGCAACTCAAACCATTCTATGATCCCACCAGACTGGGTATGACAGCAAAGACCCACAAAAGCTGAAAGAAGACCCAGCAGATCTGTGGTGGGGAGCAGATGTGCTAGGACAGAACTGACTTGTGGACGGGGACAAAGCTTATCAGAACAAAGAGGTAGGGCATGAGGAACACTGCCAGTGAAATAAGCCTGCCCAGAGGCCATTCTCTGTAAACAAGGGCACAAGAGCACTGCCAAGTTTGTGTTTGTGTGGCTAACCATTCTCCTCCCAAAATAAAGGATGACTGTTTAGATACAGCCTCCTGGAAACGGCTCTGGCTTCTGTCTTCTCTTGAACCATGCTTGCGCCTGTCAGAGATGGCTGGTGGCCCAGCCAGGGAAGGTGCCGACTGCTCACCCAAGCAAGAGCCAGCCCAGGGACACTCGCTTTCTCCCGGGTTCTGTTCAGCTCAAAAGTAGGGACACAGCCTGAGGTTCCCCAGCAGGGATTAAAGTCACTCTGTTCAAATTTTGGAGACCTGGCAACACTACATAAAAGTTACATACACATAAAGTTGGAGCTGTCAGGGAGTTAATAATTAATTGAAAACAAGCATAACATCATTTACAAAAATTTGCATGATAGCTTGGCATGTAACACTGGATTTTTTTTAGTCCTTGGAGAACAATAATTCAGTTTCACCCTTCTGGCTGCTAACCCGAATGAAAACAACCTAAGGTTGAACTAATGGTTCTAGTTTGATTCACTTAGTATTTAGTTACTGTATGAAGCAACTCAATTTTTATTCTTCCTGAATAAGTATTAGAAACCAACAGTAGTGAAACTGTTCATCAACATAAACATAAAACCCCATTTGAAATGTAACTGCCAACAATAAATTGTAGATTTTCACTAGGACAAATGGAAAATTACTAATTTTAAAATAACAAAAAATGTTTCCTGCCCCAGCATATTACATCAATTCAAAAGCTTGATTTGTAAAAATGTAGGTAAATGATCATTTGAAACAGCATATGAAAGTGTCAAAATTTTGGCACAGTATTTTTTGATTTCACAAAGCACATTAGTAAATTATTTTGGTCTCTACATTTAGAACCACACATTGTATAGGAAAATTGTAACAAAAAAAGAAAACATGCTTAGAAGCAAAACAGTAAAATTGAGGTGTATTAGCCCATCCACAGATGGACAAAATATATGAAAGAACTTCAACTTACTGCAAGAGATTCCATTTGCTACACAGCAAGCATGGCACAGGAGAAAAGGAAAGGAAAGAAAGTATAGTGTCAGTGTAATGCATGCAATAGGAAGCACAGCCCGTCTGTAACAGCATAACTTGTCAGCAGTATTAGCAATGCTTGCCTCAACCTCATAATTGGTTGGAATATCACATTCAACATGCACAGCATTCTTAATAAAATCAAGCTTTAATTCTAATGGTAAATTCAAGTCTAAATATCCTCAGTTAGATCTCCAGATGTATTTGTTTAGATTTATCCCACAGAGTAGCTCAAGAACTTACAGTGAAATATTGTTAGAAAACTCCTGAAATAATACTTCTATTTTAATTTGCTTTCTTTCTCATTAAAAGGAGCTCATATTGCAAACTACTAAAAAATTAGGAAGGATTTTCAAGTGGTGAAAAAAAACAAACTTTGCTATTTCTAAATATTTTCTTGTTTAAAAATACTTTTATCTTTTGGATTAATAGAGTTAATGAAATCGGCAGGGTAAGTTTTAGGGTTGCCGGGTTTATTACTTGGTACATTACAATGGAAATGCTTTGCATATAACTTTCAAGTTATGACTATCATAAAGAAAAAAAGAACATGGAAAACGCCAGTTTTGTTTAAGTACATGGCAATGCCACAAGTTGAGACAACTTCGTATCCCTTCCTCTCACCAGTAATGGTTTGTAATCCTGAAGCTATTAAAATGTCAGTGTAAGTGCTGTTGCTATAGTAATAAAAATTCTAACTGACTTACATTAGCATTTCAAAGATTAGGGGACTAACTGCTCTCTTAAAAAGGAAGTGCTCCTCTTTTCTTTGCCAAGAACTAACATTTGCACTCTGTGTTCGTTTAATGCAGATTTCCTTATTTTATAAACATTACAATCTCATTACATTTTACATGAAGGGAGCCATCATGTAAATGCTGTAAGTAACATACACAGCCACATCTGCCCAGTTACAGCCTGATGTCAGTGCATAAGCACACAGGGTTAATAAGCATATGGAATTCTTAATAGAATTATTTACCTTACCATCAATACAAAGTCAGAAAACACAGAAATGTCAAATAACGTTAACTTTGATGAGCCTAATACAGTATTTCAGTGTGTTTTTTTTACATTTGCCTTACTATTAAAAATATATATGAAAAGGATTGCCCCAAACCCTGCACTACTTTTCTATAAATCCATGACAAACCACGCTTTAAGCTCTTGTGATGCTTAATTTTTTTCCTTTAACATTGTTTGAATAATTTCTTCTTCTATTTAGTAGTCTTCAAAAAACCCTTTTTATCTTGGCTTCCATGCAGTTCACATAAATGAAGCTTCATAAAGCTAAATTCAAGATAAGAAGAGGACAAGAGCAGACAGATCACTCTGTTCCAGTAAATTCACAGGTGTGCTTGGCTTGTATTTTTCAAATCTTCTTGTTCCTCTTAAGCTACTCTGAAGTTTAGTATGCCACTAAGTTTTACTTAGACTTTCAAAAATACTGGAATCCATATATAATTTCTAATTTGTCATGGAATTTACTTTAAAGGAGGGGGGAAAGGGAGGCAGAAGCAGCAAATAAGTGAATTCCATGGTCTTTTTTGCCAGAAAACACTGTCTCCTCTGTACTACTTTCAAAACCAGGGCAAGCCAAAAAAAAAGGGGTGAGGAAGGGGTTTTACATTACATGAAAAACTGTGGAGGTGGTCACTGCAACAAAAAACCCTTCTTCACTGGAAGAAAATGGACTGGATACAAAATTTCCCTTGGCTACTGACGCTCAGCTCCATATCGCTCTCCAATATCATGATTCCAACTTATATTCCTCTCTCTTTCAGCATTAAATGAAAGATTCCTTGGAAGTTGAAGAGACATTAATTACTGTAAGTGACACTTCTTTTATTCTGCAGCAGCAAGGGCCCAGGTGGAATGATCATAGCCTTCACACTTTTCAGTTTCTAGTTTAATTCTTGTGGTAAGGGAACTGTTTTAGATTAGTTGATAGAGACTACACAATCAGGGGTTTTGGAAGATAAAAATACCAAATGTTTAGAGTATTTGGATCATTTGCACAATTCTTTAAGCAGTCAGTAAGTGCAGCATCTAAGAAGGACACACTCCCTAGCAGCAACACTTTGATTTAGTTTTTTATTCCTAGAATTACTGTTTTGTACTGTTGGCAGACTAGGCAGACAGCAAGACACTAATTTTTAGACCCCAGATCTTCTTGCTTTTTTAAGGAATCATTTTTACATACTGAAAAGAGGTGAAATTTACATAATTACTTAAGACATTAACACTTCGATAGCAACACAATCTTTTACAGTCATTTACTGGCACAGAAGAGTCTCAGCAAAACAAAATAACCACTGCATGCAAGGGTTTATTAAATGCAAGTGCATTTTATCAAGGTATTCTATTTGCCTTAACACATCAGCAAACAGAACCTTTTCCAATGACCTTGGAGGTTGAGTATACACACAAACTTGTATACATATCAGAGATAGACAGAACAGCATATGCTGTGCATTCTTAAATATCCACTGGACTTGAAGGATAGTAGAAACTATTCTGTGTGGGGAAATCTACACACAGCTGTGTTCCTCCTTTAGAAAAGCTGCCTACCTCAGCCAATTTTACCCCATTGTCAAGCCATGAATCTGTCAAACAACAGTCAGATAACTGACTATTGATTATTAAGAATTTCTAGCTTAACAATGGTCTCATTGTGCCTTGAGCTTTACTGTGTCTCAACTCAGCTCCAGATGACTATGGTCCTGATGGGTACACCTCCAGCCTTGTTGGTGGTAAGTGATTGTACCTTTAGCCACAGGGAAACTCACAGCAGCAGGTACATTCTGATTTTTGGGGACAAATTTTTATGGGGTACAGCATGTTTTAAATATCCATTAACAGTATGAGTTTGCAAAGCCCACATCCATTAGCTTGTGGTAAGGAAGGTTTAAGAAAGGCATATACTGACTTTGGACTTACAAAGTAAACTGAATGTCTCACTGGGAAACGAATACTTATTTGAAGTAGCAGTGTTAATTGACAAGAACATGAGGATCTTCCAAATACCTCTTTTCCAGAAAAGCAAACAAAGAAACAAACTAACCCAGTTTTTGACTAGTTTTTAAAAAACTCATCTCTTAATAAGGTTGAAGAATGTACTGATAGCTGTACTCATCTAAGATTTACACCTGGACAGACAGCAAAATGGAATGTACATTAATTTTTTTGTCTATAAATTGACTCCTATGTCATTGAGACTCTGTTGCTCAAAGTAGCATCAAAGCTTACAAATCACATACATCCAAGTCATGTAATCTGTTGCAATAATAAGGCAGGGGAAAGACACTCTGGGACATGGAGCTTTTATACGATTTCAGAAAAGTTGCTAGCTCTAGCAGCTGACCTAGGCAACTTCTATTTCAAGCTTCTTTAATGTCAGAATAAGCAATTTTTGCCTTTGCCCATTTTCAGTAACAGTAACCATAGTCAACAAATCATGAGCAATTATTTTGAAATAAGATCTGATTAGAGAAACTGTGCCAAATTAGTTACCAGCATCAGGAGGCATTTGTGATGCAACCACTTGTTACAATGCTGAATTTGGTCTCACAGCTGTCTCATCTGTAAAGGGGTCTGTTTTCCCCTCAAGCTTTTTACCAGGTGGGGAGTTCTAAGAATCTAAGATTTCTGCATTCTGTGGAGCAAGCTGTTGCTTTTTCTTCCTTACAATTAATTCTTAACCTTTTCCAGGAGTAACCTGGTTTTGTACTTGGCTAAAAATTTTTTTTCTGACAGAAGTTTTCAGCAGGATTTTGGGCCCTAGACTAAGCCTCGATGAGTTTAAGAGTTTAGGCAGGTTCCCTTGTGACTATCACTGTAAGACAGATTATTTTTTCCCCTACAATTATTAGATTCTTTAGCCTTTCATGTCAAGGGAGAAGTGGAAAGATAAGAAAACAAACACTTGCCAGTCTAGGAGTAATTTTTCCTCATCCCTTCCTAATCCCATTTCCTCAGTTTCCCTGGCCTCTTCCTCCCATTACACTTTCATTGAATAAACAGATTGTTCCTCTGGGAAAAGCTGCTTCAATTGAGGTGCATGAGTAGGGGAAGAAAAAAAATACACCTGTTCATCCTGTCAACTTCCAAGGAATAGTGCATTTTGGCCTGAATGAATACTGCCGGAGAGAAACCAGGGACTCCTGAAGGAATGAGAAACCCTTTTTTTCAGTCTGTCCAAGAAGCAGTGAAAGTACTAACCCTGGCTTCACAAAACACAAATTTAATCCAAAACAGAAAACCCACATAAGTGGAAAATGACATTTACTGACTTTCAGATGTGTTTAGGCCAGCTATATGAGTTCAGTTCATAGGTTATTCCTTCCCCTTAACATTGTTTCTTTACTTTTTCAAAAAAGAAACAATGCAGGTGATCAGCAAGATGGGTCATTCTCCATCCCATTCTATGCACTTCCAAAAGAGAGGTGCAGAGGATAAATTAAGCTGTCCACAGCAAGGTATGTAACACTACAGTCTGAAGTCACTGTTCAGGGTATTGTACATCAGAGGGAAGAGAACCCATGCGTGTCCCAGCAGTGCCAAGTACTCCATGTCCCTCTTGCAAGAGAGGTAGTGGTATGTATTCCAGATCTCTTTTTCAGATTTGAGAATAGCTCACTTGTAACTTCCTTGCATACCATCACAATTACAGAAGAGACAGTATCTTATTTAAATGCATTGGAAAGTGCCTAACTTTTGCTGGTGCCAGTGCTAGGTGGGGGAAGATTGAACAATTTTCCCACTGCCTGTGATTGCAGCCAGATGATTTATTAGGAAATCAGATTTGATTTGCTAATAAAATGAAGGAAGCCAAAATGCAAGGGTGGCAAGGATTTGGGATTCCTGGAAAATGGCATTAAAAAAAAATCAAGGGAGTTCAAAGACAAGAATACATAGACATGGGAAAGAGAGGTTAAGATAAAGACAGAAGAAAATAAAGTGACTTGAAGGAGAAGACAGACAAACTGAAACCAACATAAGAATAAAGCAAGGTACTTGAACAAAATAGTTATAACAGACAACTCTGTGTTCTGAAAATGTCACAATTATCTTTTATAAGTTAAAATATATGAAAAGAGGAAACTTTTTTCTACATTCTGTTTGCTGCTTCCCAATTTTGGCTAATTCTGTTCAGCCCCCTCTTTTCCCCATCCCTCCACATTCTCTTTCTTCCAAAAGGAAACAGCCCAACAAAATAACATTCCTTAACTCATTATACAACCAAGATATCATCTGTTTCCTATACTTAGTATATCAAATAACAGTATTACCTGCTGATGTTATTGGTATCTGAAAATACAATTCCTTAACTGGAATCAAGAAATATAAGCAAATAAACAAATATACATGTACATGTGTGTATGAATTTTTTGTTAAAAATTGATAAAGAGATATTTTGCCTTAGCTCTAAGTACTTATCTACAGCATAAATAATTTCAATGGCCATTTTACAGTCATTGTTTTGAAACTACTAATTCAACCAGGCAATTTTTGCTGTTGGGCAGACAGAGACTGTAACAGCCAAAGATAAAATGGGAGTGACATGGAAGGACAGTACAGCAGGAACCATTTTTGGAGACACTGTGGAAAACTGCTGCTGCAACATCTTTCTAAAAGGGAGAACACAAGGTTAGGGTCAGCTCTGATTGTTTGTCTGGACTAGGAAGGCAGAAGCATCTCCTCTGAATGCTTTCCATTTCCTGTCGCCAGGACTGAGGCAACAACTATGTCTTTGAGCCTAAAGCGTGAAAACAGGATTATGCCCAAGCCCAGCAGAGAATCAAGGAAGAAGTACAGCTGGCTCTTGTGGGTTCGAGACTAAGATACAGTACACATACGTCACTTTATGGGAGAGAAATAACACTGGCCATTCATTACCTTCTCTTCCGAGTCCCCTGGCTGGCAGGTAATAACTCCATCTCGTGAACCCCCAGCAAATGTTGCTTTGCAGTTTGCAAGCCACTGTTTTCAGAAAGAAAATAAAGAATATATGAATAAGATCTATGGTTTGATTAAAAGAAAGATAAGCCGTATTTTAGTTTCACAGCATAGGATTTAAACAAAAATTTGCAGTTGCATTTTTTATTACCATAGACTATGACAATTTGCTTTGACTGTAATTTAAAAAGTGTAGTCTTGATTTCTATTAGTATTTCAGTTGCATGAACTAAGAAAATTAATCAATGAATAAATAGGAGAGAGACCAGGGATATTAAAGATACCATTGTTTCTAATATTAAGGAATACAATAGCTACTTTTTAGTTCCAGTTCATATGTCCAGGAAAAAACATTCAATGAATCCAGTGTCTGAAACACGTTTTTTTTACTGAATGTTAGTTTAAATAGATCTGAGTGGATGTTTCCTGACATAGCCTGAGTATACAGACAAGAGCAAGAGCATAATTCAGCATACCGAGAGTGTTGCCTCTTTCCTGTTATTGTATGTGTCCAGGTACTCCTGCAGCTCTAAAACACTGAACTTCAGCTTTTCAAGAAGGCCACAAGAGAGCAGCTGGAGAAATGAAATCAAAGGGTCTATAAATATCATTATAAAAGAATGCAAATACTGGTAGACAGTATAGAAAAGATATTGCAAAATAATATTTAGATTTGCATATACTAATACTGAAAAATATTTACATTTATGCAAAAGTCTACATAACTAGAACACTATATTGAAAAGCCAATAGCAAAAGCTGCACACATGAGAATGTGGAATTGAAATTGTGTTCTGTGTTTAATGACTTAGCAGAGGACTTCTCTAAAATGAAACAGTGCACAAAGCTTAACCAGTTTCTCTCCACAGCTCTCTGATCATGTAAGGCACAGCTCTTGCCTGGGTCACAGCAATGGGCCCAAGATTACACTTGGCCAGTTTCTACCTCTAGACTTTAGTGTGGGAGGTCACTGTCCCGATGCTGCTGGATAAACATGAGCCAGAATGAAGACAATGGGAAGTGCCATCTAATTCATTCCCTAATATATATTTTTATAAAATCACAGAATAATTAAGGTTGAAAAAGACCTCTAAGGTCAAGTTCAACCTTTGACAAATACCACCATGCCCACTAAACCGTATCACAAAGTGCCACATCATCTTGTTTTTAAACACGGTGACTCTACTGCTTCCCTGGGAATCCTGTTCCAATACTCTTTCAGTGAAGAAACTTTTCCTGATATTTAACCTGAACCTCCTCTGGCACAACTTGATGCCCTTGTTCCCTCTTGTCCTGCCCCTGGCTGCCATGGAGAGTTGTAGAGAGCAATAAGGTCTTCTCTGAGCCTCCTTTTCTCCAGGCTCAACAACTCCAGCTCCCTCAGCTGCTCCTCACAGGACTTGTGCTCCAGGCTTTTCCCCAGCTGCATTGCCCTTCTCTGGACATGTTCCAGCCCTTCAATGTCCTTGTAGTGAGGGGTCCAGAATTAAACACAGGATTTGAGGTGCTGCCTCATCAGTGCTGAGTAGAGGGGACCGTCACCGCCCTGGTCCTGCTGGCCACACTATTGCTGTTACAGGCCAGGATAGCAATGGCCTTCTTGGCCATCTGGGCACACACTGGCTCATCTTCAGCCAGCATCATCCAGCTCACATCACAGTTGACTCAAATGAAACCACTAAACATATTACAACCTTCCATGCTGAACTAGCTTCTTCTTTTTCATTTGTGGAGCCAACTGGGTCCAGGAGGCATCTGTTTTATATTGGGGTTTGGCACACAGGCTCAACACATCATAACTATTCTATGATTCTACGATTTTATACTGCCCATCTGTCACTACTTACCTAATAAAATAGTACAGAAAATGAATGAAAATACAGTTCTAAACAGGAGATAAAAAACAGAGATAGGAGGAGAGTCCCTTTTTGACATATCTGTTCAGCAGTTGCTCAGAAGTGAAACAGCCAGGAAAATAATATGCTGCAATGAAGTACATGCCTTTTGAAAGGAATATACTCACTGTTTCTGCATCTACAAAGAGGGTGGGACATTCTGAACATGATGTTAACATCTGAGAAGACCTCACAAACTTGGAGCCTATTCCTCGCAAGTTGTCTCCCAAGTAACTAGCTGCATCACAGGTTAGAAAGCAGAATCTTTTCTGAATATTCTGCAAAACAAAATACAGTTTATTACATTGTTTACTCAAGTACTAGCTTCTTTCCTTTGTAAGCAAATGCCATGGTTGTTTTTCTTTGCATAATAGAGTACAAAAGAGACCATCTCTTTGCAGAGAACTGAATGACTGCTCTAGGATACTGAATAAGAGTTACTATCCTGGAGACAATGTACAGCTGGGCAGCTGTGAGACTAATTACAGAGTTCATCATAACCTACTACTGAAATACATTCTTTCTTGTAAAGATGAATCAATCTTTAAAAACCTTCTAGCCACAGGTAGCTTTTTTTTCTTGTCCCTACAGAGTTAACAGAGTTGATCTGCACACTTTTTCTGCCCATTCCGGGCATTGTTTTGTTAATATTCCATGTCAAGTGGCCAATCACATAATATAATGGACATCCTAATGCCAAACAGCAGTACGGAAAAATCAGAAAAAACCTTTTGTTTTCCCCTGTGGGAAGAACCTTCGTACTAAAACTTTACTGCTGCTTGGGAGGATTCCAGAAATACTGCACTGCATCCAGGAATTATTCTTCTCAGCAGATTTTTTTAATGTTTTGAGTCCTAAACCAGTCTAATCTTCCAGAAACATTTTAGTCCTTTCCAGTGACTAATATATAAAATGAATAAAAATAATATCTTAATCTTGAAGTAACTGAAACAATGATTTTGATAAATACCCATCAGTTTTCACTGCCCAAATATATCTCACTAAGGCCTAGTGCTCAGCAAGTAGGAGCAACATGAGAATATTTAAAAAAATAAAAATATGCAGCATTTTAATATGATTCATTCCAAGTTACCAATGGCATTTCTCTGAGGAATGTAGGTTGGGACTTGTACTGTAAGAATGCCTCACTGGAAGGAAGCACTTCCCAAATACCAATCTGGATGGCAGACACAGAAATAACCTGTTACTGCTGCTGTACTGGTGCATGGAAGTTAAGTACCTAAAATCAAGTGAGTTTAATTTAGACTTTATTGATAATGGAAGCTGTTGGATTGAACGGTTTTCTTTAAATGCTAAATAAGCCCTCACACTGTTACATAGGCTATACACTATCAATGATTAATAAAACAGTCAGAGTTCCTGTACCAATCAATTTCATAACTACTTATTTGTGAATCTCTCTTGAAAGCATCTCAACTGCCCATCTGAGCACAGTTAGGATCAGACAGACCATACTGGTTTTACTGTTTCCACCATGTTACTTCAACATGGAAATGAAGTGCTACACACCTCACTCAGCAAGCACATGGTGCAGATTCTCTGTTGCAATGAATCTGTAGTGGAGGCAAGGGGCTATCACTCATTACCACCAAACCAGATAAATGATTATTTTTCTGAGCAACTAGCAGAATCATCTGACTGATAGGGCTTGGTGACAACTGGAGATTTACTGCTGTGATGCTTTCTGGAAAGAAAGATTCACTCCAAGTCTTTGTGAAACTGTTGCTGGTAACTCTCCTGGCAAAGGAAAGAGATCTACACTGGATCTTAGCCAACAGAAAAGACCTAGCTGAGAACAGAGAAGTGGAAGGAAATTTAAAAGGACAGATTATGAAAGAGAATCCAAGAGACATTGGTTGAAAAGGACCTTGCGGAGAACATTTGATGCAACATTTAGCTCCAAGTGGGACTATTACTGACCTCAGATCAGGTCAGACATGCTTTTAACTAGCCGAGTCTTAAAATCTCCAAAGTCAGAGCTTCCTCAAGGCTCTGGGTAACCTGCTTAGTTGCTGCAATGCCCTCCTGGGACAACAGTTTGAGTTACAAACAGCTGAATTTGTAAATCTGAGGCAGTGAAGGAGACAGATTACAGAAATAATACAACTGACTTCAACACATTTAGATTTGCAGTAAAGAGCCCATTAGAAATAACTTAATGAAGAAAAGAGATAATGAGAGGAAGCCATTTCTTTAGTGGAAGAAAAAAAAAAAGAGCATAAGCACATTCTATACTACTGAAAGACAGAAAATATATTACACTATACAACTGGCTAAATCACAAATGTCTCACTTGGGCAAATACTTGGGAAAAAAAAGAGAACAGAAAGTGAAACTGCATTGAGTTGCTACTTTTGGTACTAAAACTAGTATGACAATGCAGGCACAATAAGCCGAGAGGGAGATGCCAAGTAAACTAGCAAGAGAAAGAGAGAATGTCAAGGAGTACTCCAGAAATAATCAAGAGGAAGGCCAGGGAATCACAATGGAGAGAAATAGCTACTAATAGATGCTCCTAACAAGACTGATGTGTTTCATGCCTTCTTTTGCCTTACTGCTTCCAGAAAAGGCATCTGTGTACAAGTAGCAAGGAAATATCTATGAAAAAGCAGGAGAGAACAGATCTTGTTAGCTGGGATATTTTTACATCTTTGTGGATTAGCAAAATTCATGCCATGGTAGTTACAGTACTGGGTAAAGAGATCCAGGAACCATAATAAATATCTCTGAAAACTCACAGAACACAGCATTATTTATGAAAATAACTTCCTCAGATAATTTCAGTCATGGCTTCATCAAAAGCTGACCAATCTACCACTTAGATTCAAGAACAGATATTCTTCCTCTACTCCTTTCCTTTTCAAATATTCATAAAAGCAACAATCAATCTACTGCTAAGATGATAATGGTCTTGAAGAGTGTTTTAAATTATTAAGTGTGAAACAGTGAGACTGTACTTTGCTATCCATGTATACTACTTCTCTAAATATATTTATTTTGCAATTACATGGACTACAATAAATTATCATCTCAGCTATGTTTCTGAGTGCAGACTACAGGGGCTGAAATCTATCAAGCAAGGTCTGAATGCAGTATATATTTTATGAAATGGGATTACTGTGAATAGTAATGTCAGCTGTCAACATATTATGAATAAATATATACTTGCATATCGTCACTGTGTCCATGTAAATAATAAAAAAATATTCTCAGAAAGTTTTCTTCTTAATTTCAGGTTTCCTCTCCCGGGAAGAGGACTTTACGTAACAAAAGGGCCCAATTGTGGAAGGTACTTGCTAGATCTGAAATCTACTTGTCTTGCAACTGTCTGGTCTGTCGAAAGACATTTAATTTGAGGGAATTAAAAGAGGCAGCTGTAAAGATAATCCAGAGATCTCTGAGCTCCGACTCGTTTACAGGAAAAGCCCTTCAATAATTTCAGGAATTTTAAACAAGTTTAGCACGTTGTGGGTAAACATCCAAGATACCATTAGCGTGATACAGACTGAAATGTAGGTGCCCTGGAAAATGCACTTCTTTCACTTCACCAAGTATTTAGTTGACAAGCTCCTCCAAACAAGGATTTTGTTTCACAGTCAAGTATTTTGGCAGTACTTTGCATTGCAAGCTTAGCACACGCAGGACTTGTTTCTGAAATTTCCTGTTAATGAGGGTCAAAAGTCAAAGTTGGCGGATGAGTAATAAAGTTTGACAGAGCAAATAAAATACAATTCCAGACAAGCTGAGATCCTATGGAAAAAAAAAGGGAAAATAAGACTCTCATATTTTGACCCTGAAAAGAAGAACAAATCTATTTTTATAAAGTGAAAATATGGCAGTGACTCCAGCTAAAAATTGTGACTTGTTGGTATTAATAATACCTTTTTCTTCATCCTCCAATATCAACTGAAGAAAATGAGTAGGGAATCTTCTGAACATAGGGTAAGCACAACAGCAAATGAAGTGTGTGCATACTAGGATTTTGAGTTAAACAGGTACTTTACAAGTAATGTTTAGGTTTTTAATTACATAATATTATTTATTTAGTCTTCAGAAGTGTGGCACCAGTTCCTTTTCACCTCTTCAAAGAGAAGAATCAAGGACAAGTATGTCTCTGAACAGTCAGACAGGGCTATAAACCTCTAGGACTGAGGTTAAGATAGAAAAGCTGACATCATGAATAAACACAGAACTAACACACAAGTCAGCACTGGGTTTTGTTTCTTCCAAATAGTTATTTATCAGTGTTTAAAAGGATGCCTATAAGACACTCATATTTACAGTGGCATAATGTTTAAAGGAGGACAATGTGCAGTAGAAAAGACATTCGACTCCAGTGGAGCATGGAGAAAACACGAAGAGATTCTTACTGTAGGATACTTCTTTCATATCAGGTTAGTCTTAGATGAATGAAAAGATCTTGAAACGATGTATTTATTAGCAGGCTACCCCTTGTTAATAAAAAGGTGTGTACTTTGAGATCACAGGTACTTAAACTTTGCAGAAAGTTACCTGGCTACTGCTTTCACTGCTGGAGCATGCTAAACATCCTGCAGCTGCAGAAGAAACAATTTAAAAAGGCTTTAAAACTAATTACAGGAAAAACTAAACAGTCATTCTTTAGAACAGCTTGTACATTTGACTCTTTCTTTTTTTATCTTTTTGTAAGATTCTTATCTTTGCAAGCATACAGTTTTAGAATGGAGAACTGTATTTCTAGTCTTCAGACTCAATCTCCAGAATTTATGTTACATGATGGCAGCTGAGTATTTACATTCAGATGACTAAGTAAAAACTATTTAATAATGCTGACATTTACATGGACACACTCAGATTTCAAGAGTTTAAGATAAAAGAACAGATTAACAATAGTTTGAGATCAAAAGTGCTATTTCCTTGTGTCTTGCAGCTACTGTTTCTGCAGTCTGTTTGTAAAGTACTGAAGTAAACACTCTTTAAAGTGGATCTATATTTTGCAACATGACCTCCAAACCTGCAGGTATGAGATACATAGTATTTCATTACAAAACTGGTCACAGAAGACAGTTCTGTATGAAAATGTAGTACAGCAATTCTGCAGTATGCAAAATTACAATGGTTATATATACATCTAGTAGCTCATTACTGGGGCTGCTGTCAAGAACTACTAATTACCACACACAAACATTATGATTTTGCATCTTGAACTTATTTTCTCACCTTAAACAGGGAAGAGAACACATGAAATGTATAAACTGCACAGGAACCATCAGAGTCACACATGAGCTGGTTGATGTGACTACGCCAGGCTTCTTCTGCATCATCACATGCTGCTGGCTGAAATGCAGCAAGGATGGCGGAAAAAAATGGTGAGGGAGGAGGGGAGGCATTTCGATCAACATCTCCAAAACTGAAGGAAAAAAAAAAAAATAGGTGATGAAAGGAGAATGCCAAGAAAGTGGCAGATAAAATATGCTATAACAGAGAGATAAAACCACCGGACCAATTACAGCACCTTTCTAAAAACATTCATGAATTTTCAAATTACTTTTGAAGGCTGACAAGATGTTGGCAACAATGAGAAAAACCTCCAAATCAGAATCCCTGTCTTCAGGCGACTATCATCTGTCTTCCTCCATCCCAGAACACTTGAATTGTTTTCTTGTACCATCATTTGGAGGAAGAAGGCTAAAATTTCACATGAGAATAAAGCTCTCTCTCTGTCTCTCCCTCCCCAGGCTATCTGCAGCATCTAAAATCTGAAAGAGCTCCAGATGGTATGTAAAAAAATCTTAAAGCCTTTCTATAACATATACTGGGGTCCAGCCACACTCACCAGCAGGCTTAAGAACATATAGTTGGTATTTTTAACAATATTGAGATTTTCTTTCCTGAGAAATCAGAAGGATGAATACACACCTGATTTGTTGAACAGGCACCTAAGTAATATCTCCATTAACGCAAATATTTTAAAATCCTTCTTTTTATTTTAATTAAGCCTATTACATGCACAATGTCTGGCTGCATAGATGTATGTAAACAGTGTATCTTGTTTTTCCTAGAAGGAAAACCTTGGTTTTGTTTTGCCTTTTTTTTTTTCAGTTGTATGATAATTATGGAGGTAATTAGGGTATTCTTATTGCTCCACACTCAAGAGAATTTTGTAACTCCGTTGGCCAAAACATCCATTTAATTAACTATCACTCTGTTATCACTTCGTTGTACATTGTAAAAGAACTTGTGTGAACAACAGCACATCAGAGTACCTAGCAAGAGCAAATTGCTCCAGCCTGTCAGCTTTCTCTTCAGTTTCTGTCATATCCAGACTAAGGCTATCACTGCATTCAAATGCTCCAGGGAGTTCATTTGTAGACCCTGAAAGGTCATCTTCATGGACTGCTATATCTTGTTCTTCAGGTACAGCTTCAGCCTAGGGGAGTGAATGATGATGTCTTAGAAAACAGCAAATTAGCAAGTTCACGCCTATAATAAATAGAAAGCATTTAATGAAAAAACCCACCTGACAACATGTTAAACTGCACAGATATAAAGCCACAGGTTATAAATGACATGAATCAACTTTCACTTCTTCAAAAATACTGTATTTGTTAAACTTCCTGTCTTGGATAAAAATTATTTTTAAGGCATTTTTTCAACTTGTCTGCAAAGAATTTCAGATTCTAATGCATGTGGTAACATAGCAAGGAAGTAATTTTTCAGGAAAAACAATAGGGCTCCTTTCACTGTCAGGCTGTCCTTGTAACTTAACATTTTATAGTGTCCAAGAGTGTACTAAAGCCTCTCAGAATATATTGAAAACAATCACTGTCTGGAAGACTACATGCATGTTCAGAACTGGGAATTAATTTTAACATGTCATTTACATTCAAGAGGAATCTGAAGCATTCTAACTGGCCATTAAAAGGATTATGCTTCATTTCCTTCCTTTTTCATCTATCAGCACCTAAAGCTCTTGATTTCTTTTTGAAACATTCCAATTCCTCTTGCATTTTTAGTCTGAACAAGTTTTGTTTCAGTTTAAATCTTTTGGCTTTTGTCTGCCTCATCCACAGCATCCAAAGCAGTTCCTGTAGGGATGACTGCAGTGGGTTGCTCACACCTTTGTGTACATATGCCCATGTGCATGTACATACATGTGTTGGGAATTAATAGGGATGGAAATCTGTTTCAAGTGGAATTAAATAAGAAAATGGGCCTCTGCAGTTTATCAAGTATGCTTGGATTCTACAGATTAATTAAGCGGATTTGTATTTGTAAAAATTAAACAACATTTGTAACAGAAAGGACAGGATCAGAAATTAGGCAGAACCTTTTGGTTTGCTTTGTTTTCTAAGCAAAAGAGATAGGAATATTCCTCAGTTCAGGGTGATGAAATGAATCAGAGCCCAAACTATCTTGGAAAGAGAAATGCAAACTATATGGCTGAATTATCAGAATAGGAACCAATGCACCTGGTAAAAAGTGTAAATGTTTCATGCTTATTCAAGAAGTAATTAGTAGTAACCACCTTCAAATATTAAATATTAGCTTTAAAGAACCACTGCAGTTTCTTCACTGCAATGACAGAGTTTGTAGGAGGAAAACAAATTTTGATGGGATACAGCAAGGGAGGAAGGAAGAGGAAGCAAACACCTCCCACCCACTGGAGTCTAATATGACGCCCCAAAAGCAAAATAAAAAGTGAACTTTGAATATTCATGAAGGATTGTAGTACACTTCCACAAATCTGTGAGTTTAGATAACCTGAAAAATACATAACATAGTATCATCTGAATTTTTGTAATCCTCATAGAATTATCCCACTATCTTTAATAGAAAATAAGTTCAACTAATTTAATGCTGTTAACAATAACGCCTGGATTTTGGCATTGAAACATCTAGGAAGAGGCTACATAACCAGTCTGTTTCTCTCAACTGCTGTATCTATTTAAAAGTTGAGATGATATTTTTGTTTTTGCTTATGATGCAACAACTAAACATTCTGCAAACCAATAAAAAGTAGAAAATATTTCCTTTGCATCGATGACACCTCATCAGCTCTCTGAAAAGAAGAATTCAGAGGAAGAGAGAAACAGGAAAGAGCTCAGATTTTGTGTTACAAAATCAAGTAAAAATTATTTAGGTGTAAGTTTCAAGTTTTCTGACTAAAAACTGGATAACTTCTTCCTTACATTGACTCCAAATTATTTTGAGTAAAAACACAGAAGTATGCACACCTGAAGAAAATAGCCTTGAGGCAAAAAACCCCACCAATAAGGCATTCTGTGCTTATCAATTCAATCACCTTTATAACAGTGGTAACCTGGGCTATATTTTACACCAATAACAAACCTGTACCAGGACTAGTGGAATTTGCCTGTCAATTCCACAAGAAACTGCTCTGATTTTAGATTCTTCACTTACTGACTTATTCCAAAGCTTTTATTTTTTGATGAATATTGGTACATGGGACATTAAAGAGATTTTGACAGTAAAGATTCCAAACCCCCAGACATACACTGAACTCCTAATCTGTGATTTGTAGTTCTTAATGTACACACCAACAGCTACTGCAGCTGGAAGCATGAGATCAGCTGCAGTCACCACCTGCAAATGTGTCTGTTCTGAGTCCTGCTTCCTGAACTGAAATTCTGCCAACTTCTGCTGTTTATGCTTGTTACGTGGTTACTTGTCTACCAACAGTTGTTTTGACAAATGATAATGAGTTTACCTTCTCCACAACCACTATTTGGAGAGGTTCCCCTCCTTTCCTATCCTTACACACACTTCCCTCCTCCCCCCCTCCTGTCCTTTCTTCCTATTGCAGCGGTTTCTGACACAAACAATTTGTTCAATATTCAGCAGAATTCCAACCTCCTTTTCTATGACCTCTTCAGTAGAAGTTTCAATTACTTCTGAAACATGCACTGCCTAACAGTATCAATTTTTTGTGTGGCTGCATTTAGATGGGGGCAAAGACAAGAAGGAAAGCCAACGATTACAGAAGATATATTCTTCCCCTGCCCCAGTCTCATACACTGCTCTTTCTGCAGAGGTCACACAATTCAGACAGGACAGAGAAGCTTTACTGACATAAGCCAACAGTATCATCAAGCCACTAATTCGCACACACCCCCCACAACCCAATTATATTTCTGGAGAGACAGTGAAAGGAGTAGATTCACCTCATCTCTCATGAACAACTATTGTCAAGCAGAAAATTAAAGAAACCATCCCCACATTGATAATGATTTACCAACCTTGTTCTGTCTTCATCTTCAGATACCATTCTCTGAAATACACTGTGCTGAACATGGTTGTTGTATCCTTGCAAATCCTGCCTCCCCACCCCCAGGATGGTTTAATATTGCGGTCATTTAAAATTTCTGTGTGTCTGCCAAAAGGCAACTACTGAATCCAGGGCACACAACTGTACAATAGGTCCCCACATACAAAAATATTTCAGAGAATACACGCATACACCCACCACATGAGCTGGCATATCATTCTTTTAAATCAGCATGAAGAACAAAAGAATATTGCCTTGGAGTTGTAATTTGTGGCCAGTTGATGAATTTGTCTTCCAATGAGCTTGTAGTATATTTTGGTGCATATGTAGTGCAACATACTTAAGAAACAATAAATAAAATCTCTTAATGAAGAAAGTAGAGTTTACCTAATGAGTAAAGTAGAAAGGAAATGGTATGAAAGTGCAGTAGTGCATGAATGTATTGTACTCTGCCATTACACAGAGGAAGCCAGAATGTACTTGATTTCACAGACCAAACCCTTCATAAAAGTGCAAACAAAAAAAAATTAACAGTATTATATAAAATACAGTCCAGTTGGGAAAGAAATAAAAAAATGTATTCACCTTAGCTCCTTCAGACACCTGGAGATTACTCATATCAGGCAAAGACACATCAAAGCTGGATGTTCCCATGTTAAAATGATGAGGGTCTGCTGAGGTTGTGTCACATGATGTAGAAAGTGAGTCAATATGATTTGCATCCTCAGATGGGGAAAGATTTATAATCTGTTTAAAAGACAGCAAAAGCACAGAAAAATTGAGCATACAGCCACCCTACAACATGCTGCTTTCATGAACATGCAAAGCAGATAGTGTCTTAAAGTGCAGTGACAATGGCTCTCTTAGTTTGCATACAGACACAACCCTTTCAATATTTCTGTCATAAAAATTTTATTAAAAGTATCCCAGAAATTGAACAATAAAAATCTGACTCTGCTTACCAGCCTGGAGTCTTGTTCTATTTCTTTAAGCATTTAGTACATCAGAAAGATTTACTATTGGCCAATTGTCAAAAATTGTCCCATAGTAAAACAAGGCAAATAATAAGATCTGATGTTTCCTGTGTTTCAAACTCTGCATTAAAATTCCTGTTTACCTTTGCAAATAAGGGAAAATGTACCCACCAATTTCAGCTCATTATATTGCACCTGGGCAGAGGAAACTAAAACCCCAGGTTATTTAAAACCACCACTCTGCCTTTTCCTAAATTTGAAGTTTGCAACTTACCAGGTCCGAGTTCTCCAAGATTTGGCTGGTGGTCAGGTCCTCCTCCTCTGATGACTCATCAGAGTCCTCATGGTTCATTTTGTTCAGGCTGGGTGTGCTCCCTGAGAGCTGGTTCTCTTCCATCAGCTGCATGTCACACTTGTCCAGGCTGTCCAGGGACCGTCTGCGCACTCCCCAGTTGAAGTTGTCCATGCTCTCACCCTGAAATCAGACAGAGGGTGAGCTTTCTTGATGTAAAACTAATCATATGCTAACATCTGATCAAAGTTAGCTCCAGAAATAGGTTTATGTAAAAATATTGTAAAAACTTTAAATAAGCATTATCTTGTTTGTTCACCTGGAGATAAGATCAGAAGCATGGAAATGGCAGTTACATGAACTTCAGTCTTTTCAGTATTAGATGTTTTTCATGCATTGGCTAATTAAAGAATTTGGTTTTGTAAGTCTACATATACACACTCCTCAATACCAGTAGAGCAGTGACACGCAAAAGAAAAGTTTGAAAGCAATTTTAAAGGATTTTTTCATGATGTTTAAAAGTATTAGAAGCACAGTTCATACCAATGGTTCAATTGCAAAACTTAGGTTAAAGATTTTAGGTTCTTTATATACATAACCATAATGGTGAGTAGATTTGAACAAAACCTTGCTTTACACAAAACATGTAACAACTTAAGCGGCACACCTTTTAAACTTTTATTCTAGGCCCATATTGCTTATTTTTGAATCTACTTGAATTATTTGAATCTGTATTTTGAAAATAGCTTTATAAGCATTGCCTGATATCTCACATTTTAAAAAGGACACAGTCAAATGGACCAAACATTTTATATTTATCAGAATTTCAGTTCTGATCCCACATGCAGTTACACAAAGCTGAGTGTGTTAAGCAAATTGTATAACCACTTGTTAGGTTGGTGAACTGATAAAAAGATCACTTGATTTCTTTCATGTATAAAAATGATAATTAGTTTTCCATCCTTTTCCCATTTATTTACTTTATATATTTTCCAGTGGACTGTATGCCTTTTCCCTGATTGCAATAATCTCTTGCTCCCTTCCTAAGTCTAGGCAGGTGCCTCTCTGGCAAATGCAGGACCTTATCCTCAACTGCTCCTGCCATGGACCTGCAGAGGCAAAAGGGGCCTTACACAGCAAGAAAGGACTCCCCAGAAGCATTCATATTCAGTTTTGGGTACTTTATCTAGGTGAAAGCCCTCAGTCCTGCAACAACATGGGAAGGAAATTTATAGAGAAAAATGTTTACTTTTAAGGTTCAGGGCTGCCTGTTGTAAACAAGACTCTGTAAGTTGCAACACTCTTAAAAGAGCAAGTCAACTGAAGAAAATTCAAGCTGACCATGATATTTTAAATATTAATTTGAAAAAAAATATAGTTCTGACGAAAAAATAATATTATCAAATAACTGATTATGATTTTTTCCTGGGTTTATGTATATTGAAATTATGTGCAATTATTGAGAAACAGGTGTCAGTTCAGTAAGGTCCTTTAAGCAGAGTCATGATTTTAAACACTTGAGTAATTGCCATTTAGGACTACTTAGATGTTTACTGAATGGGGACAAAACTGCATAAAGTGCAATGGATTAAATGGCAATCTTATCTCCTTAACAATCAACAAACTTGCACAAATTGATCTTATTTTGCATCATTACTATTTAATGCAATGGACGGTGGAATTTGAATAGAAAGAGGGGAAGTTCAGTTTTGTGACACTAAGCTCACTGTTTCATGAAAAAATATGATGAAAATAGAAAAATATATTTTTTAGGGAAAAATACAACTCTTGCAATTCACAAGAACATTTAAAACTAAGGAATGCACTACAATCAAGAGAAAATGAACATGAAATAATTTTGAAGCCTGACACATTACTGGAAGAACCCTGTGTTTTCATCCTGGGACTGGTATGATAACTGTAGTTTTGTGTGGAAAGAGAACAGAACACACATAAGATTTAAGAAGTCAGGCCTCTTTAAATTATAAAAATGACATTTCTGTTCCAAGCTATTTATTTTAACAAATTCTTGTCCCTCCTCCCCCCACAAAGGCTGGAGGACACATGAAGCAATGAGACATCCTCCACAAACACATCAGTTACTGAAGTAACAAATGACAAAATGGCATAAATAATCAAGCATGCAAAGATGACTGTCATTACACCCTGATCCTCATGATGCCTAGTAAAGCCATCAGTAAACTCAGCAGCCCATCTCTATGCGAATATCTCCATTTGCAGTTTTATTCTGCAAAACCTTAAAGAAGGAAGCCAGTAAAAAGAAGAGAAATAAAGGGGACATTTCCAGGGCGTGCAGTTAGAAGGGGTAGTGAATTAAAAGTGAGGGGAAAGGGTAAAAGAGATGAAACAGTAAAACTCAAATACCCATAGCATTTGGATTAGCATAAGTTTGCTACAGGGGCACCCAGAACCATACTGAATTTAAACAGGAGGTCAGCACAAGTCTATGAAGATGGAGTTGTGGTTTTTGTAGTCTGTTAAGCAATCTTTCTTTCACAGTTAACAAGAAAGAGCAAAGATGGATTTGAGAGGTTGTTAATTTTTATCTACAGCAGGAGCAAAGCCATCTCCCATCTGAAAAGTCACCAGTGATAAACATCAACTCAGAGGAAAATAGTCACATGTTATAAATGTGTCTGGCCATCAGTGAGCAGGTACCACACAGAACTTCCCACAGCTACCACCCTCTGGTAGAGGAGCAGATGTGCCCTTGCAGCTACTTCAAACTTTTCAACAGCCCAGGGGAAAGGAGAGACAGAAAGGAAAGTAATCCTGTGTGGGGGAGAGCAGTAAAGTTCCTCCACAGAGTCAGTAAGAATCATGCAAAACCTCTTTCACACAAGTTTTCATCCTTACTGTGTAGACAAAGTATGCACAGTTAATGGAATCATTCAAATATTGTAGGGCATAGGCAGAAGTATTGTGGAACTACACAGTGAGACACTATTTCCATATGGATGTATCTCTTACAGCACAGGTATTTTGAGACAAAGATTTTTTGGGGGGTTGTGTTTGCATAATAACTGATGTACATACCAGCAGAAACAAATATGCAAAATTCTGTGATTGCTGATTCTGTATCATATGTACAACTCATTAAAATTCTCTATCATTTCAGTTCTCTCTATACATTGATAAACTTAAAATTTAGGTCCAAAACTGGCAGTGACTGATGTGTCTTTTGAGTTTTCCCCACAGGGTAAATGAGTCCAGAAAATTTGGTAGGACCATACAGCTGTATTAAATTAAGGTGTAGGAATTAGTTTATTTATTCAATTAAATTCAGTCTCATAGCAAAAACTTAAATTGTCTTAGGTCTCAGACATCAGCTTTAGCAAGATGTTTACAGTAGACAATAAGCCACAACAGAAAAGGTAGAAATTACATATAATTTCTACAAAAAAATGGCCCGAACTCTATAAATACTGAAGTTTCTACACATTAATCATGCACAAAGATATCAAAAGGAAAAAGGACTCAATTTGAAAAACAGTGATACTAGAATTAAGATGTTACAAAATTTGTGAACACTGTCGAGCATGTCAAAACTGAACTTAAAATGAAGCAGAATTTTTGAAGAAGACCTCAAAAATATTTCTTATACAAGACAAAAAATGAAGCACCTGTGAGAAATTCAAGCTCACACACACACACTCACCTACGCACACACTGAAGGGGGGAGGCAACAGCAAAACTATGATGTTATTCTACAATATAAATTTGCAAGAAGGCATAACATATGCTGGCACATCTGAGTTCAAGTAGCATTCTTACCTGAAGTTCCTGAGTAGCAGATATAACAGATAGAAAAACAAATAGAAAGAATCTATGTAAAATTACTGCATTAAAGACATCATAGACAAACATTTGCCTACAATTTTAACAAATATTATCACAGAAACTTCAACTCTTCTGGATATCTTTGAAGTTTGAAAATAACTATTGCTTGCTTTCACATCTTTAGGAAATTTCAAACAAATGCACCTTGTGGTCTGGGGATGATCCGAGCATCACTGGCCTGTTTAAATCATATGGGGTTTTTTTGAAAGACAGATGTTGCTCTTGCTAGCTTAAGTTTTCTAACAATTTTTTTTTCATGTTTATGAATATACCAAATTCAGATATGACATAAATGATAACAGTTTCAACTCTGGCATTAGAGAAGTAGCCTTCTACACCAGGCCTGAATTTCTTTTTAAAACAGTAGTAAGTCAAGTCTGAACTAAACTTTGGAGTGCAACCCATGGCAACTTATAAATCACCAAGTAAAACTTAATTTTTTTTAATTTTACTTCACATAAAAACAGAGAAGCTTAGTATCTGTTTCATGACCAACTTAAGATGGTTAGCATATCAATTAGTTTAGGCCTTGGTCTTGAAGTTGGCCATATGTATAAAAAAATAACTTTGCAGAATCACAGTCCATGAAAGTAAATTAATTTTAAAAGGAATTGTTCTGCACAATTATATATACTCTCTATATGGTTTTAACTGGTGAAGAGAAAGAAGAAATTCCTGAATTTCAGTGGGCAAAAAATTATCAAGTGATGTTCAGTCAAAATTGCAGACCCAGATCCTTGTAATATCTTGAAAGCATTTAAGACACATAAACCACTGCAGCCAGCATATTTCTGCCAAACAACCTGGCATTATTGTTTTATCATTTATGCTTGTTTGGAACATTGAAGCTCCTTCGATATTTGTCTAATGTATTTTCAACCATTGCTGCCAACTATCCTTTTGGTTTATTTTTTTATTCTTCCTTAGCAAAGTCATGGGCATCTGTGAGCCAAGATTACTAATCTTGATACAGAAATTCCTGACTTTGAAAAATAAGGACTTTGGGACATTTTTTTCCCATTCTTTTATCCTTTCTCTTCATTGGGAAAAAAAATCAGATGTATATGAGTTCACACCCGAGTGTGAAATTATTTTACTACTGTAATACAAATAGGTAGAAAGATTACTATTTCTTCCGGTGCACATGTTGTTCTCAGGGCTAAGAGTGATAAATGAGGGAATTCCTACAAAAATCAAGTCCAGATTATGACAAGTTATTAAACTCTTAGGTTTGCTAAACACCTGAGCCTTAGGTCTTTCAAAAGAACTATCAGTTTCTGAACTTTTAAACAGCAACAAAATTGTTAGACTTGTTTGGCAACAGGTATTAATTTTTGGCCAACCAAATAGAAAGAAATACCCCACGTTTGACATTAGCAAGGCTAAAGGGTGTAGCCCCCAAAAATTTATCAGATCTCCAACTCTTTCCCTTCAGCAGTTTCATCTCAAGGTGAGCTGACAGGCTTCACCTGTCAAGACTTGATCTGGGTGCTTAGGATTTTGTTTAGCTCCTGCATGAGACGATGAAATCACAGACACCTCAGCAGAGTGGAAGGTACATCCCTAAGTGATTTCATCGGCAGTTGCAGGAATAACAGAAGCCTGAAGGCCTGAATTAATGTTTCGGAGGGTTCCTTATGAACCAACAGCTTTGGAACAATTTCATTTTATATGTTTTTAATCAGCAAATATATATATTTCGTTTGAAAATTTAGATTTTTATAAATTGTATTTAAAATAAGTTCACTTAAAAGTAAATTCACTAAAAGGTTCTAGAACAGACACTATTTTCCAGTAACAGTTGTGCAGTGTTTCCTAAAGTAGATTCAGAAAGGAAGGGTGTGGTAGTCTTTTTACTGTTTTGCTACTGAAATAAACACTAAGTGAACATCATAAATAATCTGAAATTAAAACTATTTTTATAGCTAAATAGTTAAAGTTTTATGTTACAAGAAGAGAAGCATTTAGCAGAAGGAGTATAAAAGTTTCAATAAAGAAGCTGTTTCAGAGAAAATATACCGTACCTCCCCATCTTCCAGCTCAACATCTAGGAAATCAAAGTCCCTAAAGACTCTGAATTGTTGTTCACTGTTTGAATCATCCATGTTCTCCTGCTCCCTTGTTCCGTCTTCTGAAGAGACTAAGCTCGTCTGGTGCTCAATCAGATCCAAATCACCACAGGAAGAAAAAATCACCTACAATTCAAAGAATTTCTTTTGTTACAAACTGTTCCCTCTGGTTGTTTCTTCCTAAAAGCTGTAATTGGTTATTCAGAAGACTGTATTTCCAGTACACACCTAATTCCTTTACTGAGTATTTTTAGAACACTCTTTATTATTTATGTTGGACAGGTGCCTTCAGATTAAACTTGTACAAAGAAACAACTTCATACTGTGGGAACACATCCAAGAATATTACAGCTACCTCCTAATGGCTGCAGATTGATGTTGCCTGGAAGTTTGTACACATATATAGGAACAAAATTCAGAGAACTTAGCAGAGATAATACTGTAAAGAGGATGACACAGTAAGTTCATTAAAAAAAACCCCTTCAGTTAACAAGTTGTTAAAAAATATGTCAAGATTAGAAAAAACAACAAGCTATAATTTTTTTTTTCCTACTGAGTATACTTGTATCTGCAAGTTAGTTGCAAAAATTAAACAGTTCCTGTCTTGCAGAAACAAAGGACCTGTTCTCCATAATACAAGTGACATACACCATGTTCAAATACATTCAGAAATTTTCCTTTTTCTGTAGAAAATATTTAGTAACTATTTTAAGAGTTTCCCACCCTGGGTAATCAATCACCCTTTTCCTGGCATCAGATAATATTAATATTTAAAGAGTAACATCAGAACTACTGTCTAACGATAAAATCAGACACACACAACCTTTCCCCTCCCAAGTTTTTACTTTATAAACGTTCTGGATTGGTAATACAGAGGTCATTACTCTCTACCCACTGAGATGGCATAAGCAAAACCTACAGCATCACAGATTCTCACAGGAAAACCACACATAGCTCTGAAAGGGAATCTTCTTTAAGTGAAAGGGCCATTCACTCCCTGGTCCATATGCTGAGAAACACAGCCTGAGCCAGTACAAAGGATAATGACAGCAGTGACTTCGAAACTATGCAAATCTAGTCAGAAACTCTGGGAAATACTGTTCTGCACTTTCCATGCTTACGAACGATGAAATAAAAAACTGGTCAATACAAGGCTACTTACTGAAGGGTTTTTACTCAGCCCAACTTCCTGACCACACAGGGAAAGGACATGCACCAGCTTTTCCTTTGTCCTTTTCTAGAAAACAAAATGTTTCTCAAGTGAGCATTTTTTTTAACCATCCATTCTCCCTTTGGCTAGAAACACACATTAGCGATTTTTAATTAGGAGGAACCAACTAAAGAATTAGTCATTAAATGCTCAAAGGATTGCTTTCAGAGCAACTATGCATCAAGGAGACATAAAAATATCTGTTAATGATTTTGCTGTTTATTATATTTAAATTAGTCTATAAATTCAATTGAGTATAATAAGGAAACATTGGATCATATGCATCACTTAAAAAAGACAGTTCAGAAGCCTAAAATTAAGCACATGCATAATTTTCGTTCTGTAGAATTGGGCCTGAGTCACTGCTATATAACCTGCTACATCAAAAAAGCGAAAAGAGCAATAAATATGTTTATTCTGCATGGCTTTAACTTGCAGATAATCAAAATCATTAAGGTAATCAACTATCGCTTCTAGGAAAATTGTTCTTTGCATTCAATATCCCAAGAAAACAACTTTTAAAGTTGCACAAGCTATCTACCCACTCTCCTTGCTAATATCTGAACTCATCTGTCATTTTTACTTAAATCTGACCTAGACTTAAGCAGTCTTAAAGAGATGCATTTCCTGCTAGCTGAAAGAAAACCAGCTCTGGGATAAAAGACGGACATAACTCAGTCCTTTTTTGAGTCCAAGGACACTCAGCACACAGGGTCAGATGCCCTGTTGTCTCTGCCCCAGCCAGCCAGGAGCACTGCACAGGGCACAGTGGGCACAAGCATTTAAGGACCCAAGTATGCACGGATTCAGCTGCTCTGACTGCAACTTGCTAATGAATAGGGGGCTACCTACCTGAGAGTACTGGGGTCTCTTCCAGCTCACAGGAACAAGGACATTGGAGTTAGATCCTGATGAGGTTGAAGAAGTACTTCGGGTGACAGCCATTGCCCTGGGTTTACCATCTCGCCCAGAAGAACTCTGCAGCTCATCATACCGTCTCCCAATAACTGGAGTCTTAAATAAAGAGTAATTATTCAGTAGCACCCTGCTTCAGGACAAACTTTTAAGAACCACATTGCTTCAACTGAAGGAAAGATTATTTTGAAGATCATATACCGGGATAAAACAAGGAGTGCAGCAAACTTCACATCATTTAGTATGTTTCTTAGCAGCCAGAACTTATGTTCATGGATAGATAAAACTCAAAGCAACTGTCACTAGTTCCTGACATAAGAACTAGCAAAAACCCCAGAAAGTTTATAAAGTTAATTTCAAATCTGCACTTCTTGCATATTTTTTTTCCCCCAAAGTGTGTTGAACACTTTGGCCCTTTTCCAACAGGTATTGAAATGCTTTCTTCGATTGACAATAGGATGGCTCAGCATTTTCTAGAACTATACTGACAGGAAAGCAAAAAGTACCGCATGCCTTTTTATGCTTGTATTTCTTTTTAACCTCAACAGCTCACTATTATCTATATGAAATAATACAAAATGCTGCAAACAATTCTGTAGCTTCATACAATACAGTGAGTTGTCCATTAAAGTCAATAGGACCATTCAATTCTATAAAATTACAAGGTGCACAGGATTTGTAGGATAAAGACTGCTATAAGAGAGTCCAGTTAGAAGTCATAATTAAGGTGTTAAGTAGCAAACTACAAAAAGTACCTCTGAGATATCAAAATGAAACTCTAAAGTCTTCCCTGGTAGCTCCTTGGAGGCACTGTTCCACACTCGATGTATTTCCATTTTTGAAAGATCACTATGTTGATAGGAAGGCAGAACTAAACTGGCGGAACGAGAAACTACCAATTTCAGGATATTCAAAGCTTCTCTCCAGTGAATGCTCTAGAAATAATATATTTACTCAGCAATCAGAAAGCAAGATTCACACACATTCAGGATTATTTACATTTTACAGTCATATTTTTTACCACATAATTAAAATGTATTCTTTGTCTCTCTTGTCCAGTGACAAGGTGTGTAATTGCAGAATAATTTCAACAACAGGGACCAAGACTTGTCTAAGGTGTCACTCTTAGTGAACTGGCCTGCAAGCTGGGAGACCTGTAGACAAAGACAACTTGGCAGAGGATTTAAAATCTCCTACCTGAATGCCTTAATCAGTATGAATAAATATAAGGGTCATATCAGAATCCCCATTCAATAAAAAAAGTGATTTGACACAAGTTTTTGCCTCTGTGAATTCCTAGTACTCCCATATATTTTTCACTTGTCAGGAATTAAGTACAGAGGTCTCTGAAGAGAAATGCTTATGCTACATCTCCATTGTGCTAATAATTAAAGAACGGTCCCTCAGGCTCTGGGTGGTATTAAGGTTTCTCCGAGGTACTCCAAGGCTGAAGCCTAACCCTTCCCCACAGTGAACACACAGCTGGGCATCTTCTCCAGGGATGCACAGGCTATGAGGCATCAGGGTGTTTATAAATGTCATATCTCACCAGACACTTGAAGCCCTCCCTGCTAATCTAGTCATAAATTCTTATGCAGAAAATAAACTTACAATTGATTTAAATGCTGCTAAGTTCCTATAGGAATATAAAAAAAGACATGGTATTTACCTGTACATATTTTTCAATGGTTTTTAGCACTTCCATGTTAAACTGCTTCACAGGAATAGCTGACAGGTCCATATAACTAAGAAGACTGTAGATCATCTGCAAGAGGGACTGTTGCATACTAGGAAGGCCCTTTTCTAGTAGCTGTTAAAAGAAAAGTGAATATAACAAAATTTTGAGACATTTCCTCTTAAGTAAAAAGCTGCTAGTTTCACAAACACCAACTGTACTCTTTGTCTCTCTTCACTTACCGATTTTGGAATGCCATTTTACAATAATTTCACAATTGATGATGATACAGGCATGAAGTAAAAAAGAGCTTAAGTTAGGAGCCAAATGCCAGCCGTCTTTATTTTATATATGCCTGCCCTAACTTATCCAGAAAACGCATTCAGCAGTTGAGTAAACTGACAAGTAAAATTTACACTGTAATTGGGTAAGCACATCCAATAAAAACAGGGGATGATCTTTTTATGTCTACATTTGTTGGAAGTCAGTGAGAAGAAAGAAAACATGCTGAAGAAACAAAACTACTACTATTCACACATCAATAAATATTTATCAAATATACTTCACTGCCAGTGCTCACTGGCTGTGTCAAAGAAAGTTTTTCTCTTTAGGAGGACGTGGAGCCCCATGGCTCTCTTACTGTACAGGAGTAAAAAAGGCTTGATCCTGGAGTTTTCAGACACTTGAGTGTAGATCCTGGAATACCACTATGAATCTTGGAAATGTAACTATGCTCATACATATACGAGACAGTAATTGCAGAAGCATACAGCCAGCCATGATTTGTTAGTATATGTATGAAATATCTCAGCTGAAAATCTCCTGGAAGGCAGGATGTTCTTTCACTGGTGACAGGCACTGGCCCACCCCATAAATTTCAGAGGCAATCAAATGTTATTGCTGGAGGTTACCAGAGCCTCAATACCAGACACTATCCCCACAATTCATGCTGACAAAAAAGTTCTAACACTGGCTACTAGAGTTATTAGAATCTAGAAAACAACTGCTTATAAAAACTCTGAGCTGCCTCATGCCTTCCATCAGAGAAAAATTCAGTTCTTATCCTAGTGGACTTTACTAATTTTTTAGATATCCTTCTAAGGATATAGATGGATAAGGCCTCTCCTTTTATTAAATTAGAATGTTTTCCAGCAGTGAAAATGGAACCTATCTTATCCCACTAAACACCTTCTGATTTATTTCATCAGCAAAAGTGAGTAGCAATTAGTGATTCATAAAACAAAGAGAGCAAATTCCATTTACAACACATTTAAAGAAACTCATTACAGCTAGATATAGATATTCCTCTACAAATAGTAAGAATTTTTAAATTAAAGGTACTACATGGCAACGTGTTTCAGCCCTTAGGTACCTTCAGCCCCTCAGATTGAGATTCAGCCCTTCATTGAGAGAGAAAATATGCTTAGAAATTCTTCTTCAAAACAGGGTTACCAAGTTTTTTTCTGCCTTCTTTAGGATCTTGCAATGGAAAGTTTGATTCCTGGGTTGCCAATAGTTCATGTGATCCTGCACATCAGCCAGGATACCATTTCAGTGTAGGATTAGAAAAAACTATCTGGATGACAGAAAGAAATTGCTTTGTTCTCTGACAGAGGCTACTGCATCAGACAATCCCCTTCAGGACAGGCAAAGGACTTCTAGGGAAGTAATAAAAATTTTGTCTCAACTGCTGTTTAGAAAGTTATTATAGGAACCTTAAGTCTGAAAGTTTCCAATTTCCATTACAGTTTGTATAAATTTGTTGTCAAAAGATTTGAATATATGTGGTGGTTGGTAGTCTAAATGTGAACTTAAATACATAATGAATTCGTAATAAGAAAGAATATTTTGGGTTAAAGAAAGAATAGCAACCTTAACATGCATTTAGTTCAACATAAATTCTGTGGCTGCCAGAAGTAACACAAATAGCAGCAAGATGGAGTTGTGATAACACATCATTTGGATAAGAGGATTCCAGGACAGAGAGTTTCCACTGTATTTGTAAGAAGAAATACAACTGTTCTTAGAATTTATCTATATTTTTGACTCTTGTACATATGACCTTTTTTGAAGAATTGTGGATTCCTCTTTTGTGTGCGGCTCCTATTGGGGTCTTATCTGGGTTCAGGAACCCACATTGTGTTAGCAACACTTGCCCCCTTCCTGAAGCAGCAACTAACCCAGAACTAAGTGGAGAAGAAAGCCTTCTCTTTCAAGGGCTGCAGGAGACAGTTCCTTTTGCCCCTCCCAGTGTGGGAGTGTGAAGAAATACTCAGCTCTGAGGCAATGCCATGCAGTCAGATAAATAGTTGGAAGAAATAGAGGGCATTTCAAAAGCCATGTGATAGACAAGCCATTACCTCAGGATAATGCCTGATCAAGGTCATGCTTCCCCTTGCAATAAAGATGGTTTAGTTTCTAGGGATTCTTTGGTTTTGTGCAGGTTATAAATGCTTATGTTTTTATCACAAGCAATCCTCCATTTAACAAGGAGGAGGTGGGAAAATCATATTACTATGCACTATGGATTCTTGTCCCTTCTCTATTAATAGCATCAGCTATTTAAGTTTGAGCATGACCCTGGTCACTAGTTTAACATGACCATGTCAATTCAGATATGCTCCTAGAATGAGTGTGCTGTCATGATAAAAGTTTAGATTTTAAAAATTAATCTGCAAAAATCTAGCATAAAACCAAAGTAAGTGTTCAGTAATATGTTTGCATGCTGATCTGATTTTGGTTTGGGAGGTTGAGAGTTCTACTGCACTACTGAATAGTGATTTTTCTTCATCTGTAGATTGAGATCTCCCAGTAGTTTTCTAGAAGAAATTATAATTTTTCGTTAAGGGAGCATATGTTAAACTGAGTAAGAAGCACTATTTGTCACTGTAAGATTTGGATAATAACAGAGCTGAAATGTCTTATTTTATGCTAGAATCATACACTTTGATGACAAACAGTGACCTGTCATCAAACAGGTTAAATACAACGTTTTGTCTGAAAGGCAATAATTGAAACTTCTACCTTCTGCTGAGAGCATTTGTTTTCATAGTGTTAACTTGTGGTACATCTCCTTCTGAAGCTATACCTGTGTTTGCAAGGGTCACTGTTGCAATGCAATTTCCTTTGCTGTTCTTAAGCACTGCCTGTCTCACAATTTCCCCCTGTCCCAAGCGTTGGCGACTGAACCAGGATTGTTAAAACTCAAGGCTGTGTATGGCTGTAACATTCAAGCACAGGTTGCCCAGTGGGGCTGTTAACCTACTTGGCTTTACCTATTGACAGGATATCCCACAGCTGGTTTAGAGGAGACAGGGGCACATTGTTTATCCTGACCTGGGGATTAACTAAGAAGAAAAGAGGAAACATTCTGAAAGCTTGGAAAAAAAAATATTTCAAGGCCACAGGAGGCTGAATAAGATGGTTTCTTGTCTCTTGCTACTCCACCAGACTGGCAGCTACTCTATGCCCATATAAATATTCTCCAGACATGATTCAACAGAGCTGCAGTCAATGTAAATATAGAGAAAGGAAGTCAGTGCTTACAACTCTGTCATCCTGCTGCTGATGGTGCTATGTGAGGAATGTGTCTTAATTACAGTAAAAAACTTGCCTGGCTTGCTGTTGATACAGTAGGTGGTGCCAATCTACAGCAAGGGGGAACTGCACAGAAAAGTCTCCACACGCACGTCTCAACCCATCTCAAGGGGAGCAAGATCATGAGCAATGGCCTTTGTGGAGGTGGTGCAGCACTAGTGACCATACAGGGAGCACAGAAGGGAAAACAAAGGGGCAAATGCTTTCCTAAGGCCGGGAAAGCAAACGAGAAGGAATTTGAACACTTAAATTTTTATAGCATTTCTTTATTACAAATATAGTTTCTATTGCATTTTTTTATTAGAAATATAAGCTTCTGATGTGAAGAAGACACTTGACTCTGGAGGGTTCAATGTCATAAAGAGCTCTTGATTTGAAGAGCTAATAGTCCTCCAGAGTCTTTGGACTTGAAAACAGACTGAAAAACCTCAAGGTCCTGTTTTAGGTTCCTACAGAGGAGACATGGCTTTCACCATCAGTTAAGATCATATGTGATTACTCAGAGCCTCCATGTGCAAACAAGGTGAAGAATTGCAGCTTGAGGCAGCAAGGCTTGGTTTGCTCTGAAACCTTATGTGAGTGTGGGAGCAGCACCTGGCCTTTCAGGCTCTTAAAAATTTGTGAGTAGCCAGTATCAGAGATGCCTGAGGAGTTTGTATAGATCCTCTGGCAGAAGCTAGTTAAATTATGTAGAGAGGTGGGTGTCAACCCCTTCTCCAGAGTACCAATTGATAGTATAAGAGGAAATGGTCTCAAATTAGGCCAGGGAAGGTTTAGATTGACTGTTAGGAAAAATTCCTTCATAAAAACATTTGCCAAGCATTGGAACAGGCTGCCCAGGAAAGGGACAGACTCACTATCCCTGGAGGTACTTAAAAGATGTATAGATGTGGCAGTGAGGGAAATGGTTTAGTGGTGGATTGGCAGTGTTAGACTTGAGGTTGGACTCAATGATCCTAAAACTCTTTTCCAGCCTAAAAATGCTTGTGTGATACAGAACTGTCTTCTCCGTGGATGAGAGGGGAGACTGAAGGCATCTCAGCAGGGAAGGGATATATCTGAGAACCCAGTAAGAAAATGTTGTCCTGAAAGTGATCTGACAATGGGGTCAGAATATCAAGCAGCCTTATGCTAAAGAGCAGAACTGAACCTTGGATCCCCAGTAACAGCACTGCATCAGCACTACACTCCACATGGGAAAAATGTCAGGAGCAAGCAATGAACACGGGAAAACATTTGCAACAAGATTTTACCATTCGGTATTAGAGGAATGCATACAAACTTGCATCAAGAGCCAGATCCTTATGTAGCAGATGATATCCTACTATGTTGCCAAACCCTCGTGGACAATCTTCTGATTTTCCTCAATGGGATTTAAATAAACATCCAGTTTCCTCTCACTTTCACAGTGGAAAATCCAACTGGCTGATGAAGGAATCTGCTTTCAGATGTATCAGGTTTTGTTGCAGTTTTCAATATTGATTTTCTTGAAGTAATTATGTTTTTTTTTTTTTCTGCCAGTTTCTGCTTTTATTTTTTAATTATAAATAACAGATGCAGAGCTCCCAGTAATTTGCTGGCAAACTTCATCTCTTTGGGCTGTAGGGCACCAGAAGAGTTAGAACAGTAGTAAGTTTTTGAAAGCTTACCTCAGCCAAATATGTAACCATACTCAAAGTAATATCAGCGAATGCTTCATGAAGGTAACGGCAAACCACGTTTACCCAGGTAGCACAGTCCCTTGTATAGCTGTGTGTTTTATAAAGGGTCATAACATGTGCAAGATTTGATAGCTTGGGATTCTTCTCCTCCAAACAAACCTAATTAAATATAAACAACAAAACATATCAAAAATAAGGCAAAAGCATTTACAGTGTTTGAGGATGTACAGAACAGTAAATGATTTTGGTACCTGAGCAATCCTTTCGGCTATATCTTTACAAAACTGGTTTGGGTTGTCAAAATGCTGAATTAAATGGGGCAGGAGACACAAAACATTCAGTGGAAATCCTAGAAAAGGAAAATATAGAACAAAATGTATATTTGGGACAGCAAGAGCCACAGTCATCTTTAAGGTGGTGCTTCATGGGAGGTCATGGTTTCAATATTACATTAGCCATAAACTCACACAGACCCTGTCAAGTTGTTCACATCACTGGCCACACTACATTTGTCTTAAAGGGGCCTTAATTTGAAAATCCAGTATGTCACTTAGGCAACAATACCCTTGTAAAGCATGAGCCTATTTCTGCAAACACTACTGCACGTTCCTGTTAGAGATCATTTTTATCTTTTCCACTTAACTGGCTGATTGACAGTCTTAACCAGTGGCGTTTTCACTACAGCTGCTAAAACACAAAAAGAAATTCAGTGAGTATTGATTAAAAACAACTATTCTGGTCAGCTGCCAGGCACCACTTCCATTGTTTTATACTGTTCAAGGTAATAATAATGAATCACAATTCTGATACAACAGGTCAATGGGTACTTTTGAAGCTGGGACATAGCTCCTGCACCAAGTTTCAGGTGCAGTAATTAATTAAGTGCTGTCTGAAACTGGGATTCATCTCTTCTGCACCAACTCACACCTCAAGGTAGCTGATGAACTACCTACAGCAGGTGTAACAGAGAACTATAACAAAAGGTGCTCTAGTTCAGGTGGGAGCTCAGAAGTCAACTAATTGTATCTGGACACAATCTATTTTTGAAAAGAATGAATTTGTTCTATGAAAACAATTTTCTAACCATTCATGCCCTCTCATTCTATACAATTAAACAAGTTGCTGAAATTAGGATGATCGTTTGCCTACTCTTCCTCTGTATTCGGGGAAAAGGAAAGATGCCTCCAGATGGTACTGTCACAGCAATTCAATGTGTAAATTACCCAACCAAAGTGGAGCACAGGCACCACACAGGCGCTTAGATATGGGCAGACTGTACATGGCATTCATCCCTTTACTCTGTGTCTAGGCTTGTTATGACTTAGTTGTGAAGCCTGGACAGTTGTCTTGGTATCTGTGCTTCTGATCAAAAAGAGGAGTAAAAATCTGGAACAATGCAGAAACTCTCTTCAAGACATGTAATTAAGAAGTGGTCACAATCTCAGCTACATAATGAGGAATTTCAAAATGTTATTTCCTTATAACCCAGATCTCTCTCCTCACTCACTATTGTGCTATTGTAGTTTATCTAGAGTGTACAATATTTTTAGAGAAAACACTAATTTAAAATCAAGCAGTTTGACACAGTCTGAAAACAGCTGAACAGAAAAACTGACCAAAGTAGGTAATAGAAGTTTTGACAGTGTCTCCTTACATGTTTACTTTGTTAGAGCTTAGAAACTTCATATGCTGCTAAACCCTAGAACTGAAATGCTAAATAATACATGATTTCTCTCCTCCAAAACATTACTGTGCAATAGATTCACTTTCTAGAAACAGGCCATTATTTCTATGAAATTTCAAAAAAAGCTCACCCAGCTCAAGCAAAAGTACATTATGCTCTATTCAGAGAAAGAAAAATTGCTATTTTCAGCTTTGTTCAGATAGCTGAATGAGCTTTGTCACCAAATGTCAATGCAACAGAAACTGAAAGAGAGGAAAGCATAATGGTTTTACCTATAGCTTGAGAAGAATCCACCATGGATATTCGAGACACAGGTGTCAGCAAACTAAAGAGCTGGAGTGTGAGATCAGTGGTAGTAAGGGAGGTGAATCCTTTCAGGAGTAGCTGCTGAAGTCCTGAGAAATCTGCCCATTTCAGCTGCCCTTGCAGCTTCTCTAACTTCTCTCTGTTTTCAGCTTTATCTAGTGGCAAATGAGCCAGAAGTTTATTCAGCAACCGCAGCGCCATTAGGTACTCAAACTCAAAATCTGATTCCATCAAAGCCACCGCAACCCAGAAGATGGTGGCCAGTAGGTTGGTTGGATTGTTAATATGGGATGGATCAGTGAGACTGTCCTTTAGAGAGGATGAACTTCTTGTTTTAGAGGACAGGCCTTGCTGGGTGCATGCTTGAATTCTGTCTAGTGTGGCACTGCGTGGTGGGTCTGAGGACTTGTCCACATCGCCAAACTTTTTGGGTACAGAGAAGCTCCTCTGGTGTCTACTTCGCTCAGCAGTGGCTGTGTTGCCACTTGCAGGATTCACATTCAGCTGCCCCGTGCTCTTCCGGTTTGCGGTCAGTTTGGTGTTTGATGTTAAATCTGGTGAAGATGAACTGAAACCAAGATATACAACATCCATCACACTGTGTGAATGTGCAGCTTGAAAGGGTACACACTGGATGCAAGCTGAGTATTTATCAAACTGTAAATAAATATTTAAATGGGAAAAGTAGAACGCAGAACCATCTATTGCAGCCTGCCTTTTTTTTTCCAGAAGACAGACCCAGGCCCACAGACATGACAGAAATGAGATTCACATGGCACTGCACAAAACCAGAGCAGGATAGCCTACAGTCTAGACAGTAAAGGACAAGGGGTTAAGAAATACAGAGCTGTGAAGTCACTTACGGCAATTCCCAATGGGACAGTGGCAGAACTGAAAACAACTTTGGTCTTTAAAATGCCCTCATCAATAGAGCAAGCCCTGAACTTGGCACAGCTGCAGGCAAATGCGCAACTGCTTACTGGGTAATGTGAGAACCGTGGACAGAAAAAACAGAACCACAAATATAACACATTACCCTCAAGCTACCTGTCATATGGTTGCCCAGGCTCTAGCCAGTACACGTCCTTCAGAAAATTTGTTGTAATTGCATCATCCCCTGCCTGCATCCTAAGATCTCTTCAAGATGGTCTAGGGAAAGTGTGGGTATTTCAATTTCTGTGACTAATGCCTCCTCATGGACTACTACGTGATGATACTGACAATAACCTATCAATTATCTGTACAGATGAACATGCTGTGTTGATACTGAAAAGTGAAGTTTGTTCTGGAGAACAGCTCATTCCTGACTCTGACCCTGTTCCTACCTCATATACTAGGAGTCTCTACTGTCTATAGTACTTGAAGAGAATCTTATCCTAGAATAAAGTGTCAGGGTAAAATATATTGCATCCCACTGCTTTCTGTAGTGTTTTTTATTCTTTGTTCCATATTGGTCTTTGCTGAAATGTGCACTAACGAAAGATAAAAAGCTCTTAGTTTAGAAAGTAGAAATGTATTTACCCTGCTCTACTCTGTCCCAAGGCACTCCTTGGGCTCTGCTATGGCAAAGCACCCTGCCTGCTAGCTTCAAAAATGACCACCCTGGTATTTTTGTGCTGCATGGAAAGCATGGTAACTTACGGATATTTTAAAAAATCTATTACCTATTCTGTTGTTACTATTAGGAGTCAGATAGACATTCACCTCCCTCAGTACTATCAGCAGCCATGTTACAGAAGTAGCCTGTGACTTCCCTCCATGCACAGAGGTCTACTTTCAGGCCAAGGTTTCATAAAGATGGTTGATACATCAAGCAAAATCCATGTCTACAGGAGACAAAATTCTCCTAGTTTTATTGAGAAGAACAAACCATGATTGTTTACTTCTTGGGGAATACTTCACCTGAGAATGACACGTATGAAACGTTGTATTACAAAACCTACGTTCTTTCCCAGAAACGTTTTCAGTTATGTGATACAAAGGTGCAAAAATAGAATATTTTTATAGGATGTTAAAGTAGGTTATATCCAAGTGGCAGAAAGATAGAATTTACAACATATTATGAAGTTTCATTAGTTCCATCAACATTATTTCAACTATGGCAAAATTTGGCAGAAATGTGCTCATAGTCTGGTTCTTGGAAGGTTACAAATGAGCTCGGTCTTATCAAAATTGTTTTCACAATGCAGAACTGCACACTTAATGTCATGAAATATTAAAACATACAGTTAGGAGAACAGATTCTTACCGTGATAACACCGTCAAAAGATCACTGTTCTTCAAACAGTCAGACAGGTTATCCACTGCAGCTTCCAAAGTAAGTAGTGCCTCCATTACATACCCCTACCAATACAGGAAGGTAAGCATTTTAACAAAGATATTCAAAAAAGTAACATTTAAAAATCTTCAGTTCATGAAAGGAACATGCACCTACTGAAAGCCTCTAATTTCTCCTGAAAAAAAACCCCAACACTCACATCAAAGCCACTGCCCTGAACATTAAAATGTCACTACAAGCACGTTTTATTTTCTGCCTCTGAATGATCTATGAAGGTATGCAAGAAGGGCACATATCTCATCAAGGAATTGGTAATGGCACACTGAACCTCTGACTTTCAGGTCACTGATTTAAATTCTACACAAGCAGTTGTGACAGAGTATTACTGTCATCTTGTGGCAGTTTCATTACCTAAGTAAAATACGGATGTGATGTCAGTCTATTTCTTACTGAGAGCCAGTATTTCTCTTTATTAAGTCTTGAATCTTGCAATAAAAAGTGTCTGATTGTAAAATTTCAGTCTGTTTAGCTAAACAGAGTGAACATCATAGTGCAGTGAAAGGTTTGTATCGAGTTAAGCCAGTGTAAGCTTTGTATTATTATGGATGGTGCAGATTTCTTTATTCCTAAATGTGTTAGTATTTCAGGAATGAAATGGTGTGCACTTCATGTTGTAAGATTACATCACCAGAGAGATGATCAATTCCTTAAGCCCAAATTAATGAAGCTGAAAAGTCAAAAATGGTCATCACAAAGATTTCGAGTGACAATTTTTCTATTTCCAGCTAACATTTTCTAGCTTTTCTCTTTAGAGCTATGTAAGATTGTAACTGCCTGAAGCAAACTTAGATCAGGTACATATAGATTCAGCAAACTAAGAAGTGACATTTCCTAAGGCCACATTCAACTTGTCATTGCATGATTCCACAACACCTTGTTAAAACGGTAATTTAAAATTAAGTATGCATTGAATCAACAGTTCTACAAGGCATTATTTACACATGCATACCTGAATCTCATCTCCATGCTCTCCAATAACTTCCACCAATCTTGACAGGAGGTCAGACAATGCATGTGCAGAAAGTGGCTGCTTTAGGGCCCTGAATATCTGGAAAGAGCGACCAGCGTAATGTCTGGAAGAGCTTGAAAGAGCTGTTTGTAAAGCAACTTCACTCAGATGCTGCTCCAAATGAAAACCTAAGCAAAAAAATAAGATGTCAATTTTTTCCCCCCTTTTTTTACTATAAACTTCACTGTGGGTCATAAACAGGCTGAACTTACTCTGTGAGGAGGATATACTTGTTAGCATATGCTGCAAACACTGTGAGAAATAGAGATGCAGAAATGTCTATGCTTTGGAGAATCTTATATTTATTTTGCACAGAATGCAAGAAAATTAACTCCAAAACAAATTTCTGAGCCTGATATTAATAACCTGATTCATTTTTTTACAATTCCTGGACAAACTTTCAAGCCATCCACTGTTCTTGCTGGCAGCAACAGTAACTTCTGAAAACTCCCAAACCTAAAGCCAAGTTGAATTAGGAGTCTTTCTATTAGCTTCAGAAGGCTTTGGATAAGATCTTTAATATAAATACTGATGCTGCATTCTGCTTTGATCTTAGAAGATATTTAATTAGTGACTGTGCTGGTTTTCAAAATCAGCACATGTCCTAAGTTCTAAGAACATAACAAATGAAAACTAAACTTTTATTGCCAGAAGAAATTTAGCAGAGTACATTTACTTAGTAGCTGTGATGTATTTTACCAACAGGACACAGAGGAGATTTTATCTGGCAGAACCAATCAAAAGGCTTTCTATCAACAGCTTTGAAGAAATATTCAATTCAACTTTTATCCACTGTTTAACATGACTGTTCTAAAGCAATTCTTTCATATGTCATACATCCTTGTTAAGACATATTTATTGTGCTTCTGAAAAGCAGATCTACTAAGTCGGGATAAACATAAGTGTGACCGTGAGGGAATATTTTTTTAGTTATGAAAGGAAAATATTTACCACCTGACTTGGAATCTTTAAATACAGATACAACATGGCGGAGAAAATTAGTGAGCTGTTCAGCACTCTTGGTGTTCTGATTTTTGGGAGTGATATCTTCATGGCACCAAAGTGGACCAAACGCCCTTAAAGAAATACATAACAAAGTGCAAAAATTCTTTGAGTTATCTGAAATAAATGTAATCAGTTAAAATCAGTGTACAGCCACTTATATATTTACAAGGTGATGACCTGGAAAACATGCAACTGAACAGAATTTTAAATACAAATAAAGAAATATTCCCACGCTATATTTTAAAATATAAGCTATGCTATGTAAAGAGCAGCATAAACAAATCCCTGTTTTTCAATTTAACATTGTGCCTACAATCTGCTGGCTGTGGTTGGTAGTTAATATTAGTTTCACTATGGCCTTTCACTATGCCCTGTACAATTTATATCTTATTTTAAAATAATAAAACTGTCTTCTTCCATTAGTTCATTGCTGAACATAAAACTATCAGTCAATTAAACATTTTATTTCTGTCAGACAAGATTTTTTCTGTTTTTTTCTGACACTGTCGTGCTTTTAAGTACCTACCTACTACTGTAAGTATCAATAAAAGAGGAATGAGAGTCTGTAATTACTATTAAAGCCCAGTTATTTTCCTTTAAGTTGCGTCATGAAAGTATGCATTTTGAGCACAAACATATCTTCTGCTTATCTGCATTACCTGGTTGTCAGGAACTCAATTAATTTGTTTGCTTTCTCATCTGATTCAGCTGCAGTGTCCATGTCCTCAACTTCCTGTGTAATCTGTGGGAGATTTCCACTGCTGCCTCCCAGACTGATACTGGAGGAGGTAGAGCTGGAGCTCAAGCCAGAGTCTGGCACTGGAGAGGACTGGTATTCCCGCAGAAAGTCAAAGCCACCTGCCAGCCAAAAGGGAGGAGATAAAGATGGAATGCACTGTTGGGCCAGCTTTGCAGATGGAAGTGTCTGCCAAGCAGCTCTTTTCAGAGTCAGCAGCAAAAACCTTCCACTAGGAAACGTGGGGCAAACCTGCAGAACACAACAATCCTCAAATGCTGATGGGAGTGAAAATGGTACTTTGTTTCTAAATGTGTAGAATCCAGCAGAAAATTAAAAATATCAAGGTCAAGATTTCTTTTTTTACTGTACAAGGACAACAGTAGTTGGAAAACGAACATTCTAGGGCATTTTACATTCAGAAGTAGGACTTTTTGTAATGTGAATTTAGAAGTTGGCAAAGTGAATGCGAAGTTCACTTCTCTAGGCAAGTCTGCTGTGGAAAAAAACTGCAGGGTGGAATTTTTAGGACAATTACGCTGCCTAATTTTACAGATGTAATGGAAATCAAGACACATATTTAAGGCTTCTGTTCAACACCTTTAGTAACTGTAACCACTGGACTAGTCATACAAAATATTTTCAGCATTAGGATGAAATACCTGAATAACAGCTCTGCTACATCAAAACCTTGCCACAGCTTCAGAGATAAAATTAGAAGCTAAGGCCTGTTTTCTTAAGGTAAGACTTCTAGTCATGTTAGGCTGTATCCTATTAGGCTGTATCTACAACAGAAAAAAATGGCCTTGTGGCAAAAATGGGAGCAGGACAAAAACCGTTGCAAATCAGAAGACACTTAATTTAGTTGCCTGACATTATGTGGAATAAACCAGAGCTCAAGTGTTTTCAGTTAGGAATCTTTGTTATAGCTACTCACCCACACTCTCACTCTTTATATTAGCTTTTCAAAAACCAGTCCAAAATAACAAGTCTTGATAACTTCTTGAACTTCAGAGGGCCAGACTCAGGGTACCAATTACATTTTTCAGATACAAGAATGAAAACACTTTTTCATTTTGGCAGAAAAGCAGTGATATAATTTTAATGTAAGAATTTTATTCTGTATTTAATAATTAATAGATATGCACTGGAAAAGAAATCCACCCAACTCAATACAGGAAATTCATGCGAGATAATTTTTCACAGAAATTATTCAGAATGAAATTTCTTTGGCCAAAATACTTTACCAACCTAAAATACCTATCCTGTCTGCTCATTGCTTTAAAATAATTTTGTTGTGTCTCAGAAAAAATAATTATAAGTTATCAAGAATTAATCTTTATAAAGCCAAATTACTTATTACTTCCTAAAGAACCATGGAAATGCCACTAATTTGAGAATCTTTACTTTTCATTTTTCACTATATGGTAAAGTTCCTCACCCTCTGCCAGCAAATAATCCTACATCTATAACTCTATATTGGTTCTGTGATTCCTTCAAAACTCAACAGCACACTTGCTTTTAGTAATATATGACAACAGAAAATCTAACTAGCAGCTTTCTGCAAACAGTTCCCAACTTGCTCTTTAAAAACAGGTAAATTGCTAAAAGGAATAGAACACTGACCTCAGCAGAGGTCTGAAGTAAGCCTCCTAATGTAGAAACAGATTTCAGGACAGAAATGAAATGTCTCAGTGATGTAAAGCAGGGTGTGTATCATATGAAATTTAACTTAATAATGGAAAATCTGAGCTGCACATTCTTGCTGCTCTCTCTGTGTTGGAATTATTCATTCATTTCTTTTTCGGCTGAGGAATGACTGCCCTTATTTCAAGTAGCCCTGTTGAAGCAGTGTACAAGCTACAAATTCGCAAAGCCCTGGCTCCCTAAGTGGGGGGTGTGGAATCAAGAAGTTTTTAGCCCTATTAATTTCAAAATAGTACATTACATATATTGCTTTACGTTAGATAACTTTCTCACTATCACGAAAGGTTATCTAATAATAAATTGCATGCATCTCTAGGGTAGTTTGCATGGAATTAATATTAATGGGAACTGTTCATATTTGCCACTTTATTACTTTGATTTCTCAAAACCTGATAGTATGACACAGTGTTCTTCTTTAGCTTCATTACCTGTGTAAAGATATTCAGGTAAGTATGCTGGTTGTACTGTCAGAGTCTTGGTCTCATTCATCTCTCTGGTCTGAAGAAGCACAGATGCAATGGCTTGATAGTTGTTATTGCAAGATAATGCAATCAAAAGGTGAAGCAGTAACTTTTTACTGTGTTCAAAGACCTCTGGGCGGTAATGGTCAAGACCTAAAAGAAAAGGTTACAGCAATCTCTGAATATGAAGTAATAATAAACAAGGTCACATTCCAGAAATAGCAAAAATTCCAAGGCAGTTCATGACAACAGCGCAAATAAACAAAAGATGTTGTATTTCCAGACACAGTTATCAGTTCTGTTACTTAAATGTATGTGTATATTTAGTTTCCAGTCTGAGGCCTCACAAAGGAGGTAAAAAGACGGAGTGGCAGTACAGCTTTATGCACTCTGCCTGACTGCAGTGTTAATTTGACAGGTCTGTAAAACCTTTAAAGATGAGGTATTCTTGCTGGTGGTTTTAATTACATTGCTTACCACAGTATCTGGCATTGTGGCACAGACATCAGTTTTAGAATGAGTGCAAACTGTAAGAGGCAGATACTGATTTATTAAAAAAGGAATTGACAGACAAATCACTCAAAAAAGAACTTCAACTACCAGCGATTAGCATGAGAAATTAGCCCCTAACTCAAGATGCAGAACTCAAACCAAAGGTATAGCACTAAAAGTCTCTGATTTGGTTTACACTGCTGTAAGATTTTTAAACTGCCTGAATAGATACCAAATTACAAATATGAAGGAAACAGCTATTTCTGCACTGTGTTTTAGTAATCTCTTTTTTATTCTCTTTCGGTACTTTGCAGTATATTTAAACATACTTTCTTCTGTTTAGGAGTAGTTTCCGTGCTGAAAACATTAATTTTTTCCTTCTTCAACTACTCTCTTCTCAGGATATATTCCTCCTTAAAAAAAGCAGCTAGTTCATTACTCTAAGTGGCAGCAGTCAGCATATCTTTCAAGTCAGGTGTTTTCTAATATACTCTATTCATGCTGGCTCTTGTTTGGCCTGTAATAATGAAGCTGCTCATACTGTTATAGTCTGAACACTGTGCCTTTGGCTCCTAAGGGCAATTCTTTGGAGGGCCTGTGACCCTTGGTCTCACTCATCCCCCCCCAGCAGCCTCCTCCAAGGAACTGTGGCCATCCTGTCCACCTCTTTTTCAGCTTCTTAAGGTTTCTGCTCCTATTCCCCTTTCTCCATTTACTTCCACCTGCCAGGAGATAATGAACGCATCCTACCTTGTTTTAACATACATCTGAAAGGATATAAAATATTATTTTAGTAAAAAATAAATTCTATATTGGCAACACTTGTAGCTGAAATCCTATGAAACCCCAAGGTTGTATGAAAGTATTGGCACAGCTCTGCTAACTAGGAAGTGAGAAGGACAGCTCAGTCTTTGTACTTGTCCAGGGCTGGTGCCTTCTTTAACCTGGAAGAGCTCCAAGGAGGGTAAGCTTCTGTGACATGAACACATTTCCATGGGAAAGGAGTCTAGCTGCTCAACTCAATTCACACTGGTTGCAAGAGATTTTAAACAGCAGTGATTTTTATGCACTAGAGTTAGGCAAGTTCAAACCAGCAGTCTGCCTGCCTGCTTCAGCAACAGCACTACAAACCATTCAGTAGCCTATTAAACACATACACATTGCAAAATTCTTTCATTTTAATATTTTCTCACTCCTTCCAATGAATGTAAGGATACCAGCTCTACAGCTATCCGCCATACTAGTTTCTAGTTTGCTTTTCAGTCAGATGCATCTGCCTGCTCACATTGCAACAGGACAGCAATACTTATTTTTTCACTACATTCACACCTTTGGCTACTGTGCAGCATAACTTCTTTACAACATCATAAGAGCTCTACTGCAGAACAGAAAAATTTTCCACAGAAGGTATAGATCTAGAGAAACTGAACTTGAAGTCTGAAAGCTGAGATCTCATTTTAGTTACCACTATACCAGTTACATTTAGCTAGCAGCTACATTCAGTTTTAATTCACATAACCAAGAGATTGTTTCAAACTGTGTTAATAAATTTCTATTTATTTCTTATTAAAAATCTGTAATTTCGAAACCTTATTGCATAAACAAATAACTAAAGACATTTTTCTAATGGATTACTAGTATTATAACTCTGTGTCTGCATATGTTTGTATGCATGGCTTTCTACACACCTCTCAGATTTGGGTGAAATTGGCCAAATTATTAAAAAGCTTCAAAGTTTTGAGACTAATTTACAGACTGTAACTGTCTTGGGCTTTTTCTTTTAGGGTGGGGGCAGGAGATCATAAAACACATAAGAAACACAGTTCTACAGCTTCAGCAAAACTCAAGTAAAAGGACAGGAGTACGTTTATACTTTGTTTCTTGTTCTGTTAGTCATACCTAAAAAGAGAGCATGTAGCAATAAAGGGAGGTGAAGAGCCCAATCTTCTCTCACACTGTGATCCACTACCATCTCGGTCATGAAGATAACAGCAATATTGCACCTGGAAGTTAAACCACAGCATCAGTTTCAAACCTCTTGGAAATGGGAAAGCAGAAACAGGATGCCTATTTCTGAAGAAATGCACAAACTATAAATTTTCAAATTTGTAGATTTTTTTCTCAATATGATTAATGATGAAGCACTTTAGTTACAGTATCAAGTAAATACGCACCTATTGCAGTAAAAAAACTTATCATTGTCAATACAAATTATGTAAAAATGGAATTTCAGAATATTCATGGCCTAGTTAGAATAAAAGATCAAAGTGCTATGAATAACAGGCACAGAGTCTTGGGAAAAAGAAATTTCCCTTTTTTGTTTCAGTTGTTTCACCAGTCTTATTTTTATCAGTGATGTCCTACATTGTAAATAGGCTTTCTGGTAGAAAAATGGTAGAATTGTGAGCTTTAGTTACATGTTGATTTTTGCACTGGAAATCAGTAGAAATTGAATGTATGATTTTCAGATGTCCTGAGTGGTGGGACAGTTGAGTTGGTGTTGGTCAACTACTAAGAGGAAACATCTCACTGTCTGGAATGTCAGAATGAGAAACTGCTCACCTATGAAGGGGTCCCCGGGGTGTGATGGTTTCTGGGAGATAGTCCACAAGTGGTGCCCAACATCCTCCATTGTAAGGCATGGGCAGGGGATGGGGCTGTTTGGTTTCAACAATATTCAATAACCAGCTTGTATATGGAGAAACAGGATCATCTGCATGGAAAAGCATTCAAAAAAACTGCATAAAATTCAAGTCTGGTTACCTATTTCTGAGAAATACTAAAATAGATTTTATGCTAACATATGAGTTCAGCTGTTTGGAATAATGTGATAAGATGCCATGAGGTTTGCAAATTCCTGCATTCAATAACAAGTGATGCATTTTTAATCCCTCTTTCATGCTGCTGGAAATTAAAGAGATTCCAGGCAGACAGCACTGACTGGTAGGAGTGGCAGCTGAATCCCTGCTGTCACTTAGTAGCTTTGGATCCAGATCACAAAGCACCAAGCAACAGACTTTCTCTTCAAAAATGAGGGAAAAGTTCAGCCAACAAAGCTGCTGTCAGAAGCCATCTGCTGCAAGGAGCAGAGTACCAGTGACACATTCCTGCAACTCCTCACCAGTGCCCTGCTGAGCAATGCTACAAAGGCAGAAGTTAAATGTCCTGAATTAGCAAGGAGGCATAAGGAACGCAAAAAATATCTTTGGGATAATTTTCTTTCAACAGGGATGAATTATATCTTGAATTTCTTAAAGATGTATTTAACTTTGCTTTAGTATGACAGCTGCTGTTTGTTAATGAGCATTAGGGTTTTTTTCTTCCACCTGTTTATCTGCAGTGATGTGGGTCAAGTATTTCTACCACTTTCTGTCTTGTCTCAGCTGCACAGTTTTGTTCATCCCTCTTGTATTTTGTTCCCTTTCATTCCTCTCGATTTTCCCACCAGTCAGTTTTTATTTCTGAGGTCTGGCAGTCTGTGATATACTGCCATGGAAAGTATCCTTTCCAGGTCTGTTTTTGACGTAAATTCAAACATTGCCCTTTATGAATTTTTAATGAGTGTTATTTTTTGTTCCGCTCCTTCTTTTTGTGTTTTTGTTTGTTTGTTTGCTTGTTTGTTTTCTTTTGTCACACTTTTGTATTTTAGGTAAGCTTGAAACTCTCAGCACTTTCCTTTCCTTCTTTTTTTTAACAGCATGTATCTTATGCTTGTCAGCTTTCCCACGGGAAACAAAACTGTTTTGATGCCTACAAAAGTATCAGAGCTGGATTTTTCTAATGAACATCACCACTTTGTTTAGTGGAAAAACATTTTCAGATTTCCAGATCTTAAGGAGACCTGCAATGCAGTAGCTGCTCCTCCAATTATTTCTAGATTGCCAACTTTATAACTTCCATTCTTAAGTGCTGGTCTTTAAAGGAACACTTTATACCTTTATGACTGATATCTCTACTTAGGTTCTCTGGAGGATGATTGATTAGTTACAGATAAAGAAAAATAAACTGACTTAATAATGTAGCAAAGTATGGCATTTTCTTATATTCTTCTTCTAAGAATTAACTGGATAATGTTTGCCAGATGCTTTGCACAGGAACTACTTATTTCTACCAATTTAAATGTTTCACAGAAAAGTGGTTCATGAAGTTTACACCAAGACCTAGATCCTTACTTCTGTTTTCACAGGTTTATGTGCAGACTGAGAAAAAAAGCACCTTGAAGATGCATACATTCCTTGCCTGAACAAAAGAGTTTCTGTGCTGCAGAGCTGTGTTCCCTATCTATATCCTCAGCAATACATGAATGTTCAAGTAGACTGGAGAGAGGGGAGAAGCCATACCCCCAAATCCTTCACAGCCTGGGCTGGCTGTCTGACGGACAAAGTTGCACTTCCTTAATGGCAGTTGCACTGTGTTTCTTGTAGAATGATGAGAGGTAGAAGAATTACTTTTTCTTATTAGAATTCTACATAAATGTCAGTAGCTAAGTAAAGTACATTTTATTTTCCTTCTAGGTATTCACATATTTGCTAAAGGAACCCCTCTGAGAAGCACACTTTGCATAAACATTCATGGTACTACAAAGCTTGCAGGTACAGGCAGGAAAAAACATTTGGGCACTGGCTGGAGGAGACATTCCAAAAGAGCAAAGAAATTTTCAGTATTTTTTAACCTTTTATCACTGTTAGCTCTTGTCAAAATCAGATATTCATGAAGGCTGTTCTGATAATACAAACATTTTTCTGTCTTGAAAGATTGTTCATGCAGATCAGATAAGCACCAGTGCTTCAATTAACATCTGGTGAAGCATTTTAAGTAGATGCAGCACTAGAAAGCCATAAAATATCCAAGACAAATGTACTGAACCCTACTGAGTTTAAGATGCTGCACACTTTTTAATGTATTTAAACACTGGAGTTTGTAGATATACAATATTTTATCAATACTGTGGTTCATAATTATGAAAATTATGGTGGACATTAAATTATCCTATTGTATCATATTTTATAGTCTGCGTATTTTGCAGTAGAGTATTGCCAAAATTTACTTGGATTAAGAAAAATATAAAATCTTTACTTTTAATGTCAAAATACTGTTCAAAAATGGTGTCTGTAATACCAAACCAAGACCTTATGGCCTATATAGTACTTGACGTGGCTTTAATAAGCCAGAGATGAAAGTCAACAACAACATCTTGCCTCTTTCACATTCAGTTAGGGCCTAGCCAAAATCTGTAAATTGTCTTCCAGAAATGAAGTCAAACCATCCAACTCCTCAGTTTTGCATTATTGTTCAATAGTTAACACTGGTTCTCTTTGGAATCTCTGCTGAGAGCACCAGGAGTCCATTTACAGCCCATTTAGCAGAAATACAGAAAGACCTAGAAGCATGCTCAGGAGCCCTATCTCCCCTCTAACACACCAGCGCAGCCAGAAACTGGTTGCAGAGAGTAGATAAAAGCTAAAGAGGAGATAAGATCTCATATTTGGAAACTCCTGAACCTCTTTTCATGCTCACATAACAGCACTTGATCTGCAGGGATATACTGCCAAATGGCACAACTCAAAGTACTTGCTCTAATGCCCTTAGAAGTCCTTTGCCTGGCCATGTATGGAAGGCGCAATATGTTACCCTCCAGAGAATTCTCTGCTGCTGCTTTCTGTGAAGTTCTCTGGCCTTCAAACGTGTGTGACTGAACCCAGATTACACAAAGTAAATTAATTAAATGAGGTATGAAGTTAAAATAAGGACACTCCCTGAATGGTGATGCTACATTACTGTTTATACAGAACTTAAACAGAGAGGCTCTGCTGGTCATCAGAATGTTTTCCTCTCCAACCAAAACACCAGATATTTAATCAAATTGAATAGAACTTACTTTTGTCATCATCGTAAGACCCTCCAGAGCTATTACTGTACCTCGATTCTAGTCGGGTATGTGCTCTGATGACATTACTGAACCTTCAAATACAAGAAAAAAATCTTTGTTAAAAAGACAGACTGACATTAAACATCTGGACTTAATGTTTACCCTAAAAAAAGCCCCAAACCCAGCATTTCCTTAAGCATGCACTTTTACACAGGAGTAGACAGCCATTGATTGTAACGCTGATCCTCACCACAAAACATTTTTGCAGCCAGTTTATGAGAAGTTCTGTCAGTTTGCTCTTGTGTCACAAGCTTTTAAAATTTAGCAAAGGGAAACTCTTATGCTGCAAACGTGTGATTTTTTTTTTGAAGCAAGAAACTGCTAAGGATGAACTGAAGATATAAACTGTTCATAGCTAGTATTTGTCACAGATAACGTTTATGAGTAAAATCCTGCCAGCTTGATACAGCAGTTAAAGCATGGTGCTAATAATGCCAAGGTTGTGGGTTCAGTCTCCGTATGAGCTGCTCACTTCAGTTGGACTCCGTGATCCTTGTGGGCTTCACCCAGCTCAGAACATTCTGTGTTTCTGTGACTGACTGCATAGCCCAAAGCCAAGTCTGCACAGGTACCAAGCAGGAAGAACTACAGCAGATCACCATTCAAGAGGAAAATCCAGCAAATGCCAGAGCAGACCAAACAGAGAAGTTAAGGGATATGAGAGCCAGAGAAAACTGCTCATAGCTGTCCTCAAATCTGCCAAAGATTCATGCTAAGCTAACTTTTCCTGGGGATCTCCTTTGACTTCCTCCACCTTGTGTTCTCAGAGTAATCAGGCTTGAACTGCAATGAGAGGACCCACATGGACAGCTCACGCACTAGTGATGATCTAAAACCATCGCCACTGGCGCAAAGCTAGGAAACTAACTACAAATAACCACGTATCACACAAGCAAGACTGAAAATTTTATAGACAAAATTCAATTCAATTTCTTACTAATGTTCATATACCTTAGCACAGGGTATTTCACTATACATCAACATATTACACTGTCTCCAAAGCATCTGTGTCCCATAAAGGTGCAATAAATCCCTTGTACAGTTGACAAAAAAGGCATCGTGAGCCATCCAATGCATGGTATTCTATCTATGACCTTCATTATTTCGCATGTCTTGACACATGAAGTCAATATTAATGGACATTCTAAGATTGACACACTGGTTTTGAAGGGCAGATGCACTCACACACTTACAGATGGCTTTGGTAACATAAATGCCAGCACTGAATTCAGGCAAATTATTTTCCACTATTTTCTGAGGTGTCTTTCAGCAGGAACCTGAATACCAATATCAGAACTTTGTAATTTTCCTTTCATTTTTATCATAAAGTCTCTCGCAGATCTGAATGCTAAAAACCTTTTTGAAGTCACATTTAAAACTTACATAAGGCAAGAAATCCCAACTAAAATTACTACAGGAGACGTTTGCTCAACTTGGCTGTAAATCACTGAATAAAAATCTATCTTAAAACTATACAGTCATAAATATTTATGTGAAGAATGATGAAAATAATTTGGAGGAAAAAATAACTTTATTATCTTTTTAAGTACATTTCTCGTGCATATACTGAAAAACATCACTTAGAGTCAAATCTGTTTTACTATCAATTTGAAGCCTTACTTAGCACTGAGTGACATCTTTTACTTGCATTTAAATTAGCAGACATATGTAACTAACCTGACAACATGCTACTCATGTTTATAACATGTAGCAGGCAAGTAATTCAAAAGGTTCTGAAATACAGAAAGGTTTGCTCACATAATTTTCTCCGTACCTCCAAGCTTGAAACTTAGGGAAGGTGGGTTGGACTACTGAAGTGATACTAATGGCTATCGGCAACTAATGTAGTATTAATACATTTACTGACAAATGCTATTATAAATTGTCCAAAATTCTCTTGCAAAACTAAGAGTGTTTCTGTGAGAGGAACAAGCTGTATGTCTGTGTTCTATGATCTGATGGCCTTTAGGCTTTGCATTTATTCATTTGTCATTTTTCAGTATGTACAATAAGTAGCAAAAGTCTAAACTGGATACATGATTTATAACCAAGCTATTTTCCATAGCTGTCCTCTATAAGACATTTCATCCAGACAAAGGTGCTGTCTTTGCAATCATTGATATAATCACTGTCACAATCTGCAAACCAAATTTTACGCACTGTCCATGAAATCAAATATGATTTTCCGTAAAGATTTTAGTAGTTATTATTTGATGCACATTCCTGTTTTTTTCTTTCACCTTTGTGGATAATTCCTACAAAACCATGACCTACTTAGCACAATTTATTCAACGTATGTTTAACAGTTGTTACTTTACAATGTAGTTTTAAACAAGAGTCAAGAACTAGAATAATGAGAATAGCTTTTTTTAAAAAATACGACATACTGGGATAACCCCACTTAGGAACAGTCTGAGCACCAGACTTCCTCACAATACAATGCAGAACTTTGTCCAACATCTCATCCTTAGCCTAGGAAAACATGTACATTTTGGAGGAAAAAAACTCCAAGCCACAAACCTTTCATCAGTCTCTTTCACCACTCTGTTCTCCTCTGCATCAGGAAAACTATCTTGGCCAGCTACAACAGTGTTACTGCTGGAGGTGGTTCCTGTATATGAGAAGTGAATAAGAACACCTGTTATATGCAGCAGACACCACCTACAAACCAATAAAAGCCCATAACCTAAACATTTTTTTAGCAGTTATAGTCAAAGTGACCATCCTCCAAGTACTTGCACAAACGAATGAATGAACAGTCACTTCTACAGACCAGGGCCTGCTTCCATGGCTGGATGGTGTAAAGTTTCCATGCTTTGAGAAGTAGATTAACAGAATGATAGTCTTCTACTTCTTAATCTAAGATCATGCTCAAGTGACATAGCCTACTGTTTTCCAAGGATCTGGCAAAACATTTATAAGGTTAAATGTTGGGTTGGTTCTTAAGTATATTTGACTACTGCAGCTTGGAAACAGCATTAGGCCTTTCAAAACAGAACTGCCACACCATTGAGGCTCTCAGTTTTCAGGAAACTCTGCCTGATGTATCTGCTAGTGATTGCCGCATAGATGATAATTTCTTGTTCTGAGTAAAAGAACCACTAGAGAGTGGAGTTTTCTGAAGAGTGGAAGAATTCTGAACAGTATCAAATACTGGTAATATGCTATTAAAATAGTTAAGATAATTAAGCATATGTTAACAAAGAGTATATACCATTAGGAATTAAAATGAACTGTAATTTAGACATGCAACAAGGCCCTGAAACTTGTACTTTATGTACACTGGTCAGAATGGATGGAAAAGTAAGAGATTGTTTTTTACAAAGAGATGAAGACTCAAAAGAGCAGGAGAGCAAAAAGAAAACACATTCAGGCCATACCAGAAGCTGCAGCTGAGGCTTTGTTACTGGCAGCAAAACGGTAAAATGGAGGATTATCGCAGTGTTGGACTATGGGGTTCACTGGGTCAGTTTGCTGCAGCTCAAAAAGAAGTTCTTCCATTGTCTGAATAGTGTTATTGCGACATAGATATATTGCAACCTTCTTTATCTGTGGAAGAAAATAACAGTTGTTAAGCTCTGAACATAATGAATTTCCAAAGAAATTAATAAATGTTACGCTGCAGTACCGAAACTATTGAGAATGCAAGTGTGCAGATACCACAAACACGTACAGCTCATACAGAAATAAAACTTCTCACTTTGACATCAAGATCATTTCCCCAGCAGAGTGAATTTATGATTTAATTACTTCAAAGTTTTTGCTTAACATTCACAATGAACTGCTTAGGTATATAACTATATATATAACATGCACATCTACAAAATTGTAGCTGTGGCCACAAAAATTAAGCCAGGCTCTGAGCTGCTACTTATATCTGTAAGCAAAGTAATAGCAAATTGAAGAAAGGCAGCGCAATTATGTATAGAGACTTCAGGTATCCTGATTTGAAAAATCTGAGAGTTTCATTAATAGAAACTTTGGAAATTTCTATCAATCTTTTAACAAAATCTCAAACCTGCACTGCAGCAATGAGGGCTGTAGAGATACTGAGACAGAATTAGGCTGAATTCTCAAGGAAAAAAAACTCCTGATCACTATTAAAAGCAGAGACTCTCTCCAGCTCAGAAACACTTGATTCATAAATTGCTGGAGCTGGGAGACCATATGGGGATGTATCTCTGTGCTTGCCTCCTTGTTTTTAAAGATGTCCCTAAACAGATGCTTATACGGGAGCTAATATATTACACTGAACTGTCTGTTGGCCTCACCAAGTATTGCTGTTCTTATACTCTTAAATACTTCCATTAAAATAACTCCTTACTGCTTCTCTTTCCCCTCTTTGTTTCCTTTTGCTTAGAGAAAATGCACATATGCAAAGTCTCTTTTACTCTACTGTGCTAAAAATTTCCCAGGGACTTTTCAGATACAAATCCATCTCCTTCCTGAGGCTCATTTCTGGTTGGGCTCACAGTTCCACTTTTAGCTTCTCTCACCCCTGAAGGGGTCACATCTCCAACACTAAGTCTTTGCTGAAGAGGTTTCTGAACTGTAAATATTCCAAGAAATCTTTCAGGACATAATGTGAAAGAATGGACAGCTCAGCAATTTGTACTGGGGCACTGGGAAAAAATGCTTAAAGGAAACATAAGAGACAGAGCAATTAATTTAGATGACGAAAAAAATTTTAAAAATGTGAGTCAGGCATGCTTTTTGGCTTGGACCTACACAGAGAGAACAGATGGCTGAAGGCACAAAGCAGCTGGTGACTGCCTCAGGGGCACAGGGGCTCCTAAAGGAGATGGGTAAACTGGCAATCCTGCAACTCTGTGGTCTTTTAAACCCAGGTGACCTGGAACACTGCTGATAAACTGTCCAAGTGATCTTTGTTTGCTAACATGTATCTGTTATCTACATGATAATGGAAGACACAGTTTCCGGTATCAGCAGTCTTGTGTACTTAACAGTTAAGTAGGATTTCTTATCTGTAAACTCCAGGGCACTGAGCAGATGCATGTGATAAGACCAATGCATTTTCATACTCCAGACACAGCTAACAGTGAAGGGGTGACTCATAAAAGTTGTCAGGTTTCCTGCAGAAGCTAAAAACTTTTTCAAATTTTGCAAAATCTGAAAATCAGACTTTTAACTCAACATTACAAAACACAGATTAACTGGGAGGTAGAAAACATGGGAACCTTGTCAGCTGCTGCCACCACAAGCCACTGGAAGCCTGGGAAGGAGACCAAAAAAGGCAAACAGGCAAAATAGGAGATGCTGAGCAGATGAAGCTGGAGATGTCAGAACAGATTGCTCTCTTCATGGAGTAAGACGACTGTACTGTCCTGAAGGAGGACAGGGCTGTGAAATCCAAGGCTTTGAGGCAAAGAAAGAATTTGAAGAAAGAAGTGCAGAAAGAAGGAAGGAGCTTGAGGAAAGGCTGCCCAGAGCTGTGGAATGGTAACAGTTTTGGAGAAAGGAGGTGCTGAAAGCTTTGGGTTTGCAAGTATCTGGATGGAGGATAAAGTATGTGAGGAGCTCCTAGACAAGAGGTGACAGGGTTGTTTTCCAGTCAGGCTGGATTTAGGAGTGAGACATATGCTCAGCACAGGACTACTACTTCCTCTCAGAGAACTGTCCCTGCTCCTTTTGTAAGCTGTCAGAAATGAGGGCAACAGCCCTCATTTTGTGTCCTATCTCTAACAAGTGATTTCCACTTGTTCGCTGCCAACATAGCTCCTCCCGATGGAGACTCTTTTTGGGCATAATCTCAAGTCTGTTACAGATTGTAGGGTGAGTCAGGTTGGAAAGAACCGGGGAAGTCTCTCATCTAACCGCCTGCTTAATGCATAGTCAGCACTGACTAGAAAGCCTCTGTCACAATTGAGGGAAAGATCTTAATTAAGATCAGCCCCTTTGTCTTCCTCTTATAAAAACCTTGAGCTTGTTCTTACATCAACTTCACTTCCAAATTTTTCCTCTTTTGACTAGTTAGATATATATATACACTGATTTGGGAATATAGAACAGTAAACCCTACAATAAAAGGAAACAAACAGGATGACTATGGTATGATAACAGCTTGAAGATTTTTATGGGCTTCTTTATTTTTCTTTATTCAAATATGCATACTAGTCATCATAAACACTTTGGGCAAACTATTACTTCAGCAACTGTAAATGAAGTATGTTCATGAGGCTTTTTAGATAAATTTCATCACATTAATAATAATTTCAAATGTATTTCAGGGAAATCGGTGGAAAGAGACTAACTAATAAAATAGCATATTGTAATTGTGCTGGAAAATTCTCTAAATTTAGATTCTGTTTCATCACCAACTGAGCAATAAGAAACATGGGAGTAGAACTAGCCTACTTTTCTCAGACAGCCCTGATTTTATTTTAACTTGAATAATAACAATATCCAGCACACTGCAGCAACCATTAGATAATTTATGGCAGTCGTGTAGAGGCAGAAGTTGATATGGTAAGGAGCTTATAAAGGTTAACTATCTTCTGTCTCTGGAGATGTCCCACAGAAAGCTCTAGTCTGCTAAAGGAGAAGAGAATATAGCATTTTCTGGCAATTTATGCTCAGTCTCTGTTGCTGTCCCTGTACACAGACACGCAAAGTTTCTCTTTCTCTGAGAGAAGCCCACCCTCCCACTTCTAATGGGGTGTGCTCCACTGGTGGAAACTGAGATTTGAACTACTCAATTCCTTTCTTTTAATTTAATTTTCCTGGCATTTTATTCCTGCCATTTAATTCTGTATAGTGTGTTATGGAATATATTGGTATTTCTTAGGGTACGTTGGTTTTGATACAGAAATTAATTTTCTGCAGGTGATAGCTGTTTTCCTCACTAAAACCTATGTTATCAGCAGTAAATAAAATAAAGTGCAGACTTACATAGGGTAAAAGGATGGTATCACTGCTAACACCACACAAACTAATGAGGAACTGCAGTGTTATCCTAAGGTTGTTACTCCATTTCTCATTGTTGGCCAAAGCATTCCAGACATTTTCCATCTCTGGTCCAGGAATTTCATCTCCATACTGCAAAGAATCATAGGCATACATTCCTTGAAACACACAGACTTCCAAAGGAAAGCATGTTCTTTTAGAGCATTTTCTCATGCAAAAAAACCCCAGTGAAATGCTGTAAAAAGTTATAAAACGGTATTTTTAAAAGCTGCCTGACAGACTTCAGAGCATGAACTATATTTAAAACTATTTAGGTTCTGATCCACCAAAGGACTTAAATCATATGAGAAAACAAATACTTTTGATGACTCTAAAATCAAAAAGTAATCCTAAAATCAAACGGGTTTTGTCTGATTGGTACAGACTGTTCCAGTGTAAAATTTCTGGTAGTGGAGGGAGGAAACAAAGTTTTACAGGTTAGTTTCTTTGTTTGATTTGCTTTTTTACCTTGGCTGTCATATACATGAGATTATTAAGAACCAGGGAGGTGGCCTCAGGTGAGCCCCAGCCATTGCCTTTTAGTCCACTTGTGACTGCTATTTCCCCATCCTTGTCCTTCAGTTCGTCTTCTGGCGTGGTAGGGCTTGACCCAGGGAGGAGCAGTCTGTTGTCTACCAGTTCAATATTATGAAGCCATGGTAGCAGATAGGTAAGCATGATCTGTCTTCCATTTGGATGTGTTGTTGGAAATCGTTGACTCACCTCTAAAATAGTAAGAGTTGAAAAGTACAACACATTAATTTATGATGGAAACCCTAAATACACTGTTTAAATCACATTTCTGATGTTTGTTAGACTATTTGATGGTTTTTACCTTGCACACCACAAGCATACAAAAACATGTTCTTGAGCTTCCTGAAGAGAAACACTGAATTATAATGTTTGATAATAGCAAGCAATTGGTCATGCCTTCTGCCTAAAATAACTAACAAAGTCTGGGCTTAGAAAGAGAAAGTCACCCCTTGTTACTGTGCCATGTTATACATTAAGTAAAGTGGAAGCTAATAAAGAGGAAAAACGATAATTCAGTTACTAGTAGTTACTCTAGAATTCCAAGAGCTTCTGGAGAATATACAGAAGTGATCTGTAGAATTACAAATGCCCCATTGGCCTCTAGGTTTTTAAGCTATAGTTTAAATAATAAAGCACTTATTATACTGAGTTTACAGAAAAAATCTTGCATATATTGGGGTCCTAGTTCCTGTGAGGAGGCCTATAAAATTCTCAGTTTATGAGTGCTTTTATGCAGCACTTTATATAATTTATAAAAAAAGAACTGGCACTGTAAGGCAAAGAGATTTAGAAAATCTGGGATAAAAAGTACAACTTCCTGCCAAAGTGAACCACATTATCTCACATTACCAGAAATCCTCTGTAAAATCAGTAGAGCAAATATTTTCTTTCTTTACTTGCTGCCTGGTTTTAAAAATCGTGAAAACACACACTGCTTATGATTTTAGATGTACAGAAAGGATCTCTCACTTGGACTGTAATATCCTGTATATCTGAGGTATTTTTAATGACACAGTCATTACAGAAACATGAGTAGATGATAACAGTAATAATGAACAGCATTTGCCTAGTGATAAACGAGCCATCAGAAATTTCCTGCATCACTTATTTATAACTCATGGTATCTTGGGCACTGAGAAATGTAAGGATGATGTATTGTTCCTTTAGTCTCCCCTCCAGCCACTACAGACTGAGTAAAAACAACAGAAAGGGATTTTAAGAGCCAGTAAAAGTTCCCACGATTACAGACGTTTGAATTCTGTTATTTAAAAACTAGAGCAGCACATAAGGTTAATTAAAACAGACAGATATGTCTCAAAACATCATTGTTCCCAGGAATGGTCTCAGTGTGGGCATATTCTGAACTGTGCTCCTGCAGGTCTCATTCCTTAACATTTTTCTCAGTAATCCTGAAAATATGTATTTCTGATAAAATTGAAAAATGCTCCAACATGCAGATGTTGCAAATAACAGAAGGAAGAGATCACTCAGAGTGATTTGAATCACTGGTAGAACTGGACACAGATAATCAATCTGCCCAAAGTTAAAATCATGTTTAGAAAAATTAAGAAATATATCCTCACAAGTATTTTCTACATAAATTTATGTGTAAGAAGAATCACATGAGAACCCATCCTAGCAGAGTTTGCCAAGGTCATGTTAAGTCATTCAGGGCACTTGTAATTTCAATGTTACCATAAGATCACATAAGTGGCACAGAGTCCCCAGAGAAGGTTTCTGTACTTTGCTTGAGTACCTCAAGGAAATACATATTGGATTCCTAAATCTGAACCAGAATAAAAACAGGTCAAGTTAAATTTATAAACAGAACTGTGGTTCAAAATGGTAGCAGTCTAGCATTTGTACAAAAATGTAAAGGAGAGAATAAGTCAAATAAATAGAGGTACCTGAAAAAAGTGGAAGGGTAAGTTCAGGATACATCCTTGCTAGCTCATATGAAAGAAGGGCAAGTGAGACACTGTAAAGAGGTGGCAATGGACCATGTGTCCCATACAAGATACTGCCTGGTCTTTGTTCAGCTATCTTTTTTGAATAAACAAAAAGCTTTGATTCAAGGATCTATAAAAGAAAAAAAAAATTGAATGAGAAAATAAAAACTCATTAAATCAGGAAATAACAGCATTTCAAGTTTAGCAGAGAATGCTCTACATGTTTCAGATTATATTCTCCAAATATGAAAGATACTATAAAACCCATTTTTATATAAATATTCCTGTAACTATTAATAGCCAAGACATAACCGATTGATTATTTTCAAAACAAAACTAATGTGTAAATAACAGTGCTTTATAAGAAATTCACCAAAAAATTCTCCAAGGACAGGAGGAAAAAATAAGTAGCTGATACATGCCTGCATAAGTTGCATGGAAATTTCATAAATTTCTCTGTTGGTGTCAGATGCCTTGAACAGCACCAGATTTAAAAGCGTCACGATATCAAAAGGATAGTTCCTACAAGAATAAACAGAACATTTTTGTGAATGCTGGTAAGGAATTGCAGGTTATATTCACTCTGATTTACTCGGTAATATGGTCTAAAGAGAATGCCATCTTTCTTTTCTCTGTTCTATCATCAGAATATGGGAAAGGGAGCTCTTATGAATACATGCTGCTTGATCAAAGGACCATCTGGTGAATGGGAAGAAAGAAAGGATTATTTATAATTCCCTTAGACTAATGCTCAGAAATGCACTGAGTTACCCACAGTGAGAAATGCAATACCTGTGACTATAACTGTCAATTCATTTTAATTTATAGCATGAACTGTACAGGACAGACGGACACCCGTGAAAGAAAAGGGGGAGCATGAAAATTTCCAGGGATAAAGAATTTCTTAAGCCAAGCCACAATTAAAACAGTCCCTTTGGACAAAAGACACTATCGCTGACACAAACATTCTGAGGTATTAGACAATTCTAGAAAAATAATTTTCAAAGAGTAAACATGAAGAACTGTTTCAAAAAGTCTGCTATCTATAAAGTCAGCATATATTGTAAGGTTAAACATATTAAAGTATTAACTCCCTGAGAATATTGTTAGAGGAGTAATTCCCACATCACAGTACTTGGATTTTGACTAAATAGATTTCTGTTTACTCATGATGATTTGTAAATGCAGTGATTGAATTGTGAACCATCAATTTAACAACCTAGATGTCAGCTACAGTGCTCCTGGACAGCTGCAGGATGCCTATTTGGACTTTTGAATATGGCAGATACATGTGTGGCATGGGACATTCTTGATAATTCCAAATACTAGCTGCAAGCCAAGTTCTGTAACTGGCTCTTTGCCCTTACACTGAGTAAAAAATAAATACAAAAGAAAAGAAATGAAGTGGCTTCTTTGTAGAAAGCTGGATGGACACATCATCAATGAGATACACTGCTGCTCATTTTATAAGCAGTTAAAAGCAGTAGTCTCCTGATATATTTTGGCAGATGAGAGAGGAAAAACTATTACCAGCTCTCAAATATTAATCAAAATTCCCAGCCTGCTAGAAAGAGGACTTTCCCTTCAAAATAAATAATGAAGATCATACTCCAATTTTTTACTGTAAGAATGGAAAAGATTCATTTTTAGGACACACTGGCACAGGTAACACAATTTAAGGAAAAAAGACTGGCTCAAACTGCTATATTTCTGTGCTCATTAAAATAAAAACCCTGTTCCCATAACTGGATTTGCAAACACAAAATTCCATTCATATTTTTAAAACCTCAGTATAACTCAGTCTCTAGTCTAGTTGTTCCTGCGAGAACAAAACAGTTTAGCAGAAAAATACATAATTCTTGACTTATTTTGATTTTCCAATTTCCAAGTATCTCTTTATTGAGTATTTCTCTATGCTGCTCATACATCTTGCCAAATTATTTTTGTGAAGAGTAAATTTTCACATTTATTTTAATAATATGCAAATTAATGCATTATTTAAGTTCTCTATAAATTTTGTCTTTGAAAATAAAGAAAAGGAATAGAGTTTTATGAAGGCCTGACACGAAAGCAATATTTGTATTCATATCTTCATGTATCTTGTGCTTGCTCAGCATTAGCAGTAATGATGATACCAGCTGACAGAAAAGGAACTAACCAAATCAAATGAAAGCCAGATAGAAAAAGGACATGACTTTCAATATAATGACACGTCAAAATAATTGCTTTCAAGCTATTCACATTTAAAACATTTTTCCTTTTATAAATTAAATTAAAAACCATGCCAAATCTTTTGAAAACAGATTTATGCCTTACATTCAAATAAAACTTGAAGCTTTTTGTATCTTTCTGAGCAAAACAGCATCAAAATGCCCCAGATTTCAAATATAAATATAGTAAGAACATCCTGTACCAAGCACATCCCTTTGTCTTCAGAATCATGAAAATCAAGCAATACAGTCCCCAAGCACTGTTTGAGAAGATACGAGTGTGACCAACAACTCCCTACAAGACAGTGAGCTGAATCTTCAGTTTTCTTCACATTTGAAAGTGTAGGTTAATAGATTAATTAATACCTGCTTCCACACACAGTTGCAATGGCTTTGAAACACCCTGAGGCAAGCTGGTATGATCCTGTGTAACATCGGTCTATAGCCCAGTTGAAGAGATTGATTTGATCAGGATTCAGTTCTAGCAACAGGACCACAACTTCACAGCCAAGCTGATGAACCTGAGCAAATGTCAGAACATGATAATGGGGTCAGATATGGCCATTCTCTAAAATTCTTAGAGTGACATAGGCAAAACAGAGGGAAAACGGAAAATTCAAATATGTAAAAAGAAATTAGATCATTTGCAATAAATTTATTCTAGGGATAGTAGAGTTGGAATGTGACTCAAGTTTTAATACTCATACTCACCACTTGAAAAGTTTGTAGGTATAAAGACTACATAAATGAAATAAATTGTCCAAAATAAAGCACAGCAACAACCAAAAAAAAGTGCAGAATCTTAGGAAAATCTAAGATACTTGATAGGTGTTCTAGGGCAATGTCCATTTATATCAGTAACTGACTTGTTAACTGACTTCCTAGTTCACAGGAATTTCACAGTGACAGACTTTCAGGTTTATCCTTCTCTTGACTAACACAGAAGCAAGGCAGACAAAGAAAAATACCTTTTACAAGACTGAAAACTTGTATGTTTAATCTAACTACATCAAAAAATCTAACGATTCTCCCTACAGACCATGAATCACTTAATCCTGGTACCACCACTGCTATAAACACATCACAGCTAAGGCTTGGACTTCATGTTCCTTTAGAACAGGATAGTGCTGGTCCACCAAACCCTAATGCCTATTAATGTTCTATCACCAAGTGTAGGTAACTGTTTGTAAAGACTGGGTATCACTTGCACGTCTTCATAGCTCTGTCCCTACCAACATCCCGAAATCCCACGTAATTTCTGAAGGATTTTCTCTGTAGCTCTTCTTTCTTTAAATTGTTCAACTTTTTTTCACCCTAATCAACTACCATTTCCACAGCCTCTATCCTCTAGCTCCTTCACATACATTTATATAGGTTCTGCTATTTACCTTTTCTTAGCAGAGTTATATGTGCTGGTATGAGAGTTTTAGGGAGAACAGCAGGGCAAAGTATAAGACACCAAAAGGGAAAGATTGTTGTCTCTCTCTCTCTACTTGATAAAAATCACCAATCTACTCCTCCTTAATCAAAGAGGTAGTCCAATCAGTTACAAACATAGAACTATGACTGTACAGTTACAAAGTCGAAGCCCATCTTCACAGAAATGAAAATGGCAAGAATAATTGTTAAGAAGAAAAAAAAAACACTTTTTTTTTTCTTTCTTAAATCATTTATTTTGTCACTTATTTGCAAGATCTACCCACACAACTTTACCTCAGATTTGTTTCATCAGCATCTTCATTACCAAGCAGGAAGGGATTTTTAGAATGTACGCAGTCACAGTTCTTACAGTCATAAACTTTTTACTCACCCAGTACAGTGAGTAATTGTCCTTCAGTGTTGCATTTTGGTCAGTACTTACACGTAAATCTTGACAAGCCAGAATGTTATCAAGCCATTTGTAAAGATATCCATCCGGGGAAAGACCAACATTATCAAACACAGGTCCACAGCAGAGCACAGCTGACATGGCCTAGGAATACATGAAGCTTCAATTACACAAAAACTAACACAACCTTTCAGAATGATTTGTGTCCAGGCTAACAGGACTGCCAGTTGTTTTCTCTTTTGAGTGAACTATGGTGAAAACGGTAACAGCTGACATTGCTAGAATTCAATAATTATGTTCCTATAGATTTTACTGGATTCCAGATGATGCTCAAAGCATTTTGGAGGGAGTACTATCTTCAAGATACATTTCTACATTTTACTCAGTCTTCACAAATCAAGCTAAAAAACCAATCGTAATATACTCAGGTTTTTTGATAGTATATTACTGCAAAAATTAAAACTGTCTTACAGCAAGTAATGCAGCTTATATAAGTGCAGAAGCAATCACTCTCCGAGTTTACTCATGCAGGGAAATTGCAACTAGTTTTGCCACAAAAGTACATTATTACTGAGCATGTCTCCAGGCAAGTGTGGGAGGAATTCCTGAGATGTACATTGGTACAGATTCAGTATCCTGAGATTCTGAATTGGAGCTATACCTCATTTCAGAGCCTACGATCTTGCTGAATCTTCTAACCCATTCATAAACAGCTAAGTAAAATTTCAAAACGCATTCTGGTTTTTAAAATAATTAGCCTTGAAAAGTGTCTACAAACAAGAAGTATGTCACTTCAGTGCTATACTCTATGATACCACTGTACATATACCTGTGAGCATACATGTTTGCATCAAGTATGCCAATTCAAATTTCTTTGAAATAAAAGGAAATAGACTCCACAATTATGTGTATCTTGACTGGAAAATTGCAGTTAATGGTTTGTACAGTGAAACTTTAATACCTTTAATGCACAATACTGGTATCTTGTAATCTGATGATTTCTATCACTGTAACGGTCCAGTGGTGTGAACATAATACTGAAAGGTCCTGCCCACTGGCTGAATAAGATGAACAAGTGATGCCTCAAGCTCTGCTGAGGGAAGAGAAATCTTCTGTGGTGAACTAAATGAACAGAAACAGGAATAGTTGTGATTTGTTAATATTAAATACACATTCACGTGGCATAATGATGACATGATTTTCAAACTTCTACAAAAAGGGAGGGGTTTTTATAAGTTCAATATACAGTTACTCCAAAATATATATGCTCCTTTAAAAAAATCCAACCAAGTGAGTAAGATGCATCTTATTTCTAAGAACCTTCAGTTTTGAAATAATGTGTAGTTACACAAACATGTACATCTGACTATAGAAAAGCATGCAAGAACCTAATTATAAAATCAGAATTCTCACTGCCTCCTGCATTCCTTTAGTGGCAAATATTTACTTGGTTTTTCCAATCCTTTAAATTTGAGCCTAAACAATACATATGTCCTACTTTAATACAGTAATATGTAGGGACAATAAACAAAAGAAACTTGGCACCTCCGTTTTTATGACAAGTATGTGATGAACAGCTGAATTACCTGAGCAAATGAAAAAAAAGCTCCAGACCTCATCTTCCAGTAACTATATGAGGCCTTTTAAAGCAAAGGCATTTTTTTGCTTTTTTGGTAATGTAATTACATTATATTTCGGAAGGGATATTGCAATATATAAAAAACATGAAATCAATTGTACAAGTCTCTGTGATACAACCGGAGTCAGGTAACACAGGATACTGTCTCAACACCTTGGGCAAGTTTTTCACTGTATTTAATTGCACATTGTCTGCACCTATTTGTATTTTTCAAGGCCTGTCTGAGTTTATGAAGTCTGGCAATCAAGTCAGAGGAAAGAAAATAAGGCCTTATGTCAAAGAAGTACCTAGAGGTCACAAACAATTTCTTTGCTAGGCTTTTAAAGAGGTGATTCTTACACACTATTAAAGCTTCATCAAGCTTTATCGGTATTTTTATTTCTATCTTAATGGACTGTTGAAGGCTTTTTTTTCTACATTCCTCCTTACATTCATTATATGACAATTCACAAGCAGTGAAAAAGCACAGACAAAACAAGAAACAAAAAATTACTTTTCCAATACCTATATTAAATGCAATTTCTTAGTATGTTGAGATAATTTAGCACCATACCTGGAACACACTGAATCAAGTTGGCAATCATTGCACTGAAATGTGCTCTCATATCCTTAAGGATTTCGACTTCTTTATCATTTTCGGCCTCCAAAAGCATGCGAGTCAGATCAACATACTCTAAGAACAAGGCTCCAAGGGCTAATGTATCTCTTTCTAAGGCTCCATTTGTACTAGCATAAAGGAAAGTTGCACATTAATATAGAATAACAGAGTAATTATACTAAAGTTTTCTGAAGAAATGCATGCAAAGCTCTACATATCTGATAGACCACACAATTCTTCAAAGAACACACTGATATAATCTCAGTGTGGCAAACACTGAAAATCATGTTACTTAAAAGATCAGTATTTATGATGAGTGATAGTCCTACCTGTCACTTATAACACCAGCATCTGCAAGGAGTTCAAAAATTCGCAGTAGCTGCAGTCTTAATAGATCTCGTCGCTCTCGACGTTTCTTGTTCTTGGAATTAAAAATAATAACCATGTTTATATGCATAGGTGCATAAATTAAAACTTAGTAGCTTCAGAAATGCCAGTATTGTAGTGAGATTTAAGAATTCCAGTTCAAGAATTTTCTTCACAAAGGAACCCGAGTGCTTTTGGATATTTCACCACAACACTGTGCTTACACATCAATAAAGAACTGAATATGATCAATTTTTTGTCTTTGTAACTATTCTTGAAAAAATTGCTAACAACTGCTTTAGTACTTGTTGAAAATGGGGAAATTAAATAATGAAATACGGGATAAAAATAACTAATATTCAAGGTTCCTATACCAAAAAGCCATACTATCTTCAGGTAAGAGGAATATTCATGTTAGTTTAACATCATCTAGTTTGGGTGCTGGAGGCACTTAAAGTGCAGAACATATATCCAGACCCGGGGAAGATATCTTAGTGATTAGCCATTCACGAACTTGGCATTGCTGCAGCACAACATCACCCATCCCATATTCAGGTGAGCTCCTAGCAGACACCACTCCAGTCCACTGTAGGGGGTGTTGACTGCAGGGGTTTTGCCCACAGTAATGTCCTCCTCCCACAGAACAGGACTGCGTGGTTGTTAACTGGCTCATTGTATCCCAATGTCTTCTAGAAAGCTGTGCTTTCTGTCTTCTGTCTTGCCTGGAAAGATGTGAATGCAACAAGGCCTGTTCTTTGCTGAAAGGCTAAATTGACTTCTTTGTATTCTATATCTCCCCTAAGCAAGAAAGACATGAGAAGGTAAAAAAGCTGCTATTGCACTCAAAGAAACAAGAAAAGCTCAAAGAAAATGCAGATTTTGCTCTTCAAAATTGAGTGATACTGAGATCAAAGGCCTATCTCTTCTAGGACTCTGGCTCTGTCCATGACCAGCAGTAGATGTGTGGGAGAATAAAACGAAGCTTCGCCTGGTATTCTAACCCAGAATTGGCAGAATTACAGCATTCCAGCCAAAAGTTTTATTCAAATAATTACACCATTTGACTTGTTCTATTCAGAGCCCTGTTTTTCTCCTGTTACACCTTTAAGGTTCCACAAAGTACACGTAGAGAAAAAAGCAGTTTTATTGTAATACAGTATTTACCAGACACAGCTGCCTCTTGCAACAGTGTCAGAGGTGATCTGGCAAGCTCCGTGCCAGTGCCCACAGGGGCGGATCTTGTGTAATGTCCGTTTTGGTTTACCCCTGGAGCTCTTGGCCATGCCAGCAATTCTCTTCCTAGTCATAACATATGTTCAAGGACATTGTTTCTGGTGTGTTGGATACCTGCCTGCCGGCATGTTCTCTACAGCTACACAACCCATATAGTCACTCCTGGGTTTCCAGGTGGCACTGTTTGCAGGAAGGTGGCCCATTAAGTCATATCAGGAAAAATACAAGTATAAGCATTGCAGTCTCTCGCTCTCGTATTCCTCTACTCTATTATGGAATTTAGCATTCCATGTGCTAAATTTGCTCTTACAGCATATAGTAAACCTCTGAATTCTAGCAATTCCTTTCCTGAGGGTAGACTGGATTTGTATGTCTCCAGAAAAGGCTGTTCAAGTCTAAGTAGTCTTAAAAGGTGCAGAGACAAAATGCACAGGCAAGTGGCTACATGAAGGTGTATTAATCCACTTCTGCTCAGTATCAAAACAAGTGACCTTCAAATCAGTGACTTCATAGGGATGGAAGGAACACAACCGAATTGAGGTGTGAAGTCATGTCGAATGGAAATGGTTGTGGGCATTTACCAGACACAGAATTATTAAGAATTGTCCATGACCCATCTCAGATTTCCATCTTGGAGTCAGATGGAATGGTCCACAACTGAGTCAAAGGTGGAAAACTGAGCAGAACTTCAACTTGAGTCTAGTACGGAAGTTCTCTCCCATGGCTTTCCTCTTCAGCTGCATAGACACATCCTGAGACTAAACTGCTTACTGAGGCTACAGATTTTATCACCAGAGGTTTTTAAGAACAGAGCATTCTCTCTTGTGTGGATTGGAAGATCTGTTGAAAACCCTTCCAGCATGACTTTCTCTTGTAACAAAAGAGAATACTACAATGAAAGTGAAAACTCTGATTAATTTGCCAGTTAACTGATCATATTTAGAATGAATGCTGTGCCATGTGATCCAGGAGGATCCTGCTTGAGCAGGGAGGTTGGACCACTTCAGACCCTTCCAGCCTTTCTGTGATTCTATGATTCTGTGAAGCTGAAATAGGCGACCCTGCTGGCCCTGAAAATAAAAGCACATCTAAACACTGCTACTAAAAGTGCTTGTAGCCCAGCTGCATTGAAGTTTTTTTTTCCAATACTGAAAGTGAACTTGCAATGTATCAGAGGTCTGTATCAGGAAGTTCCATATTGGATGGGAAATTTTTCCTCAGAATGGAGGTCTATATTGTACATTTTGGATCACTGACAGAATTTAAATTAAACTAGATTTCAATGGAATTATTTTAAATTATACAAATAATAAAATTCTTGTTGCATACAGAGCATAATTTGCTAGTTAGTACAAAAGAATATATTTGTATTTCAAACTGACAGAATTTTTCAGTTTAAAAAAACTAGTGCGTTTGAATTTTGCAACTAACCTCTGGTCTTCTTTCTAGGGCTTCTTTCATTAGTGGGTGAAGTTCTTCTACTAATTCCCTAAATTAAAAAAAACATAAATATTTGTAAACAAAATCTAATGTCATTTGAACAGCATCAATATATTATTCAAATAAATGTATGCATTAACAAAGTTCTTAATGCAAATAAAAATTTAAATATATATTTAAATTACAACAAAAATAAAGCACTTGTATTAGAGGCAAACAACTGAGAATATGATAAGTGGAGAAGTACCTGAAAACAAGGGAATTTGTTCTTCCAAATCCTAATACAAGTGATTCTGTTATTTCTATGCTTTCAAGTCTCATCAAGGGAACTAGCTGCTTTAGTAAGACTCCAACAGAGGGAGTTCCAATAGCCTAAAATATATTAAAATATTGTTGAATTTAATTGTCAGGATATCGATATTAAGTAAACACTTTTTTTTTTTACAAACAAACATTGTCCAAGAATCAATACATATTTTAAAAACATACTGGAATGATTTTACTATTATAGATGTCAATCCAACAGTCTAACCGCATGTCTGCTACTTCCCAATCATCTTAATAATGCCTAACAAGGAAATACATCTGAGAAATCTCTTTGCTTTAGCTCAGATTATTGTAATTTACTTAATTTGTTGCTTCATCAAAATATTCCAGTAATTGTATTTGTGGAACTACTGCTCCTCTCAGGTTTCTAGTACTTGAAAGTGTATTTTATATATTATTGCTTCTGAAAGGCATATATCCAACAGGAACACAATTTTCATTCAGAAATCTGCTTTATTGCTTTATGTTTTAAATTAACAAATTGGAGTGCTCTACAATGAAAGATAGGGGATGAAAAATGAAAGTTAACTTCAAAACATGTGTCCAGACCTATATTTTGAATACACATCACTCAGAATGCTAAAAAAAAAAAGCAATATATTGAAAATGCCATGGCTTTTGCCAAATACTTATCAACACATCATATCATACAGATGTTTTAATTGTTAATTATGTGTATTAATTAGGTTGCATATATCAAAATATACATCAAAATATTCCCCAACTGAAATACTTTCATTAGAATATGATTTTGCATGAAGATGCAGCTTAAATTTTCCTAAACAAATAGTCTACTTGAAACAGGACGCATCACCTTATTATCGTAGTTCACTGTTCCATCAGGAGTGGTAGCCATGATCTCTGGTGTTGAAGCACGCAGGTGTCCTGGGCTCATAATACTGGGCTTTGCTACTCCAAAACACAGAATAAGGTAGTTTCTCCACAAAGTAACATAGTTGTCTCCACTGCTTGCTGTACTTGTTTTCTTTGCATTAACAGGAATACTGGAATTTAAAAATAAATTATAATTATTAAAATGATTTCCAACTCTTAATTATACAGTAGTTTAAAATATTTTAAAAGGGAATGAAAAATGCTATGCATCTACCAGCTGCAATTCAATGTGACATGATACACAGGAAAACTCAATGAAGGTAGACAACCAGTTTTCCACCTTACAAATTGCCATTATGTAACTCAAACCTTCGTAGCATCAGTTTCTGTGTGGCACCTTGCAGGACTTGTGGACTGATACTGAAACATGAGACTAAAGAAAAGCTTATATTAAAATCATGCAGCCCATATAAAAGAAAGTGAAATGCAGATTGCCACTTACTTTGGATCCACAAGAGGCATTATCAGCTGTAGCCTTGTGAAGGCGTATGGCCAAGCATAGCTGAGAGCTGTAGGACAGTGTTTTGGTAGATTCTCCTGCCTAAGAAAACTGAAGAGGCAGAGAACCCATGGGTCTTTAACAGACTGTGCAAATATCCAGACATGGGAAGGACTTTTCACATCATAATGGCTGTTTACTAGGACAGCATTCCACTCCACCAGCCACTGCAAATCCACACTGTGCGTTAATGGGATTGTTGTCTATGGAGAGAAAAGATAAATTCACACGCCTTGCTGTACCAGTCAGAGATCAGGCACAGAGGCAAGACATTCGCTTTGCTTTATTATTAACGAGCAGAATGAAAGCACAAAATTCAAACCTTGGCCTCTAAAACTGCAACACCCAAACCCAGGTGCTGCTATTTCAGACGAATTTCCTAATTCCTGTATTATGAAGTCAGAATGTCTCTTTCTTGCTCAGTTTCTGTTTTCAGCTGTAGAAGAGCTAAACCTCCCCACCAGTTTAATGTCCCCTTCTGTGCTAGTTTTGGCTGGGGTAGAGTTTATTTTCTTCCCAGTGGCTGCTATGGGGCTGTGTTTTGGATTTGTGCTGAATGCAGGGGTGATAACACAGAGATGTTTTTGTTATTGCTGAGGAGGGCTTGCATAGAGCCAAGGCCTTTTCTGCTTTTTGTACTGCCACACTGGTGAGGATGATGGGGGTGCTTGGGAGCTTGTCAGGAGCCACAGCCAGGACAGGTGACCCAAACTGATGAAAGGGATATTCCAGACTTTGTGACATCATGCTTAGTACATAAAATGGGGGAAGAAGGAGGAAAAGGGGCATGTTTGGAGTGAAGATGTTTGTCTTCCCAAGTCACTGCTATATGTGCTGGAACCCTGCTCTCCTGGGCATGGCTGAACAGCTGCCGGCTCATAGGAAGCGGTGAACTAAATCCTTGTTTTGCTTTGCTTGTGTGTGCAGCTTTTGCTTTCCCTATTAAATTGTCTTTACCTTAACCCATGAGTTATCCAGCTTTTACCCTTCTGATTCTCTCCCTGACCCCACTGGTGCAGAAGTGAATGAGTGGCTGTGTGAGGCTTGACTGCTGGCTGGAGTTACTTTTTTAAGCACCCAACATGTGGCTCAAACCCACAACCCTGGAAAGGGCACTGAGTGCGGCAAGGACCATTTTATGCTTTAAATTTAATCAGGCTGAAAAGTGCTTCAAACTGATTGTTCCTGCCCTCTGGAAATGGGTCCTCACCAATCTCTAAGTCAGCAAGCAAAAAAAGTTGTCTTATATATCAGTTCTTTACTGACACTTTTTTATTCAAAATGCTCAATCTCTGCTTCCTCTGGTGCATGTCAGACACATCAGGTGCCTGAGAGAGCAAAAGGAGAGATGCACCCCAGCTGTGAATTACTCCAGAGCTTAGGCTCAGGTTTTCAGGCAGAGTCATTTTCTGAGGACACAAGGGAGCTAAAGCTTATTCCCTTCTCGAACAAGTGACAGCAGTGAGCGACTTCCAAGTGCCTCCACCATCAGGTGGTGTTAGCAATAAGACCTTCTCAACTGTTTTTTTTTCTGTATGTAGTATCTTCCACATCCATAGAATGATTATTTTCATGGAACAGATTGCCTGGGACATTGTGGAGCCTTGGAGCTCTTGGGTAGATGGCTGAAGCCTTAAAGCTGTATGATTTCTTTGATTTTCAGCAGTTTTAGTTTTAGTCTTTCATGTCTGATATTTGTTATGTAAACATGAGCAATAACAGCAAAGTAGTACTTACCGAATCTGAAACAGCCACATGAATAAAGCTTTCAAGAATAGAGGAACTCAACTGATCCATGACATCAATCATAGGTCTGTCATCATCCTGCATAATACAGAGAATAGAAGTTTACTGCTCTCCTGACCAGATGATTTCCCTTCTTATTTTTCTGGGACATGAAACAGAACCATCTAAAAATTATGACATGAATATGAATTAGCCAAAAATATTCATTGGTAACGATGGGTACATTTTGTCTTTTTCAAAATAATCTCAGAACTAAGTCCAGGCTGTGGTTTGAAATGAAGTTAATTTGTGGCTATAGCTCATTGCTTAGAGAACAAAAGCACATATCAGAAAATCCCAAATGACTTTGGATAGCTGGTATCAAAAGACTGAAAAATAAGTTTACTGTTTATTGAAGCATTCCTTTGCCATGAACACACACATTTGTGTTCTTAGGCATTTAGATGGCTCACTGAGCTGTGACCGCCAGTACACAACATGACTCTCCATATTTCTGTATCCATAAAAAAGACTTAGAGGTCTTTACTATAGAAGGAAAATGCATGTGAATGATCTTAAAGGTGTCTTCTGCTGTGGGTTTTTTCACAAAATGTTACGTTACAGGAATGGGTTTCATTTCCCATATAAATTTATAATCTTGACAATACAAAAATGACCCATGTAGTAAAAAAAGGCTTTACAGTGTATTTTACATTCACATCATTCCAAGAGAAAATATGAAGTTGTTGTACACTTCCCTTCAAATTCTTATAGAGGGCATTTGCCATTAATGTTATATTGTTGAGAGCACAGAAAGGTTTGAAGTGTTAAGGCAAACAGAAATAGTAAGCTGAGATCAAATCCTCTTTTATAAACTAAGTGCATACCTGCTACACTGCAGCAATTACATTAAAAGCAATTGTAATAGCAGTTTTGAGCTTTGTCTTCGGGAAATTTCAACTGCAAGTTCTAGAAGAGAAAAATCCTACCTCTGCCTGGCCAAGGGCCAAGAATAAAGAACGGATTTCTCTGAGGATTAGAACAGCCAGTTTCCGTGTAGCAACCTGGAAACTACACAGCAGAACCAGTGCGAATCCTTCCACTGCGTGCAGGACGTTAGAATAGGGGCTTCTTTCTGACTGTATCCTGTGGCTGGATCCATTTGGTATCAGCTGTAGAACAGGGCAAGGTGGGGGAAAATGGAGTGGTGGTGTTTGCAAACCAGGTCTCTAAGAAATATTCTATTTAACTAGGACACATAAATAAAATGCAGAGGCCATGTAGATGCGGTACTGGGAAACTTGACATACTCCCTCAAACAACCAAGTTTTGTTGTTTTATGTTACCTTGTTCCACAAAAGCAGTGTCAAAGTAGAGTCCTTTGAACAAATCCTTCCCTCTAATTTTCAATTAATCTACCCACTTCTTTTCATCCTCCACTAAAAATGAATAAGTCAGACTGTGAACATCACACGTTTTCTACTCCAGCTAGCATGTCCTCAGGTACATCTTTGGTCCTGTAGCAGCCAACACCTTAGGTACGTGGCTTCTAGAAGCCAACCCCACCAGTAAAGTGTAACAATATTTAATGAAAAGTATGTGAGGATTTAGCTTTTCTACATTTTCATGTACTCCTGTTATTACCTATTAATTAAAGGTCCTCTGTGATACAAAACACACATCAGGTTTGCCCAAAGGAAAACATACCCAGTGCGAGATTAGTTTAGGAGATAAGCCTAAAAATCATTTCTCATAATGAAAATATCTGTGGGACAGTGCAGATGGGAGAAGCAGGAGAAAAGCTATTCAGTTCCCAGAAATGTTTGTTACACATGGAGACAGCAGGCTGTGGTAACAAGCAGGTTCTTTGATGTTTCTCAATCAACCAAGAGAAAAGAAGGTCTACTTCACTCTTCACAGCATTCCCACTAACATTATCAATCTGTTTCAGCCCTGGGAAAATGTCCTTCTGCCACATCTACATACACACATTTTACTTTATGTGCTTTTTTTGACATGCATATTTCAGTTTGACATGCATTCTCTTATGTTGCTCAACAACAACATCTGCTGTATTACACAAGGACACGGCTGTCCTCAAAAGACACATGAACTAATTACCTAAAAATTTTTGCATAGTGAATTCTTCTCAGGTGAGTAAATACAAAACATACAAACCACAGCAGTATCAAGGAATATAATTTCTGCCTTCAATTAGTAAAAATGTTAGGACACAGATCTCTTGATTCCATACCTCCGCAGATCTGGTTTTGGCCTGCTCAGAAGCTTTTCCTGGAGTGTGTATTACAAGCTTCCATTGTGTAAGCAATTGTAGCAGCAACTTCAGTGAAGTATCAAGAAGGGTATGATGCATATCATTCACTTCACGTAGCAGAAAATTAGTGAAACCAAAGAGTACATCCTCCCGCCAGTCAACAAAGTCAACAAGTAGACCCTGAAGAGAATTCTGTGCAATGTGTCGAAGTTCATCATCCATATGGATAGACAGCCTGTAAGTGAAAGTAAATGTCAGATAATAAAAGATATGAGGAGTGTTTATCGTGGTAAGAAGCATACATATCTCAGGAACATAACTCATTCCATAGTGATGGAAAATTCCCGCTGACAGTGGTGGATGACACTATCATGGTTTCGTTATTGCTGACCACAATTAACATCCTTGACCTGTTTTCTATATTGTAGTTCTTGCTACAGCAGAAGATATTAATAGATTCAAAAGAAGTGTATTGCCCTCCTAAAACAGAGTATCTTTAAAGTACATAATTTAGCAACTTTTCTCAAACCAAGTATATTTTTAATTACTCAATAACTTCCACGTAGGTATGATAACAAAAGGCTACCAAAAAAATACATAATTTCATAGTTTATGTATTTATTTGTCAACATTAAATACAGAAATAAAATAATCACAACAGCTCAGCTAACAGTTAAAAGAAATCTTTGGCCAAGATGCAAATCACAATTAATAAAAGCAAATCTTCAAAAGAATTAAAATTAGGCATTTGAAATAAAAAACTACTTTATGTTTTAAATAATTTAGGATGAGGAAATGGGAAAAACAGCCTCAGGACTTTCTATACTTTTAGAAACACCCTCAACACCCTCAAGAGGTCCTTCTGAAAGATGGTGACGTTTCAGATCCCATTTTCAAATTTTATTTTCTTTATTTGCATCATGTTCAAGTTCTTCTTAACATAGAAATTTTTTAGACTTTCTTTTGACACAGAAATCATCAAACCACTTCTGTGTTAGAAGTTGGCAGAAAAAAGTGAATTCAGATAAGTGTGTTCTGCAATTTTTGGTTCATTGCCTTTATGATGTATTTTGTTTTAATTACCCATGAGACTGTAATTTTCTGTCGTGTGTTAGAACTCATTTTCAAAGTATTTTATCTACATTTAATCTACACAGTTGAAAAGGAGGACTCATTATAATGAAATGGACACAAAGCTGGGAGAAAAAGATCCAAAATAGCAAATGGAGTGGAACCAAATTCCATTCAGTTGGAAGTGTATGATGAGATGTGGTTTATAAAAAATCTGGTTCATTATAGCTGCCTAATTTGGAGACAGGGGACATGTTATTAAACCAAAAAGAAAACAACTGCCATGAAAATTCACCACTGGCGAACATGACTCCAAAAATAACTGTTATGCTTTAATAACCACATGACATTCTCTATACATATTTAGAAACACAGTATTTTGTTGTGCTAAGAAAGGATCATTTCTGTCTCCCTTTTGGAATGCCAAAACCAGATAAACAAGCAAAACCTCTTGAGACCACAATTAAGTCATCCATGAAATGACTTCTACAGTGACACAAAGCAATTAACAGAAAAGAGGATACAAAAGACATCTCCTAAGTCCAAGTTACTGCCCAGTGGCATTATCTAACGAGATGAAATTCAAACTGAGCACAAGAATCCATCTATGTCTTACCACTGTATGACAGGCAGTGCAGGAAGCAAGTACAAGTTTGTTTGTTTGCACTCGAGTCAGTTAAATTCAAGACCTACTTGGGAATTTGTAATGAATGGTTGCAGTGGGCAGTGAAAGGGCAAAAGGTACAGTATATACTTGACATCTGCTTCATGGTTTACAATTTGAAGACAGCTGTCCTGGAAAAAAGTCTAGCTGTTGAGTTAGAGAGTCCTTCTGAAAACCGCCAAAAGACACATCTGTTGTGAGGATGAAAAAATCAAACCAAACTGTGAATAGAAGAACCAATTAAGTCAAAGATGTAACTTTATCTCTTGTGAAAAGAAAATATTTAACAGCTTTCCATCCCAACAGCACAGGCCCACAGAAATCCCTGGCAGAATTGCTTCTAGGGTTCTTTGGAAAAATAGGGAGAAATGCATTTTCCCAGCAGGGAAATTACCCAAGAAATACTTAGAATCACAGCTGACCTTTTCTAAATTGTTTGATGACAGAATAAAGATAGACCAGCAGTTATACTGGTGTCAGTAGACAGTTGTGAGACTTAAGGAGAGTAGCACTAATTTATAAAGAAACCCAAATTGGTCCTCAAATTTTCTTAAGAGTCTGACCTGTACAATCTTGTGATTGAACAGCTGTCAGCTGAATATATGTGCTTTTTACCAGCTCAGTTAAGGCCATTAATAAGGATAGAACTCTACTTAAAATACTGGATTCAAGGAAAACATGTCCTTTTAGAATTCCCTTAAGCAGAACTGATGCAACTGTTTAATATGGTATCTAAATAATTTGATAATGCAGTGATTTAAAATAACCTACAAGTGACTTATAGCAGACAATGTGCACACAAGGGAATCAAGCTGGCCAGGCACTGCAGCACACCTACTGTTGGCTGATGATTTGGCTTGTTTGGCTGGCTACACTCGGCACTACTACCAGAATCAATTGTTTCACTCTTAGCACATCACTGGGAGTTAGCTGTTCATAGAGCAGAAAAAACTGCTTTTCTATGTAGCCTTCTGGCTCCCACATCTGCCATTCCTTGTGGTGTTTGAAAACCAAGAACAGGAAGGCAAAGTTTGCTTTGCCACAGTTACCTGAGAGCAATGCTCTGCAAAGCCCTCTTGGTACAATTTTATACCATAATCCATTTACATAAGGAACATAAGCTGGAACCTTGGTCTTGGATACTTGAACTGAAATGTATCAGAGTTTTCTGCACTGACCAGCACCTTTTGTCATAATTATTTTCCACAAGTCAGTGATTTGACATTCTGAAACTTAAAACGGTGTAGCAGTCATGTTGTAGACTACCTTGTTCAGCAAAGTCTATTCAGAAAAATTAAATGGAGGGATATCATATTTCTTAAACTTATCCTTTTCTTCGTGTCTTACAATAATTATAATAACAACAGTAATAATAATTTTATAAAGTTTTTTTTGTAATATAACACATCTAGCACATTCTGCTTTACCAGACACATGGGGGAATCATAAATAAAAACTAAACAGGTAGCTCCATGTTTTTCCACCACACAGAAAAGATGTTTTCTCCTGTTAATCAGAAAGCTGTGATAGTTAGAAAATAGTAGTAAGTTGTGACTTCAGTGAAGAATAGTGAGTATCATGTAACCTACATACTGATGGGAAAGAGTTCTGGAGGACATACCAACTTTTTCATTGAATTATGAGTCCATAATAAAACCACAAAAACTGTAAAAAGATGCTAGGATGTCTAATTAATTAAGAACAATTTACCTTTTTAAAGCATATATAAAAAGAAACAGTTATGTATTCTGTGGCTCAGCTTTTCACACTGTTCCCCTGGAGCAGTCATTCAATGCTTGAACAGCTTACCTTGCCAGCAAGTCGATCAACTCAAGTTTTGACATTCCATCAGGAAGCAATCGAGGAATAGCAGCAACACATGTCCTGAACAGATCAATTTTTGGTTTTCTTTCACCACTGAAAAATTAAACCAGAATTTTGATTAAGTTTAAGAAGGAATTGTGTGTTAAATGATCCACCTCCACCTTTTCAGAAAAGGCCCGGACATAATCAAGTGCCAGAGGCCTGATAAGATCATCAGGATGGACAGCTAGACACTATAATAAAACAAGAAAGAAACATGAATACGTTTTTCCATTGAATAGCCTTAATTTTGACATTTTTCATGCATCTCACCTGTACATTACTTGAAAAATCAATTATTAATGACTCATTTGTTTCTTTCTGAGAGAAACTGGCAGTTATATATAAAAAATGGAGGTATTCCTCCATCAAGATCAGCATTTATATGATGCAAGCTTTGGGTAAGGCAATGAGGAAAGAGTTGAGGTGCTCTCCATTAGAGTGCAGCTATATTTCTCCAGTTGTATCAAGCAAATAGCAGATGTGTAACAAGTTTAAAAAACATGTCTGAAAGTCCAGAGAGTTGCCTCCAAAAGGGGCAACTATGCAAAACCATCATGACACATTTTTACACTGAAAAAGGTGTATAATTTAGAGGGAGGTATGGCCACATAGTTTCTGTTGATCACTGCCAGAGATAGCAGCATTTTGGCAATTCGTATCAGCTAGAACATGTTTTCGTAGCCCTAAGGGTGTTTTAATCTGTGGAATGGCACAACTGTTCCCTAACAGCCTGTGAAGGTCATTAAGTACAAAGTTCAGCATGAACCAAACACTAGGTTGGAAGTCCATCAGCAGCTCAAGTAGATCAAAGTCTCAGCTGTTGATTATTTGCAAAACAGATGCAATTGTTTTATGACTTGTTTTCAACATTTTTTGGTAAATCTGCATATTAAATAAGTCCTTCAGATAGACCCCAAAGTGTGGATATTTTTTTATTTGCTCTTTTTTATCTCAATGATCTATTATCTGATGATGGAGTGTAGAGGAAATTACCAAAGCATAACAGCATTTCAAACTGTGGAGTTTTTCCCACAATATTATTAATTATTAGCCTGGAATATGCTTTGGAGGGATCAAAAAAGTAAGGTCCTATTCAGGGGCCATATTATAAACATGCAGAAAAAGATCATCCCTCTTTTAATATGCTTCCAATAGAACTAGAAAAGAATGAGAGGGGAAAAAATAGACACCAAGAAGCATTGGAAGCTACTTAACACCACACTGAAATGGAGTGACAAAACAAAAAATGAACTTAGTTTTCCTGCTCCCTGCTCCATTGCCCTGGTTACTACACTGTTCTGTCCCTCCACCCAACAGAGGACATTGCATTTAGGTATCTTACTTCTGTGTTCAGTCACAGAGAAAGCCTGGATGCAATGCAGCCTGAAAGAAGATTTATGGCGTAACACCAATCATTCACTGAAATAATGGCTACAGATAAGGCATAAACTGATATTAGACTTACTTAATTCAAAGATTAAAGACAGTTTTGTAGCAAATACCATACTGTCTCTTAACATCCTACTTATCAGCTTGGATATATATTACATGAATAAAATGTTGACATTATTTTAATTAACTGTCTTAATGGTACAGTTAGGGGAAAGTATTTTCATCACTATTTGCCTCTGTCTCACGGTATCTGTATTCTACCCCACAGAACTTGAAAGGTGTCAGTAACTGACTGGAAAAGGAGTAAAATACAACATCTCACTGAGAATTTGGTTATAAACAAATCCCTTTAAACTAATATCACAAAAGCAAGTACTAGCTGGATTAATAACTAGTGCAAAATCCTGTATTTCTACAGTTGTAAACATTAAAGTGCAATTAGGAATTTCATGAGCAGGGAAACCAAGCCTTCCTTGCTGACCTGAAATGGAAAAACTTTGCAGTTTCCCTACTCTCAGTCCCCAGCAAGGGCAAAGTTTGTGCATTTCAAATGGAGACTTGTAAAATAATAGTCTGAGAGGAAGCTGTTCTGAAGGCCAATGAGTAATTATTTATAAATATAAAATCTGTGGGTGTTCTGTGGCTTATCAGCTGCTCAGAAGAATAGCAGGAGAAGATCCAAACCTCGGGCTTAAGTTCCCAATTGACAATCTGAGCTACCAGGCACAGCATGTGAGGGAGGCAAGGGGAGCCTTTGAAGCACTTGCAAGGCCAGGTTTGTATCTTAGAAAATGGATGCCCTATTCTAACTAAACGTTGGAAATTATAACCAGTACTGAAATTCAAATCCCAGTGCATGATGCAAAGGATGCATCTTACTCAGGATTTTAGTAAGACCCTCCATACTGGCATTTATTACTTCAACAATAAATGCTTAAAGGATCAGTAATTAAATATTGTCTAGAAGCAAGTCTAACACTGCCAAAGAAAATTCCAGAATCTGCATACTTTAAAATGTTATGTCTGCTCCCTGTCTAGCTACTTCCCTCTCATTCTTATTTTATTAGTTAATAAAAATACCACTATGGTATTCATTTTATACAGTTTACACATAAACTTTATGCAACTATGACAAAAGCAATAACTCTAAAATGTAAATAAATGTAGTGCGATCTCTATCAATTCATAAGAATTTAAACTAAATATGTAGCTCTAGTGAAGCACAGAGTTCTGTGAATAAAATGGGAAGCAATTATATAAAAACAATAGGTTGGCTTTTCCACCTATCCACAATGCAGTTTTTGAAAGGATCATTTTCAATCCTGATAGTAACAGCTACTGATGTGTTTTGTGAGTTCACATGATGCAAATCAACTGATAATTAAGCATCCCAGATATTTTTTTCCCTTGAAGCAACAAGTAAAAATGTGTTAAAATGTGGTTTGCCTTACATGTGTATATATTAAATTAGAGCTCATACAGATATAAAGTGTAATACAAAATGCAGTAACTTACATCTAAATATCCCAATCTTGGTGTTTCTGACAAAAGTTACTAACAAATAATAAGACTTCCTGAAATTTAAAACTCTTTTGAGTCTATTTGTTCGCTGATTCTAAAAATAAACAACATTTTGGTGATGCTGAGAAACCATCCAAAGGATATTTATAGCTAATATTATGTACACTTCTTATCTAAGTGCTCAAGGTTTCAGTGTGCAATTGTCTTTTGGGAATAAAATGTGAGTTTGAAAACACTTTCCCTACCACAAAAGCTTGAATACCCAAAATGGTTATGAAAACTGGGTGTGAGGACTGAACAGGACACAGGGTAGAACTACAAGAAAAAGATGAAGCATTATTGGATAGTAATATTAGCTATGAATATAAATAAAGTAAGACATTGCTGGTGACACAGCTTACAGTCTTACCTAGAGGCACTGCAACAAATAAGGGCAGAGGAATAAAAACATAAAGATCACATCAGTAGTTCAAGGTAGTTGAATTTGGCCAGTCATTGCAGTTAGTCTATCACAGTATTCTTAGCAAGTTAACTTTTTTGAGCAGTAAATAAAAAAAAAACAATCTCAAAGAGACAGGTGTCCTTTTCATTACATCTCAAACTTTTTCCAGGGGTTGTTTCTTGTCTAGAATAACTACCATGTCCACTGTTCTAACAGGAAGGATATGCAAGGTCTCCTAGCAGTTCAGATCTCTACAATCTGTGCTCTGCATGTGTCAAATGATCTCTCTGTGTCTCTAACCTCTGCCACATGTCCATATCACCAGAACTCTCTCCAGGAAACTCGCCTCACTAATAATTTTGGATTAAAGTGAAAAATGCTGCTGTTCAACACAGCTTGAAGCATACCGGTGTGATTCTGTTCCAGTGTGATACAGCTTAAATCCAAGCCTTATCACAGATCACCTGGATTTTTAATTAAGATTTGATTTTTATTACAGGCATGAAAAGCAAAGGGAATTTTGGAATATTATTATTAATAGGAATTTACAGAAATCGTGGCATTAATTTAGAAGTTCAGTGATGCAAATATACCCTGAGACAGTGTTCTGAGCACAGGCTGCCAGGTTTTCTACTTTAGCATTCTACTTCAACCGTCTAAACATCCATAGGATTCACACATGATTTTACCTACATCAAGAGCATCTTCAGTTCCAAACACTGCAACATTCAAAGAAGCACTACTGACTTGTCATAAACAGTTTCTCAAAGTATATACTAACTGAGCTAAATGTTCCTGTTTCTTGCTGTTTCTCTGATGACTCATGATGGACAGAAATAGAGAAAAAGTTCCAAAATTACGTCTCCATGTTTCATAGGAATTACTGTTCTTTAGCACTCACGTAATCATGTCTTCAGGTTCTTTGTTAAGCATCTGTATGTTGGTTAGCATCATGCACCGACCCACTTCCTTGTCAAGGTGTCTGAGTATGTTGTCCACAGCCTTCCTTACTTGAGAATAATATAATGACATACCTGCAAAAATACGCATTTTTGTATAATTGGGGATATTTATATATATATATATATATATTCTGGAAAAGAAAGTTCCTTACTCATGCTGTGCTGCATAAAATAAGAAAAATGTTTTTCTCATGAGATTGCATATTCCACTAGCAGTGATATCCTGATCCAAAAGAAGAATATCTTGCCTGCGCCAAAAGGAATGCTTACATATCATACGTGGAAACAGGAATACTAACTCATCAAATAGCAACAAAATGGGTAATACAAGAATTTAATAGTGCAAGCATTCGTTATCTAATACTATCTTCAAATACTTCAAATACTTTAAATACTTCAACAGCACTGGGTCTTACATTGTTTGTTTTCTTCATATTACTACAGTGATCTAGCACAGTACAACACAGGTCTTTGCCACTGGTGTAGACTTCGTTTCATTCACGCAACTTTGGGGACTTAATGAAGTGTTGAAGGCAAACAGCCAATTTTTTTTTTTTTTTTGCCAAAAAAATCAGGCACCCTCAGGCCATGAGAAAGAGGCTCTTCTACAGCATGGGATTCTTGCTCTGCATTGAAACCCCAGACAGCAGGGCTATTAACTTAGGCACTTCAGTGCACCAATACTTCACAGTCAAAAGTTTTACCATTTTGAAAGTTTGAGATACTGCAATTAAAATGAGGCTATTAACAGAATCTTTGATAGTTTTCAAAGCTGGTACATCTTTTGAGCATAGGCACTGTTTCTAATAGGATGAATATCCATGAATAAATACATCTATCAGCACTGAAAGATTAAAGGCTAGCTGTGTCTTTAACTCCTCCCAGAATACAGGGTTGCTACTACTTGTGGAGCACAGCTGAGAACTTTTCAGAATAACCTAAGAAAAGCAGCATTTGTCAAACTAAACCATGCATTTTGTTAGAATGCACAATAAATTAAATGCGTACAATACAATCAAATACCTTACAATAGTAAACTATTCTGCTCAGCTGCTGAAGACATTTTCACGTCCATTCTCACCCAAGTTTCTATATTGTCCATTCTCGTACTTACCTATCATTTTAGCTTCCTCCTCTGTAAGAGTTTTGCTCAAATACGTTTTCTTCACTCTCAGAGTGTTTCCAGAGGGAAGGACAGCTCCAGTCACTGGCATTGGAGGTTCACCATCTTTTTGCTGCAAGCTATCAGCAATTACCAAGAAAGCTCTCAGGCCAATATTCATTCTCTGTAAAGTTTAGAAGATGTATGAGTATCATAAACAAATAATAATATTCTACTCATATTCTTCATTCACTTTGAAATTTTGAGAATGCATTTGCCAGCATTTCTTTTTCTATATCTTCTCTACATTAACTAGTCTGATATATTTCACAAAAATTGCCCATGAAATAAATAATGAATTCACAACTCTGCTGTGAGCAGTGCTCTCAGAACTTTATTTTTAAGAATTTGCATTAGCACATTATCTTTTTATCTTCAGGATAAAGCACCTGGATATGACCTGTAGTTTAGTAATGCATCTTAAATGGACCTTCAGTTAAACATAAATGACCTACATCCATCATGAAAAAAAATCAATAACTGTCTTGAAAGGCCCCAAGGTTGATTATACTCAGAGAAAAGTCTGGAATGATGCTCAATGCCAAAACTACTATGTGAAAATATTAAGAAGTTGAATTTAAGTGACCTGAATTCCTTCTGGGAATGCACCAGAGGAACACTTGCAAGCTTTGCATTGCAGTGATTGAAAGACTAGAATGTTTTCATTTTCTCTGGAATGTGTTCCAAAAACTAATAGGATGCTCTGCTGACAGCCTCCCCATTTACCTAGATTATGGGGATTTTTTTTAGAATTCTAATGTCTATGTACATAAGAAAGTGGCACTATAATGTCTTTATTTTCAGACTTACAATGTTGTTGAGAAACAGTAAAACTTCAGATGCTGATTGAACAAGAAGCTAAGGACTATGTCTACCCCATCTCAGCTGGGATAATACACAATGTTCTTTGCAGGACCTTTCTCAGTCAATGCTGCAGGTGGCTGACCTAGAGCATGTCATGGACTGCCTGCTCAAAAATTCTGTTTCATTCTTTTTTACTCTGCTACAGAAAGATGAAAGCTGTGTTCAAAGTAAAGCTTGCCTTTCATTTCTCTTGCCTTTGACAGTACAAAGTTTAATCTACTTTTCCACATTTTTTGTATCAGTGTAATTTTTGCAAGGCAATTCACTTTGTTTTAACATCTTAGTGAATAGATACAAAGGTTTAATTGTGCAAGATTAATACGGACATGTTTTATGAGATGATCCCAAATTATTTATATTTTTTCTGTGTTAATTCTTAATTTTCAAATGAAAATGTTTCCAAAATTTTAAGGAAATGCATATTTTTAAGATTTTTTTTTTTTACTCTTCTAGTGCTTATTTATATTTTGATTTTTTGAATAAGTTTTTCAAATTTCTGATTCTTATTTTCTCTAGGAAAAGCACTAGAAAGCTGACTTATGAGACCAACACCAGTGGAGCTTTGCTGGTCAGAGTAGTAAAACTTTATTACAGTGTTTTCTTTTTCAAGCCTTCTTGATTCATGTACTCTCAAGCAAGACTGTTTTGAAAAACATTGAAATCGTTACAGAAAAATTATTGTTATATTAAAACAGTTTAAGGCATTGCATTTAACAACAGCAGAGGGATAAGGACATACTGTGATCAGCAGTTTTATTTATACTTTTCTTTTTGTTTTATACATTTTCTCTAGTTCACATTTGATATTCTCCAACTGAGAAAACATGAGAAAGGTGTAAACAATGTGACACTTTACAGACAGAAGTTCACAGATGTATTTTACCAATAAATCAGATTCAAGCTTTGGCCTGAAAACTGGACAAAGGTGAAAGCATGCTTAGAATGTAACCAGGAAGTAAAAGTAACACAATACAATACATACTAACCAAGAAAAAAAAAAAAAGCAGATGCACATCATACCTCAGGGTTGAGACTGAAAGCTTTTGCTGGTTTTCCAACACAAAGGAAGTCAAAGATAATTTCTTTCATCGCAAAATCTAAACGCTCCTAAAATAGCAAAAATACTGCAAATCATTAAGCTGCTCACTTCTGCTACTGTTTTTCATTAAGGCTTCAATATGCTGAAAACCAGCTTAATCAGGGTTTATTTAAATACATAGAAAAACAGATTTTCAGAAGTATGTAGAACATATTACCAAATCTAAGCTTTTAACACCGCTTTATGTTGACAAAATCAAAAATGTATAGCATTTAAATAGAAAATGATCCATTCTGGAAATACAGCTTTTAATTATTTCATTTAAACTGTGGTAATTATGGTACTAACACAGTATTTTACATAAAGAGAGCTTGTTCACAGATGGCACAGTTAAGGGAAAATTTTAAGCATCTCTTTGAGCCATTCCTATTCAGAGACTTTAAGTATGTGCTTAAGTGCTTTTCTCAATGGGAAAATTTACAGAATTTAAGTCATAAAAGAAATGAAACTTCCAGCACTGCAGGTTAGTTAATTTTAGCAGCTCCCATTTGAACGGATGAACACTACACATGTCAATTCCATGCTGAACTTGGCTGACATCTGACTTACTGCTTTGAAAGCCATGCAACTTATTGTCCTATACAGCAGGGATGATTCAGTATCAGGATGAAACACGGCTTACTATTTTCAACTTTTTTGACAGTCAGAGTACATCAACAGATACATTTTCTGACTTGCTGGAAATTAAAAATACTGAAAAAAATTACATTTGAGTTGAACTAAACTTATTTTTATCAATTTTCAATGGAATGAGGTTACTCAAAACCTGTTGTTCAAAAGAAGTTTTCCCCAGTTCAGTCTATAATTTCATCATTCCCTAGATGAAAGATAGCGGCAACAGCGTTGCAAAAAATTCAGTCTTTAGAAGTTCACTTATTTGTTAACTTGCTATTGGGAAAACAAGTTGTTCATTACACAGAAAAATATATGCATGGCCCTCCCATACCTGTGCAATAAACTGTATTATCTTCACGAAGATGTTTAGAGGCATATCTCTTGGCACGACACCACGGGACCCTTTTGGGAAAAGGGTTGTGACAATAGTAATAAGTCGGCTGCAAAAGAAAAAGAAACATTAGACATTTCTGGACCTTGCAGACCTTCATTTAAAAATCACACTCCATTTAGAAAGACCAGAAAATATTTCCTTTGGAATTAAAATGTAATGGGGTATCTTGTTCTGATCCTTTGCTACAGATTCAGTGTAATTACTTTATTTCATTACAACATTACAAGTAAAAATAAACCAATCAATGGCCACCACAAAAGTATTTTTAACTTACACTGAACAAAGAGTGACTTCTAATTTTTCCAAAAGCAGAAACACTTTACACAGTAACTTCTATAGGTAACAAAAAAACTGATAGTGCCACAAAATGGAGTATTTTGTTGTGTACAGTTGAGTTTCTTATTTCACAACAAAAACAGATTCAGTTTGAAAGAATTCAGGAGAACTGTAAAACCTCTTCATTGGCAACATCCACTTTACAAAGGATTTTCATTACAAATAAAGCATTTTACCTTTGGGTAGCTGTGTTGCTTTCACATTTAATTCTGATCATGTAAACCCACAGTAGTCTGTACAGAGATTCCAGTGCAACTCGAGCCATTTTTGGGTCCTTATTCTAGACAAATATATAACATAAGTAAAAACTTCAGGTTTTAGCAAGGAAGTTCAGCACTTAATGGATGCCAAGGTTCAGTGTTTTGATAATGAAACTACAAAAACATACAGCCTCACAGCTGCTCAGTGCTCCATTCCAGGATGTAGGATGCCTGTGCATCCAATCTGCTTCTGTCGTTACTTAAGTTGTTGAAAAACCCAAATATCAAGTTAGATAAATTAGATACATTACAATTTAAAATCTGTTTGAAAACCCCCTCAATGTGACTATGCAAAGAAAACCTAATATTCAGTAGATTCCATTAATTCAAAAGTTGCTGCCCTGTGATGGAGGCCTGGTAGTGGAACAGATAAAGGAATGTACCACATATACTCAAAAGTGAAAGGACAAAAATCTGTGGATGCTCAGGCTGGCCTAATTAACATGGCATCTGTGATCAGCTGGACTAAATTGGTTTATCTGTCTGGATTGCTGTTTATTTTTGGAAACTAGTACAAGATTGTCTTTGGGTCTCTTCAGTCATATGCAGTTTTTTGTTTCTATGGCAGTTGTAAGGGCTGCCTGAGTGCAGACAGGGACAACTGAGTGCCTTCCAGTCAGATGGTCCCCCTTCATGCTGAGCCATCCGCTGGGTTAAATTTTGAAGGAGTCCAATACACTTTGACCCAAGATAAGGCTTGCCTGGCTCACAGAGCAAATCTCCAAGGCAAAAATCTGAGATATTTTCAGCAGACAAATGTTGAGTCACGGATCAAAGACAGTGGTTTGATCAAAGAAACCGCAACTGATGCCATCAGTAATTCCTGAATGTGTACTGGGCTGGGTCCTGCAAAATGATGGGAAGACAATTTGCCAGTGACATGGGAGATTACTTCAACTTTCAATGTGGCATCTGTCACAAGCTTAGGAACAGAAACACTGTCCTTGGGCGGCAATTTCCATTTAACTCCTTGACAACACATTTTATGCAATAAAGCTTTATATGGACAGAAAACAGAATATAATTTTTTGTTTATTATTGCAGCATATAACCGTTGACACACATTTAGAATAAGTAATAAAAGGAAAGCCAAATGTTACCTGGCCCATTAATATCTGCAGAATTTTAAAATAAAAAAATTGTTACAATGACTCTGTTTATTAACCTGTTTACTTTCAATCCATTTTTCATCAGGTATAATCATGTCAGTCCTTGTACACTTCAGACTTAATAACTTGATTTCTTGAACAGGTGATGAAGTACATTTATCAAAGTTTACTCTTATTCCAAAGCTTTCAAGAAAACAGCAGGCTGGGGCTAACTGAGTTAAGGTAACAATAGACTGTGTAGCAGAGGAGGAAGCTATCTGTTAGCAACTGTCCAAATATCCCAGTGATGAGACAGTTAGCTGTGAGGGCCATTGTGAAAGAAGGAGGAGAAAAAGGCTGAGACCAATATCATTGGAGTTTTCAAAAAATAGTAGACCGGTTTTTTTGTCAGAACAGCAAGCTGCGTGGCAGAAATAGGATTAAGAGGAAGACGATAAAAAACCTAAGATACATCCAGGGACATCATGGGTGTGTCCATGAGCAAGATCTGTCCAAGTTCACAGTGGTACTTTGGAAACTACCAGTACTTTAGAAAGCACACTGTGCTTCACCCTTTGGAAAACTAAGAGAAGTCCACCACCAATTCAGTCTCTTTAATATTTCAAGATTTTTGTCAACAAGAAAAGCCCAGGCAGTAATCCTGTCAGAACAAGGAGTATTTGCCCTAATATACCTGACATCATTTTCACTTTCCCAACAGGATGTACTGACAGTGGATGTGGTTTCTTTACCATTGCTGGTAGTGCCAAACTCAGTGCTGGTGTTGAAGAATGTGTCAAAGGCCTTTTGAACACAGCAGCAATTGGTGGCAGAGCCCTTCCCGGACCCACTCTGGTTCTTGATTGGTAAATGCTGCTGGCTTTTATCTGTTGCTGTTGCTCATTTCTTTTTCAATGCCTCTGCCTCTTTTTCTCTGACTGGAGGAGGAGCAACTGGACTGCCAAGAGTGAGGCCCATTTTCTTTAATTCCTCAATTTCTTTTTTCCAGTAATACGGCATTAAGACTGGCCCATCCAGACCAAAGGGATGTTGTTTTGGTACCCATGGATTCCTTCCTGGGATAGGTGTTGTTTGACATTTTTTTTTGTAAAGTAAGTTCTGCACTCTTGGCTCAAATTGTACTGAAGGTATTTTTCCCCTTGTCCCAGGTTGTTTAGAAACAAAGAACAGTTGCTACCTCTGAAAAAATTTTGCTTCTAAATGAAACACAGAGCTTTGACTCTCTCCTGTATAGAATTTCTGCCTTGAATAGTTTTTTGCCAATAAACTTTAGTTAACAATAAATGTTCCCTTTCAAAACCAGGATACTTATTAACTTTTACACTACTGTCTTGGGGTGACTTTATGATGCTGTATCCCCTATTGCCTGCTCTATGCCAGACATGAATCTTGTGCTTTTCTGTGTCTTTAAGCTGGGGCCAAAAGAAAAAGATGAGGGGGAAAGCCAAGTGAATTCTTCAGTGCAGTTTGTGTTCAAGGACCCATAGACCTTGCTGAATTGTCACTGCTGCAGAGCCAAGGAAGCACCTTCCTGCTTTTTCCCCCGCTCTCAGCTCCTTTTCTCAGGAGAGAGATGGAGAGTGCAACTTCTCTGCTTTTTAGCTAGCCTGCTAGCTGAGGCAAGAGCTTTTTGCTGGGACTGTGGCTTCTTATTCTTCTCCTGGAACTGTTCAGCAACACCAGAATATCACCAGGAGGACCCACACAGTGGCCTGGAGGGGCCCATGCCACACCCCAGCTCCGGAGAGAGCAGAGCCACACCTACAGAGGGGACTCTGAATCTACTAGGTCTTCTCCACAGCAAGAACTTTTACTATTTCACATTATTCATTCTACTTCATGCCTGTGTGCACCCTGCTTGTTAAATAAACAGGTTTTTCAAATTTTTCCAAGAAATTTCTTTCTGAACCTGGTGGGGAAGGGGCTGCTCAAACCTGCCTTCTATTAGAGAATCTGTTCATTTCAGACGTTTCCTCCTAATTTGTCCCAAACTGAGACAACCACTTTCAACAGAATAGTAGGAAATGTCCTTTGGCCAGAATGTGGCTATGGTCAAATATTTTTGTGCTCTGGCAGAAATTTCATTTATTAATTCAGGACAAAAGTTTGTTTCTGTAAAATCAGAGATTTTCTAGTTTATATTTAAAACAGAAATATGATTAGATTATAAACCTTTTAGCTTTCTTAGTGTATGCTTGACCTTATTTTGGGAAGGAGACTGTGCTCTATGGAGTGTGGAGGCTCTTGAGAAACCAGATAAATGATGTGGTTTGAGGGAGACCACACATGGTGACGTCCCATTTACCATGTCGATGAGCACAACTGTCCCGCTAACAGATGGATTTCCAGCTCTTCCTCCAGCTGTGTGAGTTTGGCTTGGGTTATAAGGTGCCTGTCTGTCTGGTGAAGAGATTGTTTCAATGGTTGGGGCATCACTTTCTCTGTACATCACTTTCTTAATTTAGCCATGTTTTCTGCTATCTTACCTTCTCCCCAAAGTAAAGATTGATTTAGTGCTACCACATTAATCTCAGAGCACTGTAAATCGAAGCATGTATCAATGAATTACAGGTTGCAAAATAAGTTCCAATTGTATTTTCAATCAGTAAGATAGTACCAACTTTTCTTATAATTTCTCCTATGGTTTCAAATAATTTGTCAGGATCTCCCTAATTTTCAGAAAAATCTATATTCCCAGCACACTTTGCCTTTTCTCAAGCTTCTATAACTGCATAAACACCCATAAAATTAGTTTCAATAACAACATGCTTATTTTCTAAATCCCTTTGCAAGTAAGATTCTAATGCATTGTCACCAAAAGTAAGGTATTGAAACACCAGTAGAAAGCAATCTTCAGGCAGACTGAACATTCTGAAGAGCAATTCTAGCAGCAGGATCCATATGAAGAGAGTCAATACGAATTGTTTCATTAAGACAGAGAGGAAGTATGACCAGGAATTAACAGCAAAAGAGGAGGTAACATATACCTTTTTGATAAGCTTGAGAACTCAGCTTCTGCAGAACAGATATTTGCCTCTGAGCTGAGAAAGTGGCTGAAATGTGAAGTTGGTGTGAAGCTTGAAGTGCATTGCTAGCAGAAGCCTCCTAAACACTGGTTCATCAAGACACAGTTGGGAGGCCTCTCATTTGCACTAATCACTTCCCTGTGCTTCTTATATTGCCCTTTTCAGTGGGCACAGGACCATCCTTTCACATGGATGCACTTTTAGCATGGCATGGGTCATGCAGACATAAAAGGCACATGGGGGAGCAGTAATGATAACTAGCACATGTGCACTGAACAGTATGTGCTGCCTGGGAACCACAGCAGACTGCAGTGGTCAGTCAACCTTAAAGCTTAATGATCTAACAAATGGTAAAGGAATAAGAACTGCTACATGGATGAAAAAACTCAGAACAGTTTAGGGTTTTTGTAATGCAAACACTGAAGAGAGTGAAACAGGCAATGGAATCAGTGTCCTACAAGTAGTTCCATTTTGAAAAAGTAATAACAAGTTCTTTGTTTCCAATGCCTTAATGAAAAAAGCAAGTTACTATTGGATCAGTTTTGGTATGTCACTCAACCCAAAACCTTTCATCACCAATTCTGTCTGTTTCACAGGTGTTTGACTCAGGCTTGGTTTCAGCTAGAGGAACAGCAGAAATTCACACCAGGCCCAAGAATCCTTTTTTTTGCTACTGAAAAAATCTGCACAGACAAGAACTGTCAAGAATAAAATTAGGTATGGAAACAGATAATAGCAATAACTCAGGAGATCTACCTAAGAAGGCTATGCAACAGATTAGCAGTGCACACTGAAGTTTCAATACAACATTAAAACCAGGATATACTAACCTTGAGATTGGACAGGCAGTTGTTGAGGAAAATATGCCATCTGTTTAAAAAGAACTGCTTCTGACTGACACAAAGCAGGCACGTTACCAAAGGGTACAAAGCCTAAACAGGAAATGGATGTCGATACATTGTTATTTGCATGTCTACATAACACAAAAGTAACTTAATGGAGCTACTGTAAACTTGAAGTTCTAACGCCTCCATTTTGTGCAATACAAGTTAGCCAACAAACACATTAATCAGCGGTAAAATTTAAAAGGAGCCTTCTCTAAAACTGTTACAGATATGTTTCATGGATGAACTAAAAACAACCAACTCATAGGAGTACAAGAAATCCCAAACACAGGGCACAATTTTGCAGACTCTCAGGCTAAGTTCTGTCAGTTTACTGAGAAATAATAGCATGGAAATAACTAAAATTTATTATTATAACAACAGGACCCACAGGGATTGCTGGAACTTGTGAATCAGAGGACTATTACTCCTCAAAATCTACAGTCACAATACTTACCGAGAAACACAACAAACACCCTAAAGAATTGTGTTAAAATACAGTGAATGACTCGATCTGCTGGGAATTGCATCTTGTGAAGCAAAAAACAAAAATAAGCAAAGCAGAACACTGAATCTGAAATACTGGAACCCAGTCCCTTTGTTAACATTTACTTTAACATTTATCTTGTAAATGTTACACTAAAAAAATAAGCTAAAATGCACCTATTAATTTTGAAACTGACTCTGGAATTTCAATGAGACTAAGCTTTTAGTTGTATTGCTAATATACCCCGTTAGGACTTAAAAGGTATTAGTCAAAAATAAGGTAATGTTCACTTTAAAATTAATTATTCTAAAAGTTATCTCTAAATTCTAATTTCAGTCACAGATCAAAGACTAAACACATCACAAATCTCAGCTTCTGTTTCAGCAACATGTAACATAAACTGTCTATAGCTAAGTTAAACGTAATTTCTTGAGCAAATGGCAAACGTACATTAGATTTTATTTTTATAATATTCATGTCCAAAATACATATGGGAGAGGATAACTGAAGTCTTTTCATAGAAGACTTTCTTACTATACAGTTGAGTACTTGATGGGATCAGAATTTACTAACATTCTAAGAGTTTTAGAGCCCATCCTAAGGAAGAGCCCTAGGAGTGAAGATAAACCATCTCCTGGAATGGCCTAATTCTCTCCATTCACTACCAGGAGAACTGTCATGACTTCCTCATACAAGATACTTTTAGATAGAAAATGCAGCAAGATTAATTCCCCCATCCCATCTCTACAGTGAGCGCATGGATTCACCAAACACTGATCTTGATCCTGTTCAGACTTTAAGGAGTGTGCTTTCTTCCTGGCAGCCTGGAAATATGCACTGCAGCTATTTCTGTCAACTGTTTGCCTTTCCCCTCCTCCTCCTCCTTGCAATGTTTGTATTTCTAATCACACCCTCACAAGAATCTACTCTATTTTGTCACTTTTAACTATGTAGCCTCCAGTGTGGTATGTGCAGACAAGCAATCAAATGCAAAGGTCCAGCTGCACAATCCTTTCTCAAGAACATAGTATTGACTTTGGCAAGTCTGGCCACAGTTTGGGAAGTTCTATTTCATGTAAAAACTGTACAGAAAAGCTCTACCCTCCTGCAGTTCCAACAATGTTTTATTAACTCAGTAGAGTGGAACAGAGCCACACAAACACAAGCAGAGCGGAATCAGAAATCCATCTCAAGCCTCCCACTAATTCAAACTGTATCAGGACTGCGCCCCAGGGGATGCTCTGACTGTCCCCTGGGAATGTTCTAACAGGCAGAGAGCTCAAGCACACTCCTGCAGTCCTCCCAGCAGTTTCACCAGCTCCAGTGACCAGCATTTGCCAAAAGAACTGGAAACAGGGAAGTCTTTTTGACTTTCCTCTAGAATGAGGGAGGACAAATGACAAACTTTCTCTACTTAAAAGGTTCAAGACTTCAAAATGAATTAGCTAATGCCACACTGCTGACAGGCGCTGACCCAGTTGGAGAGACAGACTGCTTAAGGCAGCCAGCATCAAACTGACTCAGATCCTCATTTAATTCAGATCATCTCATGATTCCAAAAATACACTGCAGTGCCACTGTTCATCTCACACACAAAGAAATGAAATAGGGAGCTACACAGTAGCCAAGTTATGGATTTAAAAGGGCACATTTTTTTCTTCCTACAATTTATTATTTAAGCCCTGTGAAAGAGTTGTTCCCACATGCCTCATTTGTTCTTGGCTGACAAGAAGTGAACTCTTTTCTTTCTCCTCTTCTCCTAATGTTTACACATAATAACTATGAGAAACTCTAACCATTTAATAATCACAGAACCAGAAGCTGAAAACATATTTGATTTACATTAATTTAGATCATATTATGAGTAAAATAAGTACAGTTATTTTCTGTGAACACAATAACCTTCCCTGCAAATAGAAATGTATTGGTTATAGGCAAATGCAGATAAAACATTTTGCAATTTCCCTAGAGTCTTGCTCAGAAATATTTGCAACAAAGAATTTTAACCTCTGCTTCTTAGGGTTACTAACCAATGAGTGTTTCTTTCGTGATGAAAGTTCAAGTGTTGTATCATACAGGCTTTCAACAAAGTTCCTCAGACAGGGGACATTCACCTCATTTTTAACAGCCTGAAAGAAAATTTCATGTTAGTAAAACACTATTTCACAAGCTTTTTATCTAATTTTTAAAAATTATGCAAACATCAAAAATAAACTCACGGCAGCTACGGGGACAAGAATTTCAACAAACAGTCCTGCCAGGGCATGCTTGATATCTTTGTCTTTAACTTCAAGGAAATAATGTGCACATTCCTAAATAAAAAAAAAAAAAAAAAACAACAACCAAACAAAAACCATAAATTGCATATCAGCTGAAATAAAGACCTCTGAATGTTTGCTGAATGCATATCATGTGTCAGTGACTATTTTTATCCTGCAAATCCCACTGAAAACATTTGCCTCTTAACTTCTAAATCTGCATTTTGCAGCAAGCACAAAGCAGGACATAAGTCAAGATCACAGAGCTGTTACTCTAATCCAGAAACTCCACTGACTCCAGCTGTGCCTAGTGGTGTTTTGGACTGGAAATGGAGTTCAGACTCAGGAGCTGACCTCATGCCTTCCTTATGTGTATCTTCTGGAGTAAAACTGATAGTCAACATGGACTGCTTTACACAATGCTTTGAGAGGCCAGAAAAGGAATGTAGTTCTCTGGTAAGATACACAAGGCAATGAACAATCTTATTGTAAATATTTTTGAATAAATTTCATTGCTAGGATTTGTTACATATTAAGGGTCAATATGGAACAGTGCTATGTGAGGACAATTTCCAGTCTGCAACTGGGGATTCAGAGAGAAAGCAAAAACAGACTTTGTTCTAAACATGCAGTGAACTACTCTCCAGACAGCTGTGTTGCTCAGGAAGTGAGGGAGGAGAGATAAGCATCCACCCACTTGTGTCTACAACATCTCTGAGGATGACAAATCCTCCAAAGTTACTTCTTACCCAGGTTCAAGGCCCAAACAACCACTGACTTTTTAAGGAAGGTCCCCACTGACCATTTTTGCCGCACATTTATGCAGAGCAGTTTACACCTCAGACCATGCATATTTTTTCCTGTGTGCAAACAGGATTATATAATACATGGCTTCAGTCACTCCAGTCAGCCTTCCTGAGGTGCTTCTGTGCTCTTTGGGGGAAGGCAGGCTCTTCTGGAGTTCACTCCTGAAATTAGCTCACCCTTTGAAAGCATCTCTCTGTACTACAGCAGCGCTGGTGTGACAGAGCCTTTAGATGAATCACTGCATGGAGATACTCAAACAGACAAACTGCCCAAAGAGTCGAAATGTACTTCACCAAACTGAGCAACCCAGGTTTTCCTACATGCATTGTGCATCTTATGATGCAGAGTAGTAAATGTAAGAATTCATTTAGTGCTGAGATATCGTAGCAGAGGAAGGTAGAGATCCAAATTTTCAGTTCTACTATATTTGAGTTTTACCACAGATTTCAATAGTAGTAAACTCCAGATAAAGCTGTGTCACAAACTCATTCACTCATCAAGTCAAGTGCACTGAACACACATTACTTTGATATTTTGCCAGCTCTGGATTACTTAGTTTAAGTCGACACTTACTGGTATGTGTCTACATAATTAGGAGTAAGGTAAGAAGAAAAATTACCTGCTTCTATTTTGTTATGTATGTCTCAAATATGCTATTAAATATGGTTTAGAATATATTGCAAAGCTGATATCGAGTGTGCTTCCTGTTCAGGACTTAAAAGAAATAGCTTGGTGCTGTCTGTATGCCTGTATATTTGTATTCCAATGCCAAATACTTACTTGAGGGCATCTAACATTGATTCATTTTCTCCATTCACACCATCGATACACTAATCTTTACACAGAGGTTTATATGAAACATTTATTTTACTGGATGCTACAAAGCATGTAACCATGAGGGTAATCCCAAGAGAAAATGGGGGAAGAGAAAGATTACGCTAAAGGAACCTGCTGGTGGGAACAGAACCAATTGTACATTACCAGCAAGAACATTGAAACACGAAGTAGTTTCTTGCCTTTTGCAAACTCATGTAATCTATTAATTTAAAGCATTCATTATAGTAAAATTATGCTCTGTACTAGTGACTTTTAAATGAGCAGGGTACAGAATGCACCCTACAGGAAGCAGAGTGAAGGTGTGGTGAAAGGAGACAACACATCCAAAGGAAATTCCATCCAGCTTTTGCCTCATTCTTTGTCTCTTCCTCAGTGTTTTCCTCCATCAGAAGTTTCTCTCTTTCCTGGCAACTGTGTCAGTGTTGGAAGATTCACTTTGGAGGCAGTGAGCAGCTAGGGAGACACAGCTAGGCTGTGACACAGGGCAAGGGACAGCTGTGGGACAGTGTGGTGCAAGGTCTGGGGTCTACAGAACAAAGTCTCATCTAGCTGGAAGGTGAGATGTGGGGACTAGAGGTATATATATGACTGATGAAAGGTTGGTATGGAACAACACTCTCCAGAGACTGGAGCACTGAGGGGTTCAGAACAAGCAGAAAGTAGCTGCACATAGGTTTATGTGGAAATGACATATTGAAAATCTCCTAGAGTATTACATGAAAGATAAAGGCTAGCCCATTATAAAAGGTCTGGAAATCACAGTTATACACTTAAGAATTTTACCTGCATAAACTGAAGAGAAGCTTCAAAGTCTTCCACAGGATACATCTTAATGCGAAAGAATTTCATTCCCATTATAAGACTGATAATGCTTTGAACTACATATGGGCTTTGTTCTTTATGCCGCAACTCTTTTAGCTCTGCCATAAATTTCTTCTTTACAGCAGGAAATCTATGAATTCAGATTGGTTAGTTCCAAAAAGTTCAAGATTAATGTCTGAAATGTATTGTAAGGTATATAAATTGGGATAAACCTAAAGAAGATAAAACTTGTTGAATAAAAATACCATTTCACTCACTATTTGAATAGATTTTTTTGTTTAGCTTTCTTTCACTTCTAATAAACTGAGAAAATGAAACATACAGCCTGATCTTAATCCTTTCAGATAACCATACATTTCAAATTATTTTATTACCACATATCTCTTCTACATAAGACCTAACAATATCATTTAAATAACCCCTTCACATGTGTTTCAGAAATTCATGATGGAAGATAGCTATCTTGCAAGTACATGCAATATTTTCAAAAGAAAATGTTTATATTATAACCCTTAAAATATTCAGATAGGCAGTTTGACCCTTCAGGTTTTTTTCTTCTAAAAGCCATTACAGTAACACTTAAGCATTAATTAAGCATTAATAACTACAGTAACTTGGGGTAGAGGGCTCTATGATCACTTTTGGCCTCCCCCATGAATCTACTGAAGGTGTCTTTGGAGACACGGTGTCCATAAAAATGATATATACAAAGATCATCCAACAGGACCTCCTGCCCTTTTTAAGACAAAATGAAAAGAGTGTAATTTTCATGGGTAGGCATAGCATGTATCATGTATTTTGTTATCACCTTTGATAGACAACACAAGTGAATTGAAAGAAACAGGATAGCAGGAAGAAGCCCTTCAGTGATAGAAACATATTAGCAAGGCCCTTCAGAACTCTGACAGCCAACCTGAAGCTCTGGATACAGATGCAACTTTTCCTTTTGCATTTGACCCAGCCAATTCAGCAGACCACGTAAGGCCTTAGCTGAATTTATATGATTGCCAGAAACTCAAATTGTTTTAGCCCCATCAAGCCAAACTGACTGGTTTTATAGAGCTGAGACTCACCCTCAGCAACACCAAAATGTCAGGAGACAGACAGCATTACATCAGGGCAGTAAAATTCATCCTCTGCTTAGTTTGTGGTTTAAGTGTATGATGAGATGCTATATTGGGTACATGAGATTCTGAGTTTCACTGTTATCAAACTCAAAATTTAAGAACTGACCCACAAAGTTTTATGTCATCTGTTCGAAGGATGAAGGGTTCAGAAGGAGATACATTAAGTTCTGAGCTGAAGTAACTGCAGAGAACCTTAATATTGTTGCTGTGTAGGAGGATAGCCATTTATAGGTTTGCCCAGCCAAAGAAAAAATAGCATCTACAAAAAACCTAGTTAAAATAGCTTTATTCAGCCCTTTGGGCTTTCTACAGACGTCATTGCTGAGATAGAAAAAATAATGTTGCTGTAGTTGAGTTGAATTTATTCGGTATCACTGGACTAGATGCAGAAAGCCTGTGATTCCCTAGAGGCCTATGTTCTAGAACATCTGGAGAAATAGAAGGCCAATGAACTGAAATGACTTATTCCTACAGAATATTTAAAGAAAGTGAGAAAATCAGAATATTCACATACTTTTTCATATTTACAGGGGAAATAATATATTGAATTTTGCTTACTTTGCTTGAGCTAGAACACCTATTACTTCTGCATACAAATCTGCAACAATGTGCATATTTCCAGTGTTAGGACCAAGGTACCTAGCAAGAAACAAAAAAAAATTCTCATCTGAGAAGGCATACTGTTTAAACCACAACTATCAAAAAAATAAGGAAGTATCTTTTTAATAGAATTTTTGCATGAAAAAGAGCCTTACCCTTCTTTGTACTTAAAGTGCTTGAAAGCCAAGTTAATAACATCATTTACCAAACTGTCTATTACAGGATGAAGTGGAATCTGAAAACACAAAATAAAATATAACAAGTACACATATATTACACCAGTGCTAGTATTACTCATGAATATCATCCATTCAGAAAGATATCAGTTAAAATAGCATATATCTAATAAAGTAGCTAAAATGAGCCAGCCATTTAATCTTTATTTAATTTTGAAGAGAAATACTTTAGCTCCAAAGACTTGGCAAAGTAAAGTCTTTATGAGCACAGAATACTACTTATCCTACAGGTGCAAGAAAGACAGCAATGAACAAGCATGCAGAATGTACTTAATGTTTTTATTATAATCTTAAAGATGCAAATAGATAGAAGAACTCCAAAATTCACTTGTATTGGTAATTTCCATCATTTATTAGTTAATAGATTATGTAAGAACTCATACCTGTTTCAAAACTTCTATTAATACTAAAGAAAAAATAAAATCAATAGCCAGATCTCTTCTCTCCATTAAATAGTCCCTCTGCTGTTCATCACTGCAAAATCAAACCAACAAACACAATATTTTGGAGATGTGTTATAATTCCTATTACATGCCTTCTTTAGTTACACAAATAAAGATAACAGGGAATTGTGCTCTACCTTTCAAACTGCAGTCCAGCATTCCAGAAAGTAATGTACTGTTACATTCTTAAAATCTGAGATAAACAGATCAAATCTAACTTGTTACAGCGACATACTTTCAAAATGCTTAAATATTACTGTCGATTTCCTCCCTCTTTTTTCCCAGTTAAAGATCCACAACAATAAAAAACCAAAACAAAACCAAGGAAACTTGTCAATTCTGTATTCTAACAAATGGATTTAATTTCAAATTCCTCACTGATGACACCATTTAGACCATCCTTAATTACTCCAAAGTGTTTTGGAGGCAAATGTAACTTCGTACAATCAAATTAATATTTAGACTTGTCATGAATTTTGAAAAATGCCTTAAAAGCACCAAAGGAGAATTCACAACCACACTACCACACATATAAAACTGTTCCAGTGTTAATTTTTTATCTTTGGCAACATTTTTCAAACAATTCAAACGCATCTTTTGTACAGAACAACACAGAGGAATAAAAGTCTGACGTGAATATCTTGCAATACAAATACCAAAAAATATCTGTTTGGATCACCTGATCAAAGTTTCAAAGTGTGCTGAAAAGGTAACATGATATACACAATACTTTCTGTAAAATTAAACATAAAAGAACAGTTCTGCAGTCCATTTGAAGCATTTAACATGATTTCAGTGGGATTTTTGTGTGAATTCATCACAATTCTTATAAACATTTAGAGTTTCAGTGATTTCAATTGTACTTATGTGTTTGCAATAAAACAGGCATTTAAGAGTACAGCCTGATCAGTGATGAAGTAAGTTAATTGCATTTTGGTTTCCTTGGTTTTACATTAACTAAAGAAAGGACTGGTTATACATTCTTTCTGTAACACTACCAGTTGAAAGAGCGGCCTTGTTCAACTGCTAAACTGACTTTCAGCTAAATTTTGGGTGGAGTTCCTGAGACAGCTATTTATGAGCAGGTAGTTGTGTGACAGAAAGAAGCAATTCAAGGCGAGGATTCATCTCACCCAAAAGCTGACATCTAATTAATGAACTATGTCTTCATACTGCCTACTTCTACATAAAGAGTCTAATTCAGGTTTATTTCCACCCTGGCATCTAGACCTAGCTCCTACCCCTTTGTTCTAGCTACTGCCTTCTGTAGTTACGGGGTTTTAATATAATCCTAATGTGAAGAATTGCCTATGCATTTCCAGGTCTGGCAGTGCTGATTCTCCTGCTGTTTCACTGAAGTGTGTAAATGTAGTACTGAAGTATCCAGAAAATCTCTAAGTTTGAAGAATATACCTGAACCACACTGCCAGACCTCAAAATAACAAAGATCAGCCTGCTGCCTTATCACTGAGGAACTACTGATACCATTATTTTTGTGTGCTTGTTACTTTTAAGAGGTGTGTTGCTAAAACTCTCTGACTGATTCTCAAGTTTCTGGATTGAGGATAGGTATGTGTGAAATTTTTATGTGTAAGCAGAGTGCTATATAAGAAAAATTCTTCCAAGTGGCAAAGAATTATTGCCTGATCACTTGAGTAAATACAGTTTATACAAACCAGCATTTAAATTACATGAAAACATCCAAAACATCAGTAAGACAAACACTAGAGCACTACTGTGTTTGAACTATGAGGAGCATAATGTAAAAAACACAATTATTCCATCTGTCAAGAAGCCAAGATAAGAGTTCCAGGAACAAGAGGAAAACAGATACAACTTCCAAGCAACGGTTACCTCACAAAAGCTGATGGGTGAAATGTAACACATTTTACCACAGAATTTATCAATTACCCATATATGCAAATTCAAAATCATACCTCTTGGATTTAGTGCTTGTTCTTGGTCTGTACTCATGAGATTCATCTTCTATGCCATTCTGCCTTTTATACCAATCAAACAAAGTACGCAGGATGGAGGGTAGACAATATTCTGAAAGTGAGCTCATTGAGCTTATAACCTATTGGGAAAATACAACAAATCAGCAAATGAAATGCTGTTCAAGTTTCCCCTCCTCCTGAAAAAAGTACTAGTTCAATGTTTCTTTCTTGTTTTCATCCAGTTTTTGAGAACTATGGTACAAGCAGTGACTTCATATTCTGCATTTCCTGTCTTTAAAAGATGTGCAGACATGGCACATATGAGCATGGTTTAGTCTTTAGACTTGGCAGTCTGTGGTTGAACTTGATGATCTCAAAAGTCCTTTCCAACCTAAATGAATCTATGATTCTATAAAATGTAAGCAGAAATGCAACACTGAAGTGTATGCTCATAGAGTCTTTATATTGATGATATTAAAATGCATTAAAATAGTGTAACACATCTTACAACATACCAGAAAATCATCTAGTCCTTCAAGCAGGTTATTTTGATTTGTTGCACAATGTTGATTTGCATTCAAGCACATTGTAAGGAAAGAAAAAGTAACAGATTAGAGGTACTGTCTTCAGGGGTTATATCTGACTGCTGGATGCCCCTCCTGAAACTGAGAATATATTGAGAAACACCACAAGTTCTGCAATAATTTTAATCAATTGACCATGCAGATGAATGCATCTTAGGCTCACAAATCTGAAAACTTAGACTTCACTTTTATATATAGGAAAATATTTAGAGTGTCTTGTGTCTTTGTGGACACAAATAAAAAACATTTAGTTTAGAATTATTCCTTAGAAGTTGCCAGTTAAGCAGCTGTAGTGGCATACTGGATAAGAAGATTACTTCTTACTCAGTATTAACTGTGTCACCAATTACAGCAATGTTACTGCGCATGTTGCTACTGAACTATGACTTAAACTTCCTATTACAGGAAACCATAAAGCTACAAAACATCAAAAGATCAACAAGTAGGGTGAAAAAAACTCCCATTATTATACAAGAGGATAATAAACATATTGCAACTGAATGTTCACAGCTACAGCATTTGTGGACATTCTAAGAAAATGTAGAAAACTATTTAAAATAGGGATGAAATTAGTGATCTTGAGATTTTTAACTACCTCAAGATCCTGCAGGGCTTGATCCTGTGAAGTGCTGAGTATCAGGAGTGAAAAGCTCCTGAGAAGTACGTGCCAAGTACACTGATTATGTAATGAAACTATGTCAGGTTTATCCACCTGCTTAAACTTAAACCAGCATGCTTTTCCAGCTTGCATAAAAACAATAGAGTTTAATATCTAGCATAACACCAAACTTGTGTGAATACTGTGACTAAGACAAGAGGAAAACTGGCAGACCAACCATTCTCAAATATTACTACAGCCTTAAATGAGAACTTTTGTGGATGACACTTAGTCTAGATGAGTAACTCTGAACCTCTTTTGTTGTTTTTCATTCTCAGGATTTAACTACTTCACTGCAATGTTGTGGTCTAAAGTTAATGAGACAATTTGAGGATGAAGAATTACTATTATGGTATTATGGCCTAAAATTAAACATGGTGCATTACAAAGGTATAACAACTGCCCCTATAAAGTTAAAAGTTTTCATAAAAGAAATATTTTAGGAAAACTTTCAATCTAGTGTTGCAATAGATTTTAATACCTGAAATATGAAACAAGTTGCTTTGGAAGACATCATGAAGGCACTGCTTGCAGCAGTGACAGGAGGCCTTCCATGAAGAATTACTATAGGAGTTCAGGCTCAATTTTACCAAAGCCTTCTAGTGTTAAGCCTTCAGATAAATACTCAGAAAAAACCAGTCATCTGCTGTCAGGGCAAACTATTCACTACCAACTGACTTCTATACTGTTTTCCAAAACTTTTTTGAAGATGGCACAACACTCCTTGTTAGTGATGAAATACAATTACAATGCGTTTCCTAGGGAAGACAAGAATAGAATCATAAAATCATGGAATTGCAGAATGGTTTGGGTTGGAAGGGACCTTAAAGGTCATCTAGTTCCAACCTCCCTAACACTGGTAGGGACACCTTCCACAAGACCAGGTTGATCAAAGCCTCAACCAACCTGGCTTTGAACACTGCCATGAATGGGGAATCCACAGCTTCTCTGGGCAACCTCTTACAGCCTCACAGTAAAAAATAGCGTCCTTCTAGTTAGTAAAAATTGACCCCCTTTCAGTTTAAAACCCTTAGCCTTTGTCCTATATCCATGGGCTGTAAAAAAAAGTCTGTCCTCAAATAGATCTAAACATCTTTTCAGAAATTGCAGTATCTAACTACAAATGAAAATTTGTTCCAATTAGGTCTTCCTGCATTTTCACTGACATATTTATCACTGTTGTTCTCTAAATCACACCTATACAATTTCACCAGAAAAAGTCAAAGTGACTCCTGTTAAATCTTCTCATGCCATACCTTCTCTGCTGAATTTACAGTATCTGTCTTCATTTGGGATAAAAGGTCAAAATAGCTTTTTTTTTTTAGTCATTGCACTTTTAAGACAGGAAGGAAGGGTGGACTGGGAAAAGACCTGGCTCTCAGGGAACAGGAAGGGAGGGAAGTCTAGCCAGCGTGCCGGTTACTCAACCCTTTCATTTACTGGAAGTAAGTCCAGGAGTGAGATGAATTCCAGCTCTGTGCTGCTCCTGAAAGGGAGTGCACAGATGTACAAGTATGTCCTTGTTGGACAAATGATCATATTCTTCCATCATAAATGAACTACCTACTGTATAGCTTAAGGATAAGAAAGCTGTACAAGTAGAGAGCTGTTTAAAACCTATGTTCACAGAGCAGTAAATATACTTTATGTAAATACTTAATATTTATTTTGGACTAAAAGGCAAGAGTATATTTAATGAAATTCTGCTCAGATAGCTCACTACAATTTATATACTTTCATAAAAGTCTTGCTATATTGTCAAAATACAGATACAAGAAATGTTTCCACTAACAGCAAATAGATGCTGATTCCCTTTTTCATTTCACTTATGAATTTATATGAGCATTTACAGCAAATATATTCAAAACTGCACCAAATTAAGTATTATTAATTTCTTTGCCCAGCATGTTATTTTTGTCAGTATGAATGTTGAATGGGCATTTTATTGCCACTTTAATAATGCAGGATTGCAGTGCTTCATTTTTGCATAGTGTTGGTTTATTTCTCGTAACTCTATTTTTCACACAGTGTCTGCATATTTTATCTTCAAATTGTTGTGCAGATTCTAAATAATGGACAAGCACAAATGAAGTTTTACACTTTTTACCAAAGCTGCTGAATGCATTTGTGATTGTGGAGATCCTTCATTCACGTCTTTGTTCTAGGCTTTTTTTTTTTGGATGGTGCTGTGAAGTTAAATCTCCCTGGAAAGGGTTAAAACTGATAACTATTCAAGTTGAACTCACTAGTTTTCATTAATGGCCTTGGCTTTGTGAGATAAAAAAAGAAAGTAGGACTTTTTAGTACCATCATTTTGTGGATGGGTAATTTCAGCTAGCTTGCTTATACTCTACCAATGTTTATAGCTACTTTACTGCCAGCAAAACAGCTTCATGAAAACCCATTTATTTTTAGTGGACAGCAAGTTCAGTTCTGAAGGTGTTACCTTTTAATTCTGCCTTCAGACGTACTTCTTTATACACTGCTTGGACCCAAACCTCTGACCAGGAGCCAAAGGTTTAATGGCCCCATGACAACCATTTCTTATACTTTCTTTGCCATGTGCCTTTTTCTGGTGATGAAGGACAATGCGTAAAACTCAGGGAAAGGGAAAACACATTTGGGGCCAACTGCAGTGCTGCTGCAATGACAATGATATCACTATTCACTAACTACATCTAACAAAGAATACAGGATCAGAATAATTATCAGCATATCATTAATCATGTCTAGGCTGTTATGAAAAAGGACACTTGATCACCAGTATGCTGCTTAGTGCCTTATTTATTTATTGCATTTTCCACTTTTTTATTATTGTTATTATTCATTTTAGTTTCCTTTTTTTACCTTGGTTGGGTTTTTTTTGTTTTCATCTCCTAAAAGTATATACAAGATTAAATGTTTTTGCTTTCCAATCCAAGTCTCCAACCTAGAGCATTTCTAAACAGAGAGCAGTAAAACTGAAACAAGAATAAGCTTTTGTTCAGTTTATGCTGAAACTTCTGCAACAGGCACCTCAGATAGATAGCTCCAAATGAAAACTAAGCCTTCCTGTTAAATTTTCACTTCCATGGCCAAAACATTACATTCATTTTGTGTTTTTATATGGAGCACAGTCTGTAGCTCAGTCCAAGACTACACAGTGCCCTTCTTCTGCCTCCAGTGTTGTCAGTTCATGGAACATTTATACACCGTGGTAAGAACAAATGATACATTAGTAGAGGCTGAGAAAAGAGTAATAAAAACATTTCCTTAGGTGAGGATAACCCTCTTGGAAAATTATGGGCTTTTGCTAGCTTTTGATCTTTTCATGTACTGCAACTTTATGGTTTCCTGTAATAGGAAATTTAAGTCATAGTTCACTAGTACAATGTTTAATAACTTTTCTGTAATTGGGTACACAGAGCATGCTAATGCTGAAACTGTAATGCTCTTTGCCAACAGGCAACTAGAGTTGTCTAACCAAGGACTTCCAAAATGTGGTTTTAAATAGACTATAAAAATATTTAAAACCGTATGAAAAAACCTACATAATTTCCTGTATCTATTTTCTTTATATACATGCACACCTAGAAAGGAAAACACAGTCAGTGTGAGGAATGCAGTTTGTTAGGCCAATGGTGAGATATTCAGCAAGTCAGGATAAGCATCATCACTTCATACATTGCTCAAGATCCTATTAATTGTTCAAAGAGGGTGATGCAATTGGCAGCCAGACATCCTGGCTGCCTAACAAGAGACACTGACTACACCTGTGTGGAGAGAAACAGCTCTGGCTGGGCCCAGTCAGGTTTCCAGACATTGGATCCATCACCACCACCACAACCTGTGTTCCTAAAATGGTGCTTCATAATAGGCAGGAAAAAATTCTGGTTCTCAGGGAGCCAGAGACAGAACTATTTAGGGGCAGTAAGCAATGTTTTTGCGGCCATCTCAAATGGTTTGGGGGTTTCAGTGTCAAACTTGATGCTGATTACTTTGGGTAGCCAAAGTTCCATTCTGCTCATTGTTAACTACCTTTTTGGGCTGGTTTTTCCACCTCTGAAACTGACTTGCAAAAAGCAAATTTTAAATCAGGTCATGCCTTATTTTTACTGCTTTTTAATTTACCATTAGAAGATTAAGCTCAGATATTTTAAAGTGACTAGTGACCTACTCACTTCAGCATTACCTACCAATTTCACTCAAATTCAATAAAGGTAATTTTGATAATGTCAAAAAAGAGAAAATTGGGTTCCTCTGACAGTCTGTCACTTCCTGTACCCTAAAACTGAAAGCAAAAATAATTACACTCTCCTTGAAGAAGTTTGTTCATGGGGATTGTCCCTCTTTTCCCCCTTCATTTCTGTACTAAAAATGTCAGGCTGGCCTTTTTTATTTTTGCTAGATGACTTTATGGGTTTCAGAAATAAACACCAGATCTTTTGGCATCTTAACTGGAAAGGGGAAGTAAGGGATTACCAACCTGGTCTTCCTTCATCCCAAAGACTCTTTAAATACTTGAGTTAACTTCAAAAATAAAATATGAATTGTTTTACTTAAAAGAACATGCCTTCTTACTTGGGTTTTGGTATCATGCTACATCATGATCTTCAGAGTTCCCCAGGCAGGCCACACCTTCATTTTACTATCCACACTTTCATGACAACTTTATAATACTGACATGCTATCATTTGAAAAACAGCTATAAAATGCAATGTACTCACATAATCTACTGAGTGAAACATGCCAAGTAAAGAAAGACTTTTTGCTCTATCTTCCTGGCTCTACTCTAGCTCGTTTCTATCAAATATCTATTGTGCACTACGAAATTTTGAATGCAAACTATTTGAATGCAATTAAAACCACTCTATGATTGTATGGATTTAGCTGAACTAAACTAATTTTGGTAAATATGAACCATGTTCTTGAAAAGGGGTTTGTAAACCAGGTTCAGGTCCTATCTGCTGTTCACAGGCCTACATCAATCCCAGGAGCACCAGAACGTCTCAAAATGATAATGCTATTTAAGCAGGAAACAATGTGAAATCTGGAAAGGGAAACATTACCAGTAACCCTGCCTGAGGCTGACAAATAATTCTGAAAATTTCAGCTTAAATAGTTTGTTTTGAAAATGTCAAGCAAATGAAAGCAAGGTTTTCGGACAAGACGCCTAACACAATCTCAGCCATGTACTTTTCTATCAACTCTGCACATAGGTAGGACTTCAGATATGTGGATAGAAAGATATATGAATGTTATATATAACAAAATCCACCTTGGTGTTTGGTCTGTATCTGTTTTTTTTTTCTCCTCACCACATTTAGAGTAAATTGCTACACCAGTAAACACACAGTTGTTCACTCTAGGAAGCGTTTGCTGTTCTCATTAAATGATCTTAATTACTCAATTTTCTGTCTATTTACCAATAACTAGGAGAAGCATCAGTCTTCCAATTCTTCCTTTTCAAGGGCCACAATTTGCTTAATCATAAATATTTAATCAAATCATGGCCACCCATTATGTGCTTGTTTAATAGACTGCAGGTTTGCACGAGGTTTGCTCTGGGTGGCTTAATTTGTTTTGCTTTCCTCTTTGAGTGTAACACTCTTCCCACAGGAAGAAGAAAAATATGTATATAAAATTAAGGTCAGAATACCACAAGGAATTTCACGAGGCAGATGGGGAGTATTCAGAAAGCAACCTCCTTTAGCCTACAGTGGCTGGTTTCCCTGCAGGGTCTCTGTGGTCAGTGAGGTGGACAGGGAGCTCCCAAGTATGAAGCAGAAGTCTCACCTCTGTTCACCTGCTGCTCTGAGCAGCCCTCCAAACAGGCCATCTCTCCCCAAAAAGCAGCTACAGAACAATCTAGAGTGTGTCACTCTTTCAAGCTAAAATCATAATGTGAGTCATAGTGAATGCCAGTGGAGTCTCACAAGGCATCTTTACTTCTGGTGAAATGTCCCAGAAAACTCAGTAAATATTCATATGAGGTTCTAAAACTGTACTTATACCTATCTCCTCTCCCAAAGTAAATCAATATGGTACCTGCAGCTTATGGCATTAGTCACAGCTGCTTTTGGAATTGTTACTGTTTCTGCTGCTTCTGTTCTGTCTTTCTGTCCCGTGTTTCTGGCCGTGCTGGCAGCACAGTGGTGTGGGCAGACAAGGAGTCAGTAGCAATGGTGACAGCAATGGCACACCTAGAGTTTATCATTCCTTTTCATGGGGAGTGAGATTTGCCAGTTTTAGCATCCTTCATATAAGTAAAACTCTTCAGAACCCAACTTCCTTTATTTCAAAATAGGTAATTCTAGATGTTGCTGACAAAAAGAAAGACTGCTAACCAAAAAAGTTTCATATAATCAATTAGAAGTGTGTATATTGCTGTTGGTTTTATTTTTCTACTTGTCATAATTCCCACACATAATAAATTCATTAATCTAATGCCAGATATAAATTTCATTTTATTAATCATGATTTTATTGTCTACTAAATGAAATCTAACCAATTACATAAATTCTACTTAATTTTTAATACTTTTTCCCTGCCCACCATTTTTCTAATCATTAGCTACCTTGTCATATACAGGTATTTATCCTCACAATTGAACTTACACTTAATTTTAAACCCAACAGGCTGGCTCAGCCTATTTGAAGTGCAGCACACATGTAAGTCATGCTGAGTCACAGCGACAGAGAAAAACTAGATTGATGGCAATGACCATGATTCTATAGGCCCCTCATATTAATTATAAAAGAAACCTCATAAAAGAAAGATTGGGGGCCACACACCTATTTCAAAACTCACATATTTTGAAAAGACACAAATTTTGTTTCAAAATCTCCATCAGGGGAAACAGACAAGAAATAACACACCATAAAAACGAACATGTTCTATGGCAGAAAAATACTGAGTTTGAAAACAGAGGAAAAATTCTTCCCATTTAAACCCAAGAATGGTTAGGCAAGCACTTATCATTCTATCAAAGTACATTGAGAAATTTAACTTTTGCTGTATGCAACTAGTATAAGGACACTAGAATGCCTTCCAATGTACTCCTCTTTTAGACTGAGGAATGGAAATAACGTCATTTCAATGTCTTACTTGATCAAACTGGGGATCTTCTCCTCGTTGCAGAGATTTGGTCAGTGGCTTCTCCTAAAAGAAAATATATTAAACACATATTACTTCAGATCAGTACTATGGTACTCTACTATCACTTTTCTGTTAGATTGTTTACTTACATAATATGCCTCCTGATCTGATCCTGGAGATAGCAGGATATTTGTTTGATATGCAAAGGAGGCCTCCGCATATCTATCAGCCAATACTGACAGAGTGTCTTTAGTGACACTGGTGTCTCCACAAAAGAAAAGTATTGGCCATTCATTACATCTGAGCTGGTGCTCACACTGATGATAAATTCTTTCAACATCCTAAAAAGCACCCAGTATTTCCTCTAATAGATAACCAAGGGGTTCTATTTAGGTACATGATGTACCTTTTTGTTATAAAACTGATTCTATTTAGGTACATGATATACCTTCTTGTTATAAAACTACCAGGCAATACAAACATGCCCATAGATATAATGCATCATGTAGGGAACACTAAAAGAAAGGTGATCTTAGAAGAATCAAAGACCACAGAGTTCTTTTTTAAGGAAGACAGTTGTGGGGAAAATTATTACTAAAAAAAAATTTAAAAGGTGCTTTTGGAATGGAAGCAAATTTTCAGGTCATATTCTCAGAGTAACTGCTAAAGCCAAGGAGAACTGCCCAAGTCAGAAAGAGTAACCATGTGTGAATGTCCATTCACCTGCATGGCTTCTTTGTCAAGCAGGCGGAACTACTGAGACATGGAGAAGTACCCCGGCCAATATTCTAGATGCATGCAATAGCATACAAAACATGAATCTTCTAAACCACAATGAAAATAAACAATACATGAGGGCAGATTACAGTCTGAAAAACACGTCACTTGTCACCATCACAATTCTGCTGTGAATTACACCACTGTTTCTGGCGTCTGCAATGTGCCAGTGCCTTATTCTTCTATAAATCACGAATCTTTCTTCTCGTACAGCTGCAAGGCTGGGGCTCTCCCACCAGCTGAGAATGAGATTTTGTGTTCAGCTTTCAACAAACTATTACACTCATCAGCATCTGTTAATGTAGCAGGCAAAATACCATCACTGCCAGGGGATATTAGATATAAAAAAAAGAAATCTGTAAAGCTGATAAGGAAATGGAGAGACTTGAGTTGGACCAAAGATTTTTATTATTCAATGGTTTTTTTTTTTCAGAAGCAAATGTTGCCCAGTATAATCTGCTGACTGATTTTGAAATTAATTATGCTGATCCACTTGTAATGCCAGCTGGCAAGGAGGCCAACTGTGGGGTGACTGCAGTATCCCCTGACTACCTACCAAATACAAAAATCAACAAAATGTTTTCTATTGAGTCACTGATTTACCCAGAACAGCCATCAATATTTTTCGTTGTTTTCTCAAATATATGAAGTGATTCCTCCAGGTTACACTGCAGGCACAACAGCTATTAATTACAACTTTATGACAGATTGTTGGTGATGAATATCTGCAGTAAAACCTTGTAACCCTGAGAAAAACACAGGACACTACCCCACCCACAGTCCTCCTCCTCAATCAGTAACTTGGTGCTACCCTGCCTAGTTGTATCTCACGGGAGGACAATACTACTTTTGTCTATTGCTGCTCACTGAAGAAGACAGCAGATAAACTTTCAAAAGCAGTGTTCAACTTATTCAAAAGGAAAAGGACTCTGAAGTTTTCATGGGTCCTGGACAAATCAGCATATTAAGAATTACTGCAGTTTAGGGAAAAAAAATCAACACCCCTCTCTCCCCCCCCCCCCATATTTTTTAATTATGAAATTTCTGATTCTGTTACAGAAGACTTGTGTTACCACAGAGAAACTTCTGAAGGTCTGTTTCAACAAAAACAGCTTCAGTATGCAGAGGCTTTGCGTTTCCATGACCAACACTGCAATACTTGGCTTTCAGAGAGTAGAGTTTCAAGCTGAAATGAGGTGTGGGATTCCTCATCACATGCTGTCTCTGAGGGGAATGATGACATTCCCCAGGGGATGCACCTCTGAGTTAATGAAGATGCCTCCATTTTGACAAGGCACTACAAGCCATCGCTTGCCCTTGTACCAGCGCTACACCAGGGCTTCCTCAGCCATGGTGCATTGACCTAAAGAAACCATTCACAGGCCAGGCAGCAGCCCTGGTCATAGCAGAAGGCAGCCAGGATGGAGAACAGGCAAGAGCCAGGAAGGCTTCTGCTGCCATAACTTCTCAATGTCTCCAGTTTAGGGCTTCAGTTGAGGCTTTTTTCCTCCCTTCATCCCATCCTGCACCTACTGCTGTTCCCGCTGTTCCTTTCTTCTCACACTCTTGCCAGGCAATAGCTGCTGCTGCAGCTGTCTCTGCCTCTTTGTCATGCCCCTGTTTGAGCTGCTGCTGCTGCTTCTTCCTTGACTCTTTCCAAGGACGGTGCTGCTACTTGTGCTGCTTGCAGCCACGGTGTCAGAAGCCATTCAGACTCCATGGAGACAGAAGTCTTTGCACCCACCTTTCCAGTTCTGGCAGTGGGGTGCCCACACCAGAGCCACTCACTGTACCCCTGAAGTGAGTGGCAACAGCCACACAAGATTGCATGTGGGGCTTGGAGGTTTGAGAGAACTCAGTGTAGAAGTTATTACTACTTATTACTAATGCTGGAGTGCTGAATAGATAAATAATGGAATGAAGACGAGGGGTCAGATAAAAATGTGGGGTTTTGTTATCTAAGAACTCCTAAAATGTAAAAAGATGACTACTTGCATGATAAGAGTAACAACTGACCATATCAGAGAGACATTACTGAGTGAATTCAAAGGCAGCTCAGTTACATGCACGTACTTCAAGTATCCTTTGAAAAGAGTATTTTTTCTTTATGCAATAAATAATTTCATCTACTATAAACATCTTGCCTATTCTATTCACTTAGTTCTAATATCCTTATAAATCTTACCATTTCATTTTATGCTACATTGTTGCTATGGCAGATACTATATGAAATGCATTTATACTCATGGTAGGTGTATTCACTGCATACCACAGGTTCAGGACTTGCAAAGAAAGGTTAAAATGCATAATAATATGAAACTGTCTCTGGGCAATAGATTCCATAGTAGTCTGTTTACCCTGGAGGTACACTTAATTAGTTTTAAAAAAATCCTAAAACTGTTTTCTAGCCTCACAGTACCAGTTCACTTTGATTTATTTTCTTGCCCACTGAACTCAGGAATGGCAAAGAGGCCTTTTTATATTACAAGCTGACTTATTTGAGTCTCTGTAGATAAACCACATTCCACAGAAATGTCTTCCAAATCTTAGATGAATAGGTAGGCTGAAATTGGAGCCAAAACCAAAATATGAATAAAGAAAATTCTGATTAATATGGCAGGGTCCACAGCTTACTGAACTATCAAAAAACATCAGAAAATTTCAGAAGAATAGATTCTCAGTAGTAACATTTCCATTTTTAATCACTAAGCTAAACATCCTTATTTCTTGTTTGAAGTGCTGCCTTCAATTGCGTACTCTGTATTTGTTCACACTGGAAACTCACATGATATAAACACGTGAGAGATAAGCAGTAAAGACAATTTAATATTTGAAACTATTGTTTTTCAATAAAACCAGCTAAATGTTTTGTGTCGTCAATGCCTACAAAACAAAATGCTGAACTAAAACTTAACTTCCTTCCTCTCTCTCATTGCTCTTGGGAAAACATAAATAGAATGTAATAAAACAGAATATGATAACTATGCAATGGCAAAGGCATATTTTATCTTATTTACATGCCTTAACTAAATATATTTATAAATTACATACAAAACAAAATATCATTCAAACTCCCTATTCACACAGGCACACTAAAACATTTCTTCAAAGACTGTCAGTGACTTTTAATGGTTACTATATTAAGGCTTTTTCAGGGCTGCTACACAAATATAATTGGGTAAATTTACACAGGAATAGCCACCTGTCACAAAACTGAGTGTTCAGGGAAACATAAAAACAAAAGGATGTTGTAGTGCCTATTAAGCTTCACTATGTCAACATGTTATAATGATACATAATGCCCCTTAAACCTATTTCTAATCTCAGCAACCATTAGGCCTGTTTTTCCTACTGAACTGTGACAGGCTACTGTATTACTGACTGAGATAAACCCTGTGTTTTGGTTTTTTTTTTCCCTAAAAGCATGGTGAATGGATATTTTTACACTAATTTTGACTTTTGCACTGCACACTAAAAAGCAGCCAGACATACTCTACTAAGTGCTTTGCTGGAGTGGAAGACTCACCAGAAAGAAGAATGGACTTTTTCACGTAAAATGGAGTACATGCAGACCACATTCAACTACTGCAGTGACTACATACGTAAAATGCATGTAAGCACAATCTTAAGAGCCCAAAAATCCCCAAGTGTAATTCTTTCAATTTATGATGAATCACCCCATCAGCCCCCTCTCCCTCAGAGGAACATCTCTGTCTTACATACTTTTCACCAGAATAGACAATTGGTGTTTGCAGGAAAAGGTCTGCTCCAAAACATGCTCCCAAACAAATTTTTTTCAGCCATTGATTATTTTGTACATACAAAGCCAGGAAAACGCATCGCTGTCAATCCTGCGCTCGTGTGATGTGTAACCGAGGTCCTGCGCTCCAGCTGTGTGCTCCTGCCTCCTCCCTCCCAGAAAGGATCTGTGCTCATCCTGCACTGAGCAGGTCCATGAACCTGAACTTGCGAGGGTTCACTTCCATTTGGCCCTTTCAAAAATGGACATGGAACAGTCTGAGGCCCCACAAAAAAAAAGCTCTTCTACTAAAAATAGCTCTGAGCTTCTCAGGAAGTAATTTTTGTCTCTTATATACCTTTTTACTATTTGGGAATTCCCACCACCACCCCAAGGAGTCTAATTAATTTTTACCTAAGCAATTAAGACCGCCAAGCTTTTTGACTGAAAAGGATAACCTGTTTACTCTGATAGTCTTCCAAATGTCTCCAACCTGCAAGTTTTCTGAAACAGGCAAATTAGTGTCCTGTTTTCATTAACCATTCTTTGCAAGTCAGCAAGTCCTCATGCATAAACACGTAAACTGCCTGTTCAGTGGATGACAGCAGAATCTTTGACTTCTCTTAGCATCAATTAGCTGCTAGACACATCTTATAAGAAACTGTGTCAGTGACCATGGTACACTGAGAGTAAAATAAGCAGAAAAGGAGATTTCCCTTATTAACCTTTGAAATTCTAAGCATATGGCAACTTGAAATTCTAAATGCAAACATAACAAAAAAGATATGATAATACAGCTTCAAAGAAACACCACAACTTAGCATAAGACAAAATTACAGATACACAAAATATTAACAAAAACTGTGATGGACTTCATTTAACTGTTGAAAATTGAGTGAAAAAGCAATTCTAATTGTACATGGTACTTCATATGGTGGAAATAAGCGTATTTCAAAGGGACATGAAATATATGTAAAAATATGCTACACCTCTGAAAAAAAGTTTATTTAACAAGCTCAGTTCAAAAACCTACTTATCATTACAGTTAATGCACACAAATAATGAAAGGTGCATGTTTAAAAGACAAGCTCAGTACTACTGAGTCTATTTTCTTCATGTAATTTCTTCAGGTGTTTTTGTAACAGCTCTTCTGTTTCATTCATGTGGAAAAGGATGTGCCCAGTACTGTTGAATACAAAAATGCAGGAAAACATCAGTTCAGCTTCAAATAGAAGTTTTCACTCCCTGGCTCTGGCTCTTCAGCATCCTCACCATGCACTATTCTGATTCACTGATAGACTATGTCATCACATCAGGTATTGCAGACTAACTTTTGTCTGATTACCACATTCTCTGCAAAAGGCATCTTTTACCTAGGTTGTCTACCAAGAAAACTAAAACATGGACACAGAAATTTTGGTCATGTGAGTGTTTATTCTGAAGTAAACTGATAAGTCGGAAAAAAATGGCCAAACAGGCCAAAAAAATACCAAATTGATTTTCAGAAGTAATACTCTACAGAATGAAATTTCATACATCCTGAAGAGAGAAGCAAACCCACTGAACTAGAGATGGCTATTGGATGTGCAGCACAAAAATTAGCACTGCTCTTTTCCTAAGATAACATAGAATGTAAAAAAACCCAAAACAACTCCCAACAAACAAACCCAATTTTCTTTCATTAGCCTTTAGTGAATGACTCAAGAACTCTAACATTCTTACCTGAACAGTATAAAAATTCCCAGATATTCCCTCAACTCAGTGTCGACAATAAACAGTCGCAAACTTTAAACAAAGGTTAAATGCTGTTACAAATATACAGGTAACAGCAAAAGAAACCACAAAACCCAACCCAAATCAAATAAAAAAAACAACAAACAAACCTACCCCATAAAACAACAACCCAAATAAAAAACCCCCAGCAAATCCTAACAACAAACCTACTGCTCTCAGCATTTCTGTTTTCCACTGCAAAGTAAGATGCTGTATTGTAGGCAGGAAGTAAAACGTTTCTTTTACTACCATATTTTAGGCCCAAAAAAGCTGATAGCTACTACTGGACCAGTTCTGAAAGAAATATTTTCAATACATGCTTTGAAACCTGTAAGTTGAAAAGAGTACTAAGGATAACTTTACTGAGATTTGAGGTACACTATACCATAAGTGAGAAAGCAAATTTTGTTGGTTGTTTGTTTTCAGAGCTTTGTTTTAATAGGAATGCCTTTTCAAAATTGTAACTTAATGAACACATCAAAATCCTCTGTATAATAGGATCCTCCTAGATAGTATTATAACACTATCCCTTGGTTTTCCCTGATTTTATTTATTCCAATGCTACTGTGTACAGAAAAAGAGGTAGATTTTACAACCTGTAAGTATGATAAATCTAAAAAGAACATCTGGAGAGAAAGTGTTGGCACTTAATGATGATACCATAATTCCATCACAGACTTGTGTTAGTAGATTGTGTGATTCTAACCTAAAAAAATCCAGTATAAGAAGATAAAATTTTGTTGACTGGAGCTGAATTTGCTAGGGCAGGGAATGTATAAGGCCTCAGTCAAGAGCGGTGTTCAGAGGATGCAGTATTAGAGTCCAAGATCTTTCTCTTAGGAGCCTGCTGGAATAAGCATGATTCTCTGAAAAAAATATTTGATAGAGTGATTTCCATGTAACAATAAGAACAATACATGATGGAGATCTAGACTTCCAAGTCTGTGTTAAGACCTTTGCATGAAACTGCTATTCAAGGTCTTGTTTCAACTTATTAAGGTTTTTCAGCTGTGTGTTCCTTATCAGTCCATATATATATTTAAAAAGAATAATAGAAAGGTATGCATATAGTAATTACTTATATAAAGAGGTTTTTGTGACAGCAGACTGCTGTGAAATAGAAACACTGAAAGATACTGGTGAATTAAATAGATTTAGGAGACAAAGTCACTGCAGTCAAAAGTCTGTAACTTGAATAATGCTGTTCTCTCTCTCTCATCCATAACACTAATTTGAGAGCAGTGAAGAGGCTGAGACTATGCAATTCCCTGTCCTTGATGTACCCTGATCATTGGGTACATCTTTGTTTCCCAAATGGAAATTTAACTGACACCTCAGTCCTATATGCAAAGAGTTTTACACCAACTGATTTATGATGAGCAAAGCTATTTCTTCTGAGCAAGAAGGCCATACAAGGTAGAAAAATGCAGGAAGCAACTCTTTCCTGTCGAGAATGGGGAAAGCACAGCTTCCCTCCTGAGCTCAACAGATTCCCTGAGTTATGAAGAGAGCACTGTCCTCAGTCAAACTTCTTGCCCATGGTGAGAGCAGTGCTACAAGGATATAGAAGATCTCTGTTCCAAGCAGTGGATGAAGATCCTTCTTTTAATGTATTTTATGTGGGTGGACCTGGCTCGGCAAGGCCCATGGGGAGGGGGCAGGGCTGCTGGGAGCAGGAGACTAGCCCTGTTGTGGCAGGGACTAATGGCTCCAAAACCTGAGAATGGGTCCTGGCCTGTGGGGAGGTGTGGGTGAGACTCAGAGGAGGCCATTAAGGCTTATTAGTGCCCTTAGGGATCTGACCACTGGTTACCCACTCAGAATAATGTGGCCTAATTTAATAAAGCCTATAGGAAGCTCTTACATTTCATTTGAACAGATCTAGAGTTGTAGTTGCAGGGCTGCTCCAGGCACAGCAGAGATCTCTGTAAACTTGAAGCACACCTCTCTTGATGCAGACAGCTGGGGCTAATAAAGGACAGAGAATGACTCTGGCCATAGTCTGCTGTCAGATGTCCACTGCTGCTGCAACATCAGGTATATGCTTATTGTCACCAACTGTGCACCTGTTTTCACAGAACAGGAGATGAGGAAAGAGTATTTTTAAAGTGAACTTGAGAACTACTGCTAGTAGTTCTCTTTAAAATTCCTTTACTTGGGACTTTCTTGGCTATGTATTTATTTCAAAGGCTGTAACTGTACCATATGAGATGTGTCCCCAGTTGATTTGATGTGAAGCCTTCTTTCCTGGTTACTGGTGCTGATTTGACAGACTTTCAAGGAGGATACCAGGTGCCCTTGCAGAGCTAACGTCAGCCTTTACTGTTCTCTTGCTACAAGTATGTTGGCCCTAAAAGCCATAGCTTCCACATGTACTGCATGCCCAGCCAGTGAAACAAGACCTTATTGGGTGGATTTCCAATTTGGGAAGGTAGTTACATGAAGTATTTCAAGTTTTCTCATACTTGTCATGCCACCAGAAATGCAGGGTCAAATATGGTATAATTCAAGCTGTCTGATGTATAAACTGTGTCATGCCAGCTTCAGGCCCAGAAAAGAGCACATAAATCAAACAGGATCTCATTGATTTCAAATGTGACTTTGAAAGCATGCAAAGGATGAAGCTGTTGTGAAGCTATGGGAAGATACCTCTTTATTGAATTGCTACTTATCTGGCAAGAATGCTACTAAAGTGTATACTTGATTTTCTTCTGGCCTTCATGGTGACAGTCCAGTGATAAGACTGGCCTGAAATGACTATAGTAGGACTTCCAGTTTCTGGAGACTAACCAATATCCCTAAATGACACAAAAATGATTAAGGGCATGTTGTAGGTTCTCTGCTATATTTGCAAGCATTGGCCAACATGAGATGTAGTGTGACAGCCTCAGTGGCCTTGGATTGAATCTGTCTTGCAATGTTAAATTCTCTTAGCGATTTGAACCATTGTATGCACCACTGACCATCCTCCAACTGTAACCATGCAGTAATGAGGCCAAGGGACAGCGAGCATCCTGGAGAGTCTTGCCACTGGAATGAGCTCTGCTCATGTCTCAAACAGCATTCTGCCCACACACTCACCCATGGAAACCCTGAGAGCACTGAGAAAGTGCCTGTTGACACTGCCAGACTCTGAAATGTGTGAGTGTTTTTATGGACCTGTTTCTAAGTGCAAATGACAATGTCAGTGTCTGTGCAAAGATGTGTCAGTTTCCTTCTTGACTGGCTAAAATGGCATTAAGTTTTCCCCTCAGTCTCATATGGATATTGGAATCAGACCACGCTGTATCCTTTTCCTGCTCTCCTGCACTGCCTATGATTACTTCTGAAACCCTACATTTGTCTCTTCCTCTAATTCTTTTTTCCCAGCTGCATCTTGCATACTCTATTCCCTGCACTTCTGTGTTTCAGTTCTATGATGTCCCCGTGAACTAAATAGAAGATATCTATGGCTACTGCTTCAATCACACAAACCCTTCTAGGTCTTTCTGGAAGATAATTGTCCTGAGGTTCAAGATTAGCCACCCAAGCTCTATACTGTTCAGTGCCTGGCTTCTGCTACAGGTCTCAGCCTGAGATACATACTGAGGTAAGTGGAGAAGGATACCATATCTGAGGTGGGAAGTGGAAGAGGAAGCGAAGGATCATTATGCCACAGGACTTGTCTTTGTTATATTTGATTGTTCTCCATCTTTAGTCCAAAAGGTCAATCTTTCCTATAATTTTCTGTCTTCACATCCTTTGAGCTCTTGCATAGCGCTTGCTTATTTCACAGAAGAGATCTCCCAGGCTTAGCTGCCTTTTCTTTCTGCAGGGGAAAAGAACACACTGATCTGGCACAGCCTGGGCTTCATTATCACTGGTGGACTGGACTATACTTGGAAAGCCAGTGAACTCCCAAGGAAAGTTGATTAGTGAAGGAGGGAAGAGTGATTACCGAGACCGTAATTCTTCTTAATTGATTTCTTGAATTGGAGAAGTTAGCTGCTGGAAATTCTGAGTAAAAGGAAACAGAACCAAGGGGACAATCCACACAGAAATTAAACTTAGAATCATAGAATCATGGAATGGTTTGAGTTGGAAGGACCTTAAAGATCATGGAACTCGAACCCCCCTGCCATGGGCAGGGACACCTTCCACTAAATCAGATTGCTCTGTTCTGGTCTTGGATACTTCCAGGGATTGGGTACTTAAAACTTCTCTGGCCAACAAGAAGTCCTTAGATATGGCTAGAAGTTGAATAAAATACTAGACCAACTAGCAGTCTAAAAAGTTGGCCCAGGACTTGCAGGAAAGGAACTCTGCTCAGCTGATACTTTCTGGGAGCACTGGGAGACAGATCCTCTCCTGAGGTGAATGACTCTTCTTGGTCCTCCAGACTGTCCCATGACTGACTTAGATTTGCACATTCAACAACCCACTTAACACATCCACTTTAACAGATGCATGGGGTTTCACACACTGAAAGTTTCAGGTTACATACTGAGTAGTTAAACTAAGATGATGTGGAGATGCTTTCACTTTCTTATAAGGAGGTGAGAGAACAGTCCTCAGCACAGTATAATAAAGTGAGGTAGAATTTAATAAAGAAGCATCTTAAGTACTTCAGAGACAACTATTTAAAGAATAATTAAGAATAATTATTCTTAATGACTTACACATTATTTGTCACAACTAGGCCTAAAATTACTATAATAATATTTATTTCTATCACTTCAATGCTAAATAAATAATACAGTAGAAATAAAGAATTATGATACATTAGATACAGAGTTATGGTATTATGAACTATGAGGTCCTTAGAGCTGGAATGGACTGCCACATAATTTACAAAATTTTGACTAGCTCAAACACTTGTGCAATAAAATAATTAGATTAATGACCAGTGGCATACTCCTTCAGTGACACAGAGAGGGATAGGGACAGATGACAATGGGAAGCTGGCGTGCTTGTACCATTTAAAGAGAAAAGTTCTAGGGAGACAGTTTTTGTATGAGAAAAAAGAAAAAAAATTTCAATATAAAGGTATTCAAATAAAGTTGTGTAATTTTCCCTTTGTCTGGGCATACATATACTGAGTGAATAGCTAGAACAGAGCAGGGCAGCTTGCCTTTCCTCTTTTCCAGGAAATTACCTGTTCTTTACAGTGACTACTATCTGTGAACAAACACGGGTCCAAAGTCCCTGTGCATGCCAAACTATTAATGAGGACTTCAACTGTAAAATATGTGTAATGGTAATGTGTCCAATTAGAGGTGAAAACCTTGGGTGATGCAGCTGGAGTTTTAGTCCATGTAAACCAGAAAGTTCTACACTACAGCTGTGGGATAGGACTGCTTATCATAGCCTACATAAATCTTACCAGTTATCACAGCACAGTCCTCAGAAAACAAAAAAACCTACTTCCTTTTCTCCCAAGTCTTTTCTCAGCATATTCTTCTCTTGCCTAGAGAAAGTGAAGCCTAGACTTAAGCTAATCAGAAACCAGTGCCATTGTATGTGTTGGTTGGTCAGTCTCTGCAATTTGCATTATTCTTTCCTTTTTTTCCAAAGTCTTCCTAACCATCTGCTTGGCTGTTATCACCAGCCGAGTTTTGAAATATTTTAATATTTTAATATTTTGAAATATTTTAATATCTTCAAGCTTCTAATGAAATGGAAGTAATAAATACACTAGTATCAACCACATCACTCATTTCAGGGTTTTTTTCTAATGGTGAGATAAAACTTGCCTGATAAAAGGAAAAAGTTGCATGCAGAATACATGAATATGCTTATAGTCTCAATCCTATAATGAGTAAATTCTGTTCTTGAGTTCAGTATTCAGAGAGATACTGAATTTAGACAAGCTCAGTAAAAGAAGATGCTTGCAGGAGAAAAGGATAATGAAAGTTTACCAACAGCTAAATTAACCATTAACAACTGTCAATGCCTGTAGCTCCCTATGTTTTATCAATGTCTACAGCTGTGTGTAAGTACTGCTGAAAGCCGTATTTAAAGATTAGCCTGCTCTGTATGCACAGGATGAATTATTACCCAAAGTGATAATCAACAGTCCTAAAAAGGAAACTATTTTCTGAGCTTTCTCCTTCCAGAGCTATGAAACATATTCTTTCATTTGAACTGGCAAGAATAGTTCCTTGGCTTCTTCTTTCTAGTTTCATTTCAAGGCCATCACTGCTTGAAAAAAATAAGCAGTAATAACATATCAGATTGTGTTTGTAAGTGAAGCAAAGCAGAGAATATTTAGAATATAAAATAGGAATTCAATCAGCTGTTAAAAAGGTCTGTGGAATAAAATCTTATATTTGTTACAAATAAGAACAATTATCAAGAAGCAGGAAATTATTGAAGATTATATAGAAAGAATTATTTGCATTTCATTTATGGGAATTTAATTTTATAAACTGGACAATCCACTTTAATTAAGTCTGCTGTCAAATACTTTTAATTTGGATTAATATCATTTGACAATCTGGGTATAGTAGTTAATCAGTAAAAATTAGCCACATGATTGTGAACTTAATATAATTATTGAATTGTTTTTTTATATATCAGTAATCCTAAAAAGGGGAAAAATATTCTGCAGATGAAGTTTAAAAAAATCAAATCTGGAAACAAAAGTTTTGCATTTTAACTTGTTAAAGAATTAGCAGTGGATAGCTGACATTATACTCATGCCTAGAAAATACATTAAATGGGGAGTGTGTTTTTTGTCATGATCACTGTGAGATCCAGTAACCAAAATGTCAAATGATCCTTGCTTGCCAGCCAAGGCAGCAGGAGGAGTAGGTGACGATGCCCTCTGCTTTCTCTGCCTTTGGAATAATGCTATCCCAGATGAGACTTCATGGGGCTGCAGGAGGGGGTGGGTGCTGTGCCTTTCACTGATGCCCTAGAAAACAGCAACAATTTCTACTGCCTTTCTAGCATCTGCAACTCATGGTGTGACTCAAACATGTTTTTTTAACATAGTTGTCAGAACACTGGAATTTACACTTAGGCTCTGTGTACACCACAAAACAAAGAGATGGATATATCAAACAGGCATATGGAACCCAAGGAAGTTGAGAGAAAAATGCATACAAACAACAGTAATGATAATCAGAAAGCATAAGCAGGCAAAATATCTGCATGAAAAGAATTACCTAGGTAAAAAAGGTACCTGTAAGTATTTAAATTAACCATAGTAACTTCAGAGCTTCAATGTGAGCTTAGACTTTGTGTTAAAAAGAGATGAAAAGGCAACACTATAAACAGATCCTTTTAGCTTCTCTAAAAGATATCTTAAGTATTCATCACTCATTATAAAATTAAACTGTCATATCTTGAAATGACTTGGAGAACTCAAAGTAGAAGTATCTCAGTATTGAGCACTTTGCACATTTGACTTTCTTTGAAGTACATTTGAGTTTAATTAGAACAGACTCTTCAAAGAGCTCACCAGCTGACTACCTATTGTGAAAAAAGGCCAAAAGGTAGCTTTTCACCGTCAATTTATAAACTCAGTCTCCCAGATCCCTGGGACTTCCTGGTCACAATTCTAATCAGTAGAGAAAAATGTGGGAACAAAGCTGCTAAACATCCAGCAGCTACCTCACAAAAAGGGTAGACTTAAATTCTTAGCTGTTACTCAACAGTAATTTTTGTCATTTTCCCTTGTTACTTCTTTCATTACAACCTAATTATTTCAAGATCATTTTGACTGAATGTCTACGGAATCCTTCTTACTCATTGGTCACAGCCAACCTCAAATAGCAGCATGCCATGACTTGTAAGTTTTATTAGTACTAATGAGATGTGAGTATGTAATTGAATTATTGTTAGTGTCTCATGGTCACACCCCTGTGAAAAATACATTCTGGAAATGATAACAAGAAGGTGACATTCCAGTCTCCTGTCATATTTTTACGTTCTGCATTGAATTTACCAAATAAAACTCCATTGAACAATCTCTAGAATGAGATCAACATTCAGATAATAATAATTTCTCAAAGTGAGAAAACCAACATACTATCACACAGCAACTCAAAATCATCTTAACACAAAGTGAAATGGGAATAAATCCACACCTGAAATCTTATATGAAAATGCAGAAGTTCCCGTTTAAGAGAAACAAAGGTGCTGCAAGGAAATTATATCCTCAGTCTTGGTCTTCTTGTTGTTTTCCTGATCTTGTCAAGTAATGTTATACATATTTTGTTTTAAAATTTTAAAGATGTTCACTGTGCATCACATGAAGACTGGATGGTAATAACTAGCTGCTGGTATTTTATTTCTTAAAAGGACCAACACTATGACTGTCAGTTTATTCTACTTTTTGTGATTTGGAGGGGACTAATCAAAGAAGAAAAACACTGGATTTTTGTCAAAATATTCTTTACTGTTAGCTTTTTTGGTGTTTTTTCCAAATTATGTAAGATAGTTCTGTCATTGTGCATCTACTTAATGTTTCAGAAGAAAGCCTGGTAAAACTTTCCAAGCATTAAATGCTTCTGAATCTAAATCAAAGCAAAACAGATGTCAACAGAATAAAGAAAATCTTAATTTTGGCCTTCAAAATATCCAGACCTGAAAATAGGGAACTGAAGTAAGTATTCAACATTAGACTTCATAACAAAAGCATTCTAAGATTTTATAAAAATTCCCTTATAGTACAGAAGTAGGTATTTCTAGTTATTTTTAGGTCTTGGGTTTTTTTTTTACCTCATCAGAACTAAAATATAGGTTATAGAAATATTCTTCCTGAATCAAAATATCAAAAATGTATAAAATGTAGTCTCAAGTCGAATGAGCAGGGTCTTGGAAGTACAGTTACATAACACAAATTGTAACAGACACACTTGCATGTTAAATTTGCCTAAAATACAAATAACAATGGCTCACTTACTGTGCAAAACCTTGTAATGTAACTCCTTTTTCAAATCCTGCATGGTTTTTCATATCTGGAAAATAGGTGCTATAGCCCTTTTTAAAGTTATGAAATCTACAATGGTCAGAACTGAAAGAGGATCCAGCACTGGTAGCTATTTTCATGTTTTAGGTGAAAACCTGTAATGTTCAGAAATACTGCTTTTATCATATTTCAGCATTTTCTAATCTATTTTGACTCAAGTGACTGCTCTCCCAGCCATGAAATGTATGCTGGTTGACACCCCTTATGCCTCTCAATCCCATTAACATGTGCCCATACTGCAAACCGAAATTAAATATTAATTCCCTTTCATGTCACCCCTTTGGCATATCTTGCATACCTCTGCCCTCTCCCACAACGTTCTAACTGCCACAGCAGCATATCTTACAGTTTGGGAAACACTATCAAACTCCAACGCAGATTACAAGCAAAATAGTCTTCACTGCACAGCAAGCAAACCTGATTTTAAAATTAAAGTCAAAGTACAGTGTATATATATATATATATATATATATATATATATATATATATATATATATGTATACATATATATAATGCTAAACCACCTTCACTGTCATAAACTGGCATTCTCCCCCCACCCTGTGCTATTTATTTCATATTTATAAAAATAATTCCAACTGTATCATTTAGCTAATCCTAGCTAGCTCCATATGCAGGCTGACAATATGCCTGAGGTGATAATATGTCTGGTCAGTTAGACCAGTGTGTGGTAGATGTAAAATGCTTACATGGTAATGCAGGATTCTGATGGAATAAGACCCCATGTTTGCTTTGCACAGATGAAAATGATCTCATCATGTGCAAGATGATAGGGGATA
>JACBWW010000006.1:10507920-10666155 GCA_020086605.1 Lanius collurio
TATATATATATATATATACACATAAGAGTTTCTTTTTACTCACAAGAGGTTCTGCCATGATGATGCGGATCTTGCGTTCAGCCAGAGTAGTAAAGTTAACAAACAAGCTCTTCAGGACATATTCGCCTGGTTTACTGTCTGGGTCGATGCTGATGGGCAACATGGCTGGAGGTCCTTTTTCTCTCTGTGTACCAGAAACAGGTGGGACAGGTGGCTTGATATATCCGTTACCAACTGGAGAAGCTGAAATGTAAAAAAGACACATTTATTTTTGGGTAATTCAACATGCTTTGACTTTCACAGAGCACCTCAACAGCCCACTACACTGTCAAAGCAAAATTGGAGACTAGCTGCTAATCAAAGAAATACACAACACATAAATAAAACTTCCATGGTACTGAAGGTAAAATACACATTATCTAATTGGAAGAAGAAATCAAATATGAAATCTTTCATATTAAAATTGAGTGGTGTTTACTGTTCAGTGCATACTCAATATTCTTTTTTTTTTTTTACATGGTAAGACTGGCTGACACCTCACTGTTTGAATAACATCCTCATTTCTTATCTTTTGCAGGCAGGTCAGACCTGTAATTCAGTTGTCAAGTAACAATTTATCCTTTATAGCTATTCAAACTGGCTTAGCCTAGCAAAAGTCAGGAGTCTGGTCTTTTGATTGTGGTGAATTGTAAAGGGTCTTATTCTGCTGTACTTTATTTTGAGGTCAGTCAAGAATGACTCAAAAAAACAATATACATGTTACCAGTATAAATCTTACATGAAGAGTCAGACATGAAATGTTTTCCATGGCCAAAAAAATATTAATTCTGTGCTAGCTTTCCTGAAAGTACCAAACCCTAAAGTTCCATCTGTCACTTTTAAGATTACAGCTAGTGCATTGTGTTCAGTTTTGTGCTCTCCCATACAAGAATGACATTGCTATTCTGAAGCAAGGCCAAGAGAGGACCATGAACATGGTCAGGGGCTTGCTAGATTAGTAAAGGCTGAGAGTGCTGGACTGATCCAACCTTGAGAATCTTTTGCACTCTTTAGCCACCTAATAGACTATAGCGAAGATGCCACGGAACTAGACTCTTCTTTGAGCACAGGATGACAGGACAAGAGGCAACAGACGCTACTTAGAATGTGGGAAATTTCAATTAGATGACTGGAAATTCCACCATGAAGAGGTGATCAAACACTGATACATGTTGTCCAGAGATACAGCAGAAATTCCGGTGTTGGAGATTCTTGAAACTTGACTGGACAAGGTCCTGAGAAACCCTCCTGAGCTGGTGAGCAAGCTGAGGTTGGATTAATCATCCACCAGGGATACCTTCCAATGTAAATTACCCTGCGATTGAATTCTGCATAATGAGTATCAAGATATTGTATACTAGACTGAGCTCGACTTGCTCTACTCTACTTTTCTGTGAATGAAGGAAAAATAAATTGAAGCATTTCAAATGTTACCACATTACACATGAAATTTCCAAACTAAAATCCTCAGGGCTCAGCTCTTACTGGCAAGAAAAGTAATGCTTGGTCTTCAGGCAGGTACTAGTAGCACCGACTCTCTGTTAATTTTGCCAGAGACTTTAAAAGTAGCAAATTAAGTAACACTGGCAAGTCCAGCCATTATCCACTCTGAATGTAACACAGTGTCGCAATGCCCATGAGCAGTACTGGTGATTGGGACAGAGATGCTTTAATGCAATACACACCATGGAAATATTGTGAATTAAAACCATTACAGCACTTCCCCATAGCACTGCACTCCAGAGCGTTATGTCGCATCCAAGTTGCAAAGAAAGAAAGAGAGAAAGATGAAGGAACTACAATGATGATTGCCTCACTTCTAATACCTTTAGCCTTTTCCTTTGAGGAACAGAATTACAACTCTCACTGAAATAAATTGTCAATTATTAGTGGCATATGAGTGTTTTAAGAAGAAATGAGATTTTGGACCTTTCTTATGCACTTTAACACTTCATTGCTGAATAAAACTTAAAAAAAAAATTAAAAGAAGAAACTTTGTGGTTTGAGATTATTTAAAATGTGGCAGAATCAGACCTCAAAATCACATACTGAAAAATAAAAAAGGATCCACTGGACAAAAGAGAACATGTTTTCCATTAGAAAAATCAGTTTAGAAGTTCCTATATGAGTGTAATAGAAAATAGAAATGCTTCTCTTCACGTAGCTATTATTCTGCAAGTATAACATATCCATACTTTTCTTTGAAAATAACCCCTCACTGAAAAGCTGCAGCATCAGTCTTCTGCACAGCAGCAGGACTTCTCCCACTGTGACAGATGTTTCCTGCTAGATTTGCTTCCTGCAAAGTTTCACTTGATTTTTGAGGGCAAAAGCATTATCATGGAATCTTCCTGGCATTATGACTCTTTGCAAAAAACCAAAGTGCATAAAACAGTCCTACATTTATATTACACAAAACTTGTACTAAAAATACACTGCTGTTCTCAATAATCTACTTCAAAGTACTGAAAAAGAGCCACCAGTCTAAGTGCTACTGCTCTTCTGCACCAAATAGGCTCTCCTAAAATTTAAACATGAAGACAGTGGGATGCAAAGGATCAGATGCAAATTTTTATGGACTATCAAATACACTAGGCAATGGAAATGTCTCCACAAATAGCTTTAAGACGGAGTCAGACAATATTTTTACAATGAGGAATATATTTGCCAAATGTGTGGTTTTGACTGGCTTACATCTACCCATGAAATCAACTTGATCTCCAAATGCTCAGTCAGGAAAATTTTTTGGTGAGCAGTGAAACCAATTTTCTTAAGGATTTGTGTCCTTTGTGCAGCGAAAGCCGCCGTCCTTCGCGCTGCCACCGTGCCGCGCTCCCCGCTCCCGGCTCCGTGCCCAGCGCTGTGCCCGGGCCGGCCGGCCGGGCTGCTCGCCAGCCGCGCCCCGCCAAGCACAACACTGCCTGCCCGGGCCGCCCGCGCCGGGGCCAGGAAGGAATCTGCGGCGATCTAATCAAACACAAACTTGCCTTCTGTTCCTCCGGCAGTTTTACTTTAAACCTGGCTACTAAGCTCGAAACACAGGGGGGATTCAAGGGAGGCAGGCAGGCGGGCGTGTGAGATCAGGTACGCATCCCATCCTGGAGAAACTAAGTTTAAAAACCCCAAGCCATGCTACCTGGGAGCTGCCACCCTAATCTTCAGGAATTGTGGCATTCAGCCAGGATTCTGAGACTGGAATTTAAATCTACATAGTCATTGTTAGAAGGAAGCCTTTTAACAATGATTCTGTTAGGTTTGTGATGGAGGCGGACTTAACTTTTTTTTTTCCAGACACCTAACTGAAAAATCACTTATTTGCACACTGTAATAGAGAAATGCAATTATCTGTGAGATTAGCCAGTGCACCAAAAATTTTTGTTCTAGCTCTTCTCAGAAATATAGAACTGTACAGCCTTTCCCCAAACACAGAAAAAGCTTATCCTGGGGGTTAATATCTATCTTTACTACAGCAATTACAGCAGTTAGAGAAATGACTGACATATGGCATTGATTTAGTTCAATTTTTCAAAAGACCATTTTGTAGCTGTTAATTCCATTTAAGCATCTTTAGTGTGAAAGCTAACATTGCCAGCATTCTGAGGGTCTGGAGTTTTATATATGTTTGGCTTTCTAAGGCATCTTTTCAGCTACATTATCTCCAGTATTTGCCTATGCTTGATATTTGCATTGCAAAAATCTGGCCCACTGACAAGACTATCACTGACATCTATACTGATAATGTATAAATACATATTATATATATATATTCTTTTATTATATAGTATACATATTATATACAATATATATTAAAAGAATGTAGCTCTTATGCCTCGACCAAGAGCACTATAAAACTCACTAAAAAAAAGCTGCCTCTGAGACATAAAATTGGAAATCAAGGACTCAAAATTTAGGAAATAGCTGAATTAAAGTCATCCCTGGTTGGTCCCTTTATGTTGACACATTATAATGTGAGCTTTAGAAGTAGCAATAAAAAAGATGTGCTCAGTTTTGCCATCTATGCCAGTGAAACACTTCTCAAATTAAGTAAAACGCATAATTTTAACAGGAGAAATCACCATGTATAATTTGTATGGGTTCATGCAGAAGATATCTGGAGGGAGGTGGGTGGAAGGAAGGAGTTATACTCAATTTGAGATACGGAATTTCTTTAAAAATTTAGTTTTTACTGCCTTCTTTTGAAAGAATAAATGTTCTACAAAGAGAAGTACCAGAACAGACCACGGAAGCATTTAGTCTGAATGTCTACATATTGTAGGGTACTGGTCACCATACAAATACTGCATTTTCTCCTTCACCCAGAGAAAAACAGCTCATTCCCCAGGAGAATGGTGATGCACATGGAGGAGACCATGGTAACCCTGATGCCCAAGGACTCTACAAGAGCAGAGAATCTACAGATGAAGTTCAGAAAATTGTATACATATTTAAAAACTCCTATCCTACAAAAATCTGTAACAAAGTTTAACAGTGCTAGATCAACTATAAAATGTCTGTACCATTTGGGGTTTAATTCTGTCTGAAGCACATGTTCTTGTTTCCAACATGAACCCTTATTTTTATGCTAAATGTGCAATAAGCTCTATTTCAAATTATACCCTTATCCTATGGAGTGTTTTCTTTTATCACAGGCTATAACCATATTATTACCGCAATGTTATGTATTTTTTAAAAATTAAAGACAAGGAATAAATATGGAAGTATCACTGAAATATCAACCACGGTTGTCCTCACAAGCATATACTACTGCCACAGAAAGGCCTCCTGACATAAAATCACTGCTAGAATTTTCCATGTATTGATCATTTCCCTGATCAGAAAAACAGTTGTAAAAAAGCACAGTAGTTTTAGTGCAACACACGGTCAAAAGCTGATACTGGGGATGAGTATCAAATTAAATTATCATAAGAGAGTCCCTGCTATGGTCTGCACTACAGATATTTTTCCTAAAGCTGTGAGAGGAATCAAAACAATTGAATGATCACAATGCACAAGCCAAGAATCTGTGCTGTACTGGATATAACTCCAGCCATAAAGAGTTACTGACTTTTCAGTATCTTTAAACAGAAAAAACAGAGGTTGCTTTTCTTTTTTAGTAAACTGTGTCAAATTTACACTTTAGCAACAATGAACGAAAAGACAAACGTAAACATCCATCTGCAGTATTTTCATACCTACCGAGACCCTTTATAAAGCCGATCACGCTGGATTTTCTCCAACATGCTACTGTAATATCCATGAGCCTGAAATGTTCCACTTCTTCAGTTAGAAAAGTCAGAATCCTTTTCTAACTAAAATTGAAAAATAAATTAGTTCTTTCATAATCCTGTCTCACACGTCCTCACTGCTTGTGAGGAAGACCTTTCCTTCAGTTTCTTGGTATTGCTTTTCAATAGACAAATGCTGAAGACCTGCAGTGTGTGAGCTAGAGCAGGCCTGCAGATCAGCTCAGCCTTTCCATAACCAAAGGGGTAATTTTTAGCTTCAGCATATGATGATGACCACTCACAGAGTGGCTGCATGTCTATATTTATCCAGAAGTACATACTATGCTGACAGATTAGTGAAACTACTTCAGGCACTCCAAGAACATGAGACAGGATAATGGAGTTCGACACAAACAAACCACACATATCAAACACATGTATTATCACACAATCCAAGCTGAAAGCAATTAGTATAGAAATGCAAAGCACAGTGACAACACATGGATGGGTTTTGTTTTGTAACTAAAGTCTTTTGGTCAAAAGTACATATAGTCTAAATTCCTTTTGATGAAACCAACCCAGTATCTCTTCTTTTCCTGTGCCAAGAATCAGTGAGAAACCACACATCCTTAAGAATAACTGTACATCTGCTGCAATAACTCTTGAGAAAATTTGCTTTATTTTAAAATAGCCATTATAATATTAAAAAGAACATTAAAAAGACATTATTAAACAAAGCATGAAGAATTTAATTTACAAGGATATGGCTAATGTGCCACAAAAGCTTGCTTTTTCACATTTTGAAGGACAACATTACAAATTAATTCAAGCTTGTTAGAGAATAAAAAAAGGGAACTTTTGCTGAAAGAAACTTACTAAAGGTCAGGCAGATCCATTCTTATCTTGGTAAAATGAACTGCATGATTACCAAGAAAAATGTTATTCCAGCATATTAGTAAGATGCAGTAATAGCACTATTTAATGTAAGCATTATTTTCATAATGAATGTGCATGTTTCAAGAAAAAATAACCATAAAGGTATGGAGTTAACCAATAAAACAGTACTAATGACTTGAAATATCTGTGATAGAAAATGAACTTATTTAAAGTACAGGATTTTACAACAAGCAATCAATGCTACTGATGTCTGGGTTTTTTTTGTGTTTCTGACTTTCTTAGGAGGACTTACCACTAAAAATGAAAGACCAGGAAGAATTCAGTGGACACCAAGTCCCACATCCAGACTATTAGGAAAGTAAAAGTGTAAATTATGGTGGTACTGGTGTTCGCCTTACTCTTCACAGGGGTTACAACGCAATGTAAATGTTTGCCCATATGTTTTGTTTACTGCTTATTTTCCATTGATTATTAAAAGAGCTGATAGATTGGGAAGTAAATATACCCTTTTCAAGATACTTCTGACCTGTTCTACAACTACCTGAAAGAAGGTCACAGCCAGGTGGAGGTCAGCCTCTTCTCCCATGCAAACAGTGACAGGACAAGAGGGCATGGCTCAAGCTGCTCTAGGAGAGGTTCAGGCTGGATATCAGGAAAAATTTCTTCACAGGAAAAATTGTTAAGCATTGGGATGGGCTGCCCAGGGAGGTGGTGGAGTCAGTGTCCCTGTTCAAGGAAAGACTGGATGAGGCACTCAGTGCCATGGTCTGGTTGACAAGATGGGTGATCAGTCACAGATTGGACTCAATGACCTCAGAGGTCCAAACTAAATGATTCTGAGATTCTGTGACTCTGTTCTCAACTGCATGCTTACATACATACAATAAACTAATTATTAAAGTGAATGTAAGAAAACACAATTGTATGGCCTGCAGTGATTTCCAAGGTCCATAAAAGCTGCTGTACAAATCTACCATAAGCAACAGCTCTGCAGACACAGTTTCCTTCTCTAGTACTGGAAATGAATTACACTTCCAGCTGCAGCAAGGCTGGCCTGCACTGGCCTAGGATGGAGATGTGTAATAACCCTTTGCATATACATGTCCCAGGCAGAGCATATCAACTGTGGAGCTTTGAAAGTACACTTACTGGAACACACTGCTTCAAAGCTTCCTCTATTTTAATAAAAAAATGTAAAATAAGCAGTAAAAACACATAGGCATATATTCATATTACATGAAGCTGATTACCTGTGAAGGATCATTTCCTTCAAGGTAAGGGAATTCTTTTCAGTGAAAAATTTACTCACTGACAGCTGTATGTAGACACAGACATTAGGTACAGGCACATACAGATAATAAGAATATGTAAGAAAGTCTATGTGAAAAAAATCTCAAATATATTTTCTATCTTAGTAGAACAAGCTTGTCTCCAAAATTGGAAACCTCAGTAAACATCTCAGTAAAAACTCCAGACTCTGAAGACTATCTAAAACTGTTCAGGCAACTATTGGAGAAGACAATCAGTCATTCTGTCATCAGTCAGCTGTCTTGACACAAGAACATGACATAAAACTATCCCAACTCATGCTGACCTTGAAAAGCCTATTTAATGCAAATACAGAAATTTTAAGGAATAGTTTCTTTGGTTGACCAATTAGAAAAATGGTGTGCAATGCAACAAAAGTAAAACCCAAACAGTTACATGCAAAACAAAAGTCTGGAAATCCCTGTGGCAGAGGAAATACTATCTAGTCTAGAAGATAAAACAGAGAAGAGACAGTGAGGTCAGTGGGGAAAAATACAAAAGAAGTTCGAGATTCTGGAGTAAAACAGCTCATTCGGAAAACAAGTCTAAAGGGAATAGATTTGGGAGAATATCCAATAAAGTCTTGAGATGACCTCAGCTCTCTGAAATGGATATCCTCAAATACTTGATTATGCTGAAACTGTAAGGGAGAAAAGGCTAATTTATAAATTTCAGGTTCCTTGGTTTCTTTAAAGAGACATGCTTCAGGAGAGTAATTTGTGTAAACTGGCATGGAAAGAGAAAGGAAGAAGATATCTTCCATGATAAAGGCACTCCAGGACTTGGTTACCGATTTACCCAAGATAAGACCAACATTTTAAATTATTTCTGTCTCAGTATGTAGAGAAAAAATGCTGTTGCCAGGTTTAGATATACTTATTCCACTCTTTTCACAGTACTTGTGGAGCTACAACAGACACTGCCAAATCCTGTAGACTTGGAAACTTCCTATTCCTTTTAGCATAATAGGAGAATACAAATTTTATGTGAACTCAAGGAACAGCAAAGACAGAAAACAGGAGACAAATTAATTAGTGCATCCACTAAGAAGTGGCAGAATTGCCAATAAAGTGTAAGCCTTGGCCAACCCAACTACTCTACCCAAGGAAAAGGAGGCAAGAACATTGCATGTGCACACACTTGCAATTCAATTTATTTTCAGTATCTTATACAAACACATGCCTAAACCAGACCGTATGATATCCTCAGCGAGACTTAACATTTTGGGACATAAGGCTAACTCCTTATAGCAAACTCATTCAGCCCTTCCCTGAGTCCAAAGGTGGACAATGATTTGCAGAATGGAGCCTAAGAACACAGATGTGGTAATTTTTTAACAACCAGATCCAATCATCTGCAGGATAGAAACAAAATGCAGAATCCACTAAAATAAATATATAGCTACTCAGTACGCCTTATGGGTGCTAAAATATCACTTCTGGGGAGTGCTCTTCTCTGCACATCTACAAAGAGTTTGTATGTTCATTCCACTCAGAGATGCTTATGAAGCTGCCATCTTCTGCGATGGACTCCACCACAAAATAATCAGTTTAATAGAGATGTCTTTGCCCAAACTCAGGAAAACATCAGTCCTTACATGACTGTAACATATAGATAGGTCTTACTGGAGATGGATGTGGTGAAGTCCCTGTTTGCTTTGAAGTCAAAGGATTTTGTTAAACCAAGAACCTCGGAAAGGCTAAAACTGTTCGTTTGGCTTTATTAGCCACTAGCAACCTTCTGGCCCTCACATCCCAGCTGCTGGCAGGTAAATGTTAAGCTTTGTAATCCTCAGAGGAGCACTGCAATTCTCTGCAAGAGAGCAATAATTGATGTGAGAACCTGTAGAGGAAAGCAGTGAGTGGAACACATTTTCTCCCCTTGTATACGCAGAGGATTCAAGACTGATGACTGCCAAAACAAATAAACAAACAGGAAATCCTATCATGTCCATTGACTTTTTAAAGGCCTTTTCACTGACTTGGCTAAGCTCCTAGTAACTATGATCCTGTAAGATGTAGCCTTTCCCTCTCTCTTTCTCCTAAGTGGCAGGTCAGGGGTTGAGCAGCTTAACAGTGTTCCTTAGGTTCTTATCTCAGATCCTTGCAAGACATGTGAATGAGACAGGAAAGCAACTCTCCTTCCCTCCCATTCTCTTTGCTCACCATTTATTTTTCCGCTTCTTTTTCTCTAAATCATTATTTTCTTGTTTACATATAGCATGTGCTGAAGATACGTGCTGAAGATATGTGGGAATACAGGCATGTAACATAAAGACTTTTAACTGTACCAGTTCTAGAATTTGCTTGGTTTATTATGAGATTAAAGACTGAAAAAGCTAAATGACATGCAAAATCTAAAACAATTTTCACATTTGAGTGTTTTATTTAGGGGTAACTTCTCACTAAAGGAAGCATCTTTGTTTCTGATGGGATCCAAATCAAACAAAAATACTTCTTAGTTCCTGTATTTTATATGGTAATGACAGGCTGTCTCTTCGAAGGCTGATTTCAGATTAACAATATACTTTCAAAAGATTTCAAAAATCTTGATACCTTTTCTACATAACTTCAAAAGGTTGCATTTAACCTTTTCCAGTTATTCTGAAAGAAAAACCTCCAAAGAAGGGTGAAAAGATATTTTTGAATGAGTAATTGCTGGGTTTTTTTTAAAGAAAAATTAAACAGAGACAAGGTTTATTTCTGAAACTACACCAGAATTTCTTTGGGCTTAAATAGATCTTAAAAGCCATTTTATTTTAAATAAAGACATTCATACTCTTCTGTTACAGTTGTTTTCAGGTACTAGAGTAAAAAGGCTAAGCTCCACTTTGGTTTTGTTGTATCAGAAAATAGCTTCCTATAAGAATTTTAGACAGGCATTTTGTTGCATTTCCTTTCCTTTTCAGAGACAGGGAGATGAAGATACTCCTGTAATTTTGTGGTTGATGGGTGTTAGCAGAAGAATTATTTTTAGGGAGCTTGGAAAAGGGCCTAGGAAGTACAAGGCTTTAAGAGTCAAGAAGACAAGGAATAGTTACTTCCAGAAGAGGGACTGACTAGCAAACAGGGAGGATGTGATCTATATCTTCCTTTACTGCTGTGCTGATTTTGGTCTGGGTCAAGTTAATTTTCTCCACAGTAGCTGGTAGGGGGCTGTGTTTTGGATTTGTGCTGGAGACAGCATTGATAACACAGGGATTTTGCAGTTACTGCTGAACAGGGCTTGCACAGAGCCAAAGGCCTTCGCTGCCTCTCACCCTGCCAGCGATGGGCTGGGGGTGCACAGGGAGTTGGGAGGGGACAGAGCTGGGACAGCTGACCCCAGCTGACCAAAGGGATATCCCAGACCATGTGGTGTCATGCTCAGAGTATAAAGCTGGGGGAAGGAGGAAGAGGGGTCATTCAGAGTTACAGTGTCTGGCTTCCCAAGTTACTGCAAGGCGTAATGGAGAGCTAGCTTTCCTGGGGATGGCTGAACACCTGCCATGGAAGTGAGCCACTGGCCTTGGAGTGCTTAGCTGCCAGCTGGGAATAAACCATGACATCTATACATTTTCTCTTTGAGACAATATACTTTTCTACTTAAATGTTTTGCAATACAACTGTAAGTCTGTGTAAGATGGAATTTTGAAAATATATTTAAATTGTTTAGTTTTTACTAGAGAGAGACATTAAATGCTTGCATCTGGGTCCTATTCCAATTTCAACAGCTACCTCAGATGTTTGAACTGGAACCATCCCTGAATTTTTGTTGTCTGTTCGTTCACACTTGCTCTTCCAAACTCCTGACATGTTGGATCATGCTGTTAAAAACTCCCGTCTTTCACGGGAATGGAAACAGCATATCACTTGTGGATGATGTGTCTTCTGAGCAATGTACACATGTGTATGAAAACCTGTGTTGTGATGTACTCACACAAACAAGCAGCACGTTATTACTGATGTAGAAAAAGAAACAGCATCTAATTCTAGTGACATAACACTGTTCAACATCTAAGAGCTGGTTTCCTAGAGTTTCGCTCATTTCATGTCAGAATAAAGATGCCTTGTCTAGTTATGCTTCGAAGTGTAGTACTACTAAAGAAAATCTTTTAAATTGTACTTGCTTTCTTGACCTCACCTTCTAGTGCACTTATCTGCTCTATGGGTGTCTTTTAGGGAAAGTTACAAATTTAGCCACCTACAGACCAAATATCAAACTTAATCTAGTCATCCAGGCTCTGGGTAAATTGAGACCGACATTTCTAGGTGATCTATCAAACCCTTCTTAGATGCTTACCTTAAAACAGAATAAATCACTTACTAGAGGTGCCTATCACTCATTCAGTGATTACTGAAAGAGAACTGACAAGAAACATATACATGCCAAAGTTATTAGTGATGACTCTCACTCTTAAATCTGTAGATTCTTCAAGAGCACCTTGTATGGATTAAACTGCACTGTGGTGCATTTTAGCTGCTGCTGGCTAGAATTCCTGCCCTTGCTTGTGTGGGTGGAAAATGGCACAACAACAGCAGTAAACCAAGCCACAGGCTGGATCTGTGGACTGGCAAGTTAAACCTCCACAAACCAAGAAGGCTTTCACAAAATTTTGTGAAGCTTTCTGTGATGACACCACAGGAGAGATTTCTGTGAATAAAGACTAACATGAGAGATACATCAATTCGTGTTTCCCTCTACAGTGGAGCACACCAAGTAACATCTATAAAAAGGAAAATGAAAGAAAAAATTTTGCAGCCAAAATCTGGGTTAATATTTATCAATCCCCTACTCTACCTCTGATTGAACCACTGTCATTACTTAATACTGGCTGCAGCAGCACACTCATAACATTGTCTATCTTCCATATTAAATGCTATTTGGCCTCCTTGCTTGCAGCTGTCTGTTATTAGCCACAGATCATTATGATGCCATAGTACCTAATAATGCTTTATTACATTACATTAATAATTCTTTGAAAGTGGGTTCATTTGCTTCTTAGCCCCAAACCTAAATGCAAATGCAAATCCAAATGTTTACTGCTTTGGGAGACTGCAACTCTGGGACATAAATACTTTTTGTGGTGACTGAAATACAAGATAATTTCTTTTACCATCCACATGAGCTCAGTGAAGTTTTCTGAAAGTTTGGTTTGAGTGCAGCTGCTCACTGAAAAACTTTCACTTGAACAGATAAGTGGAGTGCATGGAATTTAGCTGCTGTCCAAGGGACCTTCTGCATGACCAGTCAGTTGCAAATACCAAATACAACATGGACAGGACATTGCTTTCATGCTGGTCAGTGGGCCATGACAGAAAACTTCTTCCATGTATTGAAATGTCTAAATGTTTTGGAATGCCAGAAATATGTTATTAAATTTGGAGAGGAATAGGCACCTATAGAGATGAACTCTAAGTAATTTAATTATGAAAATAAAGAAAGAATCCTAGGGTTCACACTGAATTTTTCAAATAAACAGGTTAAACCCTGCAAAAACAGAGTAATTCATCAGAAAAATCAAAGAGCCTAATCAAATATTAAAATAATAAAAAGATACTTTTTATAGTATTTTCATGAGGAAATTCAGTATTCCTGAGGGCTGGGACAAAACTAATGTTGTATCAGATTTTCTCAAGTGTCAGCAAGGGTAATCCAGGCAACCACAGCACAGCTGGCCTGATACTCATCCTGGCTGCATTTGACTAATAATGAACCTAAGTATGATAATACAATGCCATAATCACAGGTTTACAGAAAGTAAATTTTATTAAATTAACTATATCACTTTATGAGATTATAAATTTGGTTAACAAGGCTGGAAGTGTAGTCTTACATTTTTGCTTGGCAACTGGACGCCAAGCAAACTCTAAAATCAACATTCACAACAAATACAGATTAAAAGATAGGTAACATCTATGGATTAAGGAAGAATCACACTGTAATGAATGCACTTCTAGTGGAGGTACAGAGACTAGTTCTTGGTTCTATTTATCCTGACTGCCAATGACATAAAATAAAAACTTTTCTAGAGAGTTTACCAGCAGAAAAGAAATTAAGAGTAATAGATAGAAAAAATAGCAAAAAAAAGGTTCTTCTACTCTGTTTGAATAAATTTGAAACTTGAATACAAGCAAATAATACATGAGATATTAATTCTAACCTACAGAGGATGGCATAGCCAGAAACAAGGCTGCACAGGCAGAATAAGAGTTTCCCTTCCTGGGAAACACTGATGATGAAAAAAGGCCTGAGACCAGGATGACTAATGTGTTGAAAACAGGCTGCTATTCTTGTGACCTGAAGAGCTGTGGAGAGCCTTTTCAAGCAGTATGGAAAAAAGCAAAAGCAGGAAAGCTCTACTGCTTCATTGTCAGTGGCTCTGCAACCACTGCTGGATGCTCAGTCCTGTTCTGGTGTCTGCATCTTGAGAAAACATGCTGGTGAATTAGAGGACATTTGGGAAAGGCACCTATAACTCATGACTGCAAAAGTTGCCTTTAAATTTAATTTAATTTGACCATGAGAAAGTTACGCAGTCATATCCTCTAACGGCAGGAATTTGCACTTATTGTTCCTACAATGGCACCTATTTGCAAAACAAATTTCATGGAGCCCCCAAATACCTTTTTTAGACAACACAAGCACTCAGGCATGTCCAAGGTGTGATTCATTACAATAAACACGTCTAAAGCAGCTCATCTGAACTGTACCTCTTCATTGGCTATCAGGAAAACCATGCTTGATTGTGTAAGATGTAAAATATAAACACTAAGGATGCCTGAAAGTTAGGTGAGATGATTTCCATGCCCGTTAAGCATGAATATTGGGAACAGAAATTTGCTAAGAGACAGCTTTTTGTTCAGTAACATCCAATGTCCGGAATTTTAGACTAGACAAATGCATTAAAGAAGTTAAACACAAAGGGAGGAAAATTAACTGCCAGAATGCTATTAAGTCTGGCGCTGATTCTTCCATTACTGGAAATTTTAAATTAAGATTTTTTTTTTTTTAAGATGTGCTTTGTCTCAAACTAATTCAGAGAAGCCATAAAACCTGTTCTATGAGGAGCACAGATTGGATGACAAAATGTTTTTTCTGGTTGTATAATTTATGACTTGTTGAATATATTAGTAGAAAACAGCTCTGAGAACAATCTCTTGTTGGTAAAACTAGGACACAGATGTTGCAAGAAGGATTCTTCTTTCTCTAATCTTGATAATATCAAGAAGCAGAAGTCTGAATTCCTATCAGTACTTGATTTCTCTTTGTACATCCAGGTACAAATATATATTGTATGATCAGAGTATCTTTGTGGTACATTTAATCACCTTCTTTGCCAAAATAGAGACTGATTTTAAAAGGTTTTTTTTTGTAGAAAATACCTCAAGAGAACATAAAAGTGAAGGCAACTTATTGGGATAAGTTGGTTTTCATGTTTTAAAGGAAGAGTACACTGTCTGAATAATTTATAAATATGCTTCATAAGTAAAAGTAATAACCATACACACCAGTGGTTTGCCTTAAGAGAATGCTTATATAGAAAAGTGAAGCTCTCTGAAAGTGCAGTGATGTGTTCCAAGAAAGTCACCTTTCACTGTCTGAGGAGCAGAGAACCAAAGCTGAAATGCTTGTTTAAAGTTATGTTCACTTGCACATGAAGGCAGACTGTCCTGAGAATCTGCAAAAGACTATAGTGCATGTTACAGATCACCAACAAATGCCTGGCCATCTGCTACAGAATTAAGCCGCATAAAAACAAAGATCCAAGGCTTTCTTCTATAGTAGCACAGCCTGAAATGAAATGGCTTCAGAAAATAGTATATTAAGAAAGGATATGGTAATGCCATACATATTACAGAATCTTGTATTCTAATTATTGGACATAATTATTTCCATTCTTTCCTTGTGGCATCTAAGAAATTCACCAAATCTAGTCAATTGTACTGCCTCCACACCAAAGGGAACTTTGTAACCAAGTTGCAGCTCCAAAAGGGGAAGGAGAGCTCAGAATAAAAACACATACTTCTAGCATTACGCAAATAGGCCAGGTTTGTTCTGTTAGAAATCCCCGATTCTCACTGCAGAAAGACATTAAAAACAGAAGAATACTGACCTAAAAAATGCACAAATGGTTTTGGTAACAGGTATGTAATCAGAGAATTCAAAGCAAAGAGTGCAGGCAATTTTGCCAACACTGTTCCATGAACTGTGACCTTACAATAAATTCCAGTAGTTACAAGCATCAGATGTTGTTATGGGACATCACTTCGCATCAAAAACAATGACAAGCTATATTAGCATAATGGGTTATTATTCCCAGATCCATGTGATCATTACTCCATGGCAACCCAACGATAATGAACGCCTTTGTCAGTAAGAAAGCATGTACAAAACTATAAGAAACATGAACCTCATGCACCTGAAATGGTACATAAGGCTGTCAACATATTAAGAATTTAAACACCAGCACTGACACTTCTCTCTGTATACACACAGAAATTTTCCCCTTGCTGTCAGTCAACCATTGCCTTTGTGGGGATGTAGCATTTCCAGGACACTTTTGCTCAGGGCTCATCAATTGGAAAGTTGAGTGCTTAAAATCAGCCTGTGGAACAGAAACCATAAAAAATTACCCAAATGATAAGTCCATGATAAGATAATGGTAAAATCTGCTGGTAAATTTACCAGGTAAAGCAGCATCTCAGAAAAGGACCCACAAAAGCCGACAGTACCTTAGACACATCCCCACAGCAACCTTACATTGTTGGGCCACTTCAAATGTTCAAAGCAGAAGAGAGAAGCAGCTCCTCTGCTTTTCAATTTGGCTGTAACTGCTTTTTTAGCTTAATGGCTAAAAAACTCACTCATCCAGAACGTGGTAGTTTGGGGTTAAATACTTAATTAAACTTCAAGGTTTTGAATTCCCATCTCCAACCTTTAAAAAAACTTCACCTGGAATAACTAGTACAGTAATTTTAAACTAAATTTAATGTTTTGGGTTTTTTTAAATGAAATCAATCTAATTCCAATTCCACTGATATAAACAGTTAAATACTCTCTAGTTTTCCATGAAAAAGCCTTAGGACAATATTCAGCTTTCCGAAAATGCTGTTCAGTATATCTTAAGTTATCAGTGCAGATACTTATTAGATTTTCAGGACACTGTGCCAATTCTTCTACAGTTTATGGAAAATCATAGCTATAATTTGAATCCAAAATGCATATGATTGCATGATTCAAAACAGGAAAAAGAGATTGAAAAAGATTGTCATTGATCACACTGATCCCTTGTGTTTAATAAAGTTTAATGTTTACTGGTCACTTGTGTTTAAGGAGTTTAATGACTTCATTTTCTGTATTAATTACAAAGACATAATTTGTTATTTATATTTACACATACACATACATATAACAATAATGTCGAGATTTGAACCTTCCAGTCAAATGGTTCAAACTCTGCTCCTTATAAAGCAAGTAAAAATATCCAACCTAATAAATGTAAACAATACGAACTTGAAATGTCTTTTCTGGATTTAATATTACAAAACCGAGAATTTTGTATCAAAGTCATGCCCCAAGGATATCATCACAATACAAACGTAATCTTTAACATGCATGACATCTCAGCCAGACAGGTTTTAGGAAAGTTTACCAATAACGTTAAAATATGGTAAGTGTGCTAGCTATGCAAGAGGTTCTGAAAAGCATTATACACCTCTTTGTACTTAATTGAGAAAAATGCTTGATTAAAATCAGTGGTAGCAAGTTTGAAAAAACCATCTCATTACTTTGCAGGGATAGATTCCCTTATATAATGAGAAAATTACTGCAGAAATTAGTAACAGAATTCATGGTGATCTAGAAACGATGGTATTATTATTAGGCAGACAGTCCTTCTAAGTATCTATTAATATCAAAGCACATAATAAATTTAAATAAATATCTAACTTGCCAGCAGTGTGATGCTTCCATTTCACTCCCTGAAGGACTTCTGCTTGTCCTCAAATAAATGAAAAACCCTTACTTGTAAATGCAATTCTCAGAGCTCCATTGTAGCAGTCAGTCACCTGGAATTCCCGCTTTGGGCAAAACAGAGCTGGGAATTGGCCCAGGAGCAGCTATGCATATACATGGACCTTCTGTCACTGCAGCTGCAGTGAGAAATCCTGTTTCTCCCCTTCCAGTGAAGAGCTGGCCCTTACAATGCAGTTGAGGCATGTAGCCAGTCTTGTTTTTTCATGTTTTAAAAATAAATTCTATCTTGAAAGACATTTACAGGTGCACAGGGTAAATAAATTTTCGTATTTTTACTCTAAATAATTCCTTATTTCATTTGATTATTTTTCTCTTTTTTCATTGCTTATACTTGTACATTTCGATGTGTGTAAGTATACTTAAATGTCACAACATGCTATTTATGACAAATCCCGGATGAGGAGATAAAGTAAAGCCTAGAGTCCATCCCTGCAGTACACATCTGCTTAGCTCAATCTAAAGTGATAACAAACCATCCACAAGGATACTTTAATATTTAGTGTGCCTCATGCCAGTTCTTAATGCATTGCTCACAAAACTATTACGTTTAAATGTATGCTGAGTGACACTCAAATACTCCCTAATACTCATCAAATACATGGTTTGTTTCTTCATTCAGCTGAGAACGCTGTAAAAAGTGCCCAGATCTGTCTGACATCCTCTCCTGGGAGATGCTACCACAGACTAGTTTTTGTTATTAGCTCAGACACTACCTCCTTTATTGGAGGAGAAGTCAATTAGGAAGTTACCTGCTACTGCATTACAAGTAATAATAAATAGAATAATAAACTGAAAGGGCATTTCTTTGTACATCTGTTTGCTTTCCACTGGGCTGCACTACCTCATCGGACTCAGGCTTTCAGAAGTGAGGTAATACAGAGGATGTATGATTAATCTGATGCCAAATGAACCAACTGTTGACCCAGTTACCTTAACAGCATGAACAGGTCACTTGCTGTTCTCCTCACCTGATAACATTTCACACTTTCTGTCCACCCAAGCACTGAGGCAAAGGAAGGCATACCCTGTGTTGGAAGGATGTGCTATAAAGCAAGGATGTAGGATGGAAATCAGGTCTCCTGCACTGCATTCTGCTCTTGGGAGGGGATTTCTCTGTCTCTCACCTCCCCCATCTCCCCAGCTGCTCTCTTACTCCATCTCTACAATCTGATGTCTCCTCATGGGTGTGTCTTCCCCATTTCAAGCTCTCTCTTCCAGTTCTGGACTTCCATGTGCTATTTGCCCATCTAAACATTGCTCATCTCACCCTGCCAGTCCTCTTAACCCCGTTCCATCCCTTCTGCCATCCCTATTCCTTCACCCACCCCCTTCCAGTGTGTCCTTGGTTCCATCTCACAGCAGCCACTCTCAATTTCCACTCCCATTTTCTGGGAAGTATCAGTTCCCCTGCCTCTACTTCCTTATAATGATTCCTCTGCCTCTTGTCCCTTCACTTCCACAGGCTCTTTCCTGGGCTTTTATTGCAGATTCACTCCCCTCTGCCTTCACTTTCTTTGTGCAGTCACTGTACAGAGGCAGTTTGCTTGTAAGGTCTCTGTCCCCCTCCCATTCCCAACAAGAGAATTTTTAACATGAACAAACAATAGGGTTGTTTTTTCATTATTAGAGAGGGTAGAACCATTTCTGCTGAAAATTTAAAATTCACCTTCAGGGACATTAAGTTTAGAAGTGTTTTAGCCCAAACTGCACAGCTCAGGAAAAGAGAGGGTTTACATAAAAAAGTAGGCACAGCAATATACACATATAATCATTGATTTTTTTTCTGTTTTTTTTTTTTTTTTTTTAAATAAAATTCCAACCTGTCTATATTAACAACTTTCAGAAGTTCATTAAAACAGTAATTCCAATTATTTCAGTAATTTCAGTTGCTATGGAAGTCTGCAGGTCCCTATACAGTCACTTTTACCTGTCCTATCCCTTACTGCTTGAATACAAATGAGTAAAAACAAACAACATTTTTAATTTCACATTCCCCTTGAAAATATTTTCCTATTCTATGACATATTTGTTAAAGATTCACCATGGACACACTGAGACTTTGCTTAATTTGCTACAAACCTTGATGACTTCTGTATTTCAAAAAGTGATACATTCAAACCTGTGATTCCCAGAGAATCAGAAATGTTTTTGGTCAAACACTCATCTCAGTAAAGAATACATACATTGTTCTGTCACATTTTCCTGCTATGAGGAATAGAACAAAAATCAAAATAACCACCTAGCTTTGGTTCAGTTGACACACAGATAAAGGGTGGGGTGAGGTTATTTGTTTCAAACATCTGCCTTCACAGAAAAAGAAATGCAGCTAAGTAATTTTCTTCTCATTTAAGACATCAGTAGCAACAAATATGTATGCTGTGGAATTTAAAGCAATCCAATGACATTTCCATATAAAAATGACTACTTACTGTCAATTAAAAATCTCATTATATATGTTAAATGGCTGAGTCACAATTTACAATGTGTGACTTGGCTACCAATAATGTGAAGGAAAAAAGGGTTCTTCCAGTACAAAAATAGAAGACAGGGCTTCATTTCCAGATCTAACATAGGATATGTGTTTCTCAGTTAATTTCTCTGTTTTGATTTGCCCAGGTATAGCAATAAAGCAATCTTGGATATTCAGGTAACAATCCTGAAAGAATTTAAGTTTGTAAAGCTTCTAGATGGGAAGCACTGTATGAATATTATTATAATGGAGATCATTACAACCAAGTTATTTGCAGCGGTTTCCTTGCACCTGAATTAATGAATGTCAATTTGCATCTTGTGAATGTACTTTAAAATAGGCAACACTATGAGTTTTGTGTGCAATCCTCTCAAAGGTGTGACTGAAGCTTGGTTCACAGCTGGGGTATTTACAAAGGCTGTCACAACAACAATTTCCTCCAGTCTAAGAAGGCAGGAGACTGATGCAGCCATTCTTTAACAACTGAGATTCCCTCTTCACTACCTAACAGCCTCAATTTACAAATTCGTATATCTTTAAGAATTCTACCCTTCTCTGAATTGTTCTGAATTTTGTTAACATGTCCAAAAAGAGGCAGGCAGGTAGGCAGGCAGACTAAGTTCTGCTTCCACAGGAAAGCTATATAAAACAACTCCAGTTATAAGGGAATGACTACTTTCAGCACTTGATATCTCAGTAATGTGCAAAGAATAAACCTCATTATGAAAACACACAATAATGCATTGCTGTGAGTATATGCAGAAACCTACTCTGCAAACTTTTCAAGGAAGAGCTTCAGCAAGAAGTCTATCCAGGTAACCTTCTGACTAAAAAACCATATAAATCCACACATTGAAAGGCATTCATAAACAATAATCATAAACGAAGTAAGAAAGATAATTCTGTATATTGTGTTCAACAAAACTTATTCAGGGAAAACAGTATCAGAACAAACAAATTTATAAATTGACATCCTCTGAAGTTTAATTTACTCCACATACAAGTTGAGACTCTTCAAAGTTACAGAGAGAGAGGAGATAGATAGCTTGAGATTAGGAAAAAATGTCAACATAATGATCACCCAATTATAGAATTCCTTCAAAATAATATCTTTGGCAGACTTCTGTGCTGAGCCATGTACTACTTAAGAATTCAAGGGAATATAAATTAGTCTTTCTAGCTTTTCAAAATAAAACTAAAACCATCTGCAACCTCATTATTATAAATAAAATCAAGATCTTATGCATTCTGTTGATTAGTCCTTGTCTGATATAATACATCTAATATCTTCACATTCTGGCCATACACAAACTGTGATTTCTCACCCCCTCTCTCACTAGTGAAAAACCACAGCAGTCTCTTAACTTGAATGCATTAGCACTACATGTAATGACAGCAAGTTTCTGAAAGAATAGAAAGTATCCAGGATAAAGATTGTATAGCATGTCTCCCAAAAGGGCCTCCTCCTTTTTTTTTAATGCGTGAAACTTCTCTGCTAAGGCTCCAATCACCTAATTAAGCTCTTTATCAGCCAAGTATTCCCCTAGAGAAATGTGATACTGTCACTATAGCAATCCCACAGGATTTACAAAACACTCAGATTTCTCTTCAAACCAGTGTCCTGAAAAGAGCCCCAAAATCTCTCTTCTGAGGCATGACAAAGATGAATCTCTCAGGCACCTCTTATACCAGTTGTATCAGTGATCTTATATTATGCACAAATATCCATATTTCAAGGGGTGTCTTGTGATCTCTCACACACATGAGGATGCAAGTGGCATTCAGCAGCTCAGTGAAACTACTGCTACTTGGCTGAGAGCTAACTAGGAAGTCAGTGTTTCTCAGATGTGTTTCATTCAGTAGCTTGTTTTAGCAGGCTCTGCTGTCTGCTGTGAAAAAAAAAACAACAACCCTCTGCCATCCCTTGTTTTGAATGTGACTATAATTGGCAATATATAGAAGATCATAAGTATGTAAGGAATTGCCAGGCTTCTCAGTACTTCCTGCAAAGAAGAGTATGAGCTTCTGAACTCTGAACAAGTCCTGTTTTCCCCCTTTGAGACATGCCATATCAAGGGGATCTGGCAGACAGAGGCCAGAGAGATTGTCTTGCTGAAGACAGAGGCAGAAGTGTCGCTCAATACTTCAGTCCACTGTCACCAAATTCCCTGCCCCATTCAGTGATGGGTTCACATTGCCCTTGTTCAGCCTTTTATCACTAAGGAAGCAAGAGTAACTCTCCCTCTTGGCTTTGATATTCCTTGCAAATCCCACCCCCAGTTGCGTTTTGAATTTCCAAGCACCGTCCCTGCATGCCCAGGCAATGCCTATAAATTCCTCCTTTGTAGCCAAATCACACTCCTGCCTCATATGTCACCTTTTTCACAGTGGAGCTCAGCCAGGAGGTCCCTGGTAAGCCAAGCCATTCTCCTCATATTTCTGCTTGTTTCCTTAAGCATGGGGAGTCCATTCTTGTTCTTGGAAGATGCTGACCTCAAATACCTGTCAGCCTTCCTGAGTTCCTTTGTGTTTTAGAGCTGCCCCTCATGAGATCCCCACCAATATCTTCTGAAATCTCAAAAACTCAAACCTACTCTCCTGAAGTCCATAGTCTGTACTTGGCCACCCTTTCCCCACTCTTCTCAGTATTTTGAGCTCCAGTCAGGTCTTTCATGTTAATGGCTATAACAGACCCAGTTGCACTTCACCCATTTGGCCCACTGTAATTCAAGAAGTTACTTCCAATACTCTCAAGAAATCTTGATTGCTTGCATCCTATTATTTTGCACTTGCAGCAGACATCAGGAAGTTCAAGTTTCTCATGTGAACCAACATCAACAATTCATGACTTCCTCAAGTTGTTCAAAGAACACTCTCTACACTTCCTCACCCTGATTAAAGGCCTGTAACATATTCCCACCATCATCCTGTAACACTTCAAGTCATCTGTTCCAATCCTGACACACAAACTCCCCAGCACAGTCACCCATCCGTCCCATAGAAGAGCTCCATTACTGTAAGGAATTCCTTCACAAAGACAGCAACTTCCTTATTTCCCTGAAGGTCCTCCCTCAGAGCTTGTATCTATCCATCCATCATAGCATTCCAGCTCTGTGAGCTGTTAACACCCAACTTGCTACTGCTGTGACGCTGTAACTTGTGACTGAATGTAGCACTTGACTTCTTCCTGACTGTTTTCCAGAATGCATGTATTTGTATATATGCAATTAAGGTATGCATACAATATATAAAAGGGTGTCTCTTCATCCTGTTTCACAGTTCCTGACGTTTCTCTTATTCCCTTTTCCCTGTACTCGTTGCTTTCCACCCCTGTTCACAGCCACCTAATGGAACCATGGATCATAAGCCCCTCCACTGTCACCCCTAGTTTCCTGCTCTCAGCAGGATGATGAGCCAGTCAGCAGATGTTTTGTCCTGCTTTGTCATACTATTGAACACCTTTCTATTTACATTCTTAGAAATATAAACCACACATGAACTTAAAATATCTCACTGATACAGTTATTGCGAAGTTTGAACATTATGTTTAGTATTCCTTTTAGCTAATGCAATAGGCAAAGGATTGAGTCATTCAGAAGAAAGAGTATTTGAGGAGAAGGGATTTTTTTTCCATGGACAATTGATTCTAATCTAGTTTAGGTAACTGCTGTGACTGAAAAATTACCAACTCACAAATAACTCAGCTACTTATCTCTGTGAAATTATTCTGCAGGTGAAATTTATCATGGAAACATACAAAAATAAAAGTTATACAGTTTACTCAAGAGTATTTTACAGGAGTAGAGGAAACATAAGAACTGCTACTTCTTTCCCTGATCCTTTTGAATAATAATTATCAATACTGTAAAAAAACCAAATTGCTGGTATTTTGATAAAAACAAGGATATCACAAATTAATCACTCAAAGTGAATACAAATAGTATAACAGAATAGCTTTGTTTTTACCACAAGTAAAATAATTGGAACTTTTATGGAATATCTACCAGTAATTATCTAAGCCTCATTCCCAGATCATCTTATATTTTAGTGCTTTGAAGTTTTACCACAAAAATTTATGTACTATATTGCAGTCATAGCATTCGTAGACTTTTACTGCAGTAATTTAAACTTTTTAATGACAAGGAAGCTCATTCTATAAATCACTAGAATTTTGAAATAAAGCAGTTATGATCTTCTCGTCCTTTTTTTCTTCCCATTATGGTAGAAACACTTCTGGAACGTCCTCAACAGAGTAGCAAACATCAAAATAAACAAAAAATCTTTTTAAAGAGTTCACAGGTTTCCAAAGACATAAAACTTCCTCTTTCCCTTACTTCTGAGAAGAACCATGTCAAAACGCAAGTATTAAAATGGGTACCAACAGAACACAAACAACCTAAACATCGTGGTTTACTATCTTTCCCTATGCATCAGATCTGCAGACAAGTACAAAAAATGTTCCTGTGAGATAACAGTCACCATTATCAAGCAAGACACTTTACTGCTGACAATCACAGACTACTTACAGTTGAAGAATACTCTAAGCACCCTCCCTTCAGGCTCAATGGACAGAGCAATCAATCCCCTTCGTGTAGCACAACGGCTTGAATTAATAGCATCCCTTGTCCTAGGCAGACTCAGATGCCAAGACACGAGCAGATGCTAAACCTTTGTGCCCAGGGCTCCCCAAAGGCAGGGCTGTGGAAGGGCCAGCTCTCCTCAGGTGTAGCAGGGTGAGACTCCAGTTGCCAGCAGGACACACGGGTCCCAGTTTCTCGGTCTGCTCACCGCAGCCACTGGCCCTGTCCCTTCCCCAGCTGCTTCAGGCAAGAACTGATCCTCTCCCTGCCCGGTGAGTTTGCAGCACATCAGCTTCTGGAATCAGGTTACTTGGGCCTGCTAGAGTAAGGATGCCGGAGCAAGAGAGATGGGAAGGAAAGATAGGTTCTCCCTGTTCGGTGTTTGTCTAAGTGGGCACTGAGAAACACGAAGGAGCCTCTTTCCTTGATTGGTATCTTGCTATAAATGGTGAAGTCTGATAGCATGGTGTGCTCAGCTATTCAGCCTTAAACAGGTCTGTGTTTGACTGCAGATAAGGGAACCCTGCAAAACAGCTGTTATCACCCTCACACACAATAAAATCTTACTAGAAGATCAAACTAGTGCATCACAGACTTGGACATATTAGAGACTTTTCAGCTATGAAAGTGTCTGTGGCCTTCCCTTTTCTCTTGCTCATCGACACAGGACTTCATGAATATTTTCTGTAAAAAGGCTGAATTTTATTGCCTTGTGTATTACATTCATTTAATGAAGGACTAAATGTTCTTCATTAATTTCTTTTCCTGACATGGCAGAAACATTATCTTCAAGAGAAGAACAGAACATTGTTGACCACATGGCAGCTAGCAATCCTTCAGGCTTCATGTTGGCCACTGGAAAGTCTCTGATACCTGATGCTCTTTAGACCACAAAACTTGTTTCAATGTTCAGCTCAGTACATGACCAGCAAGCTGTGGAGGAGCCAGAGTTCCTGCTGGGAGTGCTGTGGGACTTGAGCTGATGCTGGTGTCTGTGTGCTCCCAGGCCTGGGCTGTCTCTGATGTTACCACCACTTGTAAACAAGAAGTAGCTTCTGGCAACCACTGCTACAGGGACTGGGCACACAGGGGCACAGAGACACAGAACACTGTGTGGCAGGAAGACTGAGCAATGGGTTTTGTACAGCACGAAGGTGAAGGAGATGATGACATAAGGATTTTGATGTGGATGTTGGCTAGTATGGAAGAAGGCAAGGAAGTATGGGCCATGGAAAAGAGACCTGAAGTCCTGATACTAGAAACATCCTTATTCTGAGTCTGCATTAAACACAAGTCCACAGAAAATTTCCTTCCCATTCAAAGATAAACAACCATTGCAATCCTTCGAATCAGGCCCTGCAGATAACTCTGTTCTATAAGAAGTGCCAAATATAATATTCTCTATGCAAAATATGCAATTTCATTTCATTACACAGAAAGAAACCTTAAAACCTATTTCTAGTAACTGTGAGACAATGAAATGCAGCTTCTACAAGCCCACACAGGAGCTGACTTGTGAGAGCAAGAGCCAGCCATCTACCTGTGCCATTTAGATTCTTCTACAAAATCCTTTCCTCCAATAAACTTAATTGCTGATCAGATCTAGGACTGCAAAGGGCAGAACTTATTATAGACTTTTCTACAGTTTATAAATGATGGTACTCTAGCTTCCTGTAGCTTGATTTCAAAACTTCTGTTCAGATTTCTTTTTAAACTATGAATTTGAAAAAGACATTTGGAAATTAAATTCAGAATAAATCTACCTGATTCATTCAAAAAAGTAAAAAAAAAAAAAATCTAAGGAAAGATCAGACTTCAAATTCTTAGCATTTGTATTCATGTATAATGCCTTGAATAAATTATTAATGTTTATTTACAAAAACGCATTTTGCAATATTTCCACAACAAATCTGAGGAAAAGACTCTCAATTGTCCTACTTTTGGTAAGCCCTATTTTATTCTTGTCAGCTTATTGACCTCAGTGAGCCAAGTGAGCACCACTCACCTTGTGCAGGCATAGACATTTTAGCAGGACTTTCAAAAAGAAGTAAAGCAAATGATTAATGCAGTTGTTGACAAATGCAGCACTGTTTAAAAACACTTGAATATTTAAGAAACTGTAACATAGACGAGATGGGTAAAAAAAACCCTTAGATTATTCTTATTTTCCAACCAGATAATCCCAGTTCTGATTCCACCTCCAACAAAATACAGGAATATCTTCCAGACAGCACGATGTGCACAGTATCTTAAGGACACATGCAGAGCAGAAGTCCATCTTGGGAACTGCACAAAGGATTATTTTGAGATCTCAGTTTGATGGGATAATACTAAGGCCAGACTGTGACTTGGCGTTTTTATCCCCCAGGAAGAAGAGCGCAGGCTCACTGGGAACACACCAGGGACTGGATCTGACTGTATCATCCTGACTGCAACAGTTAAAATGAACTGACCCCACCGTACATAAATTACCTGCCTCCTTAGCTGGCTGATGAACATGCAAATACAACAGCATGCGAGGTGAACACCTCAGTGAGTGCTGTGTGACACTGAACTGAAGTCCTGACCGGCATGTCAAGAATGCAAGTTTGTTAAACACCTTAGATAGCAAAATCAGAGAAAAATGTCATCCCAGGTAGAATAACAGTATATTTCATGGTTTGGGCAACAGGCGTGTATGGCAACCTGCCAGAAAATGCTAATGTTTTAATGTGTAAGCCAAAACACAAATCAATGGAAAGACCTGGTTTTGGTGGGACTAAAAAGCCTGGGAAGGATAAATGCAGTTTAAACGGATGTCTTAATATGCCAGTTTGCAGAAACTTACATGGATAGCACCTCTACACTGTTGACATTGCAGCAAAATACATACTGTAGGAACCAAAGTTATTTTTCTTTAAAAATTGTATGTTAGACCTCTCGCTGCTATGTAAATGTCCCAGCATAATTCACGGCTTACTTCTGGTTTTGGGTGTGCAGACACAGCACCTATTCTCTGAAAAACATGCTCCCATGCATGCATGTGCAGGCTTCCCAGCAGTTTCTTAAGCAAGGGAAGTGTTTTCCTCTGCTCCACCCATCACATAGCAGAGCTGAAGAAAGCCGTAGGTTTTTTGAACTCCCTACTGTCTTATTATCAAATTGTTTGTTTTTCAGCTAGAGAAGGTATGTTCAGATTTATGAACATACCCCTCCAGTATGAAAGCTAAAAAACCCCAACTGGCAACAAGTTTAAGGCAACCTGGGTTCATTTACTCTATTTCCTCTTACTGTTTCTTCAGATATGGTAGAAGGGGTGTTTATCCACTAAAAGAATGTCAGAAATATCAATTATTTATATACTGTTTCCATTTCTCTAAAGTAGAACTTAAGGACTTCTAATTTCAGACAAGAAATACCATTTTTTATATTGAAATACTTTCAATATTCTTCAAGATAAAGGAAAAAGAAAAAAACACACCACTTTATATTTAATTCCATAATATAGTTGGTTTTACAGTCTTAAGTACTAGTTTTACTTGAAGTTACAGTAGACCATTACAAAAATAGAACTAATTTGATTTCTGCACCATAAACTGACTTGTTTTTCTCCTGTCATAAGCAGTGCCTACCTTGTTACAAGCTAGTGTGTTGTCACAATACACACTTATGTTCTCAGTATTTGATTAATATTAGTCCAAGAAGGTAACTGAATCATAAAATTATATCCTAGTCCTTGTGAGATCACTTATTTGAATGCATATGCACTAAATATTTTGGTAGGAGGGCAGATAAGCAATGTTGTTTAGGTAATACTATTATTCCCTGGTGGCTTCACACTTGTGGTAGAAAACCAGATTCAAACAAGCACTACAGTGTTACTCAGGTTACAAACGACCTGGAAAAATACAGTTTCTATGGATATCATTTAATGAAGACAAGTCTTGCATATCACACATCTAATATAGTGCTTTGTTTACTTCTTTGCAGGTATAAGGTACTCTCATTGTTTAAGCAGATTTTGCAGTTCTTTTATACCACAGAATTTTAAAACACAAGTCTTTTATGCAGAAATTATTAAATTATAGTTAGAAGGATGATCAGAACCTTATTGCACACGTAGCCAAGTTGGATTTTTCCAGAGATATTGTGTTCTATCTTTTAAAAACAGGTAAATATGGAGACTTAACACTGTTAATAAAAGCTCTTACAGAGAAGGAATTCACTGTTCATGTATTTTAACTTAAAAAGCAAATCTCTGCCAGTGTTATCTCATTGCCTTACCTAATCCGAATATATTTGCAAGCACTAAATTTTATTCAGATATCTTCATTTAAAAACATCTAAAATATCTATAAAGTAATTGATTTAAAATAGCTATGGAAATCAGGAACAGCAGTACTGAAAAGACTAAGGAAGACCAAAATGCTATTTGTTTACATTTTGCAAAACCCAGCCTGGATCAGATAAACAGATGGATTCCTTCTGGATAGAAATATTGCATAAGATTCTGAAATTAAGCATAGAGGGTGGGAAGTGCAGCTATAAGCAACTGATGTTTTGCTTCCCATCACATTAAAATGACTTTCAGACCTGAAGTAGAATAATTATATTTTTGTCTTCGGTGCACAATTAATAAAAACCAACTTCTGAGCAATGCCACACCCTTGTGATTAAACAGCATTTAAAAAAAATATTTAGATAAAGTCTGAACAAATCTAACAAACATGTAGGCAGGAAATGCTGTTTGGAATGCACTCCCTTGCAATGTACAGTTAGACCCAGAAAGCAGCCTAACTTCAGAATTCAATCAAGCAAAATCTAGTATAATCTCATTACAGCCTTTGCAGTTAATGAAACCTATTTAAATCTCTGACATTTTGATTTTTAGAGCTGACAAAAGCAAAAATTACTTAGTTTATATAACACAAACATTCAGAAAGATAAGACTCTATCCTTCAGGTTATCCTAGCTATTTATCAAGCAATGAATAATATGAAAAGATTACTCTTCTGCTACTCACTATTGCTCCAGGATTTCAGTAAATATTTGATACTGATTTCAAAGAAGCCTGAATCCTGCTGGCTAGCCATGTCTGCTGCATACAAAGAGGCTTCTATAATTCTGAGCAGCTGAAGTGGCAGGTACTATGTATGTAGATGTGACTGTCACCAGTCAGTGATGTAAACGAGGGGTCAGAGGAGGAAATGAAGTCTCCGCAGATCCACTTCTTCCGTTCATGGTAGGTAAGCTCATTAAAAAAATAATAAAAAAAAAAAAAAAAAAAAAAAAAAAAAAGCTCACCACCACCAACAAAAACACACCATGAAATTTCTGTCCTTTGCTCTTCCTTCGGGGCTTGTACTTAATTCTATCTGAAGAGTATTTTATTCCCTCGCCCCCTCAGTACGTATTTTCATTTATTCCATTCCGCAACCGGGCAAATTTCTTCTGGTCGGTTTAGGCATATGCAGCGCCACAGCACTTGTTCCACAAGCACAGTTAGAGTACCTTCCCGAAGGGTGTCTGAGCCGTGCTTTCAATAACGTGCGGTCTGCCTGGCTGAAGCTTTTTCCCATCAGAAGCTGTCAGCCCGAGCGTATGCACCTCCTCTCGCGAACCGAGTATCAACTTCAAGCCCCACTGAAACCGTCTCTTCTGCAGCTGCAGGAATCTCACACGCACTGTTTAGCTTTAGGGGGGAAAAAAGCACCCTCTAATGAACATCCTCTGCCTGCTCTGGTCAGCTGCTCTCCTTCCGCCTGTTTCCAAGAAGAGCACGCTGAACTGTACACAACTGCATCATGCTGCGGTAAAGCAGAGCTGCACCCATATATCTGATTGCAGTGACGCTGGGAAGGAAAAACGGCTCTCCCTCAGCCCAGTTGCACAAGAGAAGCACTTCCAGAGCACTAAACCCACGGCATTCAGACTGGCTTTTCTTTCACTGCTACAGAAAAAAACGTGCTGTCATTTTTTCTTGACACTTTTTCTGCCCCCTCCCCTAACAAAGATGAGAGAGAGCAAGCTGAATTCATTACGGCAAATAAGCCAGAGAGCTCACTGCTTTGTATTCACCTCTGAAAGAGCCCCGGAAAACTCAGTTTGATATCATTTTTATCTTGAATAATGGTTTCTAAAAAGGAACTGAACTCACATAAGAAAAATGAGGCAGAAGAAATTCACTGCTTGTTAATCTCTTATTTTCTACAAAATGCTTAATTGCTAGGTACAATTTCCAATTTCTAAGGTTTTATTTCACATAATCACACCACATCAGTATGCATATTTTAATGTTAATGAAGAAAAATAAGAATCAGTTTCCAAAATACCTTTTGTTTCATATATTCTTGGTATCATCCTTCCAGATATTATTTCCTGGGAATAACAGTACTTTTTTTTCTCACTTAGTGGAATAAATTTCCTGCAGCATTTCGTAGTTATAGTATCTGAGACAAAACAGAGCTTGTCTGCTGCTGATTCGTCTAAAAACTTTGTCAGCAATTATATTCACACATTATTTTTAGCTTCAGTATGCAGAATATTTAATGTTTGGATTGGAAACTGAGGAATACAAGGGTCATTGAGACCAAGCTCCTGTGGTTCTCACTGAAAATATGCTAAATGTCTTCTGTAAACATACCTCATCTAGAGATAAAGTTTTGTGTCCTCACTAATGAAAGGCTGTTGCAGAAACTCACTTTGCAAACCTCTTTCAGTTCCTAAATGAACTTCACTCAGAACCTGTTTACACCCTTTCACGGACATGAACAACCAGAAATGTTCAGAGTATCTCAGGGTTTGATCTCACCAGCTATGTCAATGAGAGCTGATCAGCTCTTCCTCCATGTACTGTTAATTATCATCCCATTGCTGTCACTGTGCATCCCCAGTTTACATTGAGACCCTGCTGTCCCATTTGTACCTCCTCCCCCACCCCTCCATTGACAAAGCCTCCTCATCGTGCCATCCTGTTTAGCCAGCACACTCCAGCTTTTTACAATTAAAGTTAAATTCAACAACAAAATAAGGGAAGTTACAAGATCTAGGACTGATTACTTCCCACCATCCCACTAACTGATTTTTCAGCAGAGACAATGCCAAGTAGGTACTGAAGTCCTTATTCACCATCACAAATACTGTGTTCAAGGATTTAAGTAATATTTTCCTCTGTGGTGTTATATCAAATGCTTTTCTGGAGATGATTGATATATTAATTTTATTGCAAGTCCCTTATTAAAAATAAAAATAGGAGGCTAATTTGCAAGTGGTTGTACTTCCTAAATCCATATTCGATTTTATCCAATTTTAAATTAAATTCACACCTTTAAATATAATCTCCCACCAAATTTTGTTTCAGTCTTGAGTATCAAGCAACTTCTCTGCTGATGCAGATCATTCTCCCCCCATAAAACCTGTGGTTTATATTTACAGGGCAGAATCTCTCTTTTGATGAGCTCAAAAAAAATTTCATTAACCAAGCTTCAACCTCATATGCCTGCTCTTCCTTGGAAATGAGTGAATGAATGGGAAGTTAACTGGTTTTTGTAATGTGAATTTGAAGATATTTGAGGTTTTTTTCCACCTGACAATTGATTTTTTGTTCTGTTTGTATTCTTCCTCCTTACCTCTGTTCTTCTACAAGGCAAAATGAAAACTAAAGGCAAAAGCATTCACACAGTAGTGGTCAGATCTTATTCTTACTCCATCTCTCATCCTCACTGGATACTGGACTCTTTAAAATCGATGTTCTTGTTTCAAAGTTGTAAAGGAGTAAGGATGTTTAACCATTTGGTTTTAATTCCTTCACATAGTCTTACTCAGCTCATCTTTTGTACTGCTGCTATCAGGACAATACCAGGTGACATGGGTGACCTGTTGGCCCCATGGAATGCTCCTGAGGGTCCCCTGTTTCCCTTACAGGCAGAAGGAAAAGTTTAGGGCTTAGTTGGTTGGTTGGTTTTGGCGCTTTCGAGTTAAAGAAATTTCAGACATCCTGCACAGGCAGTTTTCTTAATTGTCATTATGCAGACCATTTTGATTTCTCAAGTTTGTATTTTCAAATCTGCAGATCTATCCTTGCTTATTCTGAATCAGCTTGTATGAACAGGATCCAGTAATAGTCTTCACTAGTTATCAAGTCTGACCAGTCTAACAATAATTTCTTGACTTTGTGATCATTTGGTGAAAAAGTAAATGGGCTATCTAATCCAAGGATACCTGGATTTGACTATCACAGGCAGAGTTTTGTCTGAGATGTTCAAGTATCATCTAATGGCTTCTTGCACTTCCCTGTGGACTAACATTAAAAAGGCTACAGCTACATTCAGCTATCTGCCTAGGAGTGGCAGATCCCCAGCACCTTTTTTACTGACTTTCTCCAAAGTGATATGGAGCCAAAGTAATTCTATTTCATGTATAGTAGGTCTTTTTAAAGCTTTCCATCACAGCATTAATGTAGAACCTCACTGCTCTCACCATTTAGTATTCTTTCTGAAGAACATGTCCTGTGCTTCCACTGACAAACTGAAAAGCTTAATGGATATATTAAGACAAAGCATATTAAGGAAAAATACCACCACTCTTAGAGTTTGTATTTTTGGCATCATATGAATGAGTTCATACAGAATGGTAGTTGTTAAGATTTATTTCAGATTTGATATTCCTCCATTATTGTTTCTGCTTTCAAAAGTATCACCTATAACATAATGCCTTAGAATTTAACTTTTGTTCTAACATCTTCTTTAAAATTAAATGTATAATCAATTAAAATCTTAATAATTTCTAGCATTAGTCATAAAATATTTTTTAAAATTTAAATGCTAAATTAAATTTAAATATTTGCCAGTCTAAATTTGCACATAAGACATCCTCCATACATAATGATTTAACTCACATTTTGGAAACAGTCCTAAAACAGGACTACAACATTGAAAAGGCAGAAACATAAACACTCTATTTTAGTGTTCTGAACTTATTTTTGTGAGGCTCACAATACTAAGAAATTTTGAAGTTATACAGCTTCCGCTTTCATTTGTGTTGACTTTGCAATAGTCACAATTTAATTACATATTTCAGGCTGTGAAAGATAGACAGGCATGAGCATACAAAATCTGTCAGTTAAAGTAAATTGTCTGATGGGGAGTATTACAGACTTAGATATTTAAAAGTACACTAGGCTTCTTTTTTATGTTATTACTACATGGGAATTGACAATAGCAATGTCAGGGTTTGTTTCTCACCAAAACAAACCATAGATTCAAAGCGTAAGACTTGTCATGTGTCTGCCATGATGAAGTGCCTGCTGATCACCATAAGCATTGTTCAAACTATGCACATTTGTGTGTAAGTCACACTCCTCATTTGTGACCCACAGATCACCTTCTGTTCTCTCATTGTTTTCTGAGATCAGAGGTTAACACATAGCCAGGAACCTCGGTTACCTGGCTTTGTTCTCTGTCTGAACAAAGTCTGGAGCTGTGGAGTTTCCATGCCCCAGCTTTGGGAAAAAGAAGCTGCGAGACACTGTTCATCAGCATGGTCAGAAGTCTTCTTGTGAGCAGAATGCTGCATGAACAGCTATTGTCACTTCAGAACATATGAAAAATAGACTTCCAAAGTTTTCACTCAGTAAAGGAACAGGAATAACAAAACCACATGCTGCTGGAGGTATTCACAATATCTATCTTGAGGCATCCAACTCAGATGCCTGCACTGGGAGGTGAGTGCCTTCAGCATGACACAACAGTTCAAAAGAGTATCTGTAAAGAGCACAATCATTTGTTGAAAGCAGCCTGTTTCTCCTCACTGTATACACATGATACTTAGGGTAACTACTTTTGTAAACTGGATTTTTAGATTCTTAATGTTTAGTAGTATAGGTACCAATTTTGTTTACAGTTTTAGTGACTACTGTTTATTACAGTCATTCAGGCAGTTTAGTCCTCTCTGTTTTCAGCAATGCTTGCAGGAATCCTTAAAAAAGCACATGGAGATTTGAATATAGCACAGTCTTGCACAATATTCTAGGGCTCATTTTAGCTTGGTATGAAAGGGACTATGTGGATTTTGCAATCTTAACTCTTCATAATCTGAGGCTAAATGCAAAGAGTAGCTGAAAGCCTCTAAGAGATGATAACAGTAACAAAGCAAATATAGATTCAAATTTTGTCTTCCAAGAAGTGATGTGGAGACAAAGCCAAAAGTAGCTCTGCTGAACTACTGAGGTTTTAACATGCAGCATTCTTATTCTTTTCTATGGCTTCATATAGCTTTCCTTCCTTATTTTGGGTCAAATACTATGTCCTTTTAGCCTAATAATACTATATGTTGACTTATACCCATGTCTCTGATTTCCATGGAATCAGACTGGATTCACACCGATACAATTTGTATAAAAGTTTGGCTGTCTGGAGGTTTTCACCTTAGGAATAAACAAAGGATACTTATTAGGGTCTTTGTGGTTTTGGTACAGTCTAGTCCTCTTGGGCAAAATAAAGCAACCCTACAAAGAGTGATTCCCAGATTTATTTGACTTCAGTGCAGAACACACCTAACAGAGGAAAACCAAAAGGATATTGTCATGGCCTGGGATAGGCTGCATTGCATTCACAATTTAACATTTCCTTCTCTGGGAACCTCTTTCTGCTCTGCTCTTGAAAGAGTGTGCTAGCTTTCAGATGGATACTGGTCATAGTTCAATGGTATTCTGGTGCCTAAATATAGCTGTCTAGAATGATTATAGATACCCTAAGCTATGGGAGATATTCACAGAGACTGGCAGGTATGACATAACACGTACATTAGATCCACAGCTTTACTAACAGCCTCTGATGAAACAAAGATCAAAATTGTAGTCTCTAAATCAACCAAATTCTATGTACTATGATGTCCCATATTTTAACAAAATAAAACAAACATCTTGCTATGATGCAAATTAAAAGAACAGGGTGACAGAAAGTATTGCATAAAATAAGATTTCATTAAGGAAATCTCATTTAATATTATAATCTTTAAATAAAGCAATAGAAATCCTTCTCAGTTTATGTCTCATTAGTTTTGCTTCACCATTTTGTTTTGTCCCCTGTTTGTAAGTGTCTGTTCAGCTATTGCCACCTAGTGATGGGAAGCAAAACAGGCAGAAACAAGTGTACGGTAAATAATACACAGGGAATGCATGTTTACATCATAAACTGTGTCAAAATGGAACACAGCAGCTTTGAAATGAAGCATGTATTTGTATTTCTGCAGCAAGGACATCAGGCAATTTGGGTACAGTTATATAAAATATTTAAATAGAAACCTATTAAATGGTATTGAATAGAACAAAATAACAAATTTTCATAGATACTTTATAGAGTCACACATTACCCAGCTCTCATCCTCAGCTTGTTTAGTGAATTCATTAGAAGGTTGTAAGGAGTTTGTGCCTTACCTATAAATAACAAATGATAGCTAGGCATTTTGCAGAGGATTAATTGGTTAGTGTTGGAATTACGCCTTCAAGATTCAAAGTACTATTATCCCTCCCTTGATTTTTCTTTGGAGCTGTCAAACTGACATGTCCTCTTAGGACTCTGTCATTCACCTCTGAGTTTCTCCCTTGCTGAAAAGTGTCTGGAAGCATCAGCCAGCCAGGAACAAATTTTGTTTGCCCAGACTTACCACACGCATGCTAAAGAAACACTACACTATAACCCATTAGGAAATCTGCACCACTAACACTGGGGCACAGACTCAGGCAACACTGAAGCAAGAAATATTGCTGTGCATGTCAAAATGGAGCCTGTCTCCCACAAACACAGCCCACAGGCATTAGCATGCATGAGGAGTAACTTCTGAGCAGTATTTTCTTCCTGCTTTTCACCTGAAGGTCCCAGGAACCATCCCTAAACAAGCTGTTTTCCATTACTGGAATCCTATAAACTTCTTCCCTTCTCAGTTTTGTAACAAACCCTTATCTGTATTTTGGAGACAAGGTTATATATCATACTCTCCAAACATCATAGCATGATGTGTCAGAACTTCCTCACAGCAGGAAATTTCCAAACTGCCACTGAAGGTGACTCTGACTTTGGGTGCTTGTTTCAGAGATGAGATGGAGTAACTGAACCCCATCCACAAACTCAAAGTATAATTTGTATTTGCTAATTTACTTGTAAGAGATTGGTACCAGGTCTAGGACAGAGGCAACCCAGACTTTGTGGCTGTCTCTTTTTCTCAAGTTATTACACATATTTCCTCATTACACAATGCATAGACTGAACCCCCAAATACTGCAAAATTTAAGGCTGTAGTAAGTCATAAACTCCCTTTTCCACTTCTCTTCTCTCATGCAGTTGTGTATGTCTTCTACCCTCCAGGAGACCGAGGGCAGTGGAGGGCAGGGGAAGGGCTGGAGCATTCCTATTGCTAGATAATCAGTCACAGAATGGTTGGGGTTGGATGGGACCTTTGAATATTGACTATTACAAACCCCTGCCAAGTTGTTGTTCAAAGCAACCTGTTTGCTCCTACAGGGTCTCTAGGGATGGCTCACAATTACTGCACAGTTACTGTAGCTGAGATCATTAGAGTTCTTAGCTTTGTTTTTCCTCATTCTTGTGCTCACAGACACAGCCCGAGATTCCAAGCACAGCTCTCCCCTTGTTATGCCAGGGCCATGGATCTGGAGAAAACTCCCCTTTCCCCTTCCCTCCCAGGCATGTGGGAGGCAGCTAGCTGAGAACCTGCTGTGGGAAAGGAAAAGCTCCCACCTTTTCAGAGAGGTGCCCGAGATGTGACGGAAAGCACAGCAAGAGAGACAAGGAAGGGGGTGTACCCACTCGGAGTGGCGAGCTGATACCAAAACCAAGGCACCCCTGACCCAAATACTAACCATATCACACATCTTACTTTTGTCTCCCTTGTAGAATAACATGTTCAAAACATTCCTTTTCCACAAGATACCTCCCTGTAACATGTTGCACGTGTATGATGTTTTCACTGATTATCTAATTAGGAGGTGGAATTTTCAGTGCAGTAGCTCTAATATATTCTCTAATACTAATCCATCCCTCAGACAGATCTCAACATATGCACTTTCTGAATGTGATTTTTAACACAAATATTTTCTTGAATCTCAAATACATTTACAGATATATTTTCTTTCTCTTAATTCTGCGAGACCACTTCTTAAAAGTTTTCCCTGACTTTAAATAAGATGGTCCAGTGACAGGCTACTTGCTTACTTGTTTATTTTTTTAAACTTTCCTTTCCATTCTCTCATTCTGTCTTTAATTATTAACACTTCTTCCTTTCTGACTGACCTATTTGGATACTCACACCTCAATGTTTACATTATTTGGTAGAAAGGTATCCTTCTGGTTATGTCCCTTTGCTCCACTAGAAACATCAGCCTTAGAAGACAAATCAATCTTTTACTTCTCTCATAAAACGAGAACAAAAGATGTTGGAAGGATTTCAACCAGCTTCCATCTACTATAGATCAAGATGAGATGGACATGGGATCAGATTTTACTACATTTGCTGCCTCTTACACCTTCCTATCAGGTATCAGGCTTTGCCTGCTATCAGAGAGAGGGTCAGACCAGCCAGGCATCAGGTCTGAGCTGGCACACAATAATGCAAACACTCTGTAATGCAAACACCTCCAGTCTCCTCAGGTGGGTCTTTCGCATACAGTGTCCACTCTGAATGATTCCAAAAAACGCTACCTCTTGCAACAGCTGCATAAGAATGACGTGGCTGAAACAGAGAAACTGAGCACCGTCAGATTTAGCTTATCCACCAGTTTTTCAGATGATGAAGTATCAATTTGTATGTATCACTACCACTAATCTTCCTTGACTTGTACTTCCCAGACAAGTACTGCCACAAACAACACTGCACATCCTTCAGAGTAGAACTCAGGCCCCCGCTGTGAGTGACATGCTTGGAATAGCTAGAGCCTGGCTCATTACAGTGTAAGAGTTTTTTTCTCATTTCACTCAGACCTGCTAATAGAAAGTTCAAATTCAGGGAGCTCAGATCAGTGCTACCTCCAGTTAGACCAGGGACCTAATGACTAAGCTAGATAACATCTACAATTTTAAAAACTTTTTTGTTTCAAGGTGGGAAGAACAAATACTTCAAAAATCAGGACTGCCCAAGAAGTCATGCCAGGGGGTAGACCAAAAAATAAATTTTTCTTTCCCTGGCTGTAGGTTATAAACAGGACACACACATACACTTCTTAGCTCACTTGATACCTTTACTAGCTAGGCTGTCACCATGTCCTTCATCCCTCTGAAAATATTTCTGAATAGCCAAAGTAAACATAAATAGCTGTCAGCAAAAGTCTTCATGGCTCAAGCCACTGCCTACTTTACAGCAACTTTACATAAATGACTGCTGCGAAGTACTGTCAGGAAAAATCAGGCCATATGATTTTACCATGAAATTTCTGTTTCTCATGGTTGCTTTACCCTCACATTTCTCATTATATGCCTACCCTTCAGTTACAGCTTCTGCCTTAGTTATTATTCAAAATTATTTTCTCCATTCTTTCAAGAACTCATGTCAGTAAACCATTTCAATACTAATCAGTTGGCAAAGGGAATATGTCTTGATTTATGCAGTTTTGAACTTACCACATAACCCTCCTAGGCAAGCACTGGTGAGACAGCATCTGGAGTTTACCATGTAACACCTTACCTTGCACAACAGTGTGTTTAGATGCTGGCTAGATAGGAGACAACAATTTGGTTAAAAAAAAAAATCTCACTGATCTTACATAAGAACATTTGTTCTGACTCGCAAAATTTTTCCTATAATTTTTTTAAGTACTGGGAAGAAAGATTTTTTTATTTTTAATTGGAACGTTATCTGTAAGTATGTATTGTTTCATCTTTTGGAGTAATCCGTGCCAGAAGAGATCTCAATTTCAGAGAGAGCTTTTCCTTGTTGCTTTTTTTTCCCCCCCTGAACATGGTACTTTCTAACTGATGAGCACTTGTTTGAGGGCTCTCCGTTGCTGTGGTGAAGGTTTTGCAACAGCAACACTTTGATCTGGACACAGGCAATAGAAGAGCTCCAGCATCCTCCAGCTCACTGCTTTTCTACAGAAGCACCAAGTGTCCTCACAGAGGCCAAATTAAATACACATGCAGTCTTTGTAATTGGGTCTTTTATAGCCTTCAGAGTCCATCCCTTCCCGCTAAACAAAAAGTGTCTAGGTTCTCCCAGAGATATGAGGTGTAATACAGCTGCCTGCTTATGCTGGAAAAAGGTAAATAACCCTCTTCCTGTTTAAGAGGGTTATGTTACTCAAGGTTTCTTGCATGCTTCATTTAAAAGGAAACTGCAATTTAGCGACAGAATGTATGAAACAAAATATACAATCTGCATTTTACTAACTAAAAGAAAAAAAAAAGTACTTTAGGCTTAGTACACAAGGAAGAAAGCACAAAAAGATGTCACATTTTAAACTGAACAGTTTCCTAGAAAAGGCAGTAGTAATTATAGTTGCTTTAACTACACTTAGAATGATTAATGATTTTGAATCACCAGAGCCTACATTTTCAAAGGCATTTAGTTTCTGAAATATCTAACAGTTGCTTTGTATATTATTAAGTGTCTAATCTGGTTAAGTATCAAACTCCCAGGTACTTGTTTGTCCACTGCATCATTAAAGGCTTTGAAAATCTAAACTCAATTTTTTAAAACTTATTAAAATTAGCAGATCTTGTTCTCTCCCTTCTTTTTCTTTTCTTTTCTTGCCAGATCAGAAGAGGAAAATAGTTCTTTCTTTTTTATCTCTGGTTTGGCTTCTCAGCTGTGAAGTGAGATCTAAAATACAGGATATATAATTGAAAGCAATCCACTAAGACAGAATACTTTTATTTGAATTTGATGCTTAGATCTGGAAAAAATCCAGTTAACTTTTATAGCAACCTAATTTAAAAGGGAATGGTGATCATAAAAAAATAACTGGGATTCACCTGCTTTGAAATCTTTCAGTATAGCTGCAGGCAGTGCTGGTTGTGGAACTTGAGCTCATGCTCAGTTGGGTATTGGTGCTCAGTGACACCAAATCCTCCCGACTCACACTGGGCTCCAATGCACAAACCTTGCCTGAACTCTTCCACAGATCAAGGGAGGTCATTGCTTGCTACTGACTAATTCAGTGAACTAAAAACATAGCACCAGCACAGGCAGAACCCTTTATAAAATGGAAACTTCTCCAAGAATAGGATACTTCTCTCCCATCTGATAATATGACAGATTTCACCCAGAATGTGTTTTGTTGTTTGATTAAGCTAACCTGAGATTGTGCTACTGTTGAAAAAGCTGAAAAAGCTGTGAAATTCTTCCATCCTCTCCCTTTCCCCCTAATTTCCATCAGGTCTCCTTGTGCTGGCACTAGTTAGGAGCAAAATTTTGATTTGAGTGGTGGGTGTGTCTTGGGGCAACAGGGCTACCTTCATTACCTTCAGCTGTGAACGAGGCCATGAGTACCCCCACAGGTCAACGCAACGGAGCCTGACAGGTGTTTAGATGGAGGAAAGAAACAAAGGAAAATAATGCTTCTAAATTAAAAAAACCCCACCAACCTGTTAAAAAAATCAGCTTTTCACAAGGATTATGTGGTTAAACAGCTTTCCCAACTGCTCCTATGCATTTACAGACACCTGCAAGAGGCAATGCGTTTTATACTAAGAACATTCTTCCAAGCCACTTTTCTGGCTGAGCTCTTATTAAACTTTGGCTGTTGCAGGAACAGACACATTTTAGCTCTAATTGCAAGAAGCATGGTCAGAAAATGAGCTTGAAGATTTAAAATCCAGAATGTAAAGTGATGATCAGTCTTTATAGGATGATAAATCTGTTCAAGTTACAGCATCTGTTCCTTCTAGACCTCTACTGTGAGAAAGGAGCAAGGCTAATGCTCATGGAAGTTCCTTCCGCTATTCCTTATGCAAGTATCAGCAGTGCAAGAAAGTAAGAGAGCTTAGAAAAGAAAGGTGTCTGCAACTTCTGCAACAATGGGCCTTGCTTATAGGCAACACAGCATCAAGTAGGCCTTATAGGATTGCTTGACAGTTTTACCATTTATCTTCCACAGAAAGAAAAAAAAAGTAGATTCTATTTTCTGGAAATATTTAGTGAGAAAGGTTGTCGATGAACAGAATAATCAGGAAATGCCTAAACAATTATAATAATCTTGGAAAGTAGAGTAAGAGAATTGGTAAGATTTCAGTAATACAGAGTGAACGAAAGTAATTTTAGTAGGGGAAATACTGAAGAAAACTGTGTTAAAATTGTATTAACTTGACATTTCCTTTCATTGAGCTTCATGAGATTCCTATTAAACAGTACTGGCTCCAGTATCAACCCCTAGGCTACGCTGTTTGTGACTGACCTCCTGTGAGCCTTCATGCTGCCAATCACAACCCAGCCTGGCAGCTCAGCCCTCAACTCACCTCACTGTTCATTCATGGAGTTTGTATTTCATCATTTTGTCTATGATGATGCTCAAGGAGATACTGTCGAAAGTAAAGTTTCTAAAGTTTCTTTCTAAAGTTGAAACAAACAGTATCCTTTGATCTTCCATCATCCACCAAGCTGGCTATCCATTGTTTTAGAAGGCCATTGAGTTTGTAAAGCATGATTTCCCCTTCCTACAAACATGTTGACTGCTCCCAAACACCTACTTTTCTTATGTTCGGAAATAGATTATAGGATTATTTGCCCCATCACCTTGCCAGGGATTATGGTGAGGATAACCAGCCAGCACCTCCCAAATCCTCCTTCTTGCCCCTCCTGGAGAAAGGAGTCACTTTTGGTCTATTCCAGTCCGCAGGAACCTCCCCCAGCAGCCATGAGCTTTCAAAGACTATCAGGACTGGCCGGACCATGATGCCAGCCAGCTTCCTCAGCACTTGTGCTTGCAGCCTGTCAGGTCCCCAACTTGTTTCAAATGTCCCCTAACCTGTTATCCCTGTACCAAGGGTAAAGCCTTAGTTCAGACCTTCCCACTGGTCTCTGCGTCCTGGAACTGCTGAAGACGTCCTGAAGGCAAAGACTAAGGCAAAGGCAGCATTGGCTACCTGGGCCTTTTCCATCTCTATCACCATCATTCTCCTTGCTGATGAGTGACGTTTACACAGTCACTGAGACCTATTTTAGGATGGGCTTTCAAGTAGGAAGAATAAAAATATTACAATAGATTATGCAGAAGTATTCTTAACCCTGCAACCAGACAAAGGATGAACTGTAACACTACTCTTACTTAAGAGTCCAACAACATTTAGTATGACAAATCTAAACTTAAATTACATTATTACTAGCTTCTAAAGAGAGAACTGCTGATTTTCTAGCTCCAGAACAGATTTAAAATTGGACTTGTACACATATGTTTTGTTTATCCTCAATTCACTGGGCAGAAAATTACATTTCAGACCCTGAAATCCCATCTTGTGAGGTTAATTTAGTCTCTAGTATTCTGCTTTTCTTGTCATCCTTTCACCCTGGCATCTTTCTGTAATAGCAAAACCTCTGCTGCAGATTATTACTTTGGAAGAGAGCCTCAGCAACTAGTGGAAATTTAATACTTGGGTAATTCTCTACAGACGGGTCAGTAACTGTCCATGATAAATCTAAGCAAGTCTCATCAGAAGTACTTTATTGTGACTCACCGAACAAAATTGGTGCTGAGTTTTAATGACCTCTATGGTAATTAAAGTTACGTCCTGCTGGACAGACTGGTGATACAACTGTGTAGGACTGTGAATGCCATGCCTTCATTAACACCCAGGGCTATTCTCTTGCCACGAGGCCAGGTGCCGTGAAGCAGCCTACAAGTGTTCAGCAAAACATTATCTAAATGCTGCTGGCAACATCTAGTTCTTTCTCGATTCCTCAGCTCTTGCCAACTTCTGAACTGGGTCTGAGAATTTCTAGGAGAGTTATCCAGGCAAAAATGCAGAAGAAATGGAGCAACTTTGCTAGACAGAGAGATTTCTCTGACTTGCATAAGAACAACAGGAGAGGCCGGGCCAGCAAGAGACTGCCTACTTCAAAGATCCTAAACAAAGTAGGAAATACAGGACAAATGAGATTATAGTTAGAAAGATGGCACTTGTGAACTGTCCCTCTCCTTACCAAAACACAGACTTAAGATTATGCTTAATAATTAATGTGCCAGCCTTGTATTATTTGCAGCATAAATTACCCCAGAAAAGGTTTACTCTGATAGCAGATATTCACAACAAACTGAGCACGCAGATACCGTATAGACACTCAATCTCTAAAATGATCTGCAACTAAAGCATGTTGCCATTACAGCCAACATGAAACTCCAAAGACACAGGGCAAAACCCCACAGAAAGTCACATCAATACCCTCAGCAGTTCTAAACCAACTAAATAAATAACAGCTCACTACACAACAGGTCCTTGTAAGAGGAGCCATGGGATTGTGTCACACACAACATACATTGCATAACTACAGACATTTTCTTCCTTGAAATAGAAATATATTCGAGTAATAGATGGAAAAGATTTCTTATTTTAATAATTTTTAAGTAGAACCTATAATACGATTAAAAAGCATGAACAGACATTTGTTGGGTCTTTGAAATTGCACCTAAATATAATACTGCATTTTAGCTTTGCAAAGCAGCTACACATTAGTATACCCAGCGCAAAGGAATTTAAATTGATATCATATTGTGAAATACTCTGCAAATTCAATTTCCCAAAACCCCCAAATATAACAAAGAATGTCCTGAGCTACTCATGTCAGGTTCCTAATCTGAGATTTAACCCCCAAAATTCATAAAAAAACACATTCTAAAATAACTGCTCTTAATTAAAAACATTTAAGAAAATTAATATAAGAGCTACGTTCTGTACAAAAACCTAAGTATACAAACTCAGCATCGATCTGCTTACAGCTGGTTTACCACAAGTACCATAAGGATTTCATCCATAAGGGCATCTTTTGTCATGAGACGGAGTAAAAAAAAAAAACTTTTAACTCACTTTAGTTGTGTTCTAAGATTTTTCATTAGGTAGTCTTTTGTAACTATGATGAATTTTACTTTCTACAGCAACCTTCAGGCACAACAGTGTAGAACACAGATTAATAAAATACTGAATTTTTAAAAATACTTCTTGAAATTAAGCAAGTAGTTTCAGAAAATCCTAAACTTCTTGTTGTAGTTCAACTTCAGGTACAGTAAGACAGCAAAAAAAAAGAAAATTAAGAAAATAATGCAATTTTTTATTTCAGAAATTCCAAGATTATCAGGTGACTTAACTTGGATACAGTATGCTCCAATTAAATGTGTAAATGTGTAAAGTATAAATAGCTGAAAGTTAGTTACCTGCCAAATGCACCCAACAAGTGTACAAAAGTATCCAAAATTAAACAAGCACTAGAGAAGAAATATATTTTGAGTGATTTGTATGAAGTCCACAGACCCATCAGATTGACAAGAGAATTTCAATGTCATTATCTATACTCACTTAAGTGAAGACTGCTTCTCAGGAGAGGAACAAAATATTAGCCAGAAGGCTAAATCAAAGCTATTATGACAACCTTCAAGTCTAATTATTTTAAACCACTATTTGGTTGATAAGATTTTCATTACTGCAGATGCACTACTGTAAGACTTTAAAAATTATGTCTGTCTTCCATGCATTATACTATGTATTTCACAACTCTATGAAAAAAATTGTCAGTCTGTCCAATCCATTACCACAAAAATGTATCTCTATGGGCCAAAGATGGGCATATTTTTACGGTGATTGCACTGTTCACAGTGCATCTTAAATAGGATAAAAAGAATAAAAAGTTCTATTGCCTCTTGTTGGCCAAATAAAGATTTACTTAGAAATAATGTCAACAAAGCCTCATGGATTTACTGCACATGAAATGCAGTTAAGGCCACTACTGTTTGATAGAAAGAGTGACTGACTTGTTCTTAAATATTTTTAAATATTTTTGTCTGTTTCCTACTTTGCTAACATTTCTTAGGACTCTAATTTCTATTTTAAAATATTACATGTTTTATATTGATATACTTTTTTGGAGATACAACCAGTGTTGAATGTTAGTTCAATGGTTCTTGAAAACTATGTAAACATACAAAAATCCCAAAACTGTTGTATTGCCCAGAAGGTGAACATTTGGCACAAGTTTAAAGATTTCCCTCTACACTTCAATCATTTTCCCCTAGAAAGGACATAGCAGAGAGCCAAAGGGTGAAACCGGCAAACCATATTACTAAACCAGATTCTTTTTTCACATGCTGTTTCTAAGGCAGCACACAGAGAAATCTGTGCTGAAATCAAGATGCAAGGGCTGTAATTGCTTCACAAGGTCTTTTAACACAATGAAGTCTACAAATCCTTAGACATTTAAGATTTGAGGTATATTACTGTGTAATACAATTGGGTTCATTCACTTGAACACTGGGATCTTTGCTTTCAAGAGGAATTTTAATGTCTATACCAACTTAGGGTGGCAATTTAAATCTAGGAGACAACACTTTTTAAAACAAACAAATAAACAATAAATCAAAACACAAAATTCCAAGCCATAATAGCAAAAGAAGCCTTCCTTAACTTCATCTTCCTCCCTACCTTGTCTCTCATTTCCATGTTCAAATTACTCTCCAATGGACATAGAGAACCTGATTTAAGTCCCAGATATAACTTAAAGATGAGGCAGCATTTTCACCACTTGCTTACAAGAACATTTGGAAATCATTCTCCCCACTCCATAAAATGCCAGTAAACCCAAGAAGAAAACCAGTCTGACAACATGCACCTATCACATCAGACTTCACGCAGAATCCAGAGCTTTTCTCTGAATCATCAACCCATCCTTCCTGAAGAAAATGTCACTTGAATAGAAATATGCAAGAACTAAACTGAAGAGTGCATTAAGTAATATATATATAAATATGTATGACACCACAAAAATGGAGGTCAGATCAAAGCAAGATGTTACCAATAACATAATTTCTGCTAATAAAGCAGTGGCCACTCACCCAAATCAATGGGTGGACACAATCAGCAATGCACCAAAGGCATATCTTAACATAAGGCCCAATAAAAAACAGTAACGCAGAACTAATGCCAGCTTACAATATGAACAGCAAATAACAAAAAATGCTATCCCTCCCTCCTCCTGCATTTTCAGATAGCAGAAAGTCTTGGTAACAGTGTTAATAGGAAACCAAGCCAATTTTTTCAAGTCAGGAAGGGAAGATAAAAACTTTGGGACGAGTCAGACTTGCCTTCCTTTTTACTGGATGGTACTTGTAAAATGCAACACCAACGTGGGCCAATCTCTCAAATGTCAGTGGGGGTACCATAAGTAAACAGCAATTATCATATGCAGATCACAAGCATACATTATTGCCATGCAGTACAATTTATTCAGAGAGGAGGTAGGACATTCAAATCTTCACTAAATTAAAATACTGAACACAGATCATTATTACTCATTTGAATCAAGACACATACTGTACTCATGACTTTAAGCATCCTTATTAAAAGTAATTAGATTTTGGCAAGTCTTTCCCAATTAACAGAGCCAGTCAAAAGTAAAAAGTAAGTCATACATACCGGCTGTCCTAGCTGCACGACTCATGAGAAATTAAATATTTTATTTATGTCACTGTTAAATAACTTTTAAAGATTTTTCTTATATATAAAACCCTTTCTTTCTTGCATCATTTTTCATTATTATAATTTACATGCAAATATGGCATCAAATCAACTTACTTATTTTAGAAAGTGATTTTGCTAGACTGTATGCTGGTCTGCATTCCAGAAATGCTTTGAGAGAGTACCTCAGGACTTCTAACTGTGACAGTATTTTCACTGTAAAAAAACCAAAAAGCAGTGAATTTATTACAAAATACTAGCTATTCTGCTGTAAAATCACAGACTAGCAACCTGTATTCTTACTTTGAGTAGCTCTATAAAGTGCTGTTAACCAGCAGCCCTCTCGTTACGTTAACTCATAGAAACACCACACCGCTATTACCAAAGTAGAGATCACGTCTTGCCCCACAGAATTCACAGAGCTTATTTTGGCTGGGAAGACAACACCTGAGCCACAGGCATATGGCCATGAAATGGAAGTGTGCCTGGTCCTGGGAGAGGCAGAAAACCCCAAGTGTTTTTATCACCTTCAGTTCTTCAAAACTGACACATCAGTGAACAAGCATCATTCAACAATAATACAGACTACCAACATATGCAAGTGATGAAGGAGAAGGGAAAAAAGCTTATAAGATACTAATAACAGTACTAGAAGTGGATTGTCAATGGTACTTAGTTAAACAAACATCCCTAGCTCACAATACAAATGGCTTCCATTATATTTTTTTAGCACTTTGACCTTTGCGATTTCTGTCTCGTTCTATTTTCTACAGAAAATTAACATTCCCAGCCAAAACCTCGTGTCTTTGACATGCATAAAGAGAAAACTCAATATCAGCAAGCTTCTTTCAAAAAGAAATAGCAGTAAAAATTCAACCTTCACTTCCCTAGATTAAAATAAAAAAATACAGACTAATTTTCTTCAGGCTTCTGTGCTTTTGAACATAAGTCAGCATACACAATTAATGATGTTTAGCTAATCCATTTTAATTTTATACTGCTTCAGTTAGTTTAATTTACTTTTCCTAGGTAGCTCTGTCAAGAAGACATGGTCTCCCTTCCTTGCTCACTCTGTTTTTATACAATTCTTTTTTCTCTCTTTAACATTTAAGGAGTTTATATCCAGATTAAGACAAGACACCGTTCATTCTTGCATGGTCCTGCCAGAGTGAGGTTCAGTCACAGCCATGAGAGTATGCTGAACTGAGAGCTTATCAGCAGATCTGTACAAACTCCACCAATAAAGGTGATGCACCTTTCTATTGAAAGTAAATGGCTCTATAATGTTGATTATGCTCCCTTGTGCCTGAGTCCTTTTTTTTTAAGCATAACCATGAAACAGTTAAAAACTAAAATTTATATATCAGCAGTTGATATTAACCACATCCTGAAGTATACAGCAGCTCTAAACATTTCAGAATTAAAGAAGAAGAAATTAAGGGCTTTGTAAAAGCAAGAAAAGGTATCTCTGTGCAGTGTATCCATTGGGCAATGCCATGGTTTCTCAGAACACAGTTTCTGTCTTCCCCGTGCCATATGGGAGGGATGAAGACAGTAACCCAATGATACCACTCGTTGGATAGTCCTGCCTGGGCATACATAAATGACTAACTTCATGATGGCAGGATAGACAACTTACTTTTCTCAGGTTTCAGCTTTCATTTTTAAAGAGTGAGCTTCTAGCTACCACAGTTAAGAAAATATTGTAAAAAAAGCCTATTGCATGCTAGGCCCCTCCCTGAGTTTGCACCAAGACTGCAGCAAGAGTTCCAATGGATGGACTGACATATTTCATTGCAGCTTGATCCCTTGGCGTGTCACTATTCCCTATTGCGGAAAGGAAAGGAAGGGGGAAAGGAAGGGGGAAAGGAAGGGGGAAAAGGGAAAAGGGAAAAGACAACAAGTCCCTGACTGCAGACTAAATTGCAGCAACATCCTAAATGCAAAACAGTGTAATGGTGCTATAAAAGACTTAGTAGAGATACAGCGATTAGAAGAATATGGAAGAGTCAAAATTACACAGCTTTAAAATGCTTATATTAATAGATGACTAGGCTGAAACAAAGAAGTAGGAATTGCTGCATTCTTCAAATTCTTCATTCATCCAAAAGACTGCAGAGCAAGTCTGTCTATCTATTTATTTGTATTTAATATCAAGTGCTCAAGGTCAGGTTGGACAGGGCCTTGAGCAACCTGATAATAGTGGAATGTGTCCTTGCCCACAGTAAGGTGGCTGTACTACATGGATTTTAGAAACCCCATTCCAACCCAGACCATTCCCATAGCCTATGATACAGCTCTGTTTCCATTCTAACCTACATTTACACTGTGAAAGACAATGGTCTAGAAGATTTCAAGTGTACTTTGTTAACCTGTTTTCAAAAGCAAATCAAGTAAAGCTTCTCCCATGTATACTGCTGACCTACCAAATGAAAGGCTACACCCATCTTTCCATCATGCTCCATCAATTGCTTATAGGAATCAATTTGCATTACCTTTTAGTTAAGTGCCCTTGAGTGTACAGTAACACATCTGCAGTGGATTTCATAAGCATAATGGCAGTGTTCCAGACACACAAACTGCATTAAAGTGCTCGTGTCTGACACAGCTCAAAGAATGGAGCACTACTGCTAATGTGGTAATTTGGGAGGGTGAAAAAAGAACAGAGAGTAAGAACTGCATTAAAAAAAAAAAAAAAAAAAAATCACAGAATAAAGGTGAAATCTAGGCAAGCACAACTGAGTATGGGTTTTGAAGACCCAACACAAGGCTAGTATTTAACATGTTTTTCCTAACAAAAATGTTGATGAACAGGAAAAAACAGAAAAGTTACAGGAGAAAAAAACCCACAGACACAGTGTCATTAAGGAGCTTTTAGAAAAGTTAAGTAAAACATAAAAAGTGGCAAGTGAGATACAGATAAGATACAAAGTCAGGTAAGATACAGAGGGTCTATCCTGTCCAAAATAATGTGATTTGAGAGTCACCAACAGATCTTATCACCTTAGGAAGAGCCAGTTCAGGCACAGGGAAGGTCAGGAGGCTTAGGCATGTCTAAGTCATCTGATTTGAGATCTGCTAAGGCTTTTTCGCATTTTTTTAAGCTAGAAAAGTAGAATGGGAAGGAGGAAAAAAAGCCGTATTTCCTGAGGTGTTGAAATATTTCAACTACTTTAACAAAGGAACAATAGAGGATCTAAATCCCACACAAACAATGCAGCCCTGTGTTAGCTTTTAACACTGTACATCCATTCCTTCACCAGTGTTGCAGCTCTTGAAAAGGTACCCGTGTAAGCTTAGCTGTCACTAAGGAATATAAAATTAATATTTAAATAATTTTATATACTTCACAACTCTTCAAAGATCTGTATGATTGTACCAATTCCCCTAGAAATGTGAAAATTTTAATTTTCATTTGGAAAGCGAGATACTTCAATTTAAAGAAGCTTTGTTTCTATAAAGGATTCCATTCCTTCTGATTGCCTCACAGAAACATATTTTCAGTTTCAGCAGAGATGAGCTGGTATTGATTTTTCCCCCTAGAACTTTATAAGACCTCCTCATAAAGATGACCTGATTGTTTTCCAACAAATCCTTTATCCTTGTAGTATGCTGTTGCCTATTTTTAGGCACATTTAAAATAACTTAAAAATACAACACAACGAAATATTCCAGTCTTGCCATTAGCTTGACTGAAATCCACTCACACCTTTTTCTTACTTCTTAACAACTAGAGAGTTAAACTAAATTATTAACTCCTGACATTACAGGCTCCAGTTCAAACCAGGAATTTAAAGCATGCATTTGATTATTTAGTGATGTTAAATTTCTGGCTACACATACAAAAAATCTGCTAGACTGAAGAACTCCCCAAACCACTTTGCTCCAGAAAAGCAATGAAATACAGCACTAGAGCAGCAAGAGACATTCTTTCACTGCAGCTGTTGACTGTATTACTTGTAAGTGGGGTTAAGCAAAATGTAGTTTAAAGCTCTGGAGAAACAACTGGCTTTCTTTAAATGCTAAGTATTAAAAAAATCCCCTCAAGCAAGCAAAATGAAATAAAAAACATGAAGACTCTCTTTTGGGTTCCATCATTTTAACTCTAATGGCTGACATAATTTAACAAAAATAGTACTTGATTAAATCTAGCTACGAAAACTGTCTTAGGTTTTAAAACAGAGTAAGTTCTGACTCTAATCAGCTGCTGAATCCTTCAATTACCAAAAAGGTTAAAAAGATACTGCAGTAATATACTATTGGAATGTAATTTCCTACCTGAAAATAGAGAAGGTCTTTTCTTAGTGCGCCTTGGGTGTATAGGGTCTATATTCCTAGTATTTTTTTGAAATTTTCCTTTAAAATCACTTTCTAGCAGGATGTCTGGTGGCAGGCTTCTCCGTCTTGCTGATTTGTAACGAGTCTGGAGGGGATTAAGTTTACTCTTAGTCCTGGAGTACAAGCTGCTGTCATCGAGTGCCATCATGGAGCACCAAGCGCTAAAGCCACCCCAGTGCAAAGCCAGCCCCAACACCCAGAAGTATCAGGACTAGTGGTCACAGACCGAGCAATCTCGGATGTTCTCATGCTCAACCCACTTGTTGGGGAAGTTGAGCAGGTTGAGAGGCGTGTGCTGGGACAGGTGTAGAGTTACTGCATCGCCCCTCCTTGCATCAGTGAAACAGCACAGGGAGGAGGGCAGGCTGAAATAATTCATTTGAATGTTTTGAGGTAATTAGGAAGTTCAGCAAACCTGAGCTCAGCAGCACAATCTCTGCAAAGTGGAAAATATAGTTTAATATGAGGCACTGTCTAGGGCTAGTACAGTTTATATTATACCCACAGCATTTCCCAGATCAGTTCATTAATAGTTCATTAACTTGGCAAGTTAAATAGGTGCTGTTTAACCTTGCAAAAAGTAAATAGTGTGAGAGAAAAACAAACAAAACAAACCACAAAAACCCGACCCAGAAACAAACAAAAATAACACACACAGACCAAACAAACAATGACAAAACAACAACCAACCAACCAAACTCCACATGCCAGCCTAGGGACCTGTCGGGGGAAGGCACAACCCAAACAGTATGTTTGGGTTTTTAGTCCTGTTGTTTCACAAAATTACATAAGATTGATAAACAGCCCAAATCACAAAGGGTTTTATGACCACAACTATCAGTTTGGGGTTTCTTTTCTCAAGGAGCAATTATGTTATTTCCTACTGAAGAAATCAAAGATATGATGGTGTGACTAATTTCTCTCTCTATGTAACTGCTGACTTGTAAAAATAAGACATTTAAATACACGTATGACAAAGATGGCCTGTAAATTCTCAATTTAACTAAAACTCCAGGTACTTTTCTTGTTTTGTTCCAGTTATCACAATGAAATCTTTTGAGCACCCCAAAGATGTGATCTTCTTTCCTCAAATGTTCAGAAAGAAGGAAAGACAAATTGAAACATTTTCTATGAACCTGCTAATCTTCTTACGCAATTCAGTAATAAATGAGGCAAATTAATTATTAAATTAAAACTAATAAATCTTCTGACTACATGCATTTTGCTGATAAAAAACAGCACTTAACATGGCAAAGTGAATAAGCAGAGTGGTGATTCAAAAAGAGAGTAAATAATGTTTCAATAATGAATACCTAAGGAAACCGGTAGACAGAACTTATTTCTTCAATTTTTTTTTTAAAAACACTGAAACCATGTATGCTTTAATTATTTCACTAAAGATAGGGCACACAGTATGATCGGTGCAATGATCACAAGGTTGGTTGTACCAAATACAATTTTTTGTGTGAAATTCACTATAGCCTTTATTATCGCTGACAAAAAGTAAATGGTTCATCTACATGCTTTTGGAAGGGAAGAAGGGAAATTTTATATGTATATATATATGAAGTGTATGGATTTTAAAGTATTGTGTTAGAAATGCAGAAGGATGCAAATAGTCTTCTAGATTCTGCCTTGTTCCTCTGGGAATTATACTACATTGGGCTGAAGGTTAAAATTATGAATGGAAAGATCCAATCTTAAATACACTGGACTCAGAAAACATACCCTGCATTCAGAGCAAACTGATCATTTAAACCAAATGAACATTAAATGCAGATAGCAAACGGACTATTTCTGATCTTGCTGAGTATTCTAGGGATCATAAGCTCTTTTTACATGTGTAAGTAAGCTTTTCAAAATTCCAGTGGATTCCAGAAGAGGTTAGGTGGTAAGAATTAGGTTACAACTAAAGGAGATTGTGTGTCTAAATTGCTCAGTTAAATTTATAAAATTTCTTTACCCATTGGTCTTCATCATTAGAGCTCAACATACTTAATTCATGTCCTTGAAACCTGTAGCATCTGTAGATCGCATCCTCTTTTTCCCAGTTAATTCAAAAATCCACAAACAAAATAGGTCAAAGAAGTTTTCCTTACTTCCCCTTCTCTTCCAACTCAATTTGTTTTGTCAGCTTTGATTGAAACAGCATAAAAATACTCAGACCATTCCTAATAGCTCAACTAAGCCAAAGTAAATTCATCAGTTGCTTTTCAAAACAACAGAAAATACTTAAATCTGAGCAAATAATATATTTGAACCAGGTGTGACTGAGAAATAAAAAATGCAAGAATTAACTTTCGAGGAGTTGTAAACTGAAATTTTATAGAAGCTTTAAATAAAATTTCAGCATCTTCAGTAAGTGATCTAAGCACCAGGCTACAGGATATTCTGAAAACAGCTCTTAACTTTTCCGGCTTAAAAAATTCCAACACATATAAATAATTAAATATTCATTAGAAGAGTGACTTCAAAGTGAGTGTCCCATATTCTCACTGAGTGATACAATTGCTGCACCATACAATCTTACCTCTCCAGCCCAATGAATATTCATGCCAAGTGCAACATTTCCAGCAGGAGAAATTGCTGCCGGGACACTCAAATGTGCATAGTGGTCATACTCTTTCAGATGGGGAAAATCTGTCAAGGGTGCAAACCTCTGAAGCACCAAGAGTATACAGGAATATATAATAAGAACAGTTTAATCCTGAGGGGCTTTCAAATTGCCTTTCACGGGACCTGCTTTAGAACACATTCTTGAAAATTCACTCAGAACTGAAAATCAAGACAAGTAAATACTTGTTATGAAAACTGAAAATCCTGAGTAGGTAAAGTAAAGGAATATGCAGTGGTAAAACAGAAATTGAGAATTCTGGCAGTGTCTGAAAGTTGTTTAGAATGAGATGCCTAAGTGTCATTGTAGCAGCTGAACTCTATTACTTATCCTGTCAAAAGTTTACACAAGATCCTTCAGAAGAGATTACTACAAGAAAGTAATCACTGTGTTACATTCAGAACTGAACCCTGAAAGTGCCCAAATTATAAAAAACAAACACTAGGAACAATAATCTGGCTACATATTCACGCTGGCAAAGGTTTACAAGGCTTTTCTCTGGCAGGTTTGGTGTAGTTGAGTACTTTCTTATGATTTTAAAAGGTCAGTATCATACCCAGATTTGGTTTATCCATTACAGACAAAGGCTAAATCAGAACATCTCACCCCTTGCCTCCAGCAATTACCCAGTTGTAGTGTCTGCAGTTTCTACTACTAATTATTTTGATTGAAGTTCAGTAAATAAGTGGTAAAGGTAACTGATGTTTGATTTCTGTTTGGATGGTACTCTACTGCAGAAATACCAATTTGAGGTTAAAAAATCAGCTTGGTCCAAAAAGTAACAAAAAAAAATTCTCACTGGGAAAATATTTATTAGCTTTTTTAAAATAACACAGCACCAAATCATGTTACATTTCATGCGCAGTAAGCCAATTGTTATTATGACTGCATTAGAGCTGCCATTCTCATTTTCAGCTGTGGAAATATTTGTGCTTATCAACAGAAGAAGCAATAAAAGGTTTATCTAAAATATCTTCTCAGAGTGTCATCTTGTGCAGACTGGCTCAGAAAATCTGTATTATGGAAAAGGAAAATCAACTCTGCAACGAGTTCCTGTCTGGTTTGGTACAGTAACTTCTGTATCAGTGTACATGGATCCATGGCCCTTCCCACCACGCTACACACACCAGAACAGAATGGTACCTCAAGGGAGGATGAGGCCTCTAAGCCATATATGTTGGAGGAACTGCAAAGGCAGGAAGGGAAAGTTTGAGCTTTACAAACATCTTAAACCAGCAGTTTAATCAACCAAACCTCATCCTTCTCACCTGTGACCCACGGAACTTCCTGACTAGTGGCATTAGCACCCATTTTGTGATACTGCACAGCAAACTACGGCACAAACCTAGGCTACCTTTTGTTTATTTATTTATTTGTAGTCATGCTGCCACAAAGGACAAGAAGACAAGAGTAAGCATCTAGGACAGGGATATATGAAATGTTTCTTTTTGTGACTGTTCCAGGTTACTCCAAGAAAATTTTAAGCATTACCCTGTAAAAATAAGGTTATAAAGGCAATTCTCAGGCTACTTAATCAATTTAAGTGCATTTTACAGGTGTCAGACATTCAAAGAAATGAAGCTGTTACCAACCAAGTTGAATATTCCTGGGTACCTGGCTGCCCAGTACACGCCAATTTAGCAAACAAATCTTGTTCTTTTGTTCCCTGTAAGCACTTATTACCCAGGTCTCACCTCCTGTACATAGCAGAACAGTCACAGACTTGCAAAGTTATCTATGCCACAAAGTCTCTAACTTCTTTTGCTTTGCATTTCAAAGAAAAGCTAAACAAAGGAAGAGAAAAAAGGGTATAAAAAAATAAGGAATGAGGGAAATATACAGCTGTTCAAATCTTCCAACTGTTGCTCAAAAAATTATTTGTTTAATTTTCTGGAATATCCTGGTTGTCTTAATCCATAGGATGTGAACATCTGACACGTTCTCTGCTTGAATTAACCTATTTCTTCCAGTTTAATGCTGTTATAAGCAGAGCCTGGACTAGGTACAGCCCTAGCATCCAAAAAAAAATCTTTCTTTAGTCAAGCATCACTCTTCAGAAGTGAGTATAAGATGAAAAGGTCAGCAAATAATCAGTCATGGTCATAGCCTTAAAGACAGCAAAGAGATCATTTTAGGTTCACAATAATTTCTACGCTGTAGCAAACACTGACTCATAAAATTGTGCAAAGAGGGCTTAGTTGCCAGGCTACACCTGACCTTCAAGGAGCTAAATAAGAGTATTAGGTATTTGTTGTATCATGCACTACATTTATGGTTTTCATTTGTGATAGATAACACTGAATTATAGTCACAGAAAAGAGGAGTAAGCTTCCAGCCCAGACAGTTCTTCAAATTATCAAAAACTAACAGATAAAACATGAAGGAAAGAACAGAGCTTTTCCAGAGTCGCTTTCTATTGTGGAATGTTCATTTTAATAGATGAATATTGATAAGAGATTTAGCTGAATGTTTCAAGTGCATTGTCCTTCAGCTGAAAGAAGATAAGCACCTTCAATATGAAGTTATATTCTTGTCTGCTAACAACAAAATATATAGTTAAAGCTGTAATTTGATTCTAAGATACTATTGGTCCTTTACTGTTTGATCTATAATGCGCACTTCCACTATTAAAACAGAAAGCTGATTTATATCAGAGCATTTCACAGACAGAACAATTCATATGCTAATGTCCATTTGTAATAATTTCACTTCAGGGGATGTTCCCAGTACATGGTAGCTGTCTCAGCCTTATTTTCCTGAGGACTAGAAAGCCGAACATTCTCCAACAGGAGAGCAGTGCAAACCCAGGAAAACAGGCATTTTCTGGCAGGGTAGAATGTAAAGGCACAGTACCGAAGCTGACAGGGCTCCTCACAGATGGCCTCAGAGCTGTCGGCACACGTGGCTGTGCCCAAGTGGCAGCAGCTGGACATCTTCCAAAGCTCAAAGGCTGAGGGTGGAACTTGCAGAATCTGCACAATGGTAACACTTGCAATCACGAATTCATGCTTGATATTATCCCACTGCAATCTGGGACATTAGACCTGTGCTCTGGGTACAGTGGTAAGAGAAAGAACTGAGGCTCTGTGTGAATTTTACTCCGTAAGAAGTAGTATTAGTCCTGAATAAACATGACAGATGGTTTTCCTCTTGCCTTCTCTGTTGAAAGTGAATTCTGTGAGCAAACTATGGATATGAAGGTTACAGATTTCAGAGACAATTTTCTATTTAAAACCACTTCTGACTGTTCGGTATTCGACAGAAAATAAATTTTGTTAGCACATATGTGTGAGATTATAACAGCATTTCAGCTTCTGTAAAAAAAAAAGTGTTACAGTTATAGAGGAAAAAAATCACCATGTTTGGAACTTGAAAGTACTTCTTGGAGAGGATCACCATCCCAAGTGCAAGAGCAATCAATATTAAAATGAAGGCACTCCACCTAGGGCCAGAGCTCCAGAAACACCAGAACACACCCTAAACAACTCTAAACATCTGCCTGACACACAACCCCAACATGAGTTTCACCTTTAGTCAGTAGTATACAAGAATCTCCGTGACGTTGCTACAGCATCATAAAGCAGGATGTGTAAACGATCTTTAAAACCTCCAGTTACAGAAACAAAAATCTCACAGCTGAACATTTGTCCATGTTTAATTGTACAATACTAAACTTCAGTACTTTTATTGTAAGTACTCATTTTGCATTTGAACAGCATTAATAAGGACTCCTTATTGCATCTAACAGTGCAATACAGTAAGATACATCAGTTATAACACAAGCATTTTTTGTGCACCGGCTTACTCCCTCTTTGCATGGTCTCTCTGCTCCCTTTTTCCTTCTCCCATCTGCAGTAAGCAAAGCATTGCCTGGGCAAAATGAGAATGGCCGAGGGAAAGTTTCTCTACACAAGTTCATAAATGTGTATTTAGAAGCAGACTGGAGCTGACACTGTCATAGTGTCATGGAAGGAAAGAGAAAAAGCAAGGAAACGAACAGCAACCTGAAAAGTACACTTAAATTTCCCTCCCCGCTACACCCGCCATACTCAGAGATAAGAAATGAAAACCAGTACACATGTGAAAAGAATTGGGAAATGGAAAGGATGTGAGGAAACCCAGGGTCTCCAAACCACAGGAAGCAGTGGCCACTGGTAAGTAACTAACACAAGGTGTTGCCACAAAGCAACAGTGAGCACTGCATGGCAAGCACAAGCAGGGGCTGACCCCTAAAGCAAGCTTTATGGTAAGTGAAAAATTCCAAGTGCTTAAAGACTGAAAAGGAGAGAAAAATCCACAAAACATGAAAAGAAGAACAAGAGCTGCTATACAGACTTACTTGAAGTCAGAGATACTTTAAGGCGTCTTTAAGATACTCTTCTATCCCCCATGTTCCCTAGAGATGCTTGAGAATCTAACCAGTTAAAGAGCTTTTAAACAATGACATTAAAACTCCCAATTTTACGGATTATTTTCCTCCAAATTCTTAAAGAATCAGCTCCATGACAAGCTGGCTTCCAAATCATGCCTGAAACATTGTTCCTAGACAGGACTAGAAAAGCATCATGTTCTATTACCCTGCTATAAATATGACACAATTTATATAGCCTGTATGACAATGTTAGATTTAAGGCAGTGTGCCTATGCATTTTATCTATAAAGATATTTAACATGTCTAATGAAACCTTACATATGTCTACTGATTATTCAGTTTCTTCATTAACATTCTTATTAAGACCCTCAGTGGACACAGTTGCAATTAATACAAGCAGAACAACAACAAATTGGAAAAACATTTTAAAACTTGGATGGGATTATTTGTGACTCTGTACAGGGCTGAGACAGCTACAATTTAGACTAATTTGAGAATTAATTTGCAAGATTAACAGAATGCATTCAAAACAGTATTAGCAGAAGAGAATAGTTGCGTCCCCTTTGCAAGCCCCCTAATACAGTCAACATGATTAAAGAGATCATGTGCTTAACAGATGCTCCCTGAGGGGTTGTGCTGCTTGAAGTGCTGCAGTGGCCCAAGGCTTTCCAGATAAACAGAAAATAACCATACACACACACACACATACTATTCTACGCAATGGAAATCAGACACAAAGATCACTCTTGCAACAACAGAATAAAAAAGGAGAGTTACTTTTCAAAAAGTCAGCTGTGCAACTGGTAAATTTTAAACTAAGACAACACAACCTTATTTTCAGTAGTAACACGAATGAAAACAACTGAGAAAAACACAGAGTTAGTGTAAAATGAAACCATGCAATAACCTAGTTCAAGTCAGACACTCACTGTAGCAAGTACACATTTCGAGACAACTGTTTGCCCACTGACTGTGAACATTTAATCCATACATGTATCAGCACTGTCAAGCAAAGGAAACACCCTTCACTCCTTAATGTCTTCTACTGTTATCTTTATACAGCACTTCAGAAATAGAGAGTTTAATTCACCCAAAGTTAATTAAGATCATAGTTAGAGAGAAAAAAAGCTTGCCAAAAGAGATAAACCCTGAAACACTCCCAAAACTTAGTGAGACTCCCACTGAACTTATCCCGTAATTCATTCCACAGTCCAGGGAGGTGCACGAAACACCATCATCTTCATGCTTCTTCCAAATTCAGCTCCAGGCTTTATAACCCTGAAATTAAGATGGGTGGCCAAATATCGAGGAACAATAAATTTTTCAGCTAGACTGTTGGCTAATTAATTAAGGGCTTTTAGACTCAGGATGCCAATCCTGAAATTAATCCAGATTCAAAGATACTCAAACATATAGTTAGGATAAACAATGATTTCCTGACATTTCAGATTAGTTTCAAGAGGAATTTGAAGAACTAATGTCTGTGATAGCATAGAACACCATGATGTGGCTTATCTCTGGGAAGCCAAGTTATTACCAGTCTCTAGAACAAGCAAATACATTCTTGAAGACTTCTGCAATTGTGTGAACATCCAATAAAAAGTCGTAATACTGCAGAAACTAATTCTTTTCAGGGAGACATATATCAGTAAGATAAGTCATTCAATCAGTTTGTATTAGGAATCACTACCCTTACATTTCTGTAGTTAAGCACTACTGTTATGTCAGCACTATAAATTTAGCTAAGTGTCTCTGCATCGAGAACATATTATAGGTATGGGAGTGAAAAAGTACCAGAGCAAGGGTCAGACCTACCCATGGTGCTTTGCACTGCTGGTCATATAATTTCTATCTTTCTTAGGTGGAGAGAATTATTTGGGGGCTATCTTTCCAAGTCTTGACTCCAAACAGCAAGTATTAGGGAAACAGCTCTTTTGGCACAGTGTGCAAATGCAACAAATAATTTTGGGGCGGGTGAAAAATAATGAGTCCATGGGGACCTAAATAACCTGAGATTCCGTTGGTTCCTACACAGATTGGAAGCACATGGAGAAATGGGTTAAATTCAGATCACACTTCAGCAGAAATGAAATTTCCAGATATGTTTCTCTAGGCTAACAAGCCAGACACATCTTGCATGGGGAAGAATACAGCACAGAACACAAAACCCAAGAGATCAGTGTAAATGAGGGTTTGACCAACTGCATACAGAAGGCTGCAGAGTTTTTCCTGCTAGCTAAGGACAGGATTTTGGAAAGTACTGGGGACTCATAGGAATTAAATCACAAAGCCTAATTTCAGCCCGAGAGCCTATTCTCCCATACCTGTTTTACAGCCCATGGATAGAGCCACTGATTTAGGTCTGGGAATAACCTCTGCCTCTCCACTAACTACACTGAATAGCAGCAAGGGCAAAGCTAGCTTTTGGGAGTGCCTGTCCCACAATGATAGGGTTATCCCTCTTTCCTTGGTAGAAGATGTCACGACTCATCTATTTCAATGATAATATTCCCTTCTTGTGAGAAAAATTGAGTTTGGATGAAGCTAGTTCAGCTTCAACATTCAGGTGCCTTTATAAAAATGAGAAATTCCTTGCTTTGAGATGGCTTTTTAAAATACAAAAATTTGTAGATGATGATCCTGCAAAATTCTGTTCTATAAATTTACACAACTGAACTCTCGAGGCCTTACAATATAAAAGTTTTGTTATTTTTTGTTTTCCTCTCCAGACCTTCAAAAATTCCATAGGCCTCTTTTTTGAACTCTCTGCCTTATTTATACCTCTTTGTTAAATGTAAATATTAAGGCACGGGATACAGTACTGTGGTACCACAATATTGTAGCATCCCACTGACAGCTAAGCTGAAGAACCTTCTAAAATTGCCCCTTGGCTTTCCTTCAAGTTACTACCCTGAACAGTTTTTTATTTGCAACCTGTCCATCTATGCCGAGTTACTTTCCATGTAACAGCATTAGGAACATGTTTTGTTCTACCATGAGCACAGAACTAGGCAATTCACATATGACTATCAGGCCGTAAAACTGATCCAACTTGATTATTAACTAATATCTCCTCAATTTTAGACACTCTGCAAAATAGTGGAACTGCTAAGGATACTTACCAAGTGAAAATTTTACATCATCCAAATGCTTAAAAAAATACTAAAAAGCTTTGAAACTGTAGAACTCTTAACTGTCACACAGAGCTAAAACTCATCTCAATTATCAACCACAGATGAAGATTTGAGAGATAGGTTTTTTAGAAGTATATAGTCTTTAAGGTATAGAATGTAAATTTTAGAAAAGAGAAGAAGTAATTCAAATTTCTTTGAAAAATACAACATATCCACAGCTAGCTTAAGCAGACCATAATACCTTCCAGAGAAGTCAGATGCCTGTCAGTCATAGGACAATTCAGACCTACCACTCATGATATTTTAAGGCCTCATTTACACTCTCATGCCTTTCCCCGCAGAACATCAGGATACTGTGGTATATACAAAGAAAAGAAACTGCATTTCCCTCACCTAGCTGCACACACTCAAAGATTAAGTTGCCAAAGTCTAAACTCCATCTGTAGTTAACAAGAGAGATAGAGATGTGCCTCTGTAAGGCAGAATTCATCCTCTCTGTCTGAGGAGAGGGGAAATTGTATTTTCTCCTCAACTGCAGCCTTTTACTGAGACTTACAGATGTTTACCCTTTGAATTCTCACACAAGTTCGATGAAAGGAATGCCACACCAAGACCTTCTGCACTACAGTAATTGTGAGTGAAGTACAATACACTAAAAAGGATTTTCTTCCACCAGCAGAGCTATTCTTCTGGGGAGAGCTCAGATGTGAGCACAGAGTTGCCAAGACTGATAAATTTTTTCTGCCCTAAGCAGAGGGCAGGAGCAGGGCTTCATCTCTCATTACTTGTTTTCTCCTAATTTGTTCATACAATTCCAAAGCTTTATGTATCATTATTTTAATTGGGAATGGCAATCTAATGAGCTGAATTTTCTTTGATGGTCAGAGTGCTGTATAAAGAGATGCATGGAGTCAAAGCAAACGATTCAAAGGGGTTTTATCTTCCACTGTCTACGACAATGGTGAAGAAACCATAAAAAATATAATAATGAGATTCTTACAGCAATTTTCACTGCAATTTTGGATGATTCTATTTAGGTAGCAAATTTATTCAAAGTTGGGAACTGAAAACCTTCTATCTTATGATGTAACTCTAAATAATGGCACCACTAGATTGGAAATATCCTCCTGTCAAATCCCCTTAAGGAAGGTGTCAAGCAGTAGATTTCTGCTGCTATTAGCTTGAAACTGTACCGAAACCGGGAATCTTGATTTGCTATTTACATCAACCCCCACATTAGCCAACATGTGTGTGTGCATATCTGTGTGAAAGTATGAACAATAATACACTGAAAAACAAATCCAAGTCTGCAGCCTAAGCTAAAATTTTTCAGCTCGCTTTCTGGAAACACAGAAAGTAGGTCAGCACATATTCCAAAATAGCACATCAGCACTGAAATAAAAAGTAGTTTATCTGTACCTTTGGACTTTTCAGCTCATCTCTCTGTAGGGGGAAATGGAGGACGAATTATTCTACTGTATGTATGAGGAAAAAATTGCTTATACTTAAAAAAGCCCTCATATAAGCCACCTACATGGGTAAAATGTTGTCTAGTTTAATCAAAGCAAAACAACATTGAGTGGAACCATTTAAGCTTTATCTAAATATAACCAAGGGAAAAGCCAGGATGTTTAAAATGTTTTTAAAATGTTGTAGTGGATATGTATCACATCCTGTTCCTTGCACATCTTGTTCCTTGTATCAAAAACCTATTCGGTAAAATATTTACTTTGGAAATAACAGCATACTGTCTATGATTTTGTTGTTCATCTTGTGGTTCTTTGGTTTTTGTTTGTTTGGTTTTGTTTTTTTTTTTTAATATTATCTGTTGCAACAAGAATTGCTGCCTATTTTGTGATAACTTTTGTGCTAGGCACACTCTTAATGAAAAATATTTTCTTTTATTTATTCTCCTCCCCACCCACCCTCATTTTTAAGAATTCAAAAAGGTAAAGCAAAAACTGAATTACTTAAGCAGCCACCATCTAATAGCTGTGGAGATTCTTAAGAATTATTCTGGAATTATTATTGACAAAGCCCTTTCTTGAACTATTACAGTTCCTTAACATGAAAGGAAAACCAAAATCCACTCTTAGGCCATATTAAGTAATGCTTATCAGTTCTAAAATAGAATCTGATTCAAGTCAATATCAATACTGTTGGCTTCAACATGATGCATGACACTGATCTGTTTCCCAGAACAGATTTCAAGCTAGAACACTGATATATTTAATTAGGAAAAAATTATATTGCCTCCCTAAAATTCCAAGTGTCAGTCTTCATTTGGATCTCTGCACTAGATTAAAATGAATGCTTGAAAGGTACTGAGCATTGGTAGCATGACCTTTTAAGTTCAGTGATTTCTATGCAACCAGCAGGAATTCCTAAAAATAACAAAACAAGTCTATTTTTAGTTCTTCATTCTCTGGGTTTTTTTTTTCTTGCTTTGCGTTCCATCTCAATTCTTGGACACTTAGCTCTCATTTATTTTCCTATATCAGTCAGATTTGTTTAAATACCTCATTCTCCAGTATGTGAAGTACTATAATCCATGTATAGATGTACATAATTTAGGCAGTTACAGAACTGGATCTTCCACAGAACCAGGCCTTCCAAGAAGGGAAATCAAAATAGAGTAAAACTTCCTGAATCTACAGCTGCTGGGACCTGCACTTTTCTTTTGACACTCCATAAATCAATGCTTGCTATCAGAACTTAAGTAAAAACCAGGACCTTCCTAGGTAACACAAGCTTTACCATTAACTGAGTGAAGGAATGATGGAGTTTCTCAAACTCTGATAAATGAAGTCAAAGTAGTAAAATAAAATAAAGTGGTTGAATTTTTAAGTCCTATGAGGTCTCCACCTTACAAAATTCTAAAACTCTAGCCTAGCAAATAAAGTGCATAATTAAACACGATTAATTGCATTCCTACATCACTCCCAGATAGCTTGTCACATGCCTTGATGGGTCTAAATACACAGTTTTCATTTGTTACTTCTAAAAGCCAAAGGCACAGAACTAATTGAGTTCAATCTACAGCTGGACTGTTAAAATATTAAAATACTATTAAAATATCAACAGATCAAATAAACAAATAGCATAAATACAGTGAAGTATTAAAATATATAAGGCAAAATATGGCGGTTGTATTTATGAGTAGCAACAGATATGATCTCCCCTCTCTCTAGCATTCTCTTGTTGAGGCCAGCATTGTCATCATCAAAAACCTGAGAGATCTATGTAAAGATGATAGGTCACATATTCATCAGACTTAGTACTGCTAATTTTTCTGACATGCAAGCAGTGTAATTAAAAACCAACACTGCTCTAGTTAAATGGAACTATATCAGTCCCTCAGTTTCCTGGGATTTTTTCAAAACTGTAAAAGAGATTTCACAATAGCTCATTATGTCATTTGGTCTCATCTCCCTTTAGAAAATAAAAGTCCATAAATACATTTGCATATTCACATATTTCCATCTCTGACTTCAAGGACACTTACAAGACACCTGCTAATATGCGAAATTTGTATTCAATGGAGTGGGAAGCCTGCTGCCATGAGATATCATTTCCACTCAGAAGCCATTAGCTTAACTGCTGAGAGGTTCTATCCTCTCAAACTGCTTCATAAAGGAGAAACATTAATATAATCAGTTTTTTGAAGGCACATCAAAACAGGTAAACTAATCCAGAAGTGGTCAGATGTCTCATTTTCTGAGCTTGCTTAAACCTGGACATAGGACGTCCTACAATCACTGTTGCAAGGTAGTCTAGGAAACAGCTCCCACATATCCCCACTTACAGTCTGTTATTCCAAGAGTTGTACTTTTCCAGACCAGAGTCATCAGGCTCACATGGTGCAGTGAGACATGCCCAGTCTCATGTCTGTAGCACTGGAGAATGTGCTCTGGACTCCTGGGGCTGCACTGCTCTATAAGGGGCACATGTCTCCCTTACACCCTTCAGTGACTGTCACGAGAATTTCCACATATTCCAACAAGGCACCAGGTTGAAACTGGACATGCTGCTGTGGAGATGTGTCCTAGAGCCCGACCTCAAGCCAAAGTGAACTTACAGACTCGGCCAAGTGGAACCCTTTTCATGTCAGCTGTAAGATACACATCTCTGGTGTACAGAACAGCTTATCTCTAGGCAATGAAAATCACCATCTTCACAGTGATCGTAAGGGTTCAGAACACATATCACACATTTGCAGATCTCTGTGCTCTACAGCATAAATGCACCCTTTTACTTGTTTTGATCTGCACTGTCTTGGATAAAAACCACACTACATTGAAATTAAAAAAAGCACCAAATAATAAATGACTTTATAATAATTGGCCCAGTGGACTGAAAACCATCATCCAAAAATCTAGAAAAGCTGAAACAAAAATAGCTGTATTTAACCAATCAACAAAGAAAATTACATAACTATTTGGAATGAAAAGGCTGTGTGTGATCCTGTCAAGAATCTTTATAGTACTGCTTTTTAAAAGCAAAAGAAAATATTTCACTCCCCACTGGAGTAGAATTGGAAGCAGTATAGATGCCAGCACCCCAGGGGAAATTCTGCTAACAATATAATCTGATATGGCTTGTAGCTGATTACACAGCAAAATTAATTGTCTCCAAGAAATCTTATTTTTATGACAGAAGGACTAAATACAGTGTAACAGTAGTTTAAAACCAATACAACCTTCTTTCTAGTAGGAAAAGAAAGGCTTGTTTTGTTAAAGAGGACACTGATGTACTCATGTTGCTGTATATTTTTCCCCTGGCTCCTTGATATATAAATGGTAGCAACTGCAGCTATTTTACATCCTTTCATTAGTACACATGCAAAATGCTTGTTCATCTGCTCCCAGGAAATATATCAGCATTTACAAAGCCAAATATAGACAACTCTTTTCTATAAGGAATTTCAGCCCCAGGAAAGCTTTAACTCAACACTTGCACTGGATCAGATTAGTAAAAGCCCACAAGTTCTTCGGCTCCTGGTAATGGCTTGCCAGCTTTCAATAACATTAAGACAAAGAATCCACAAACATCTACAGTAAAGTATGCAAAGTCTCATGCCACATGTAATAGTCTTAATATAGCTTTGTAATTCTTATTTAAAGTCAGGCCATAAGAACCCAAAACTTGTCATTGCCAAATATTTAAATTTATGCTCACGATCTTTTCCATTAAGAACCACATATACATGACTTTCCAAACACCAATCTGCATGTTTTATATTATTCACCTATGCAAAAGACATTTAACTATTTACTAAAAATATTATAATAGTTGCCAAATCTATTCAATAAAGAAATGCATTAATACATAGAATTTATCAGTCTTACCAGAAAAATCTCATGTAAATCCATAATGACTGGATAATTAATGCAAAGTCTTACCTTTCCCTGAAGCAACAGTTTCCAGCAGTGATCTTTCTTAATGCTTTAATTCTGCAATGTAATTTTCATAAATAGTTTTCCAGTTCATGCAGAGATGGGTTAACTGCTAGCAGTCTGGATGCTATCTTGCTTGCTTCCTGGAGATCACTGTTTTGCTTTGTGAGCCATCACAACTACCTAGGAAAAATAACAGCCAACCCTTAGTCACCTGGACAATGTGATATATTACTGCTCACAGATTAAACAAAATATTTGAAAGAAATACAAATCTTAAAACATGATGTTAAAATTGGCATTAATCTACCAAACATTTCATAACAGATGCCATTGAAATAATTATTGCATGCTTTCTTACCAGGAGTTCATGTTCTTGGATAGAGACATAAAACAAGTGAGAAAAATTTATATACAAATGTCATAAATTTTTTAAATTACAACTTGTCTTTACACTGGGAATATGAACTATAAACTAGACTCTGGTTTTGCAGATTTTTGGTCAGAAGCTATAAGCAACAGCAAAGACTGAGTTATGCTGTAATTCCTTAAGCAGAAGTAAACAGAATGGTGCGTATGGGAAAAAATAAAAAAGCGATGAAAGTAGGAATCTGCTTTCGTATCTATTTGGGTATAACTGCAAGTCCCTATTAGAACAGGAAATATATCCCTATTTGGTGCAAATACAGGCATCTGGCTGCCAAAGGGCTCTGAAGCTGAGACTACCACCTGCAAAACCACTGGCAGCAGATGCAGACACTGCACTTTGGAGGAAGAGCAGCGTCCCATGATGGCCCATAATGCTGAATTTTCAAATCCAAGTTGAATCTTGTTACTGGGAGGGTAGTTTGAATATCCTCTGTGAGCTCAAGGAGCAATGATGCTACATAGATCTGTGACAGGAGTAAGACACCTTGCTTGCTGATGTGAGCTTGAAGCACAGTATCTCAGGGCCTTGTCCAACCAAAGCACTGAATACCTCCAAGGACAGAGACACACCTGTCTGGACAACCACAGTGCTGTTGGAGCAGCCTCTTGAACAGTGTATCTCCACCTCAATACTCAACATCCATGGCAGCAAACAGGACAGTCCATCTGCACCTCGACTTGTTCAGCTCCACAAGATGTTTGACAGGGCATGTAATTAAAAGATCTACTGAGCTGATATTAACAAATGATACTGAGTAGTTGCCTATCTCATAGAGGGGTGTTTTACAACCTATCTCCTCTCCCCAGCCTTCCTGTGACAACGGGAACCACCCTTGCCACTTCAGCAGGCATTATTAAAGGACTTACACATCTTGATTTCTCTTTTCGGTGCCTTTATCCTTCTGGATAGCCCTTTGCAGCTGATGTCTATAAAAACACAATAGTACTTCTGTAGCACAACTCTAAGTCTGGATAACTCTCTTCTAGCACGTTTATTCAAGAACTCAGGTTTCCTGAATGTTAAGAGAGTATCAAACTCGAGCATCTGAGTAAAGTCACTGAGAGAGACAGGTCAGATCTGCTCCTTCAAAATTTCTGCAAATTTGGGTATTTTTTCCTATGTTATACTCCAGATGCATTTTAAAAATAAGGCTCCATTGTTTAGATGCTTATTGGTTTTGTGATATAAGAAACAAGAGATGGTAGATCCGATAGGCTATTGAAACCACCCTATTTTCATCTCCCTATCGAGAAGTCTGCTAATGTCTGTGAGATGCTGTTAGAGACATACAAGATTTTTGGACAAAAGTAGGTTATCAAGTTTTAAACTCATGAAAGGAAATCCCAATTACATGGAATACTTCAGGTTATCATCGCCAGTATAAGACAGCATATTTAGGCATCCTACATCACTTTAGTGCAGCAAGGAGAGACTGCATGTTAATAGTAATCACCTACTTTTGCATATCCCTGTGACAAATTGCACTTTTCAGCCTCTGGTAACCTGAAGTCATTATCATTTGCTCTAGGGGGAGGAGGATGGTCAGGAGGAGAGGGAGGGAGTGCTTTCCATACCAGACTCTGTGTAATACACTGTAAATACTTTCATGGACATTACTTCAAAGAACAGGGACAACCTGAAGCAAGCAGTCTCAAGCCAAACATTACAACCCTTTGCATACACACCACCTTTTCAGTCCCATATACAAAGGGCACAGTCCCCTCTATAAAGTGAGGAAAACCAGACCCTGGACAAGGATAAAAATTAGGAACCTGAAATAAATTACAGTATGGAAAGAATTAGTTTAACTGTGAAGTGTTGCACAATGATTTGTCATATGCTATCTGACTTTTTATTCATCCCCCTTGAACAACTCCATTGTAAGTATGCTATTTCTACCTAGGTATTATTTACACCAAACCATGACTTCCATAGATCTGTGGTTAGCTACATCAGCCTCATTACATAATAGATATACAATAATATATATACATAAGTCACAGAAATAATTGGTACTTCCACTGTGCCCAACCTTTTCTCCTGAAAAAGGAGAATTTTTATTTGTAACTTTTTAGCAGTAAAGAAAATTTTAAAGAGCCCTAAGTGGGGGGAAAAAATACAAACGATGAAAGTAGGAATCTGCTTTTGTATACATTATATTTGGGTATAACTGCAAGTCCCTATTAGAACAGGAAATATTATATCCATATTTGGTGCAAATACAGGCATCTGGCTGCCAAAAGGCTCTGAAGCTGAGACTACCACCTGCAAAACATTGTTCTTGTAAATATTATTGCTAAACGTGCATTTCTGAAATAATCTTCATAACATATAATAATCTTTAGAAGTATCAAAATTATGACACTAAATGTACAAAAAATCCAGTAACTTCATAGCTGTACAGTAAGACATCCCAAGTAAGAGGTTTGTCAAAATGCACATTGTTTTTCGGAAACCAACAAAAACGAGTGAAGATAAGAGCTGCATCACTTCAGCACCCTCTGTTGGCCTTCAGGCAGAATGGTACTTTGTGCACTCATCTAATGAAGTCATTTGCTGGGTCCCGAAGCTACGACAAAGATTCCTTTACAGAAAAACATACCTGAAAAGCAAACAGAAACCTACGGTGCAACCCAGCCCTATGCATAAAATCTTTGGCTATATACTACGACACAGTTTAATAACAGATTACTCAGTACTGCTGGATCTGTCATGCACTAGCCCATCTTTGTAGATATTATAATTGCTCTAATTTCAAGGGAAAAATGTTCTTTACAAGCCCTGTCTGTGTCTTGATATTTCTGAAAAAAACACCAATAATAAATGGCACCTTGTGTGCAGCTCTCACCAACAGAAACAACAGCTCTACAGAAAGAACAACTCTTTTCATGGAACATTATTCACTGTGGCTACTGAGAACTAACAATGCATTCGTTATGCAGAATATCATCCACAACAGAAAGTGCTCCAACCAGGTCTCATCAAGCACACAGAAATAAAGTCCAGATGCCAGATACAAGGTGATCTAAATATAAACTCCATACACTGTGCACAGCCAGATGGTGTAATTTCTAGAGGAAAGGTCCTTCGCCCAGCGAGCCCGGCAGCTGCTTCGCAAAGCTGGCTCAGAGCTTTGCAAAGGCAGATGTGAAGCTGCAGTGGGGAGCGGAGAGGAAGAGGGAGGAGGAAGCAGGAGGGCTGAGATGGAGAAGCTGGAGTGCTCTCATGGTGCGGGGGGAGGTAAGGGTGGTAGGGGCTGCTTCTGAGAAAAAACACCCAGGCTGGTTATCGGGGCTGCCTTGTCCTTTCTGGCCCCTCAGTGTGGGAGACCAGGGGAAAGCAGCCTATGCCTGGCTGTGCAGCACGAGGCAAAGATCTGCTGTCCAGCCATCTCAAGAGTCCTTGAACCACCACTCAAGAAAAGTCACAAGCAAAGGAGAGGCAGGACACAAATAGATCTCACAGAGCTGTCTGTCTGCTTCCACCAGCTGAGCAGTTGAGTAACTGCCTATGTTATCTCCCTATGCCTAAGCCAAGACTGGCCAGAACCCAAAAAAACAACAAAAGAGCTTTTCTTGGCTGATCTTAATGCCAGGGAAAAATTTAGTCTCAAAAATGTCATCAGTTATTGCAAACCTGCTCCTTTCACTGCCTCTTAACTTTGCACCTTTCACCTCTACAGTTTTGTATCTCCTTAGTTTTGTTTTCAGAGCATCCTGTCTGCTCACCTGAAGTTCATATCTATTGTCTCACTACCCTTCTAGACTCTGCTTTCTGCTTCTCTTCTTTCCCATGTGCAGCTTCTCATGATTATCTCCTAATATTTCGATGTTTATCAACTTTAAGATGGTGCTAATAAACAATGATCCATTTGATAACAATCTCCAGAACATGCAGAAACGCATACAAACTTTTACCAAACAAATCTGTAGTACTATTTGTCAGAAAGCATTACTACTTTATTTCAAATATTTTCATGCATGGTTCTACTTTGGGTAATTTGTATTATACCACTTAACTGGGATGGAGAAATCAGTTTGATCTGGAATGTCAAGATCTGAATTATTGGAGTCAGATATTTATTGCACAGAACAAACTATAAACTACCTCACAAAATCTGTGCCGTTCATTTGAGAACACTGACTAACGAGCCCAAGAAGCCAGAGGTGGACCCAAACTCAATCCACATCCCCAAACCTCAAAACTGAAAAAAAATAATAGAGTACTTTCATTTTCCTTTTTCAAGAGTTACTATTCTGACAGTTATTTTCAGGAATTTATATTCTTGCTTTATGCTAGTTTCTGCCAGTAGGTTTCTTTCTCTTTATCTGTTTTGTTATTTTAAGACAAATTCAACGCTGCATTTTTTCCATATTTAAAAGGTCTGGATCCAAACAGTAAATGGTAGGAGTTACTTCCTTTAGGACTTGGCTGTCATTAGGCAGCTGATTAGAGCTGCAGTAGCCTGTTCAGTAACAGGTTACTTACGCAATAACGTCGTTCCTCTGCTTAGCAACCCCAAGGGTGGGGTCCAAAACAGCAACTGCACCAGTGACACTTTACAACTAAACGTGGAGGAGAAAAAAGAAAAAGAGAGGCAGGAATAGGAAGTGCAAGGGGAAATACCACTTTTCTTCATGAGAAATGTAACTTTCTAAGAAAAGAAGGCAACAAACAACATGGAAGAATGAATCAAAAGCAGCTAAACTATTTCTCACTCAGAGTGGTAATTAGTGCTGAGCTCAAAATATGATAATGATTCTTAAGAGAAATAGTTCATGCAAAGAACATGTTAATCCCTGCAAAAGATCATGTAAATACTTTGCCATTCTTGCACTAATCTTCCCTTTCCACCGAACGTTGAAACAATCTTCACTTACACTAAAATCCTGTCAAATGTTCCTGGTTAAAGAGCTGAGTATGTTGAATACTTACAGAGAAAGGTTCACTATTAGTATCTTTGTGTCAAGACGTTAAATTTAAAAAGAAAAAAGTGAAGGCAAACATTAAAGATACTGTGACAATTTTAGGAAGAAAATTAACTATTAATTTCATTTACTAAGTTTGTGCTGGTTAACCATAGGCATAATTACAAGATAAAATACATTATTTTGAAGATTTATAAGTAAACATTCTGTGAAAGAATCAACGAAACCAGTACTTCTAACATTAGTGTATGAAAAACCCCAAATAAAAAATCCCACAAAACTACCCAAAACTATTTGGCCACGTATCACTATACTGTTCAATAAAAAATTGTTCCATTTAATGATTTGCCCACCCTCTACAATTTCAAAGTCTTTCCCTTTCTCTACCTGGCCAGAAACTGATTATATATCACAGAGAGAATAAGCTTAGCTGGGGATGTTGACTATTTATATTCATATAGAACTTACATTTTTCACTTTTTAAAGTATTTCATGCAGAGGGGAGAAGCACACCTCCTGAGCAGTGGGGATGCACACACCCTTGGAGTGCAATGCCACACCAGGAACATCCATGCTTGTTTCAGAACATCTGCTGGGGCGCCACACAACGTAAAGCCTTTGGTCTGGGGGCTGGAAGGAGCAGAGCTCTGTTATCAGTTGCCCTCATCCATCCAACAACTGCTCTTCTCAGTGTTTGGCTTGGCCTGGCCCAGGCAGCCTGCAGCTCTGAATTGGTGCAAAAAGCTCAGAAAGGCAGTGTGAGCATTTCTGCTGGTCCAGCTCACACTGTACAGGCAGCTCCAGCACACAAGCTTTCTCCTCCTTCTTTCACAAACAACTGGTACTTCACCTCTCATCCCAACACACCAACCAGTCTCTCACGCAGGAGTCTTCTCAGGTAACTATGTTGCTTCACACAGCAAGTAAATGCTTATTTAGTATTAACTACTCATTTAGTAAATACACTAAATGAAGAGTTGAGATGCATCATTCATGCTGTGAAACAGATTGATAACCACACCAGCAGGAAGCCATTATTCTCTGATGTGTTATTACAGTCTCTAGAGCTCAACTTGGCAGACTGTTCCTTACCACTCATACATAAGGTCACGTGTTTCTTTAACATTCACCTAATTTGCAACAAAATGTTCACCTTACTGAGAGACTGTATACTGATTACAATTAGCAAAGGCAGTTTGCTAAACATTCTGTGGTCCTAAAGACATTTAGTTAATTCACTGGTAGAAAAAAAGAGTGAAAAAAAATAAACACCTTGACTATGAAAAATTGCTAAGTGAAGTCTAGGATCAACCTCGACTGCCAGCAGGGTGGCAGAACACAGTTTATTGTATCCCACTGTGGTCACTGACAGCTCCAAGCCAGCTCTTGGAAGAGCTCCACATTGATAAATACATTGAGAGATAGCATCAATAAATGCCATCCCATTCTAGTTTTAAACTCTCATGACTATTCTGTAAGAAAACGTTCCATAACCCAATAGTTCTAGATACATTTCACCTCAAAACTGCCTGTCAGTCTTGAATAACTTGCATTTGTCAAGGATTTCAGAAGTGAAAAGGACTGAATCAGACAGTATTCTAAAAGGGTCCTAACATCTATGATAGAGGATTAAACAAACCACAAACAAAAAACCCAACCCTCCCTCTCCTTCACACTAACTTTCACTGGGAAAACTTGAGCACAGCCAACACAAGAGAGCTAGTGGTACAGAGAAGAATGCAGGAGGAAGGAATCTGGTTTTCCAGCATCAGGCCTGATTTCCCCCTGGTGAAAGTGATCACATAACCCATGCCTCATTGGGACTCAAAGTAGTAAGAACAAAACACTTTATTGCTCAAAAGGTAAGGAATTTTCTACTTGTGACCGAAAGGCTTCCTACTGCAAGCATCTCTAAAGGTACATAAGGGGTTGGTTTGGTGACTACAGCAAGAGTGAAGGTCCATTTGAACAAAAATACGAAAAATAATCCTCTTATAAAAAAACCTCAGATTTTTAATTGGAGACAAAAATCTGATATTTATTTTACTAGCCTTCTGTGATGTGGCTGGCAGCAATAGTATTCAGATAGGAAGTACTACTTTTGTTTTGCTAGTTTTAATTAAATTCAATCTCTAAAATGGCATTTCATTAAATAACTGTCGTTTTTCTTATCTTCCTCCCCACTCTGTTTTGATTAATCAGATATGGAAGCAACTTCAGTGACCCAGACAATAGGTCATGCAGTTTAAGTAAGTAAACTCTGGACGAAACTCTTACACAGTCTATACAACATCCTGAACAAGATAGGACCTGAACTTTTCCAGCTTTACTTGGAGGCACAAGCATGAAGAACAATTTGAAAGATGGGTACCAAAAAGGGTAGAACAGAAGCCTATTTTACAGAGACCTTTCATGATCTGCAAATATTTTGTCAGCAACTAAGTAGTTTAAGAAAGGAAACAAACAGAACACCCACTTCAGCCAATACTTACTCTTCATGTAATAAAAGTAGCCAGCTCTTTAAATTAAATTCCTTTATCTATCTAACAGGCAAATTCTTTAGTACAGCATTACTTTTTTCTTTTTCCATCTCAGGTAACTCTTCAGCATTTTAGATATAAAAAAGTAGAATTCGAATAATAAATCTAAATAACAACCAAGTAAGGCCTTCCCTTGACTTAGAATTGACTTATCCATCTGTTATGTCTTTACACATAAGGTACACTCCTTCAGAGTGAATAATTAAGAAGAAAGCCTAACAAAAATAGCATGTAAATCATTTTTAGTTGTAATACCAATCAGTTCACAGCCCACTTACTTATAAAATTCTTAAAGTGAAAAACAAAAAGATAAAAAAACCCCAAACCAAACCAATGCACAAAATAATAAAACAAAAAACCCCAACCAACCAACCAACCAACCAACCAAAAAACCCTCCAAAAAACCCCACCAACACTCCAGGTGCCCAGAACTTGATAATATCAGTGTTCTGAATAACACCTTTAGTGAGTGCACTTTCTAGTTGTCATGCAGATGGCAATCTCAAAAATGAAATCAGAATCATAAAGATTTCCAAAATAATAGATAAATTAAAAAGAGATATTCAGTTCCAGAATTCTTTTAAAAATTACTTCATTTAGGAAAATTAAACAATTCAGAAAGTATCTGTAAGGACACCTTTATATTTATCATTAATACTGCTTTTTTTGGTTGTACAATAAACCACTGTTAATCACACTGCCAGAAAACTGCTTCAGAATAAAGCAGAGAACATTTTTGTCAAAACTTCCACTAACAAAATGAGATTAATGTATCTTGACTAAACATCCTTTCCTCAAAAGTATTAATAGTGATCAGAGTCCTTAATGTGTTTTTCTTCTCCATCATGCTTGGAAGATCCAGATCTGTTAGTCCCTGACAGAGAAGCCTCTGATAAATGTCTACTATTCTATCATAAAAATGGTGGGAAAACTGCACACAGTTTCAAGTTTTGAGAGAGAAACTTGAGAATACCCGTGATTTGCAATACTCAGTACTAACTGCTTTTCTGAAAAATAACCCAAATCAAACCGAACCACCACTGATAAAGAAATAATGTAAACAAATACTAACAAATGCATGCAACTTCTATGATAATGTATTCAAATCACAGATAGTAACATATACAGAATTCATTTACTGATGCTTAGCAACCTACATGGGAAATGAGGTATAGGGAAAAATATCTAAATTCCGTGGAAATATCTAATAGAAAAACAGTAACTAGCAGATAGCAGAAATACCTAGGAAGGCCTAACCCTTCACTCATCTATTAAAAGGAAGACACCTCCTTTGCTTTGTTGGAAGTGTGTGCACAAAAACAGATTTCGATGCTACCATTTTTTCAAAATGTTATTTTGAAACTTCTAAAAAGCTGATTAAGGAAAATAAGGGTGTCTGTAGTATTTATGGAATTACACAGCTTTCCTTCATTGTGTGTAATTTTGCAACATAATTTTAACTGACCAGTAGACCTCAAAACCCAGCCCACATCAGCTCTGCTCAGTAGTGCCTCACAGGACAGTGTGGGACTGGTCACAGAAAGTGACCTCTGCTGCCAACACCGTGACCCCAGCTCGGCGCAGCACACGAGGTACCGCCGACTGCAGCATCCGGAGGGGAACCTTTCTCAGACTTTCATTTCAAAGGGACAAACAGGAAGGCAGGGACCAGACAACAGCTGCCATTCACTGAGGAGTCTCCTGTTAATGATGAGGCCATGTTAAAAGATAAGTGCTTTTTAATTTTGAGGATAATTACAGTTATTAGCTTTTGATCTATATAATTTTCACATCTATTTTAATTGCTAAGCTAGAACTCTCTTCTCTCAAAAAGTAACCTTCACAAGTCTGTTCTTAAAGGTGTATTTTTCAAGTTCACATTCCCCAATGACATGTTTATCCGAGAATTTCAAGGTACTGGAAAATCCTACCCTTTTTTTGCAATTAATAAGGCTGTTTTCAAATATTAAATATTACACTGACAGAAGAATGCAGGAGGAAACACAACCACTCTACATCAAGATCTTTTTGAAGAGGACACCACAAAATATTATTATTACATCTACATGGGTCATTGCTTCAGACACAAAGCTTCTTTCCTTTTCAGCATAAATCCATTTTTAAAGCATTGTGCAGGTAACTATGCACACAAGTATGAAAAGCATACAAGTTTGGAATAGTTTCTTCTACACAGATCATGGCTGGTCTGTATAAAACATTCAATCTATTAAACACCAATGTACTTGATTCAGTTCTGGAACAGGCAGCAAAAATCTAGTCTGAAACCCCAATCTTTAAATACACTGGTCAGTGGAAAACAAGACTATTTAGGCATACTACAAACCAGCTGAGAAAAAAAAACGCTGATCACTTTTATATGTATAAGTACCTCGATGATCCTCTATCCATACTATTTTTTGGAAATTCAAGCCCTCTCCTTTTCCTTTCAGCTTTTATGTCTTGATTCATTTATAATCCTTAGTGCCAGTTTGTCTATTTTTCAGTAGAAAACTCCCCCCTAATTAATTTCATTCAGCTTGCAAGCAGAAAAACAAGACTCAGCCTCGGGATTATTCTACATAAGCCAACTTCAAGTATATTATTTATTTTAAGGGGCTAATTAATAAGGAAAAATAGCTCTTGCTACTGAGATTTCTAAAAGTGAATTTATGAAAAGTTTGTTACAGAGCAGCTGGACTGTATTTAGAATTATTGTGTATGTTCACTGATTTCCATCATACATTTATAAAACTGACACATTTATTAAGCAAAACTGTTTATAAAGGCATGACGCCTGCAATTCTTTGCTCTAGATCTACATCTATCTTAGAAAAACGTTTTTCATTACTTTATTCAGATACCTCTGCAACAGCAGTCAAATTTTTATCTGTTTTGGAAAAGTTTGTTTTTCAGCTTTATCAGGACTTTCAATTACTGTTCCTTAATTCAAAATGGCCTAGGATATCTTACTATCTTACTTCTAAACTAAACCTTTAAAAATTATATGACTAAACCCAGAGGGAGATAAGTACACAGGCACAAAGTTACAACTTATCTTACTGAATTTTATTATAAACATTCTTATTTATTTCTGCACTGTGTTAATGTAATATAGTAATACATGCAGGCTAGCCAGATATATCCTACGCTAACAGCTTTCCATTTTGGAACTTTTTGGCTTATGCCCAAATTTTCAATCTTTGCACTGCAGTAACTGTATATTTGTGTGTTCTTCCACACATAAGCCACTGGCACCTTACTTAGTTAATGCAAAAATCTGTCACGGTCTGTGCTAATGTGTTTCTCTGAGGTTTTTTAAAGCAAAAAGCATGCATGAACATCAAAGCACACACTGCAAATGATCGTTTCTAATCTTAGACATGTATCAATTATTCACTAGCTTGTTCTTCTTGTGCTTTATCATATAGACTTCACCATGGCAACACTATTCTTCCCTTCCTAGCCTTAATCAGTGAATCTGTAAACTAATATTAGACCTAGCTGTTGCATTACTTAATATTGTACTTATTACCATGAACATAGACATGTCTCTCTTATTACATCATGAATGCTACACAGCTTCCAAGATATCAATAAATTTTCATTTGCTTAGCAATATTGGAATAGTAACTTTCCAAGAACCAGCTAGTTCCTGTCTTACTGCTAAATATAAATATGTAACTTTGAATTGCCACTAGCAAAATTCAGAATGGATTTTAAAGTCTGGATGCAATACCTCTTCTATGATCCTTTTACAAACTGGGAAATGATTTGGAAATGGTTCCAAAACCCATACATTTTAAAATCACTCTTTGGTTTTAGAATTATTTCACTTGTTTACAGCAAGTACCTTAATTTAAAAATGCTGTTACATCTGTCAGTCTTCTTGGTATGATGTAATTTCAATGTTTTCTTTCCCATTCTTCATGTTTTCCAGCATTATTAAACATATATATATACACACACATATAAATACATCTTTTTCTAGCTCATTTGGGCCCAGCTATTCTGTCTCTTTCAGTAGTCTTTTTCTTTCTCATTTCTCTTTTCTTTGTGTCCAATTAGCTTTTTCTTCACCCATTTTCCCTGTGTTTCCTCAACCCTCTTGATCCTGTTAATTCTTGCCTTCTTTTAGCTGTTCCATCATACAATCATGCTTCCTTTCCCCTCCAGACCGTGAAAATTTTTTATGTAACTCATTAATCCAGAAGAGACATCTTTAATGTTGCAAGGTTTCTCCCCTCACCTTCTGTAAAGCAGAACAGCCAACATTTCTTGTTTCCCCACTCTTGGTTTTTCACAAAGGTGCTCAATTTGTGGTACTTCTGCTGGGATCTCTAGGGAGCACTGATTAAAGGTATGCTTTTGAGCATCTCATTATCATCCTGGCAGCAATTTCTAAAGTTTTTATAATCTATAAAAATCTTAAGGTGTCTCTAATAAGTAACAATCTAACTACAGTTATTACCAGCACAGAAACTGTGATATGCACAAAGAGCTCATATCCCTTCCCAGTAAGTCCTTAATATTGCTACCATACTATCCTTGGCTAAAATTATGAACTGTGTGATATTTCCTTTAAACATTCATTATCTTCACCACAGTTAAAAGAAGTTGCTTCCTGACTTCAGACTTCAGACTGTCTGGCAAAGGGAGCTGTTCACTGGCTGATGCTGGATACTGTCAAGACTGCTCCACTCTTCTTGTTTGGGAAGTGTGGGACTACACTCTTCATGTCACCTCTGACTTGTTGTCAGCCTCCCTTTGGTTTCAGCTGAGATGGAGTTAATTATCTTCTTAGTAGCTGGTACAGCGCTGTGTTTTGGATTCAGTATGTCAATAATGTTGATAATGCTGTGATGTTTTGGTTGTTGCTAAGTAGTGCTCACCCTAAGTCAAGCACTTCTCAGTTTCCCATACTCTGCCAGTGAGGAGCTGCACAAAAAGCTGGGGGGAAGCACAAGAGGGACAGCTGACCTGAACTGGCTAAAGAGATATTCCATACCATAGAACATCATGACCAGTATACAAACTGGGGGAGTTGGCTGTGGGGGGAAGACTCAAAATACCACTGAAAAATGCACGTAGTGAGGTTTTTTAAAAATACTTTTTCCTATGCATCAGTGACGAGGTCACACACCTCCATATTTTGAGCCAGTCCTAGTGATGCACACATTTACAATCTCCATATATTAATATAAACCACTACATTGCACACCTTTCAGAGAGCAGAAGCTGCTCCAACAGCAACAGAAGGCCCTGGGATTACACTTACAGTTCAGCTCATCTTATACACACTGTAAACTTCTGCTTCAGCTTCCTTACTCCTGCTCAAACACTAAGTCACTAATTTTCAGTGATCTCCTCAGAGCTTGCCAAGGAACTGCACGATCCTGACCACACACAAGGCAAAACTTTTGCTCTTCACTCAATCTCCTCATTCATACACTAGATAGCACGTGCACCTAATGACATTATGAGCCATTTCTTAGTATGCAATTTGCACTATTTAGAAACGTGGATTACAAGCCCAGCAATGAAGTGCAGTACTGTCAGATCACAACACAATTTGCTACAAGACTTTGAAGAGGTGGTCTCACAGACAGCCAAGCTCACTCGGCCAACAGGTTGCACAAGCCTAAGACAATAAGGTTTCAGAACCTGAACATGGAATTGTTTAGACTCCTGTTCTAAATTTGTTCCTAAAGGAGAAATGTACAAGCCTACCTACACAAATTAGACTTCCTAATTCAATTATAATGGTAAAGTAACTGCAAATAAGCAGGATTTTTTAATAAAAGTCTAACCACAGGAAATGATAACACTGAAGAACTGCTGAAGTACTGAAAACTATCAGCGTCCTCAAATGAGACTTTATTGTTAAACTTAGGATGAAACTTAAAGAGTTTATTAAAAAAATACAAAAAATACTTCTTTAGAGAAAAAAGAGTTTATTTCAAGTAACAGCAACTAAACAAAACTGCTATTTGAGCAAACTTGTACAAACTACTGCCTTGAACAAACTTAGCTATAATGACATTGTTCTCTAAAAAATGCTATGTTTGTTATCTTTCACTCCGACCACCAACTAAGTCTCAATAATGTCTTTGTTTAAGTAGTAAAACTTCTGTTTTATATATTAAACAAGACTATGCTGGAAAGGGTAATTTTCCTGTTTAACCTAGTCTTCCATCTGACCAGAAGCAAAATCCACAGGGCTTTCTGAATTATATGTAGCCTGATGATGAAGACTTACTATTGGGATTTTTTGGTTTAACTTGTAGACCAATATTCCACAGCTGATATTCAGAAGTGTGAGGTCATATAAGGCAAGCTAGAGTGGATTTATCTTCAATCTTTAAAAAAAAAATACGATTAACAACACACCCACCACAATCTGCACTATACACACTAATTAAAACTGAATTGAGTTTTCAGATGTTTTGGAAAAGAAAAGGCCAGACAGTTACTGGATGCAGTACATTCTGGTTATGACTGATAGGATTAACTGGAAATTAAATCAAAATAAAACAGTTCAAACTTAATTAAAAATAGCAACACTATATAGTCAAAGATAGATATGACTACACTCCAAATCTTAAGATGATTTTGATCTAAAAGATTGTCATGATAACTGGACCCAGCCCAAATTGCTATTGAAGTTTAATGCACTCAGTGATGTTGAGCAGGATTGCTCCTTCCAGCAGCAGCGAGGATGACAAATTTAAGAGAGTTACAGTACAGCAGCCCACATCTTAAAAGTTCATTAAATGATGCTCCTTGCCTCATTAAGAGCATCAAATGCCACAAAATTCCTGACCTTAGCGTTTTTCCTCAAGGTATTTCTGAGTACATATGTCAGAAACTATCAGGATATTGTAGCTCTGGGATACTGTAACAGTTTTATGTCTCTTGTATGGCATTAGGGTCTTGATTTAGTTTCACACACACAAGCCTCCAGTGCTGCTTGAGATGCTGCAGGTGTCAGCTGGGGAGGATACAGCTCTCACATGGGTGAAATTAGTTACCCTTTCATGGTGTTGCTTGGCACAAACAAAACTAAGAGACAGACCCTTAAATCTCTTCCTCACCCCCAAAATACTGAAGAAATTTGAATATGCTTCGGGAAACAATAATGGTGCTAAAGCATTTAAGCTGGCAAGTAAACAGGCAGAGAAAGAGAAAACAGAAAAGGAATTTTAACACATCAGTCTTAGCTCATTTAGCTATATCTTGTGTAAAAATTAAGAAGACTCCCTACAGAATTGCATTACACAGTATTATGCCCTAGTTGGTCACCAGAATGCCTGTGATTAGCAACATTAGCTTCTGAGTTTAATTGACATCCCTACATATAAAAGAATAAAAATAAGTATTTATGCAGAGATGTCAGGGCATTTTCAGGTATGAAATGGAGACCACAACCCAGTAATGTTAACTACAGAAAGTCCCCAAATCTACTTTAAACTTCCATGGATTCATGCACAGCTAGAGGAGATGAGGAATGACAAATGAACTGCAATGACTTTTGCCCTCTTTGACAGTTATGTAAACTAAGCTGGTCCGTTTATTGAAAGTAGGCAAACTGAAAACATGAAGTCACTCAAGTTATGCCAGGACAGAAAACATGGACTGAAATAGATTTATCTATCAGTCATGCTCACAGTGCTTTTTTTGGTTTGTGCTCTATCTACATACAACTTACTGAATGAAGAGAGTTCATTAAATACATCAGAGATAACGGATATTGGATAAATATCAGATTGGACAAAAAAAATCAATTAGTTCAAATGACTTATTAACACAATGCACTCAGGCACAATGCACAGACTGTTCTAATACAATTGTGACAGTTTTTCACTTTGTGGATCTTCTTGCAGTGGCCTCATTGCCAAGTCATAGTTGATTCAGTCAAACCTTTAAGCCATTAAAATTGCTGCTAGCAAAGAAGCACCTGTGGTGCTGAGGAACACCTGGGCATGCTCACTCTTCAACCCTTTATGAAAACAACAGTCAAACAAAAGAAAAAAATTGCATTGTTGATCTACATGTAAAATGCCAGTAATGATGAGCCAAATATTATTGTAGAGAGAGCAAATGTATTTTGGCAAAGGATTCCAGCAAGAACTCTTGAGAGGCCAACACAGATTCAGTCCAGCTGCTTGTACAACTGGTTTAGCAGGCAAAAAGGATGTTCTTCCTGCAGCTACCACACTGTTGGAAGAACATCCTTTGGTTCACTGCTCCTCTGTCCTTAGAGCAGCCCATCAGTGTTCAGTGATGTGCTTCTGCTTTGATCAAGAGAAGACCTAGAGACTGGAAACTCACCAGCAGTGCTGACAACTTTAATGCTATTGCCAGTCACTTCCACCTACTGTTGTTGTACTGGATCTTTGAGGTTTATGAGCAGCTCCTACTTCAACAGTAATCATAGGAATCACTAAGGAGTGACCAAAGAGCATCATTAATTTTTTTTTTTAATCCTGACAAATGCAAGAACACTTGACTTACAAAGTAAAACCTGATCCCTCACAAATGCATCTATGAAGCACATCTAAGAATACTTCAAAAGGGCATATGCTGGAATTAACTAAATAAACGAATACTTTCTCTGCTAGGCTGTATAGAGAGAGCTTCAAACAAGATCTTTGTCTGCTACTGGAAAAAATACATATGCTTGCAGGGAAGAATGTGCAAAAAAGTCACAGACTGGTGAGAAGGGCTGTAAATCGCTCAAACGACCTTGCAGCTGGAATAGCCCTTGATAAACCTGTGTGAACTGCAGGTCAGTGATTCTCTAGCATTGGGCCAAAACTTAACAGTGCCTGCATGTCTGCTTTGTGTGCCTTTGCCTGGCTATTGCTGGGGAATCCCCAGTTAGTGATGTAATGGAAATAAATTTACTCTTTGTGTTCTAGCTGCAAATTTGTGGTTATTGCACTGCCTGCCAGTGTCAGTTCACACAGTGTAGTATCTTGCCCAAAGACACAGCAGGAAGAAACTCTAAGAGGTCATGGTGGTGATTCCTCAGAGACAGATGTCCAAAATGAAGCTGATATTTGTTCTAGCTGAGCTGTAGCTCCAGCTCTGCTATCTGCTTTGTACTATGGAGTGATGTTTGGTGTCTGGAATTATGAAAATGGGGGACAACTCTGCACTCCTCTTAATTCAGTCATTACTTCCCATGGGTATGTGACATAGGTTACTGAGATGTTCTTTTGCTAAATGAAGGCTTATAAGAAAACACTTAAACATGCTTCAAAAACAGCGATGCAGGTTTGTCACTCCTCTCTGTCAATAGCATCCTGCAGTGGAGAAGCTCGAAGAAAGAACACTTTGCCTACCCCTGCCCTCAAAAATTTAACTCTAAGCTTCATTAATAACAGAATTCCCACTGAAAGGAACATAGGAGCTATCAAAATAGCTCATACAAGTGCTACTTCTAATCCAGCACGCTGTCTGTTCATTAGCCTGTAGCAGATGGTTTGACAGAAGGTGCAAGAAATTCGTCAGCAGACAATTCTGGATTGGGAAAGTGTCTCTTCAGTTGGTCCACCTAGTTTACTTATATTTTGAAGTGCAAGGATTTACAGAAGAAAGGACTTAAAGAACACTGAAGTAATTTATATATTGTATGCATATATTGCACTTAAGCATGTAATTTTTTGTTGTAGAAATAATGGCATCATCTCACTTCTCGGATATTTTTGTCAGTTAATGACATAAACTAATGACACACCATCTAAAAAGAAGTGCTTGCACACTTGAAATTTTTTTACTTTATTAGACAGACTTTAGTCTTTCATCATAAAGGGTAAACAGAACACACAATTCCCTTTTCTCATAAAGGCTAGTATTCTGCATATAGTTCTAAGCGGAAAAAGTTGAAAACTGCCAATCTTCTCAATCTTGCTTTATATGGAAGATTTTCCAAAGCCTATTTATCATTGCTACCAATCTCCAACTTCAATTTCTACTCTCTTTCTTGACTAAACAGAGATCTCCATGTCTTTAGTCACAATTAGTTGGGTCAGGAAAAAAACAGCAGGACCTGACTTATCTATCAAGCCATCAACACAGAGGAATATTTACTCTGATGTCCTAATGATGCATATGTATTTTAATTTATTCCCTTTGTCAACAAAGTAGAGTCTAGTAAATGTCAACACTGAATTTCACACAACACAAACTTATTCAGAATCTTCTGTAATTTCCACTAAGCAAAGTAACCTGCCATCCTCAAGCATATTGGTATTAATTTTTCACCCAGCACAGTATCACAGCACTCTACCAACAGGTAGCAGTTTAGCTATTGCCTTTTGCACTCTTTTTCAAACACAGTTTTTATTACGAGTACAAAATGCTACAGTTTTAACCTACTCTAACTACTACTGTAACAATAACACAAACTGTATGTAAAGAACTATGTGCCACAGCAACACTCAAATATGGCTTACATGGCATATTAAGGACATATCTATTCTTCCCCATCTGCCAAAGGGGAAAAGAAACAACAAACCATCTATATGATTTCTGCAAATACTTGAAAACAACAGACAACCAGCTTGGCCATTTCCTCTTTTCCCTCACTTTTACTGACAAGAGCAGTAATAATATTACAGAATGCTTCAGACATCATTTGAATACTGCTCCTTCTCAGGTGTATTCACTGGCCTAAGGACCACCAGACTTTCATCAGTAACAAATTGTTCTAGAGTCCTGAAGGCAACACCATGGATCTTCCCAAGGGATGGGGCACATAATCAGATTATTCAAAGAATGGAAACTCATTTGTGAATAGTGGGACTGTAGATCCTGTTACTATACACCTCAAAGCTAGGTATTAGCATGTGAATTACTAGACCAGAATTACTAAGGGAAGAAAGACTCCACAGCAATACTTAAAGGTAGAAGAAAGAAAGTAGTGATAGGAAAAGGATAGCATAGAAATCACTCTAAAGACAATGAAAAATAGCCAGCTACAGCAACCTTCACTTTCCACTGTGTTTCTCTCTACTGATAACTTTGTACAAACTAAGGAAATGTTAGTCTTTTCCATTTTTTATAATAAATGCACTAAACCTCCCCTCCCACTCTTTAAATATGCTTACAGATTTAAATTGTAAATTCACTCAAAAATTCAGTGGAAAGCTGGCAAAAGTCAATCATGTCATCATATTAAATACCTGTATTTACAAAGAACTTTGTGCACTGTGCAATCTGTCAGAGATAAGAGTATGTTCTTGACTGTTCCTTTTGGCATCTTATTTGTGTAAAATGCATTAGCATTTGCAGCTGAAACCCAATGCAGAATTCATATTAAAACAGTCTTGCTTCCTCAACCCCCCTAAAACAGAGAGAAAGTAAGAAGAAAAGCCCCCAGACCATAGCTTTTGGACCACAAAGTTGTATTTAATTAAAATACAAAAATAGGAACCTTAAGCAATGTAACTGCGTACAACAAGAATTAAAGCTGGTTTGTTGCCAGTTGACACTATTAAAAAAAGCTCAAAACCAAATCTAACCCATAGCTATGCCCCTGTGGGAAATATGCCTTCCTCTGGACCTTATTTCCAGCCCAGCAATCTTCAGCCACTTCCTCAGGCAAAGAATATCCACAAAGTCTCCTCCAAGAACTAATAAATAATTTAGAACAACTTGTTCTAAATAACATCACTAAGAATTTGGCATTTCCATAAGCCTATATATACAGCTCTAGCTCCCTAAAAATCTTTTACCAGAGAACAAAAGGCAGAACAAGAAGCCATCCTGAGCACTCTTTATACTGTTCACCAATCCACTTGTCCTTGGATCTGGACTCATGCCCTGTAAAACAGAGCTGCTCCAGGCTGAGAACAGCTTAGCAACATGTTCAGGTCCAGACCTGTGGACGCAGCAGTGCAGAGCACTGACTTCTGATGGAGGCAGACCCATTCCTTTCCATCTCCCAAACTTTACCAGCGCTGCACCTTCTGACTCGCTCCCTCCCTCCTCCTTGTTACACCTCAGAAGCTGCTCCAGTTGGATCATAGCTTCCTCGATGGTAACTGACCTTCTCTCCACCTTTCAGAAACACTCATTCTGACCCAAGACAACACTCAGGGCAGGACAACACATAAGGCAGCTGTTCTCTTATCCTCTTATGATAGCACAATAGCAGCATTTTCCAACAAGATGCAGTATGTGTATAAAGAATGAAAACAAATGGTGTATTTTTACCTTCCAAGATGACATTAGTAAGCATTTTAGGAACTGCAAGAGCCATAAATAATCACTTTTGTTCTGAAGGGCACCTGCCTGTATTCTAATGAGACTACTGTAAATGGCCATAGTCATTTTGCTTGCCATGCTTAGACTGGGGAAGAAAGGCAACTACAGCATTATTAAGCTTACGTGGTGACAGAAAGTCTTAGTTATTTAAGCCTTCCAGTGTTGTTCCTAAACAGGGAAAAATCAGCCATACAAAATTAACACATGGTTCTGACACAGCCTGCCCAGACTTACAAAGTATTTTGCTTTATCTTTTTATGAGAGAAACTTTGAGAAGTGAAGATTCAGGCCTAGATGATTTACAGTTAGCAAATTAGTTACAGCTAACAAATCATGCAATGAAATCTAAGAAGCTATTCAAAAAGTCAGCTTGACATGAATGTAAGAATAATGTATATCCTTTTGAAGAATGTATTCAAATGAGTATATTCAGAGGGGTATTCTGTACTTTGACTGGGACACCAATGATTTTCAAAAGGCTTTACCTGCCCTCATTTCTTTTCCCATAAACGGTAATTTCTTTCCCGTCATTCTTTATTATGCTCTTCATTCATCCTATCTCTATCCAATCTCACCCTCCCAATGCCTTACTATCAATATATCAAGTTTCCTTAAATTAAAAGCAACATTTATTTTTGCAATCTTTGCTTTTCTTTTTATCTTCCTCTTCGGGATTTGACTTCTCATCTCCTGTTTTTACAGGAAGACAACTCCTGAGAATGTACAGCAGGTCAGTACCAATAGCACAATTCAGGGTCCTGCAGGGTTTAACTGTGATTGATCATTATTGACAGAAAACAGTTTTCTATTCTTCTTTCTACAATTAAAGAAGCAAGATGTTGATTTTGACTTATTATGGGACAACTTCCTATTTGCATGGTATGGATTAATTTCAAGATGACTCCTGTAATATGACTTCCAGACAAGATTGCTAAATAGCACTGCAACAGACCAGAACAGAAATAACACATCATAAAAACCACCCTGCTCAAACTGAGTCAAACATTGGGTTGGAGTATGTGACTCTGCAAGTATTTCTAGTAAAGGAATCGGGAGCCTTTTATTTACAGTATATGTTAAAGCTACTCTTCTTTATAGGGGACCCAATCCTACAAGTGACTCTGCACTCCTTGTACAAACTCTTACAGACATTCAGGCTAGTAAGGATATCAAGTAAAGGATATTAAGTAAAATAAGCACTCATCAAAATGCCTTGCCTGAATGAATTGTAGCCATTGCTGCTTACAAAATATCCATGAAATCTTAGAATTTACAGGGGAAAAAATTGTGGGTCTGACATTTATTAAAAATAAGCCAGTATTTTTAGAAGTGTCCTATTGACACTAGGCATTACAAGAAATATTATCTGGTTTCAGCATATGTTTTAAACGTTTCATAAACAAATAATTTCTTTTTGGGGGTATATCTCTTTAAGGAGAACATCAGGATCGCAAGTGCTACAGAGTAATAAAAATACAGATTTCAGGTCTGCTTTGCTAAAGCTAAGAAGCTTATGCGATCACGAGGTCTTTGAACATCTCTCTCTTCCCCTCCCAATAGTTTTGAACCACTTGACAGATACTACTGGTTTTTGCTGATAGCAACCTCTAAGGTAGTTAAATTGCTACATGCTTTACAGAAACAGATGGCCAAGTAAAGAACAAGCTTCTGACAAACAGCTCCAATAAGATGCCCTGAATGAGATGAAGGCTGGAGTATGGATTCACATCCTATTATACATTAGCACAGTCCACACGGAGAGAAACCTTACCATGCCTTCAACATAATAAAAACATTGGTAATAACCACCAGAAGAACCATACAACCCAAATTCATAAGAAAATGAGCTTTACTAACTCCAGACTTCACAGGAGGGCATGCTTGCTGTTAAAGGTGATCACATCTAATCAGGAGACAGAAGAAATAGGCAAATATAATTTGAAAGTTGCGAATTATTTTATTTTTAATTTTCAATCTTCTAATAGAGGTCATCCAATGAAACTATTACTAGCCAAAACAACCCCTCTCTCAGAACACCTATTGCTACAAATATCTCTAACAAGCAATGCATACAACTTTTTATGTATATAAGATGAAGAATTTTAAGGTACTGAAAATATTCATTTAATAACAGCCAAGTTGAAAGTGCATCTATAAATTAATCAGATCTAGTCAGTAATTTCTGAAAAAAAAATTAAGCATACAGCTTTCCTTCTAACTAATTTCAAAGCTCATCATGCTGTGGGTAAAAAGGAAAAAAAAAAAGTGAGACTAATGAATTCCGTGAAGTCTGTTAAAACTGCCTTTTAAACAGCAATGTATGGAATCACCAATACAGAAGTCTATGCAGCTATAGTACAATTAAAAACAATTATGTAGCTTGTTGTCTGTCATTTCACCCTCAGTGCAAACACTAACTGCAGCATCATTTTTGGTATTTCATCACATACACACAGGTTAAAATCATGCCCTTGCCCAGCAACACTAATGTTGTCAGTCTCAACAAGTAAGCCTGTTTCTACCACAGGAGAAATTTAGCTTGCTTTCTGAAAGCACCAGTTTGTATCTTCCCTATGCTAAGTACACAAGTATGCAGTACTTTTTCCAAGGAACAGTAGCATCTATTCAAAATATTTTTGGTTGTGCACGGAATTAGATTTTTTGTAAAGACATCTGAAAGAAAATGTTAAGGATATAGTAGCTGTTTCCATCAAGTTATAAAAAACAAACCCAAATGTCACTGCATTGTTTTTATACAGCTTGTCAGTTACATATAAAATAATCACAGTGAAAGTCCTGCAGGGAATGAAAAGAGGTGTTCCATTTCCAAATAAAGCCTTCCACAAGCTGAGATATTCTTTTTCAGTGATCTATTGTGCAAAGAGACTATCTATGAAAACGTATTTCTCTCTAAATAAGAACACATCTATTACTTAACTTAGAAGATAGCAATATCCTATAGCACTGCTGAATGTCTTCCACTCCCTTACATATGGGGCGTCCTGAGAAGTTGCAATCCTATCCCAGTGAGGTGCTCCAGTTTAGAATCCCATGCCAAATTTATATGCTCTGTCATGGCCTGGTATGAAAGTTTTGCAATTGCTGCTCCAAGACAAACCACACATTATGATGTAAAGAATAAAATAAATCCACATCCTAGCAATCACTCATTTACAATAACTGACACTTGTATTTAAACTCCTTTCAAAGCACTCTAATTACCTATGCTCTTATGTAACTGAAAGAAAACAAAAAGCTCTACCATGAAGCACGGGCTAATATTTTATAGGCATTAGTAATACTATCTGTAATATCACATTTTGTTACAGCTCATTTAAAAATATGCTAAGAGGTTTATGAGAATCTTTTTTTCTGAAGTACAAATTTCCAAGAATTAAGTCCTAAATATGACAGTAAACACCTACTACATTTTTAACCCCCTTTTAGACATTTGCCTAAAGCATTTAAGGACATTTCCTGGTTGACATGGATAATACATCAAAAAGTCAACAAATGCTATGATTTTTACCCAAAATGCTATTTTGGGAAAGAAACTTCAATTACTAGGGACAGAAATCCAGGTTTTAAATTTAGTTCTCACCTCCTGTGACTGCAGTCACCAGAAATTCTCCCATCAGTTATTCAGCCTGACACTGCCACCTATAGCAGTCTTGTGCTTGCAGCAGTGATGCCAGCACTGATGAGAACAGAATGTGCGGTCGTGTTGCAAACACAAAGCATTTTGTGAAAAACAGGTTTGGATCATGCATTAATACAAACATTAGTGACTGATCACTTAAACTGGTGCAGTAGTCATGGGATTAACTCAGCAGCCTACTGACTTCTAGTCTGGGAAAGATAACCCCCAAGCAGGAGCAACAGCACTCCTTTCAGGGCCAGTTTGGTATATACACACAAATAATGGATTTCTTCATGGAAGGGAGAAATGTAAAGCCACCCACCACACAGAAGTTGAGGGAACACTGATTTGGAATGGCACGATCTGCAATTTAAATCAAAGTTCAAACGTGTCCTCAAACATAGTATGGAGCCTGTCAGGAGCTCATGGTAGGAACGGTGGGATTTCACCATTTCAAAACCCTCCATGGGGCTGCATGTGAAATCTATAAAGTTCAGAAAAGTCAGAAAAAATTCCTAATCAATAACATAACGAAATTTATACTTAGACTCACAGATATTCACTGAATAATACTGACTGGTGCCATTACACCACACTTACCACACTTACCACACATGAACTTACCACACAATGGTAAGTTCATAAATACATACTCATACAGTGCATAACTTATTCTTACCAGAAGCCATCAACATCAAGAATCTAACAGTATTCAGAAGCAATTACTTAGAATAAAAGAGAGATGATAAGTATCCTATATTCAAGATGATATCATATGGGAATTAAGCAATATTCAGGAACAGACTGTACTATAACAATGTTTTTTTACCCCCACTTTTAAGTCAAGCCCATAGCTCAGGAGATTCAAGTAAGTATCTATCAGGGTAATTTCAGGCTTTTTTGTAGATGCTGTTTATATGTAAAATACTTGAACACTCACTAGGACAGCTGTTGGAACACAAACTTCACAAGTTTTCCAAGTCCAAAATAAAAGACCTAATTAGCAAGTACAGGCACGGTCTCTATGTCAATTTCACAAGAGAAGCTGAGAGATAGGCACCCCAGACCTTACGACAAACTGGTGGTGTGATTCTCTGAGAAACAGTTTCTGTTCCAGACCTTGTCCCAACACAAATAGAAAAAGCAATTTGCAGCTGGGAAGGTTTCACACCAAGATGAGTGCTGTCACCACTACAGTTCAAACGATAAACTTTGTGGGCAAAAGAACCTCTTTTTCCCAAGTGTCACATTAGCCCCAATCATTGAATCTGGTGGAAAATACTAAGTGAATTTGGCCTGAGTCAGGAAACAGACTGCCAACAAGCAAGTGAATAAAACACCAGCATAAACTATCTGCCCCCCAAATTAGCCACAGATCTAGACTGGTTACTTCTATCAGCAACAAGTATGTCCAAAATGATCACAATTATGCATAATAACATCTGAAGAGGCTATTAAACATTATTCAGGTTTTAAGCCAATTCCAAATTACAAAGCATCATATTCACCTTGAGCATGGGATGCAAATTACCTCACATTTGTTCTCACAATTCCCTCTGAAGCATGTTTTATTAGTCATTGTCACAGACCCCAGGTTTAATTTAGCACAGCCGTTCCAACATTCAGTCCTCCAGGCCATAAAACTGAAAGCATATGAGCTGCATTATGAAATTCTGTCCTGTAACAATAAAGCTAAAGCTACTGACTGCCTTTCTGTATGCACTACAACAAGCAAACCATTTGTGAGTCTAACAAGAGCATTCCCAGTTTTATGCTGTTGACCAAATTCAAACTGAAATTTATTATATGAATCACTACTATCCCGATGATCACCTCTTCTAAGACTTTAATCTTAACAGTTCAAGATAAACTGCTTTTCCAACTATGCAAATTACCCTCAAATACTGTCAAATAAAATATGGCCTTTATACCGCCAAAAAAAGTTTTATTTTGTGGAAATATAATACATCATTTTTTAATTTATTTTACCATGATTACATGCTAGCAGGAGATTAATACAGGCTGTGAAAAAAAACATAAACAGACTAAGCAGTCCACTTTTAAAATAGAAAATACCATTTTAAAAGACCTAAAATATTAGTGGTGATAAAATTTAAAATCTTGAATATATAATCTAGAATTTAATAAGCTTGCAGAAGAGATTTATAAATGTACAGAGTATCTAAGACTCACACAGTCATCACAGGACTAAATAAAATAATACAAAACAACACCACAAAAAAAAACAACCCACAGATTTGATATCTTTCTGAGTGGAAGCTCACTACAATTAACACAAGCCAATGAGTGGACCTGTCAGGTGTTCCTGTCATTATAAAAAGGCAGCTGCTATCTGGAAACATGAGTTAAATTATTTATCAAATGATTCTAAATATCATCAAATTCAGTGCAGCCAGTCATTCAAACGGCTTCTAATAAATTATTTGATACGGCTCTAATGGAAAGCATGAGCTATTCCGAAGCATTTGCTACTAAGCAGCATCATACTAATGTTTTGAAATTCTGTCCAGACATGTCCAGAAGTGACAAGCTATAAATCACATTACAAATATACTCCCCTGCTTTTGAGGTATTATCAGCAACACCCAAGAATTTACACAAATTAAGAAGCAAATAATTTTGACAGCCTTATGCCATGGTGGAGAACAAGCATATTTTTATTCTGCACAGCCTCGAAGCTTTTTATAATTTTCCTGCTGGACAAAAAAACGGTGCCCACATCATTTACCACATCAAGAGCATCATAAATATCAACCAACTCCAGAGCATTAAACAATGCGTATATAGTACAAAGGCAACTTCTCAGTAATGACAGGTTGTACTGTATTGCTCAAGGCACATCCCTTCCCAAGGAAAATTATTTCAAGACTAAAGCCAAAAAGCTTCCCTTCTATTAAAATGAGTAGACTCTCTGTCATTCTGAGACTATGCATGACACTGTTGATGCTGAGACAACTCTAGCAAAAGTTGGGAGCAAACTCAGGAAATTCAGGTTAAGGAGCACAAGACCAATGGACAGACATGGGTAAATTATATGAGACATTTATTTATGGGAAACACCAATAGTCTTCATCAGGTGTTTATGCATTTCAGATTAATATGCTAATCTGCTATTAACCACATCCAAATAATAAGAAATGTTAAGCAAATGTTTGGGATTAATACATTTCCAATTAAAAATAATAAAATCTCGCTATTATACTTAAAATGACATCAAGAAATGATCAGTTCTTTGGTTCAAAGCACTGGTATGGTTTCTGCTAGTTTCTAGAACTACAGATGTACATGACTATGGTCACCCATGGATGGATGTGAGGTGTATAGTGACAGGGTAAGAGGAAACATAAACAAAATGCAACACAGGAAATTAACAATAGATTAACAAAAAAAAAAAAAAAAACCAAAAACATTCACCCTAAAAAGGGTCAGACATTGGCAACACCATAATCACAGAGAGTGCACAACCTCCGTTCCTGGAAATACTCAAAACTCACGTGGACAAAGTCTGAGCAACATTACCCAACTGGACTTGCTTTGAGTGTGGAGGCAGAACGAGGTGACATCCAGAGGTCCTTTGCAATTTAAAATACTCTACAGTTCAGTCCTTTTTTTCCCCTAAAGTTCCTTTCCTTATTGTAAATATACTTTTCCATTTTTATTTACACTTCATTTTACACAAGTCTCCTAATATTTGCAGTGGCTTCAAAATAAAAATCAGAGCTCTGTGTTACGAGCAATCATGACAAGAGCACTGATACAAATGATGCAATATTACACATTTGGCACAATAAGACCCATTTATTTTATGGTAGTTCCGTCACCCGAGGCTGCTGAGATACAGTAGCTAAAACAAAAGCAAAAGATTCATTTACAAATTAATTAATAGCTCTGATCCTCGCAGGCTGTTATCACTCCTTCAGCCTGCATCACCCACATGTTGCAGGCGTTTGGGGAGGAGTGAGAGGACAGAAAACGAAGGAAACGACAGATCAAAAAGCTCGAGTGACCCTATAGGAAGTATTGCATGAATCAGGTGTGCACGTACATCAGACCTCGCGTCTCACACCAAAGACACACTGCAGAGAACAACGCCATGAGTGCCTTTGTTCACATGCCTCAGGGGTGACCTTAATGAAGACGTACTAAAAGCATCCTGTGTGCACCTGTGGATATTAACCGGCCCACAGTTGCCTATACCCCGAAACATTTTTTTTTCTCTCTAAAAAAAAAAAAAAAGGCTTAAAAAAAAATAAACCCACCACGAGGCCTCCAGAACCAGTTTCTTTCCCACTCCTTAAATAAGAACCGTGCTATTTTTAAGACGCATTGTGATGGGGAACACATCTAAAAATAAGTTTGCTGGCGCTCGGCGGGCTAGAGTCGCTCCCCATGCCCGTCCTCGGCAGGGCAGCCGGCCCGGTCCTCGGTCTCCGGGGCCACCTCGGGCGGGGAGGGGGCCGGGGCTGCAGGTGGGGAGGCGGCTTTGTCTGAGATCGGGCGCTAAGCGACGGCGGCGTCAAGGCGGGCGGCCACCGGCTGGCGACCGGGCTCCGAGGCGGAAGCGGAGGGGAAGGGAGCGCGGCCCCCCCACCCCGGCATCCCCGAAACTTTCCTCCGGGCCACCGCGAGGGAAGAGATGCCGCCGCCGTGAGCCCCCGGAGCGGAGCCGGGGACCGCCCGGTGTCCCCGCCTCTCTCTCTCCTCGTCCGCCGGGTGCGGCCGAGCGCCGCCTCCCCGCTCCGGCCGCCCGCCCGCCATCCGCCGGGACGCGCCGCGCTCCGCCGCCCGCTGCCCTCCCCGCCCGCCTGCTCGCCCGCCTGCTCACTCACCCCCGCCCGGCGAGCGCAGTCACCAGCGCCTCCTGCCCTCGCTCCCTCCCTCCTGTCAAGTTGAGCCCGGCCTCCCTCCGCCCGGCCCCTCCTTCGCCACCGGGAGCCGCCGCCACGGGCCGAACCCTCCCCCAGCGGAGCCGGGCACCGCCCCGCTCTCACCTGGTCCTGCCGCCGCCGCGGGGGGAGCGGGGCAAGATGGGGACAGCGGAGGCGGCTCCGGGCAGTGCCAGCCAGCGGCGAATCGCGCCGCCCCGCCCGGAGCTCCCTGGGCTCCTCCCCGCCGGGACGCCCCGAGAGGCGAGGGGGGCGGTGGGCCGTGCCGGGCTGTGCCGTGCCGGGAGCGGGCAGGCATGGCGGGCGCGGCCGCATTCTGCCCGTCGAGGAGACATGGAGCGACGTGGGCGTCGCGGCGGGAAAGCGAGGCAGCTTTCCCAGGAGAGCCGGCCGGGATCACGCCGCTCTCTCGGGAGGAGGTGGCAGGAGCCCGGCGGTGGGGCTGTGGAGCCCGGCTGGCAGCGCCTGTAGCGGCTGCAGGCCGGGCGGGTTCCCTCTGTGTCACACGATCCCAGCGCCGCTCTCCGCAGCAAGTGTGCCGGGTCAGATAACCCCGCTCGTGAGGAGAGATCCTCGGTGTGCGAAATAGAAAAAAGGGTGAAAAATGGGGGACTTTTAGGGAAGCGGCAGTGACAGCAGGGAGGTCTTAAACTGAAGTCCTGGTTGGGGAGCAGGTCTAAAATAAGGCGGAAAGGGTTTAGTGAAGACCAAAAAAGAGAGAAGCTGCGGTGAGTGCTCTGCGCTGTGATCGAGAGGAGCAGGAACGCGGTGCCGCTGCTGAGAGGTATTGCGGGGGGAACAGCGCTCCATTATCTGCTCGCCGAGGGGATGGTGAAGGATGGGGTTTTAAGTCTGCGGTGTCAAGTAACTTAAAAGGTGACAGTATGTGTGAAAGGAGTCAACCAGGAAAGACTTAGATCCGTTCATGTTGCTTTAGATCCTTTGTAAGCGGTAGGAATATAGACAGGTATGAGACGGTTGTTCTTAAGGTGAATTTGTTTGCTTGGGAAGTAAAAAGTTTGTCAGGTATAAATACTAAGATATATACTAATGTCTGCTCAGCTTTAGGCAGATAGGCTTGTAAAAGCAGGTTGGTGTCTTTTTCCTGCAAGGAACACACTGTTCGTTAAGCAGCATAGCTGATGAGGCCTGGTTGCCTAGGGAGGGAGGGATGTTCGTTCTCTCTGTTTATTTCCGCTGAGTCCTCTAGATCTCTCTCTCCTGCCAAAGTCACCTGTAGTTTTTTTTTTTTCCTCCTGCCTGTGTGCTGCGCTGACATCCATGTGCAGAACCACCAGTCAGGAGATGTGTTATTACTCTTTCCAAATTAGTAAGAGGCTCAAGTAAAACTATTAAATTAGTTGCAACATTAGTCAAGTGACTAATTGAGGTGTCTCTTCTACTCTGAATTTTAATGAAATTTACGAAAGTACAGTGCCTTCGAGATTTGTATCCCAGTTCTCCACTTGACTTGTCAAACCGGCAAAGGCTTCAAAATCTGTGAAGGGCATGGGCTAACAGACAAAAGGACAGAGTAACAAAATAGCCAGATAAGCACCACTTCACTTAGGGTTGATTCCAGGCTAAAACTGGACCACATATGATTCCTGTTAGTTTGTTGTCTATTATGAAGCATTTTTATATTACAGTTGGACACCTCTTTGGGACCTAAATTATTGTGAATCTCAGTAAATCTGAACGGTAATTCTTTTTCCAACAAAGATGTATCTAACAGGGTGTCACAGGCTGGTGAAAAATTACGTATTGTGTCTATATCGTGCATACACCATCTGTGCTGTGCACTACTGCCAGGCAGCACAGAGCCATTAAGGGAGAGTGGGGTAATCGGCCTCCGCCTGCCTTTTAGTGCTCTCCGCATTCTGCGGTGCAAGCTCTTAAATGTTCTGGGTCAATGTCAGAGCGTTCAGAGTGAGGAGGTAACAGACAGTGTTTTCTACACCATCAGCTGCCTCACTACTTCAGCCTTCCCTAAAAGCTCATCTTTGATGTTCTCTAGGAAAAGTGCATATAAATACTTACTCCTGAGAACTGTATTCCCCTGACTGTGGGTTCATGTTTTCTGTTCCCTTTTCCCGATTAACAAGCTTTATTCCTCAATCCATTCTTTACTCTGCACATGATGTCACTTGTTTGTCTTGGTCTGGAGGCGTCTCATCTACCCAGATCTGTATCTTGGGGATTATTTTATAAGAAGAATCAGAATCTTCATTATAGATACTGACTTTTATAACAATTCATTAGAAAAGGAAGGGCATTCTGAGGAGATACAAGAAAAACATTGTCGTTACCTTGAGCACCTAGAATGTCTTTGCAAGCTGTGCTATCTTATAAGTTGAGACTAAGCTCTTGGAAAACGTCTTGGAATTTTGTAGGAGTGTAAAGTTGCATGAGAACGCCAATTAAATCTCTACATATGAGTTTCAAAAGCCACCAGGAACCATGAATTTAGAGGATATGCAGTAACCTAATTTAAAGGTTACACAATATTCATCTTCTAGAGGGTAATAAATTAAATCTTGGCTGGTTCCCTAGAGTACACTAAGCAATGCAGCTGAGCCATTGTGGGATTGATGGTGATTGTGAGTGCTGGGACAAAGTTTCTACCGTTCAAGGGAGAAAGGGGAACAGAGGGAAAATTGTGATTTAAGAAAGGACTGGGTGAGCCCCAGGGTCTTCAGGGCAGTGAGATTTTGTAATTACATTTAATTAGGATATCTCTTAAAGCCACAGGTTAGAGAAAATCTGATTTTCTAATGCTTAGAAGACAGTTTTGAGAACCAGTGACATCCTGTAGCAGGCTATTCTTTTGGGTGCAGAAGGAGATAGCTACGACAACATAATGCTTTATTTATCTATTACTCTTTGAAATACCTGACTTTATTAAAAAGTGAAGCACATTATATCCTATGTCTCTGTGTCCTATATCTGACAAACACTAGAAGCAGACAAAAATAGGAAATAGACAGTCAGGTTGTGATATGTTTGATAGTGACTGGAAAGGGCTAGCATTAATTGTGTGTCACTCAAGTGACCCCCACCCCCATGAGAACCAGGAAGGGAGATGATGATGAAGATATGGGAGCTATACTGGGAAAAAGTATTAGTTTGCTGACTCTCGGGAGCAGGGTATAAAGTGGAAAATCAAAGGACATTGTAAAGGAGACAAACTGATGTGGTGGAAATATTGAACTGGAACTTGTGCAAGAAAGGTCACTGCATGGAAGAGCAAGGAAATTGAGTATATCTGAACTCTTTTGGCCTTATTTTCTATGATTTATCTAATAACAGTGGCAGCTCTTCATAATAATGAATAGCAATACATAAGTCACTTGCAAGCAAATTAGAGTGCCTGTGTTCCTACAAGAATGCTGAAGGCTGAACTTCCAGCCTGAAATGATTACTCACAAAGTGTGCATTCTTGCTGGCTGCAGGACTGAGACCTGGGCTGTCATTTAATGAGCTGGCCTGCACACTCCTAAAGATCATGTGATTTGTGGGAAGCTCTCTAAAACAGTATATTTTAGAGTAGGAAGCTTTTAACATTTGACCTCTGCATCATTTGGTCTTAAAGATGCCTATTTTGATAAAAGATATTTGGAAGCTACACATAACAGAAATTTTATAGCACAACTTTTAATGAGAAGGTATTTTGTACGCTGACAAAGTGATGTGCAAGAGCAGTTTGGATTAATTTGGCTTCTTCATTTCTCAGTTTCCAGGGAAACAAGAAAACATGCTTGAAATGAATGTCTGGAAAAATAATTTGGAGTTGCAAATGGTAATTTATTAGTTTGATTATATTAATAACAAATAGTTTTCCAAGTGTGGGCATTTTGACACACCTGAGATCAGAATAGTGTCACACTGTATTTTGGAAGAGTGAGCAACTCAACTAACACAACTTTATTTACCCAACTTTTCTGCTTCTTCTCATTTCTTCAACTAATGGCCTATCAACAATGAAGAACGAGGAAAGCTTTCAGAAAATTTCAAAATTAACATATTCAAATGATTTGGTATGATGATAGGGACAGGGCATTTATGCACCTTTCTGCTTGACTCTTGCCTAGTTTTTTGAAGTGTACTGAGAAGAAGTGTTCTTCAGCTGTTGCATTACATTTACTTACACTTTCAAAGATCAGCTTTTTGCTCAGTTGTGACAAGTTCTGTTAAGTATGGGATATTTCAAATTCCTCTTCCTAAGATAACATATGCTAAATTAGCAGAGATAAAAGAGGAAGTTTTTAGTGCTAAGAACTGAAATTTCCTTTGTCTCCTGATATTGAAAACTATTTTTAAGCGAAGTGTGAGTATCTACAATTACATCATTTTGTACTAAGCAGAGCTCATCTATTTCTTTTAATTTAGATCCAAGAAAATCCTGTTTCCATTCACTGAAGGCCAGGATCACAGGAATGCGTAGAAATGACGTCCTTAAATACAGTCTCAGTTGTTTCCAGTGCCTGGAATGGATCTTACCTTTTAAAAGTTTGCATTTCTTAGCAGAATCTTTTGTCCAAGAGTGTCTTATTCCAACAATGAGATATCAGGCAGGTCTCTGGCAGCTATTGCCTGGTGAGATGTGTAAACTGACCTCTGCCAGTTTCTGTTGGTTGGGCTGAGGGTGGACAGACTGAATGGGAGGTGATGGTGGAACTACTTCGGCATCTGTCAGGAGTAAGGAGAGGAGTAAGTTAGATGCCTGCAAAACATCAGTTGCAAAACATGCCACATGGAGATTCATCCTTGGGGAATAACAGAGGAAATGCATTTTGAAAATGGCAGAATTTTATCAGTTCTTGGAGTGAGGCACCGTCTTGATGTACTCACATTTACCATCCTGCAGATGCTTACACACCCTTCAGATGCCTTCCTCAAACTGTTTGCTGTGCACTTGCATCTAATTGTACTGATCTTTCTGGCAGGAGAGACAAAAGGTAGAAATTGGTTGCTAAAGTCTGAAGAAGTAAGACTGTAATTGCCATTCCCTTCTGAAGGACTCAAGCATTCAGTGCAATTCTCAGTAGCTGCTTGCCTCACTTTGTCATTTTTACCAGGGCAAAAGGGTTGCAAAAAGGCAATGATTTATAACACTTTGCACAAATGATTTCTCTAAAGCATGGTTTGGTTTGGAGCAATTTTGAATAGCATCACAGGTGATTGGGAAATAAACCTTAATGAAGTGTTTATAGTTGTTTAACAGGACTTACAATACTAGACCAAGCACAGAAACTATTTTCCTCACTTTGGAGCATTTGACAAAGCATACAGAAGAAGATGTTGCTCACTAGATAGGCACTATACCAGCTTCATCTGTGTGCTGCTTCCCTGATCTGCGCTGGTGAATGACATAGCTGTGCTTTGGACAAGACATACGGGAATCTAACTTTAGTCTACTTGACTGGATTTGTGTGTAGCCCCATGACCATGGTAATGGCTCACAAATCCAGCGTCTTTTCACTTCAGATTTTGGAGACACTGGAGACCCTAATTTTAGAAGCAAATCTTCTCATGCTCACCTAGAGACTGTCAGGAGACCCTTATTATGTCTCAAATCAAATGTTCTGCTGTCTCAGTAGTGCGAGGGCTGGCTGGATATTACTGCATAATGAGTCAAATAGCCAGTAAGAGGCCTTTCTCACTTGCATTTCACAGCATATGCTGCTTGTTCTTCATAGGTGTTACATCAGTGGAAACAAAGCTTCTTCAAAGTGGGAGGCGAGACCTCCTTAATGAATTAAACATCTTAATAGAAAATTCAGGACTGAGGTGACATGATGAGGCTACTTGAGGAACAGTGGTTGAAACGTATGTATGTGTGTGCTGCTCATGTAAAACTAGTTCCCTTTGCTGCCTGAAACATCATTTCATTTCCCAAAACTAGAAAGAAAGTAGGATATAATTAGACCTTGCTTTCATGTCTGTGCTTAGAATCCAGGTGATTTAAGCAGCTGTCCCTTGGCTTACTTTTGTTTTCAAATTTATTATGAATGATGAAACTGTTTTGCCCATATACTAAATTGTGAAGCAACAAGCAGGAGAGGCTTTTCATCTGAGGGCAAAACACTTGTCCCAATAAATCAGTTGGACAAACAGGCAGAAGTTGGAAAGGTAGCATAAAGTGGTCAGGCTTCAGCCGTAGCCCCTGATGGCTTCAAAATGTGTTGGTTGCATATATCAAGGGCATGTGTGCCCTTGAACTGGAATTTGTGCAAGAAAGGTCACTGCATGGAAGAGCAAGGAAATGGAGTATATCTGAACTCTTTTGGCCTTATTTTCTATGATTTGTCTAATAACAGTGGCAGCTCTTCATAATAGTGAATAGCAATATTTTAGTACCTTGCAAGACGCAGCCCTATGTCTTTTCAGCCTTTTTCCTCTCACCACACTCATGGTGAGCTGTAACACAGAGCACCAGATCACAACAGTTTGCTTTGCACTTAGGAGTCCTCTGGGCTGGAAGGGTGGTGATATGGTCTGATAGAGTCTGCTTCTGCAGCTGTTGTAGCTTTTGTTTCTCATTTATCTGGGTGAAAATCAGTTCTACAACCTGCTGTGTCCTCCTGCCTCCTCTTTCTCTACATCCCCCTGGTGTAAAGCACTTACCTCCTTATACAGTACTTTTCACTATAAAACAGAAAGTGGTGAATCTCACCTTTTCTAAGTGTGAAGTAGTGATTGTAAGTGCAAGGATGAAGCATTACAAATCAAGAAGCATGATTTTAACTTTTATGAAGAGGTAAAAATGGGCAGGAGTGCATATGCTTCCTTAGAAATTGTCAGAAATTCCCATTTATTCATCAGACCCAGATGTGCAGCAGAAGTTTCTAGGCTGTCTTTCTGATGTCATTAATTCTGTACCTGAAGTTACCATATGAGGCACAGGGCTATAATAATTTCATGCTCTCTGTTGCTTGTGCTCATTTCACATGAATGTGTAGTGTGTCACCATCCCAAATTAACACTGGCTATTACCAAAGGCTCTGTTTTCTTATGCAATGCAATCTTTATTATAGGAGTCATAGTTTTAAGGGCTGTTGACAGAAAATACAAACCTAAAAAGTCATGAATCGGTTCAGATAAAAATTGTGGAGTTTTTTAAACACAGATTTAGGGCAGCATCCTTTTCAGAGCTTTTTTTTTTTGTGGGATAAAATTAATACTTAACAATAGCTAACTTTTTTATTACAGACCCTACTTAAAGGAAGTTGTTCTTAATTGCATGGTAGACACTCTGGGTGGGATTAATCTGCTTTAGCACATATGCCTGGTGCCCTTTGAGAAACCCTGGGGCAGCCAAGATATTTGTGTGGAGTTGGCAGGTATGGATGGGGACAGGTGGAGATGCCTTCTCTTCCAGAGACCATACTTAGGCTCTTCAAATAGTGCTAGACACCTATGTTTAGACAGATGAATTTCCACCTTCCTGACAAGGACTTGCTTGGCAGAATTCTTCATGTACATGTTTTCAGGTTTTAGAAGTCCTTATGCTCATTTGGAATTTAATTTTAGTAGGAGTTTGCCAGTTAGTACAAAAGAAGTGAGACCACATAGATGGGCACTGAAGAGGGGCAGAGAAAGAAGAGAAGGGAAGCAATAAGAGCAAGACATTCCACTTTGGTAAATCATGATCAGCTGCTTGTATAACCACAATCCACAAATGGAGTTCACAGCCAGAAAATGGGAGTATCACTGCTACCCTTTGCTCATGGCCAAAATAGGTGTTGGGCTGTGGATTTAATGAGAATTGAGTATGGGTCTGTGCAGAACCACATTGCCTAAAGGAGCCAGTGAAGGTATGTAATTAGATTTCATATGGTCACTGCTGGATTAATAAAGTAATAAAGTACTGATTCCTGTGCCAGCCTGAGTATTTTTCTGCTTTCTGCCCAAATTTCTTTGCATTTATTTGTGTGTCGGCTTCCATATATACCGCAAGGTGCAAGCCTTGCTTCATAATGTGAATTTTTGGTGAGATTAGTTAGGGTTATTGCTACCAAAAATCCAAGACTAGCATTTTGAACAATTGAAGGGATATTTCACAGCTCAGAATGAAAATAAGAATGTAGGTTTTCTGTACAGAAAATAGTTGCTTTTCAAAACTGAAGATAGCACACAAACCTGTAGTGCAACAAAATAGTTCTGGGCACTGAAAAACTGTGGAATAGGGATGATGCTTTGAGTGAACCAGTAATTTAGAGATTTACTGCTCTGTATTATCTATATTTCTTCCTAATTGCAGGGTAAACTTAGGCAAATACATTTCATATGTGGTTTAATGGTATTGGCACTTTAAAACTTCTTATGTATTCTGACAACAAGGGCTGTGTCTAAAAGGTCCAAACATAAATATGGTCAATTTAGTGCTTTCAGGAAAATCAAGGATGTGTCCATTCTAAATCACACTGATTTCAATCAGTGGTGTCAGAAATTCTAGATGGTTTGAAGCTGAACCTTAAATAGCTAAATTTAATAGTGTAGGGTTTTTATATACACCAGAATAAGTCATATTATGTTAGAATATATGCTGTTTATTAGGAACACTATAACTTTAAGTAATATTAATAGTTTAAGTACTGATGACACAAATTTTAGATCCATTTTATTTCTTCTCAGCTTCTGCTTTCTGAAACCAGAAACAGTATTTCTTTGAGATACCAAGATGTATCTCAAAATGTGCTGGCCTAGTTCAGAGTACACTTTTCTAAAGAACTTGGTCTGCCTACCCACAGTGAGTGAGGCCATGGATTTTTAAACAAGATTTTTAAAATTGCCTAGATTAATTTTTTTAAAAATTAGGAGGAGATTAGCAGCTTGCTCATGATACCTTCACAAATAATTCCATGATTTCTTAAAAACTGAATGTAATGTAAGTAAAATGAGAAACTTCCACACTCTTGCAAAATTGACACATAAAAATAATGTCATAAGATGCTCTTTTGAAAGGAAGATGGTATGTGTGCTAGTTTTTCTTGGGATTGGGGTAAATTTATTCACAGTAGCAGGTGTGGAGCTGTGTTGTGGGTTTGTGCTGGAAATGGTGTTGATGACACAGGGATGTTTTTGTTGTTGCTGAGTGGGGCTTGCACATGGTAAAGTCTTTTCTGCCTCTCATCCCACCCTGCCAGCGATGGGCTGGGGGTGCACAGGGAGTTGGAGGGGACAGAGCTGGGACAGCTGACCCCAGCTGACCAAAGGGAGATCCCAGACTGTGTGGTGTCATGCTCAGCATATAAAGCTGGGGGAAGAAGGAGTGAAGTGAGGTATGTTAGGAGTGATGGCGTTTGTCTTCCCAAGCCACTGCTACACGTGAGGGAGACAGCTTTCCTGGAGATGAAGCAACATCTCCCTGCCCATGAGAAGCAGAGAGTTCATTCCTCCATTGCTTTGCCCGTGTGTATGACTCTTGCTTTACCTATTGTCTTTATTTCAACCCCTGAGTTTTCTCACTTTTACTTTTCTGATTCTCTCCCTCTTGCCATTGTTGGCGAAGTTTTGAAACTTGTCATATATTTTCATAACTTTTATTTTAAAGCTTTTGAGCTGAACTATGTATTCAATGATTTGTGCTTTATTAGACGACCAGAAGCATATATCTGCCTCTTGGAAGGTTCTGGTAGATGTGTCTTCATTAGAAAATGTAGTTACAAATACTGATAAACAATATATACTATAATAAATATTTGCTTTTAAACAGATCTTATTTCCAAGGATCTTGTTTATTAGTCAGTTTTAATTGTGATGTAAGAGATGAATACTTGAATTGAAAAAAAGAAGTTTTGTGTTTAAAAAGTCATTAGTAATGGCTTTCAAATCTACAGATGAAGAGTAGTGTGAAGGAAGGATGAAATTATTTTTTAGTATTTTCATATTAAATGTATGTCTTATATTCTTCATGCTTTTTAAGCTATTTCTTGGCACCATGCTGTTTACCACCTTGTCTACATGCTGAAAACTGATGTAAACAAGTGGTACTAAAAGATCCCAGGAAATCAGCGCAGAGGAGTTTTATACCCCCAAAGAAGACCACAGACTTCTTTGTAGGTATGAAGCAGTGGAGATCCATTCAGTGTATGATCTCAGCTCTGTTTGGATATTACTGTGCTGGGATAACATTTCTCTCATGCTGAGACTTTAGAGAGCCGAGCACCAGTTTTACAGTAGTCAGCAATACGAGGACATTTCTTTATTTGTCTGCTTTCTTACCCTAGGTGCAGAACTGATTCATAGAGGGGAAATGGTAGTGGAAATGTGAGAGATATTTCAGTTAAAACACTTATGCCATCGGGAGCCACACTTGGGTCTGTGTCTCTTTTGGATTTCAAAGTCTCATCCTATACATCTGGGAAAATGTATCTCATCAAAAAGTGAAGCTGAGGGACACCTTCCATATTAATAAGTATTTTGTAACAAAAGTGTCAGAGAACTTTCTTCTGATGTTGCAAAGGGCCCTTTACTCTGACAATCCTCTTAGTGGCTGTTAGGGTGAATAGAGAATTGGATTCTGAGTGGCTATATATGGGTGATTTTTAAGATTTATGGCATTAATGCTTTTTCCCTTCACAATAAATACTGATAGGTACAGCATTCAATAGCTCTTTTGAGTTCAAATTGTGTATGGTTTCATCTATATATGCTATTTAAAAAAAAATTTAAATTTAGTTTCATCTCGTCTCTTGATTTTTTCATAATTCAAATGCCTGCAATGATTTAAGTTTAATACTGTTGGTGTTGAAAAGCAGGACAGCACGCAGTTCCTGGGTATCCGGATCTTTTCTGGCCAGCACAGTCATGTGGGGAGGGATCAGATGTAGCAAAGCTACCTTGAACTCTGGAGGTCCACAGGGATGTCACGCTGCAGTCACAGCTCTGCTTCCCTTTGAATAGGTACAGTGCGAACTCTCCTTGTTGTTCAGCCAACTGCTGCTGATTGATGAAAAAACATTAAAGCTTTACAGGCTGTGTCTGAAGTCTTGTTATATTGCTTGTGCCACTTCCTTAGCGAATAAATTCCCTGCCTACTAGCGCTTGGATAGCCCCCGGCCATGCTCCCAAAGCATGAGAAAATGCCAGATCCCAAAATTGTGGCTGGTGTCAGTTTTGGTGGCATGTTTCCTTGGTTGTTCTATGCATCTGTCATTGCAGGATGACAGATGGTGCTTTGTCCGGTGCCTGGAGCTGTTTGAAGCACCCAGCTCTCCTCTTTTCCCAGTTTCATGGGTATGTCACACACGGACCACCAGGGTCAGTGTGGATGCTGAGAGACTGCAGCAGGAGCAGCTCATTACTTGGAACTGTACGAGGCCGTCACAGGATGTGGTGGGGGAAATACGAGTTGGGACCAAGGTCAGCAGTGACTTGTAATTGATGCCACAAACCCTGGCATGTTTTTATTGCCTAAGGATCTCTGAAGGAGTGTATGGTAGATTTACTCAGGGCAGTCAATGTGGAGGCACTTGAAACAGAGATGTGGGCTCTGGGAGTGTATATGAGACATTAACTGTTACGTAGAAATAAAATCCAAGGACTGCTGTTACCTTTTATAGTGCTATCAATAAGAGCAAAAATACCTCTAGTAAAAGTGATCTCCTCTCTTGAGATGCCTTTTCCCTTGCAGTGAAAATCTCCCACATATTGGAGAAGTCATTAAAGAGCTAAAGAGCCGCCATGAACATTTTGTTAATTCCTTTGTGCTGTGCTGCTTGGTGAACCTTTACAAACGAGATTATTTACTCTCCAATTCCTCCATTGTCATTCCCTTGCCCCTTTCTCTGTGTGGTGGCAGAAACAAAGCAAAAGTAACTAAAATGTCAGCTTCTGAAAAGCATAATTTCATTCAGTTACACGATGTTATTATCAGTGCACACAAAATAGAGCTGAAAAATAATAGAGGAATAAAACACAGATGGAGAGAAGACACCAAATGGCAGGAAGCATTGAAAAAAATGTTTAACCTTGAAAGAGTAGAGCATCTTCCTTTTTCACATTGAACTCTTTAGTTTTCTGGCTTGACTTGCAGTAAGGTTATGAAATAGTACCTTTACAAGTATTAAAATTACACTATGGTTCAGGAAGTGTAGGGCTGGTGGCAATTCCTAAGACTCTGGGTTTAGATGCAGAGAAAATTCCCAGAACATTTTTGGGAGTTCCTAGCTTTTTCAAGGTCTTGTAGGAAATACTTGCACTACGTGCACCTTTGCTTTTATTAATAAGTTTGAAATTATAAACAAAGTCATTAAATGAAAAACTAATTTTCAACTAGTGTGCTCAACCAGCATTGCAGCGTTTTATTTTATGTGTGATGAGTATTTCAGTGCTAGTTTTTGGTACATTTTTAGGCTGCAGAACAGATAACACTGAAATACTAGTCATACCAATGAAGAAATCATCTTGTTTGACCTTTCAGAAAGTGTTGATATTATTGATTTTTAATGAGTAGAATAATAAGAGATAGCAGCCCAAGCTGTTAATATGTTTTGGTGCAGCCTTTTTTTAGAATGAAGAGAATTCCTTTTGATTTATCATGTAAGGCATCAATGTGCTTGAATGCAGAGACCGTTCTACATTCAGTCCACCATCACTACCATCTATCATACTGCAGTACTTTTTATAGATTTATGCAGATAGGAAGGTGTCTAACTTTACCCTGTGTTCCATTATTCATGTGTAGTCCTGAGATTACCTTTGTTGATATTACACGGTGCCTCCTGAACAACCTTTGTTCAGAGTAAGAAAACCAAGTGTTTTTATCCTGGACAAACAGTGAATAATGCACAGTATTTTAGAACTATCCTAAGGGCACATACTTATTGTAAAACACTAAACATTGAAAATGCTGAGTGATATGAGTTGCTGCAACAGTTTGAAAATCTCTGTTTTAAAATACATCATCCCCATGACCATTGCAGCCAATCCTGTCTGATTCATTTTATCTTTTATTTCAAGTAGGAAGATAACATAAAAAGATTACCTTTTGAAAGATCTGTCTCTGAGTTAGAATATCTCCTGTTAGGATTTCTAAGGCTGAAGTGTTTGTTGCTTAGTTGTTCACTGATAAAAGGTACAGGGGAATGTTCTCTGCTGCTAGCAGGCTGATAATGACCTTAAAAACTTCCCTGCATTGCAGACAATTGAACTGCACTTGGGATTTTCAGTGTTCACCTTCAGTTCCTGCCCCTGTGTTTCATTTGTCATTGATTACGTACTAGTTCTGAGGGGCAAGAAATTATTTTATTCATCGTGTTCTGTCAAAAAATTATGTTGTTGCTATTCTAACTTTAGGGTTTTTTATATTAGCGTGTTAAACAGACCCTAGTGACAACAGAATAAAAATGTTTAGCACACTACAAAAGCAACTCTCCTTTTAGTTCTTCATGGTGGGAAATTATCTGAACAATACTTGTCCAGACACAGCTGTTTGTTCTGATCTTATTTTCTTTTATTGTAATTAAAAATTAGGCAAGTAGCCTAATTTTTAATTAATGGAAATGATTATAAAGACTTACAGACATTACAGGCAAAAAAAGCCTCACAAATATTTTTAACTCCCCAAGTATTTTATATGCTGAGAAATTTTGCAACATCAAATGAGGGGACATTCCTGAGACTGAAAAAAAGAAAATGTCACTTTCTGAATTCAGGAAGGTCAAGAAAGAGGATCCAGGGAGCCACAGATCAGTCAGCTTTGCCTTGATACTTGGAAAGTGACAGAGCAAATAATTCTGTAAACCATTTTCAAACATATATATAAAGGACAAATAGATGACTGGGAGAAGTCAGCATGTTTTTAACTTTATAGTATTCTTGAATGACATGGCTGCCTTTGTGGATGAAGGAAGAGCAGTGGGTGCTGTTTATCTGAACTTAAGAAAGTCTTTTGACACTGTCTCCCATAAGGTCCCATAGTCAATCTTATGAAATATGAACTAGATAAATGGACAGGTAGGTGGACTGAAAAATGAGCTGCCCAGAGGCTGTGAGGCAAACAGTCCAGCTTGAAGGCCAGTCCCTAGTAAAGTAATCCAGGGGTTGATACTGGATCCAGCACAGTTTAGTGTCTTCAGCTATGACCTGGACAATGAGATGGAGTTTGCAGAAGATACAAAACTAAGGAGGGGTTGATGCAGCAGCTATTTGTGTTGCTATTCAGGGGGACTTTAACAGGCTGGAGAGATGGGCTAACAAGGACTTCACAAGGTTCAACAAAGGAAAAAGCAAGGCCCTTCCTCTGTGGAGGAATCCACCATGCACCAGTACCCACTGGGGACCCACCAGTTTGAAGGCAGCTCTGAAGGTCTTTGGGAGTCCTTATGGAGAGCAAGTAGGTTCATAACCAGCAATGTGCCTTTGCAGTAAAAAAGAGCAAAGGTTCCCAGGCTGAGATAGGAAGAGTGTTTCCACAGGGTCGAGGGAAGTGATCATTCGCCCCTGGTGAGGCACATCTGGAGTGCTGGGTCCACATCAGGGGTCCCCAGCAGAGGAGAGACGTACATAGTGAAGTGTGACTAAGGAAGGTGTCTGTGAAGGTTGTTCAGGGCCAGAAGCACCAGAAACACAAGAATTGGATGAGGGAGCTGGGACAGTTCATCCTGGAGAGAGAAAGCTCAGTGAGGGTTTTACCAATGAGTTTAAATACCTGTTGGGGAGGAGCAAAGAAGACAGAGACAGACTTTTCTCTGTCATGCCAGATGCCAGGACAGGAGATCACAGGCACAAATTTAAATACAGAAAATTCTGTTTAGGTGTGAGCAAAATAAAAGTTCTTTACTGTATGTTTGTCAAACACTGGAAGAGGCAACCCAGAGACATTGTGACATCTTCATTCTTGAAAGATACTCAAAACCAAGACAGACATGATCCTGGAAGACCTGCTACTTGATACAGCTTGAATTCAGATTTTCAATTAGATCTCCAGTGGAGCCTTCTAACCACAGTTTCTCTCTGCTTCAGTGATTCTGTAATCTCTGTTCTTTGCATAACTCCTCCTTTATTGCTTTTTAATAATCTGACTTTCATTTTTTGCAACTTACCAGAGGAGGACTGGGCCATCAACATGTACAACTTAAAGAAAAAAATAGAGTTGAAAAAATCAAATAGCTTATAAGAATTCACCGTGAGTCTTAGATGTTTGAGATATTTTAGTTCAGAAAAAGGATAACTTTTTTCTTCTTTCATAGTCATAGGCATTTCAGTTACTGCAAATGGAAACAAAAAAAGACAAATTTTAATTAATTTGTTTATTTTAATAAATTACATACTTCAAATATCAGTCTCTTGGAACAGGTTGGAAATTAACATGGAAAAGTGTTCTTCTGTCTTTATAAATCAAATTTGGGTGGGCAGACAAGGCTGGATAAAGATCACTTTCTACTTTATCCCAAAATTCAAGAGAAAGTGAATTTTAAGTGAAGATTTTGTCAAGGAGAGGAAAAGGTGACAGACTGTGTCTACATTATCCTAGGGGAGTGCCCGGGCTGGAATAGTCAGTACCAGTTTTCCATCCCCTATTTATTCAGAGCAATGCATGTGGTTTGCTACTGAGGTGCAGCAGTTTGTGTGTCAGGAGAGGCTGCAGGGGAGGAAATTGCCTCTTCAAGGCCGGCATGCGAAGTCTGGATGATGGGTAGCTGCCTGCACATCTGTTTGCAGAGGCAGCACATATTTTAGGTGGCAGAGCAGCCCCGCTGGGGTGCTGCCCTTCAACTTCCCCCCCAGTGTGTGATCACCCCTTGTGCAGTACCAGTGGTGGGACTGCTTTGCACCTCCCCTGGCATTCCCACCCATTGTGGTAGCGTGGTTGTATCCAAAGTCCTGGTGTGTCTGAGGAAGGAGCACCTACAACAGCCAGAACCAACTTCACCTCCACAGGTACAGGCAGAGAAATTGCTGGTACAAACCATCAAGCTGCTATAGCTCCTCTGCCCCTGGAGTCCTGCTCTGCTGGCACCAGGCTCATGCTGAACCCAGGAGGCTCTAGGGACTGTACAGGACAAGTAGGACAGTGTCTACCAAATTAAGGCACCTGGGGAGTTGGTCAGGACTGGAAAATAGGTCAGCCATGTCTGAGAGCATCTTCTGGTACCTAAATGGAAATATACATACCTTGAGGCAGAATCCCATGCTGAAGTGTGTGCTGTGTGAATACTTGGGTCAAAACTTCACAGTTGGGCTCATTGCCACAGTAAAATGACCTTATTATTGACTTCCTGCCTTCATGGTTGTTCAAATATAACCATCTTATTTTGGAGTCTGGGTGGGCCTGAAGCACACACTCAGTCCCACCGTCTCGACTGCAAAATGTTAACTCTTCAGGCTCCTCATTTTCAGTGATTTACTCTCACTTGTTTTTTTCTCTATTTCTGGATCTTCCTCATTGTTCAAAACCCTTTTGATGACACTTCAGAATGATTTATGAACTAGAGCTTCTGAAACATTTTCTGGATCTTTATGAAATATTAAAGTAAAAGTTTGCTGAAAGTTTTTCTTTATTCTTTCTCTATGAGCTTGCTTCTTCTAGTTATAACGGGTCAGCAACTCATATGCAATGAAGTCAAAATATTGCTAAGGTGGTTATGAAAACATAGGTAATAATGGGGCCTTGTTCTTCCTCACAAGTGCCTCAGTGCCATAAGTACTCCCCATAAGCATGTGCTTGCCCATGCTGCCTGGATGCCTATGCTTCATAAAACCTGATGCAATGAAAACTGAATTGACTGCTTTCAAGGGTTGTTCTGAGAGCTTCATTATTTAATTCTTATTTCACTCTGGGCTCTGTTGCTTACACAGGAAGTTTCACTTGACTTTTAGTGCCTTGAAAATAAAGTAATAACACTGCTTGGGTCTTGCAGTCCTGAGTAGTGACTTTATATGCACAAAGAGACATTCACCTCTCTGCAGAGCTCACATATTACTTAAATCCTACAAGATTAATATAGATTTACACATTGCATGGACTATTCTGGCCTTCTCCCACCAAAGACTTCCAACCCTGCAAAAAGCACTTCACCACAAAGATGTATCCTGAAATAGGTGGTACAGACTGAATGAGACAAGGATGCTTTCCTTTAATCTATATATATTATATGAAGAGTATGATAAACTGACTCTCTGGGGCAAGGGGATGAATAGTAGACAAGTATTTGCTGTTTTTTTCAATTTCTGAGTATAGAAGAGATCAAATGTCCTGAGCAATACTTATTCCTCACCAATGGTTAACTAGAATTCCTCTGGCAGAACTGATTTGGTTTAAATTGAATCTTCAACAGAAGTCAGGTACACAGAGCATTACTTGGAATTTCTACCTGGAATGAGGAAAGGATTTCTATGAAAAATGCATGATTCCAGCAGATGGCATCAGTGAATACTATTGAAAAAAATATCGATTGTCGACAGCAACATTCCTGTGTATGTTATTCCTTAACTCTGATGCATGAAGGGTTTGGTTTTTGGTTTTTTTTTTTAATGGAACAAAATAAAACATGCTAACCTATGAAAACACAATGGTTATGGAGGCTAGCCAGGCCACACCTGTGGGGAGAAAAGATTCAGAACAAAGTACATTGGAATGGTCTTTTCTCTGTTCCCTTTCTCCCGACCACTTCTCTTTTTCATTTTTTTTCCATTTCTTTTCCATTTTTTTGTTGTAATTTTAATGTATCTGTTTATAGATACCAATTTTATGTTAGAAACAGCTCCTCAATATTATCTGCTGTCACACAGCCTGCTTATATATCATATATCACGTGTTCCCATCTGTTACACAGCAAGATGTGAATAAGTTGTAAGAAGTTACTATAGAAACACAATTAATGCACAGCATGGGTGGGCTCATGATTCCACAGAGATCTGGTCTCCCGACTAGAAATACTGCAGTAAACCTAAAGCAGACCACCTGCAGAACTCTCCCGTAGTATGGAAAAAGTGACATATTCCCCAGCACTGTGACAAACCAATTGAGGTGTATGTTCATTTCAGACTGGTTTCCTTGATTCTGCATAAATATCTGTCCCAAAGTACTAATGTAAGAACATGTGTAGCGCAAGATGTGCAACTTGGATTTTAATCACATTATGCTATGCTGCAGAGCAAGGCTTTTAACTGTTCACCAAATGGCAACGCCATAGGGTGGAGAACTGCAATAAGTAGCTGAGAGCCATTGAAAGAGCCATTTATGTCAAGATCCCGGCACTTGTGTATTGACTTAGTGTGGCAAGGATTTAGCAGTGGGGGTGCTACAGGGGTGCCTTCTGTGAGAAGCTGCCAGAAGCTTCCTCCATGTCTGACAGAGCCAATACCAGCCAGCTCCAAGATGGACCTGCTGCTTATCAAGGCTGAGCCCATCACCAACAATGGTAGCACCTCTGGGATAGCAGTATTTAAGGAGTGAGGAAAAAATAATAGAAGAACAACAGCAGAGAGAAGAATTAGATATAACAGCCTTACAGACACCAAGGCCAGTGAAGAAAGAGGGGGAGGAGGTGCTCCAGGTGCCAGAACAGAGATTCCCTTGCAGCCTGGGGGGAATATCATGTTGAAGCAGCTGTGCCCCTGTAACCCTTGAAGGTCCATTGTGGAGCAGATATCCATTGCAACCTCTGGAAGACCTCCCGCCAGAGCACGTGGATGCTCAAAGGAGACTGTGACCCTGTGGAAAACCCATGCGGGAACAGGTTCCTGGCAGGACCTGTGTCCCTGTGGAGAGAGGAGCCCATAGTGGAACAGATTTGCTGGCAGGACTTAATGGCCCTGTGGGGACCCACAGTGGAGCAGCCTGTTCCTGAAGGATTATACCCCATGGAAGGGATCCATGCTAGAGCAATTTGTGAAGAATGGCAGCCTGTGGGAAGGATGTGTGGAGAACTGTCCTGTGGAAGGGACCACATCCTGGAGCAGGGGAGGAGGGTGAGGAGTACTCACCCTGAGGAGGAAGCAGCAGCAGAGACAACATGTGATGAACTGAGCACAGCCTCATTCCCCTGAGGGGAGGAGGGGAGGAGGAGGGAGAGAAAATTGAGGGTAAAGTTGATCCTGGAAAGGAGGAGTCAGGGGAAGGTGTTTTTAAGGTTTGGGTTTATTTCTTATTTTCCTACTCTGCTTTGATTTGCAATAAATTTTCCCAAATCAAACCTGTTTTGCCCATGATGGTAATTGCTGACTGGTATCACCCTGCCCACCCCTGAGAAGGGGGGTGATCGAGCAACTTATGTATGTGCCAGGGTCAGCCCATCACAACCTGAAAAGAGGCTCTTACTCAGAAATATGGATTGGAACGAGCAATCCATTGATCTCCACAGATACAAGAATCGCTACTGTCTGCTGCTTTCCAGAATGGATTTCACTGAAGGGAAAGACAATCATGAAATACATATCCCAGGTCAGATGTGTCAACAACAGCACTAACACCTCTGTAGATAGCATGCAATGAACCCCATGATATGGCATGGTAAACTTTTCTTACACAATTTTATTTTTATACTATCCATGGTAATTAATATCAAAAACTCTAACACAGAACAAATATACTTCCATTAGACAATCAGCATATATTTAAGAAATAGATTTTACAGGTTACTGAAAAACAGCAATTAAATACTCAATCAATAATATACCTACGTGTCTAGCCAAACCTGGAGTGGCACTCAAAAATAATTTAGCCCAGTGTTTGTGGCATCGGAATTCATTTTCTATGGGGCTACAAACCTCCTGATCACAAATGAGAGAGTAGAAACTAGTGTCAGGAAATAAGAGTGGAAGTGTTGCCAAATGGGTCTTCTGTGAGCATGAAATGATCTGGGATCAAGCTTCCTGGCTCTGGCCAGCACAGAGATTTTTGCAGCAGAGTTTTGAATCACTGCAATATTTGGCACACAAGCAGCCAGACCTGGAGAGGGCTGCGACAATGTCTGGGCACTCCTCAAGTTAGAGATATTGCAGTGGCAGCATTCCCACCAGGAACAAGCTGAAAGGATCTCAGGCGGTGTGTGACACCTGTCAGGTCTATGTCACTATAGAATATATACATGGCATTATATAATAAATACATAGGAGACCTCTGATGTCTTGCCTTAGATTCACATCTTCATACCTATAGGCAAGGTGAATTCATTTTTGCTGTCTTTCATCATTTGCAAAGCTGAAGACCTGAGCCAGTCATGCCTTGTCTGTCTTTATAGTCAATGAAGTCAACCGATGCTTTTGGGACCTGACTCACTAGGCCTACTTTGGATGTCTTTTTCAGAATTAGGTAAATTGCAGAACTCATTGACTACAAAGAGTGACTTTCATCGACATCTGCACTGTAAACCCCTGAAGTTATGCAAGACAAAATCTTTCCTGTGTGAAGTTAACAAGCAGAGCAGAATTTACAGGTTTCACTATTTTGAACAGAGAGAGAGGAATTATTAATAAGTATCATATGCTTTTAAAGGGTTAATTGCCCAACATCTGTGTCACACTGGTGCACCATAAGGAAGTAGGATTTAGCCACAGCAAGTATGAATTTGGACCCCCATTTCTATTGGCTCTATTACTCTTTATTTGGGAGCAGCTGCTGGACAGGATATGGTGCAATCATTTGGAAATATCACATTTTGAAATACACCATTCAAAATAACAGAAGCACTTTTTAGTTCCTGTGACCAAAAAAAGGAGATAGACTAGACTAAACTAGATGGGAACTGATTACTTCAGTTGGAATGGACGTACAGCAGAGACAAAATTTTAGCAAAATAATTCCTAATGCATATAAGGGACATGTTGTGAGAGATATTAAATCAAAGGAAGCTTTACTTAGGCATTTTGTGGCAGCTCATGTCCTTTCAGTCCCTGGTAACAATGCTGCTGGTAGTGGCCACAATCTCCAGTGACTTCCTTCAGGTCACTCTAATATGCAAGAATCAGAGCTGGCACAGGTTTCTGTTTTCACAAACCTTGTAAGGATGTTTATGTGGTCTTACGGATTGTATCAACCATCTGCTGGTAAGTAAGTGGAGAGTAGCTGATTTGAGTTTTATTTTTCAAGAGGTAGGAAAGAGTGGATTAAAGAGTATAATATGAGTTCTTTAGCAATAAAGTAAGAAAGAAGATGCTTGAAAAAGTCAGTTGAAAGAGATGCTTACATTCATGGAATAGGATAAGCAAATATAAGTATTTGAGAATTATTCTAGGCTAAAAGACAAAATCAGAAGGAAAAATTAAGCCTAAAGATTTCTCATCAAGGACAATTTAGCCATTTGGAGAGGCAAGAAACATTTGAGTTTATATCCTGGCTGGCATGAAATGTGAAAGTGTGACACTCCCAAAGCCCTTTGCCACAGCTCAAGTGTTGTAGTTCTGAGTCACCTGGTGTTACTGACCTGTAGCTGTGACAGTTTGAAGGAAAAGAGCATGCTTTATGGCAGCTAATTAAGATATCTATTTAGCACACATTCTGCCTTCTCTCTGAGCATAGATAGCTTTTATTCATGTCCAGAAATATAATTACTTTTCTGTTCCTTAACTCACTTCCCAGTTTTAGGTACATGCAAATGAAGTATTCTACTTCTGCCTGGTAAGCTTAAGGATACAGTAACTCCCAAGAAAGCAAACAGTTTTATTTATTCCACTTCAGCCAGAAAAAAAAGCAATGTGATATGATGTAGAAATGAGGGAACAAAATGTAAAACAGTGAAATATTTCATCTATTTTTTCAGAAATTAGTATGGAAAAGCAACACCCTGGGATGATTTTGGACATTTATATATAAACCTTCCATTCCCTTAATTAACCCTTCTTTTATTTTGCATAGTATACATGTACAAGAGGTTCCTCCTGTGTTGAAAATTCTTCTATTTACATCTACATGCTCAATTTCCAGGTATCTGTAAAACATGCAAATGTCATGATTTGTAAATAAATTATATTAAATGGAGTATTTTCTCACTATCAAATTTTGAATAACTCAAAGAAGCCTTTTCTTAGATGATAGGTCTTAAAGAAACTATCTTCTGGAAAAATTCCTGTCTGTATTTAGTAGGAATGATCCTATGATTGTTTATCACATTGATCTTTTTACTGGAAGATTATGTTGCAGGGAGGTGCATTTAGCCTGAACTCCCTTTGTGGTTATGCCATTCTGAAACGATACGATATCCATTAAGGGCAGCACAAGAAGTGATTGCCCAGGATTTTGTCTCTTTCCCTGGGTGTTAAGCTCAGCTGCTCACAGCAGTGTGATTTAAAATCTTATTTTTATAAACCTTGGCCAGAGGGCCTTCCAAGTAACAAAGGAGTCGCAGAACTGAAAGCACGAATAAGCCCAGAACAGGCAGAGATAAAAGGCAGCTTCTGCTATTACAATCAGAAGAGAGGAAGACAAAAGACAAGAAAGCAAGGTTTGTATAACATTACAAACATGCAAGCAAGACCAGCACTGGCACTGAGAGCCTTGAAAGTGTTCAACTTTATAAAAAACCTAATGGCGATACTGCCGTGAAAGAGCACTTTGTGTACTGAGTATATTCGGCAAGCATTTCCTGAAGAGTCTGAAAGCAGAGCTTCATTCTGCAGCATCCCACTAGACCTTCAGTCTGCCAATTCAATTGCAGGAGTGCATGTGCTGGAGGATTAGCAAACCCAGCAAGGCCAGAAACAGTGACAGAACTTCATTCTTTTGCATAATTTGGCTATAATGGGGAAAAAAAAAGAAGCCATGGAAATAATTAATTTGATTAGCTGTGATACAAACAGGAGGAGAAACCACTGGCATTCTCAAAGCCAAGGACAGCCACCTGAGAGAGGCAAAAATGGTGGCAGAAACCTGTGAGTGAGTCTATTGCAGGAGACACTTGGTGCAGATGCTGGCATATCTGGACTGCAGTGTATAAATTTCACCTCATCTGCTCATCTGCTGTACAATACCATTTCAAGGGATTTGGTACAATATCTGCACAGATGATATATGAGGGAAAGGTGCATAAATTATTGGAAGAGTGATGGGAACTGAATTCCTGTCAATGAGGCTCTAATAACATGAAAAACAAACCCCATGATATTAATATGATTCAGTTGGTATAACTTGAAATTGGATCACAGCAATGGCAAGAGAGTGTGTAAAAAATATCCTTTGATCATGTTTTAAAAAAGGAAAACATCACAACTGAAACGAAAAGAAAAATAATCAGAACAGGTGATCTGCTAAGATAAAAGGCACTTGGGTTGCATCCCTTTGCAATTACTTTGATGAAAGATGAAAACTTACGATTTCTGCATTTCTGAAGAATATCAGAAACAGAACAGCAGAAATCCTCTTGATAGATGCGACAATGTATGTGGAGCATCTATCCAGGACTTATGGTGAATACGATGTTATTGCTATGGCTGTATCAAGGCTGCCCAGAGATGTGGTTATTAATGCCCCATCCCTGGAAACATTCGAGTTTGGATTGGATGGGACTCTGAACAACTTGATCTAGTGGAAGATGTCCATGCTCGTTGCAGGGATTGGACTAGATGAGCTTTAATGTTTCCTTCCATCCCAAACCACTCCAAAATTCTCTGAATAAGACAGAAGAGTGCTCATGTCTGTTATAGGAAAAGATTAAATCCCGAGTTGTAAACTCCAGGGCCTTGGTACTAGGGCAGACATCTGTTTGATACCTCATCTGGGATCAGAGATTCCTGTATTTCCATAGAACCAAATAGATGTTCCTGCCTCACCTATTCCCTGCTCTATTGTATGTTTCACTTCTAGAAAGACACAAGGGAGATTCTTCTTGACATGAATTTCAAATTTTATTTGAGGATTTGGGTTTCGTCCTGACTTGAGCCAACAGACATTTCCTCTCCCAAGATTTTTAACTTTAAGCTATTTTTTTTTGGATTATATACTGTCTATCCCATTAAATAAAATGCCTGTCATCCTGTCAGCAGTGCTTCTGGAAAAAAATGAATGATTACTGAATCACTTTGTTCTGGCTAATTCTAGCCCAGTTAGATTTTGGGGGTGACATTATGTCTGTCTTACATTCTTTGTTTCTGTGCTGCATATTCTCGCCTGGAAATGTAGATCAGGCAATCGTTTTGACAGGCAGGCAGGTGGTACTATTACATTGGCAGTACCAAATCTGTCATGTTAATGTGCTCTCAGATTGAAATAGCTACACTTTCCCTCGCTGGTTGAAGTTTGTATGGCAGCAGAGCATGTCTCCCTCCGTGGTTTAAAACAATGTCCTGTGTTATGATTGCTGCCTTGTTCCTCTGGTGGCTTATGGACTAGAATACTGATACTTAATGCATTTATTTCTGTGACTAATAATGAAACCAAAAGCTGTAAGGCAACTTCACAAAGAATCTAAAAGGAAATTGTTCTGGCCCAGCTGCTGCATAATTGATTCATTTATCCATCAAAAACCAGTTGAGGTGTCCTGGAGACACCCAGTTAATATTCCCATGTAGAGCTGCCTGATAAGACACAAGACCCACAAGGGACCTGTGGCCTTATGCATTAGCAAGGGACAGTCCTGGGGGATAGATACCTATGGGCATCTCCGATGGCACCAGACTCCTGTACATGGGCTACTGGAGCAGGAGGAGGGGAACACAGCCACAGGGGTCTGTAGAAAGGCTTTTTTAACCCAGGCTACCTTTTGGGTTGCTGTGTGGCTCTCCAGACTAGCACTCCATCTGGTATTTTTTGGCATGTCCTGTGGTAACTGAGACATCCATGTGGGCAGACAGATGTGACACAGGAGCCACAAGAGAGCAAAGATTTTCTGAAAAGGGGATGGTGTAGGGATGTTAGATAGCATTAGACACCTGACCTGTTTTGCCCTTACTGTAAAGACACATGGACCACCTGGACATCCTTGGGCACACAGAGGGGTCTACAGTAAGGAACTGAGTGTTGCCCTGTGTGTTGACTTCCCCACAGTGGTTTTACTGGGTAACAGAAGAGAAAAACACCAAACAATGAGTTGCAGAAAAGCTGTTCAGATTAATCATTCAGATTAATTCAGGATGTCTTCCTTTTCCTTAACAAGAAATAGTGTGAATTTAAAAAAGACATTTGTTTTTTCTTTTGGACAGCTTTTTAAGAAAAAGCCATACGGCACAAAGTGACATTTTAAAAAAAGAAGTTTTAGGCTTGTTTTTCAACCTTGAATCCAATGAAATGATGAGATGGACTTTTAAATGAGGGCGATTCTTTGCAAATTAAAAAGGAAATAAGAAATCTTTAGAATTCAAGCTTTGTTTAAAATGCTTAGTTAAAAACCAAAATGTGGCAGCATCCTCAGCCCTGGGAAGTGAGTATTTTAATAACTAACCCCAAAAAAAGATTTTCTAGATGTTCCAAAGTATTTTTCATCATTTATTTATATCCTTGTATGCCCCAGTACCCTGGCTGTACTTGTGCGATTTGTTCTTAATTTATGTGTTTTGCTTGCTCCTAGGCTTATAATTTGCGAATAGCAGTAAAATCGAGCAAACTGTATGGCTGTGATTTGTATTCTGGCCTGTCACCCTAGTGTGTTAAAGGAAGAGAAATTGGAAGTACATTCAGCATCTTACATAATGCCAATCAACACTTCACCCACCTTTTGTAATTAATTAGTATTTCTCATGGAAAGAATTTCTTTTAATACACTATGTTAGTAAAATGTTTCAGGTTTTACTTACAAAAAATAGTTATTTTTTTTTCAGGAAAAAGACAAGGTAAATTAATACATTTGCACATTCAATTGGGATTCTCATTTATAAGTCACAGTTTTGTAAATACTTCTTATCTTTAAACAAGTAACAAGGTGATTCTGTAATCATGTTTCTGGAGACACCCCTTTGAGACAACAAAAGCAGATTCACCCTTAGTGTTCCACCCATCCCTTTCAATATGCCAACTTCAAGTACTCTAAGTACTGAGGTTTTCTCCTTCTTATAGGTGAGGAAGTAAGCTGACTTACTCAAAATTTTAATAGCAGCAAAATTAGCTTTTATTATCACTCCAGTTCATCCAATACTTCCTTTCTCTGATTTTATCCATAAGTCACTTTGAAGCCAGTTGGTGCAGGCACTGATGTTTGGCAATTGCTAAACATGGATCATTTCAGCTCTGATTCATCATAACTAATTCAACTGAGGTATCTAATTTGGGAACCTGGCTGCCTGAGGGTCTCTCTATAATTTATGAACTTAATAATTGCTGAGAGGTGAGGTGAATCAAAGCCTAATTACATAGATGTGAAGCTTTCACATTTAATATATGTAGAACAAGAAAAAAACAAAGCAAAAAAATTTTAAAAATCCCACAGTAAATTCATCTCTGAAGAGTGCTATTAGTGAACGAGTTTTCATTATGCCAGCAAATCAGTGTCTTCAACAAATAACATCAGTTCCTTCCACTCTCCTTCCACAGCCAGTGGCAGCCTGTTTCAATCACTCATGGCAGTCTCTGGCAGCTCCCCTTCTCCTTCAAGCTTTCCCTTCTCTTTTTGGCTTCTACATTTTCTTCAGCTGTTGTATGTTCCTGCCTAAACATGTCATGCCAGATAATGAGGTAACCAAAACCCAGATGCAGTGTGACTACTTTGTATGCAGATGAGCCTAATGCATACCCGCTCATCCCCAGGGTTAGTGAAGGTCTCAAATCTTACAGTGTCTAAGTTCCCCAGACAGTTCCTGGGAGAGGCTGGTTCACCTCCAAAGCAGAGATGCTGCCCAAGCAATCCTTCTATAGACTTCACAGGGAACATGGGTACCTTTGGGGTGCGTGAGCCAAAGCAACTGAAAAGTGTCCTGTTGGCTCCAAGGGACTCTGGTGAAGCTGGGCTCTCGTGCCCAGAAGGGAGGGAGCCTGACAGTCACTGGGACAGGGGGAGGCCTTGTTTTTCTGCCCATGCAACTGTGCCTGTTGTAAACCCCACGGAATCTTGGAATAAGTTTACCCTCTCCCCTCAGCACTGCCCACACCTCCCTCTTGCCTCCTCTCTTTCTGTCTTTCTGCCTTTGATTCTGCATGGCTTCCTGCCTCGCCTTTGGCAGCAAAGGTGCAGTACACTCACAGATTACAGGTACATAAGAGCTAACACTCCATAATATAAAAAGAGATTTTAGAAATCTCATAATTCCCCCAAATATTTTAATGACAAAAAGTTATTTGCAGGTAGCAAGTGAATTTGCTTTCCAAGGAGAAACTTGTAAAATAAAATATATTTTGCAGTAAGTACCTAATGATTCAATTTATTATTGAGTGTTAATTTCATGTTTCAGTATTACTGCTTGGTGCTTTTTTTCCTAGTTTTCTTAGAAATTGCACAGGACCCAGTTAATTTTTTAAAGCTGCAGCAAGGTGTATTACTGTAGTCAGTGCAAAAGAAAAACCACAAGACTAGGTAGTTGTTTAAGTAAAATTTTCCTTAAAAACAAGCAAATTGAAAAGTAAAAGAGAAATATGAAGTTATTTTTGATTAAAGGCTCTAGGATTTCTTATTCACAGAAAAGTGCTATGTGTACAAATTTAGCTTGTTTTGCTTTTTGTCCCACTGTGATACAGCCCCAAGTCCTGTTTCTCACTGGTAAGATACCACATGAATAACACTAAGGAGCATTTTGCATTTCTTAAGCTGTACTATTTCTATTCATGTTCATGATCCTCCTTTTCTTGTCCTGTGTGCTATAGGACAGTTAGCTGAATATACATGTATAAAAATTGTTACCCTATACAAGATATTTAATTATTTGTATTTGAATTAATATAGCCAACCTTTTATTTCAATTTTAATGTTTTGCTTGTGTTTTCAGCAAAGGGAAAACCCATTCTGAAAGAGGGATGCATTCAACAAGAGAAAATATCTGTATGCTGAGATACAGGCATACTATATTGTTTCTTCTTCGTGATCAGATTGCAAGTCCCAGGATTTAGTGGAGTTTCAAAAGCACCCTGGTGCTCATGATCTGATCACAAGGCAAAGATAATACAGTAGGCCTGTTTCTTATTCAGTTTGTTGAAACAAGTGATTGTGACAATTGCCAAAATGTGCCATGTGACTGCGCATACAATAATGCAATTAATCGTAAAGAACACCTCCTTGACAATAGCACAGCTGTCCTGATGAGGCTTTATACATCGAGACAAATCCTATGTTGAGAACTGAGAGCCACACATATTAAAAAGGGTTTTTGTTGCCTTATTTGAATACATCTTCTTTCTTACAGTACAGCGAGTGCATCGCAGTCCAGGAAGGTGAGATTAGTTAAGGCATTAATGTGATTGCCTCCAACATCCCTGAAAAACAATAAGGAAAGTAGTTTTATTCATGGGTTGTGTAATAGTTTTGCAGGAGGGAGCTTAAGCTCTGGGCTAGTCTTCTATTATTTTGGCTTTCCTTTATTTTTCAAAAAATAGCCTAAATTTAATACCTAGTTTTGAATATGAATGTAAATACCAAATAAAGTGAATGATAGCATTTTCTTTGGTGTTATTTTGTCTCTTTTTATGGCTTGACTCACCAATCATTTCCGCAATAATGGGCTGATGTATTGACATTTTTGATGTGCAATCTCTGTACCACAATAAATAGAGACCACTAGGTGGGGATTTTACATTGCAATGTATATTTGTATATTCTAAATTATGCTTAGGATAAACACACATTCACAGAAACTGATTTAATTTTCCTTGGGAAACTAAAGTGAAGGCAGAATTTTGCTAAACTCACGACAGTCATGAGAACAAGCAGCTCTAAAGTTTTATGCTGGCAAAGTACTGGTATTTTTTAGACCGCCAGTTGAAACACTGTGAGGTTCAACTTTGGCGAGATCATACTTTTTTTAAAATGTCACACCTTTAAAAGTGGCTTGGTCTAATGGAATAAACAGATTAAGGATTTTTATCTTCGCAGAAAAAGGTATATTCATTTATCAAATGAAACTTTTGCACCATTTACTTATATCCAGTCAATAACAGGCATTTGACTGCAGATCTTCTTGGGAAGCATCTCAAGAGTATTGTTTATTATTGATCTTCATAAATTAAATAATGGTTAGAAAGCAGGATGTTTTATCATGCTTGATAACACAATACGTAAGAGTAAGAAATATGCAAATATAAACTTTTGCGAGAATTTAAGAATAGATTTAGTTACATTGCTTTGAAATTTAAAGTAGATTTTACAGAAACTGCACAAGAAGTAGATTTTTTTAAATTGCCGGTGGCAAGACATAGCACAAGTAGTGGTATTTGATACTAGTTCAATAATGTATTTGATTTACAGGCAATAGATTCATTGATTGACTGAGAAAGATGCTAAATTGAACAGCTCAAAAGACCTCCTTGCATTTATGAAATAATTTATATTCTCAGTATGATTACTGTAGTTTTTTCCATACATGCTATGACCTTCTTTTCCCTGCTATGGTTTCCTATAGGAGTTAGCAAGGCTGGAAAGGTATTTCAGCTCCTGCTACCTCCATTGCTTCAGTGCTCATTCTGTGGTGCCTGGACCAAAGGCTGCTGGTGCCAGCTCTGATGCCAGCAGCTGCCTGTTGTGAGCTTGACTGAGTCAATGTATCATTAAAGACACAAAAGTGTTAATTTTCTTTGCCCTGAGCCAAGGATTAGCAGGCAAAACCTTAATTTTCTGCTAGAAAATAAAATTATGTATTTCCCTGGATACTGTTAAAAACAGCTTTTATGAGAAACCAAGACAGTACATTTCAGGTGCTGCTTTCCTTGATGGGAGCGATATATAATGCTTACATCTCCCTCCCACACGCTGTAAGATCTGCCATATATGTAATTTTCTGTTACAGACATAACAGTGATATGTGCATGGGAAATTGTCCAAGTACTAAATGCTATTTCAGTTTTCTTAAAGGAGTCTAAGTATCTGCTGATTGCATCCAAGGATTTCCAGTTTAGATTGTGAGATCCCAGTAGGCAAAGAGATATAATTCTAACAAATTTTGCAACTTCAGGAATGTGCTTTAGTAACATAGGAAGGAGACTCCTAGCATGAAAGATACCCATGAGAAACCTACTGCCGAAACCCAGATCCCAGTTTCGATCCTGGTGGCATGGTTAACATGGGGAATTGACAAGCATGATTCTTTTATGAACATGTTTGAAGGTCTTAGAGAAAGAGAAAATCATGGAGGAAAACCAAAAAGATGGTTTAATGGTGAACATGGTGGTGGTGCTGAGTTGATGGTTGGCCTTCATGATCTTAAAGGTCTTATCCAACTCTAATGCTTCTATGGTTCTATGAAAAGCTACTTAAATATTGAACAACATCAATATGAATATATGCAAGAGCAATACTTGCCCTCCTCTGCCAAAAACCCCTCAAAATTTAGCTGGTAAATAGTGTAGTGAGGGGCCCAAAACTGAACATAGAATTCAAGGTGCAGCCTCACCAGTGCCAAGTACAGGGGAAATGCCATTTGCAGACATAACTTCACTGCCTGTTCCTTACTTTTTAGATCAATGACATAAACACATGCACTGCTGGTGGTGCAGAAACAAACACATCACAGGTGATGAATGGTGCTTTTGCAGGCAGGGAGAAATTGGGCACTCGCAGCCATTTCAGTTTGTGTCAATCTCCGAGTAACCCAGGTTTCAAACTAGTGAGACATTTATGCCTGACATATCTATTGACAAAATCGTAAGACATGGAAAACTGGAAGATACCACACAGATTGGAAAAAAAAGGATTAGTGCTGTGACATGATTGACTACACAGGATGATGAAAAGAACTACAAGAAAACATCAGTGACATCAAAATGGTGCTGTTGAAATGAGCATTAGAAATGTGGCCATATTGTGAGAAAAAAACCCTCAGTCATTCTCAGATTTGATTTGGTGGGTCTGGGAAATATCACTGGGAAATGACAGCAGGTTTATTTTTGGGGTTGCTTGAGCAATTGCCTTTCTTACTGCGAAATCCAGCTCATTTGATTCACATGTCTGGAGGTGGTGTTTGGTGTCTGAGGTCTCATTCTCTGTCACTGACAGAAGTTGGTAGTCCTGGCTCTCATTTTCCTCAAAGGTTGCATCATCTTCCACATGACAGTCCTGGAAAGGTGTTCAAAACAACAGAAAGAAGAGAAGAGCTTCTTATATTCCAAAAAGCCATGTTTTCAAGTGCCAGTGTTGGGACCTGAGTACTTATCAAAGCAAAGTTTCATGACAGTTTCAGAGCTCAGTTCCATAACAAAAATGAGGTGTTTCTTATTAGACAGACTTATTTTGTGTCATTTTTCTGTGGCAGGGAGAAAGACTAGATCTCTGTGTATTGCATACAGAACTGCCTGCACCTGTGCAGGTCTGGCACATCGGACCAACATGACCAAAACATGAATTTAAAAGGCAAATGCTGAAAATATTGTTAAGAGAGTGAACACAAAAGTGACTGTATACTGATATTTTTCATTGTATGTATTGCAGGACTCATGGAATAATTTAGGAAACTCATGTAATAATGTAAGAAACTTCCAAGATGCTCACATTTTCTTTATCTTTGCGCACTTGCTGAAAACTTCACCTGGGAAAAAATGGATCTAGTTGTGTGTGAGTAACCTAAAAGTAGTTGGTACCTCATGTTTAAATTAGGTCTTAACTGGTCAGTATTGCAACAGTCAAAAATCAGACCTTACAGCTGAGTGAGCTGACACAGGGTCAGAGACAAGAAAGGACTTTGGGCACGTTTGGTTTATATTATGCGAGGTGCAGTACATTGGGTGAGTTGCCTTGCCTGTGAAGCCTGGGTAACTTCAGCTTCTTTTTGTTGTCTGTCCTTATTGTTTAAATTCTGAGATGAAATTCAAGTGGCCTCCTGGGACTGGGAGATGCTGGGAAATGACAGGCATCTGTTTGGTCTGTTTGGGAAGTAAGTGTGCTTGACTACTTGAACAAGCTAGCTGAAGGCCAGAGAATTTCATTGATGAGTTTTGAGACTGGCCTCTTTGAACTATTTTCTTCTTGTAAGCCACATGGCTCTTCAAGAATTTGGCATAATAACAAGTATTCACCCATACATAAATTTGGACAACTTTTAGGACTGAACTGACAAAAGTAAATAGGGATCTGTCAGTCATCATTAGGAATCAGTAATCCTGAAATTCCTGATTTGGTAACTTCAGCAATATTTGGTGGGTGCTCATTACCCCACTGCTGACTGCACAACTGGTGATCTTCCGTGAGTGGCCTGGGGCTGTCAAGCTTTAAGCAGTGGGAATGACAAACCCCAGGAGCATCCAGCTCACCTAATTGCAGACATCTACACTTCAAAATGCATATCACAGTTCACACCCCAAGCTCTCTTTAGAGGAGAGACATAAGCATGTTCTATGTGCAATCCTTATGACCTGTGCTAATTGACTGGTTCACCGTGCTGACACATATATTTTCTCAGACGAATTCCATACTGAAGTGGGCCATGCAGCAAAATGCTCACAGCATTCCCTGCATACTAGTAAATCACCTAATAAATATCTATAGTAGCTCAACCTTTTCTGCAGTCACATAACGCAGAGTGAGCTTAGACATCTCTTTGCTTGTAAAACAACTTCAGGCTGGAGACCAAAGGGAACTCCACGTGCAGGAGGGTTATGGCACTTTAAACAAGTGGAACTGAACAAACTGTTCTGTTTCCATGTAGCTGTAACCTTCTGAGTGTTGGTGGACGCCTGGGAAAAGGAATTCTTGAGGGAATGTCTTACACATGACTCACCAAATTTGACTTATCACATGGAGAGTCATTTTGGGACCTCTTTTTAGAAAGGGATTGGACATCTTGATGCAACACCCCCAAATTACCTTGGTAAGGTTCTTTCATCAGGAAGGCTATAAAACACTGATGCTGCACTTCCTAGGACTGCAGTGATTTACAGTCACAGAAAGCACATGTAAGTAGCACTTAAATAAAATCTAATATCCTACTGTCCCTGAGCTACAATAAGGGTAACAGAAACAAAACATGTATTTGACATACATATAAACTTATATATGTGTACAAATCACAGAATCATAGAGTATTCTGTATTGGAAGGGACTTGCATAGAGGAATAAGGTCCAATTCGTCATCAAGTCCAACTCTTAAGCAAATAGCCCACACTAGTGTTGAACCTTCAGCCTTGGCATTATGAACCCTGTGCTCTGACAAGCTGAGCTCATAATGAGAACATCAGAGAAACTGCCCACAAACAATTTCCACTAGAGAATGCAGATGTGTTTAAGTCACTACACTTCTCTGAGAAATTGGATGCTTTGATTTTAGTGCAGACCACAGGGAACACAGCATCTAAACTTGCCTCTTGCTTGCCAAGACACTTCCCTTGCTTTCTCAGATTTAAGGGAAGGGCTTTTGCAGGGCCCCAGCTTGGCAGCCCATCTGAAGAGCTGTCCCAGTGCTGTAATACTTCAACTGAGCTGAGGGTTTTGAGTTTATGAATCCTAATAAATAGGCAGGAAGAAATATTTTAGAAGGGAACAACATGAAACAGTTCAAGACTTTTTTTTTAAAGTTTCATAGAGAATTCTTTCTTTTTTTCTTTTGCTCTTTACCCACTTTCCAGATGTTTTGAAAAATGTAATTACCATGTTCCTGCAACTTTATAAAGCTTCAACCTGGTACTAAGAGCTGAGTTCTCCACTGGATTTCCCTGCTACTCTTTGATATGCATGCAAAGAGCTGTGGGAAAGTAAAGAAGTTCCCTGTGTGCACCTAAAATTCCAGATATCTCCATAATTATAGTAAATATATGTACCCAGTGAAGAGTCTTAGAAGTGTAAAATAGTTTAAGGGTGTTAATAAGGACATTAAGATTAGGTTGAAATTCTGATAAATCAAGATAATTAGGCTTTCCATGAACCATATCAATGATACATGCCCATCCACTTTATTTCCTATAAAAGGTAGAAATGCTTTTCAGTGGTAAATAATCTATTGGTTTTTAATAAAAACCAGGATATGGATGCTGATTGTCTGGGTTTTCTTTTGTGGGATGGAAATTTTTTATTGCCTTTTCTGCTGATTGTGAGTAGCATTTTTAAAATCAAGTTAAGAAATCTCATGTAAATTGACTATCAGAAGCCTCCTAGACTATAAGCAGGGCAGTGAGATAGAGAAATAGAGAAATCTAATGCTGATGTAAAATACTATTAGTAGAGGAGTTTATGAAAAGAACCGAATGCTAAAATAGAATGATTCATGTAGTCAAGAATCTCTACTGTGGTACATGGTATATCATGGAGAGTTACAAATTATTTATAGTGAAAATCTCTGCATGGCAATGAAAATGTTCTAGGACAAGACTGAAGGTCAAAAAATGACAATAAAACCCAGAAAGTTTGCATTGATTTTCGTAAATGAATATGTTTGGTGATCTCAAATTTCAGGTAAAACCATAAAAGACAAAGAGAACAGATCCTGACCGGACCAGATAAAAGTAGAGACAACTGCAAAAGTTATATGACATTTGATAGAAAATAAGATAAATATTTTTAATGGATTGGTAGAAAGTAGGAATCTTTTTTACCTATGGACACTGTCAGTCTTTAAGAATCACTGCTAGGACAGCAGTGTGAGACACTTCATCTGTGGGTGAACTACAGACAAGAAATGTGCAATGTGGAAAGTCATAAACACAAATGAACGAGTCCAAAGGTGGAAGCTGAGGGGTGATGGTAAAGAAAAGAGGCACAGAAGGGTGATTTGAAATACCCAGGGCAAGAAAAGGAAGTGAAAGAGATGTAAGAGCTTCACTAGAAGACACACATGGAGAGAAGATACAAAGCAGGAGATGGCAATGAAGTTGACGCATTATCTTCTAAGCCAATATGCTTCAGAGTCACAGATGTCACAAATGTGATGTACAGGGCATCATACTCCAAAATAGGGATCATTTATTAGCCAGCACTGGTCTCATTGATCTGAGTTCCTCATTGCTGCTTGGACTGAGATTTGGCATGGTGATCAAGCACCTATGTGCATCTGCATATATGCATATGTACCAACACATGTGCACATCTAACACACTTGTAACTATTGAAATCATCATAGAATAAGAATTCTTCATCTCTACTGGTAGGAAGCCCTACTCCCTACTGAGCATAAGTACCCCTACTTGTGTGTGGGAGTTCATGCATCCCCTCTAAAGGATTCAGCACACTGGTATGCAGTGATTACCCTCTGTCCGCAGCAGAGGATAATATAACAGGGATTATACAGGGATCCCACAGATGGAGTTTTTCTGGGACATGGTTTTAGAGACCCTGTCGGTTTTCTTTGCATGGTGTAATTTCTTCATTCATTAAAGTAAAGAAAATATTCAGTTACATTGAAACCCACAGACTTTTCAGACTTGTGACCATCTGCTGACTATTAGCGATAAAAGTGTGTATTAGATTTAGGAGCATACCTCACAACCACATTTTGTTTCTTGTACTTAGCAGATGTTGGAATGCTCATCAAAATTCACAATTCTCTTCATCTGACCCATTTCCACAGTCATTTATGCTGTCACAATGAAATGCCCATGTGAGGAGTATCATATGGTTTCTGCCTGGAAAATAGCCCTTCTAGCAGTCACTTCTAAGAGAAATGTTTTCTGTCAGGATTCTGAGAAAACATGGGAAGACATTTCCTCTATAGTTGATTAAGTTTCAAATTAGAAAGTCTTGATAAAGCTGCAAGCACCACATTTGATTGCTTCTTTTTACTTTAAAATGCAATGTATGTCATTATATTTCAGCCTTTTGCATTAAAATGTCAACTACAAATGGCTTACGACCACCAAATTTTAAGATAGAGCTTAAAATTTCTGTTTGTTTTTTTTCTCTCCTTCCCATCATCTTAGTGCTGATCAGAATATCCATGCATTTTCCTCGTAGATTGACTTCTTGGAGCTGTAAGCATTAGGTAGCACAGAACCCTGTGGCATGGCTAGGGACAGGCAGGGAAGTGGTACATGGGTGCTCATGCCTGGGGTAAACGGAAGTCTCATGTGAAGAGAGAAATTCTAGCTGAAGCATGTGGAAAGCCACTACCCATGCTGAAGGCAGCTGGCAACAAGAAAGTGCTCACTTACACATCAGAGATGTATAACTACCTGGAACACTTACTGCACACAATCATAGTAAAATCTTTGAGCAATTGGCAAGCCAAATCATAGTACAAATCTGCAGAGTTGGACTCCGTTTCATGGTTTTCCTTTTTGCAAGAGTGAAATTACATTTATAGTCCTGTAAATCTCTAATTTAAACAAGATGTTCAAAGCAAGAAAATAGCTTTTATTTCCTCTGTTGGTGCACATCACAAATTACTGGCTTTCTGTAGAACATTTGCAGGAAATCTGCTCTGTTGTTTCATTACATGTATGGAGCATATGTCCACTTGCAGAAACACTTCTTACTTTTCAAAAAGATTACAGGAACCAAGACAAACTAATGAAAGAATGCTAAAACTGATTAAAAAAGCAAACAAACAAACAAGGAAAGTTCTTTGTATCATACAGAGCTGATTCTATTTTTACTCATTAGCCATGTCTTTCAAAAGAGAAGTTCAAATTTGAAAAAGTAGATTTGATTATAATCTTAGTTGAAGAGGTAGAAATGTCTATCAACTCAGCTTGCAAAGACAGACATTCTGACTGTAGGCACATGAGATTCCTCTGGGATATAGACAAGCTTAAAATGAAACATAAGGGAAAAAATTATCAAGAGGAATGACAGAAACAAAGTGAAGTCATCCAGTTCCTATGAGATCAATGGACAGAATCAACAAGGACAGAAAGAACAAAAACTCCGCTAAATGCTGATCTTTGAAAAGTAAGTTTGTTTTAGTCTTACCTAACTATGTCCTCATAATACTGCTTGATGCAAAGAATTGTATTTGAGATATATAGTTGTTTCCTAGCCCCAGCTTATGTTCCACATTCAGTTAGTTTAGGATGCTTCAAGATATTCTTTGCCTTGTGAGATTTTTCTAACAATCTCTTACTACAAAACTTAAAGATGGATGACAAGGTTTAGACTAGCTTTTCTGAAGGCTTTTGTAAGGATCCACAGTTTAGACTGGTTAAACTATAGATCTTTGTATATCAGTATTTTGACAATTAAAGTCGGATAGCTTGCTGTTCTCATTGGAGTCCTTATGGTAGTGCCGCTATTTTTAGTTCTAATGCATTTTTTCATGAATTGAATCTTGCACAAAGGTTGGACTGGAAAAAGCTTTGTCTGTGTATTCGTTCAAGGACAGAAAAAGCCTTTTTTTGAAGTGCACATATATGTTCAGTATAGCCTGACAGTCCCTTTTAAAGAACTGAGTATATCCATGACCTCTGGAGAGAAGCAAAACTACAACAGAGTGCATGTGGTGTAGCAGAGCTGAAAATGAACCCTGAGTCTGTCTTCCCTCTCAGCATTCAGTTAATTGCCCTGGCAGACTAGAAACCAGCTATTATTCAAACAGAAAGGGCTTGCTCTTTTAGTTTTTCTCTTTATGTCTCTAAATTCATTTTAACTCGTCTTACTTTGCTTTTTTTATCAGGCATAGTGCATTTACTACTCCTAAGGCTGCACCTATTCCTGACACACTTTCCACTAACCCTGACACACTTTCCAGTAATGCTGTCACACAAACAACAGTGTCATCTGCTGGGTATCCACATCCATTCTCATCAATACCTGCAGTATTATGTGGAGCAGGTCCACAAGACTCATGATTTACTACCCCATGTACAGCACTTTGGCTGATGAATAGATACAGATAAAGCAAAAGCTTCCCTTTGAAAGCCATAATGGCCTAAAGGCAATTCTTTCTTCACCTTGTGATAGAATTCAGTCTTCGAATTTCTGTCTATGATGAAGTTGCGCCTTCTCTACTTACTACTACATTTCCCCTATTTCTCACAATAAATTTCTGTAGGGCAAAAATCAACCCATTGCACACATTAAATTCATGCAACATGTGCACAGCTCTCAAACACTTCATTGTTATTCAGTGTTTTAATGAAATAAGTATATAAATTGATTGCAAATGTGGTAGTGCAAGCAAGGAACATTGGCTCCTTCAGTGACTGTGATTGTAAGAACAGCTTTGTTTAAAGCAGAAAAACTAAAAGATGGTTTGCAAAATGTCAAAGTTGTGCAAAAGCTCTCCGTCGCAATAAGACAGATCGAGAGATTTCAGCACTGGTTAAAATTGGTTTATTGAAAGCCCCTAGTTGAATCAATACTGCTTGAAGTCATTCTAACACGTAACCCTGGAACATTTCAGATGATAACAGAATGTATTTTTTGATCCTATTATTACTGCTCCCAGGTCACTGCGAGACAGTTTGCTTTACTTAGCTTCAAAATCATTGAAATATTACTGACTGAGACCTCAGCAGGAGCACAGCTGCTGTTCACTTATTACATAAGAAGGAAGAGATGAAAAGAAAGAAAACAACCAAGTCAAATTAATCATAAACACTTAGTGAAAAAATTGGGAAAATGAGAAAAGAAATATTTACATTTCTGGATTCTGTTTCAATGAAGACACACATTAAAACATACACAAAATTATTTACTTGTGGACATATCTAATTTTTCATAACCATTCTTTTCCTCCAGTGTGTCTTTTCTAGCTGTGAAAAGAAAGACTTGGTCTTGTAGCAGATTTTCCCAACTGGAAAGATTCAAACTACAGGATGAAGAGATATTTGATGAACTGCAAGAATTGTTGTAATAAAATTGTGAAAATTTGGGGGATTGTCAACATGAAACATCCATGCCTGAATGGTGGAGCAGGATTAAACCAACAGTGCAATTTAGATACCATACATTTTTTTAAAATTTATAAAATCTGTGAAAGACGGTACTGTCATAGGATTTTCACATAAATATAAAATGTACTTGCTTTAGGGTTCCTGCATTTACTATGATGACAGACTCTTCATCCACACTGTTCCACCGGAAAAAAGTGTCCTTGAATGCTCTTTTTGAAATGCATGGATGCTTTACCAGCTTATTCTTATCTCTGGTTAAAAAATGACTCACATTATAATTCATGCTCAGTAGTTGTATGACACTTAAATAGGATTGATTGTGTCATTTTTAATAGCTGGAGGATTTTTATTGTCATTGGTACTCCTATAAAGGACTGGACTGTAAATTCCTTCCTGACACTGAGGAGCAGCTATTCTGAAGAGGTCCTGTGGCTCCTGTGATCAGTAGTTCATCATAAAAAGAAAAGGCTTAAAATTTTGAATTTAAATATTTTATCCATAAATTTGTTACCAAGAGAATTTCTAGGTGGTGACACAAAAAACCCCCTGAAACTGCTGTTAAAGACACCTTTTCTCTCAGCTACATCAGAAGATTCTTCAGGACTTATCAAGTCAGACTGATAAGACCTGCTCAGATATTGAAATTTCAGTCACTGATGTTTCAGACACTGTTTGTCCAACTACCATCAACCACAAAGTTACAGCTCTGGTTTGAAGAACTCTCTTTCCTCTCAGGAGGGTGCCGGTTTTTTTTCTCCAACACGCCCAGGGTGCTGCATAGTTACTTTTCACAGGTCTTGGCGTGTGAGGTTATGTGAGGGTCATTCTGGCTAGAAAAGTCTTCGTGTCTCAGTGGCCTGCTGGGGAGAGTTTTTTGGGGAATAAATGCAAAAGAGGGCGCTGGTTCTGGGCAGCCGTTAGAGGGCAGTAAAACACCATCTTTTTATTCAGTTCCTGCTCATTCCCACGAAGGACACTTTTTGAAGGTTAACCAGCCCTTCAGATACCCACAGGATTTATAACCAAGTAATGTTTTCCACTCTTTTGGGGTGGATTCACATGTTTGTTCTAGGAACTGTAGAGTACACACTTAGTGAAGCCTAAACAGCCTGTAATCAATACCCATTTTATGCTACAGATGTTTTCCACAGAAACAGGCTGCAGATGTGGGTTTCCCAGACGTAAATGCTTCCTATGACATTCCCAAAGCTGCTATACTGAACATGTTCGTTTGTAGACACATTTAGGAGTAGGAAGCAAGTCTGGAGCTGATCAGGTATTCCCTTTCTCTTCATGATTCTGTATCACTTGGAACGCAGTTATGTGAGGGCTGTGGGGATTAATCCATGCAGGAAAATTCTCTCTGATTCATATCTCCTTCACCACAGTTTTTCCTTCTACTTGTGGTTATTCAGGGCTTTTGAGCAGGAACTTGTTCTGCACTGCTTTGGAGTGCCCAAATATCATCTTGAATTCTGGATGTCTCTGGAGCAGTCTGAACTGGTCTGGGAGCAGAGATTTTACTGTTGGACCAAGATAATTAATGACAAAATTGGTTCAAACCTTATTGTCAATTATGTATAGGGAGCATATGGAAAAAGCAATTTGGAAGAATGGTAAAGTGAATACTCATATTTTTTTCAAACAATTCAAAATAAATATACATTTAATGGTATATAAATAGGAGACAAAGTAAGATATGCTTTGGTAATAAATTATTTTCAACTTTTGTTTCTTCTAATCAAAACTGTAGTAATGAAAGCAATATATTAATTTGTATAATGGAAAAGGGAGTCATTATATTTTTTTGATTAACCACGTCTTACTACAAATGTTGAAAACATAATAAAATAAGCTTATATAAAAAGTAAAAACTTTACATGAGTAGAGTTTCAATAACAAGACACAGTGGGTTTAGAATGGCTGTTTTTAAGTGAAATTCAGTGTATTAAACCACTGCCTATTTCACTCCTTTGTAACAGGGTGTCTATAGAACAAATTAATACATTCTCTATGATTTATTTTCTCTCTCTAACAGGATGGTAATTTTGAAAATTTCCTCATAACAATATGTTTTCTGTTTCAGTATCTTATTTTGATTATATTATAACCTGTCCTTTGTACATTGTTAGAAAAAAAAAGGGGAGCTTTTCACAAGATGAGAAATTGCCATTCATGAGCTGATTACAGTGAGAACCATTTATTCATGTCTTTGTAAGTTATATAAATACTTATTATAAGTACTTTTACTAAAAGTATCATTTTATTCTGTATATTTACATTAGATGAATTTAATATGAAAATTTACAGTACCCTTCTTAGACAATTCAGTCATTTTATGAAAGCAAATTTCCTCATGTACTGGGAACACTTTTTTCCATAAAATTACATGTTTCGAAATCATGTAAATGAAAACTCCTTACTGGTTCCTTACTTTAGATGAAATACCTTGATAATTCTTTAATGCAAGAAAAGTTGCTTACTGTGTCCCAAAAGGCAGTCATGTTTATGAAGAATTAAGAAAGAAGCAATCTTACATTGGATTTCTAACAGGAACAAAAAGAAGCAGAAATAACATTGCTGACAGTCTGAAATCAGTAGGATTAAGAGAAGGGCAATAGTTTATGGCCACTGAGCAGTGCTTAGGCTCTGCTCACCTTTGTAGCTGCTCTCACAAAGAAATCTCCCGTTCAGGTTGGTGTTGCATTGAGCATGCCCACAGCCTGCTGCTTCCCTCTTCTAAAGGAGAAATCTCTGTCACTCATTAGGCTGTTGACAAGTGTTTAAAGCATTTGAGAATTTCTGTCTGGCTTTGGGATTACTACTGCTCTCATCTGAGAAAGAATGTAAGAGATTTAATTTTACTGGATCTGTGAATGACTTCTGGAAAGGTAATTTTGCTTTATGGGAGAGGTTTCTTTTATGAACATACTAAGTTACTTTGTAAGGGAGATGAAAATTTCAAGTTTGCTGTTATTATGTTGCAATTGGGATTACAAAGATGTCAGCTTTATTTTTCACATGCAATGCTATCTAAGTATGAGCATCCAACTGCTTAAATATGTAATCAAATATTACATGAAGTTACCCTGCTGAAGTCAGGTTGCTCAATTGTCTCTCAGAGTGATTTCTGAAATGACAGTTTCTCAAAAAAAAAAAAGCATTACCCTTTTGTCCTAGTTATTATTCTGGAAAGTTAGTATTTTTCTGCTCCATGCTATGACAGCCTTACATATGTCCCTCCCTTAATAAATCCTTTTTTCCCCAAAAAAGAGGATAACAGGGACGTGCAGAATATCTTTAGCTACACCAAGATCTTTAGCTGCAAGGTACTGGACTGCAGAAGGCAGATATAAAAACCAACTGAATTAGAGGCTCAGTTCAGTCCATGAAGAATGGGAATCCAGTCTGTCACTTAAGGTGTCAACAAAGATAATGCTTTGGCCAGGACTGTAGAGGCTACAATAGTGTAGATGTGGACAGGATATTTTCTTGTGCAGAGTTTCAAGGTTACTAGAGACACTTAATTTTGGTCTCATTTTTTCTCCTTTATTCTCTTTTCTCGTTGTGTTTTCTCACATAATATTGTTTGTTGTGTTCTTTAGGTATAACTAGAACTGGTTCAAGTTTCTAAAGAGAAAGGATCAAAAGTGTTGCTTTGCAACTCATCACTTTTTTTTCTCAAATTAGTATCAGCTACACATTAATTGAACTTAACTCCCTCCAACACTATCAACAAGCCAGCAGACTTGCAGGCAGTGCCTCATGATTTTTTCCCCAGACAATTCTAAGGTCCCAGAAGAAAACATGTTTTACCTGTAGTTAAAATCCTATCTCTTAACATTCAGACAATGGAGTTTTTTGAGTTGATGAGTGCACTATCAGGTCCTCACTCCTTGCAAAAGACATTCCAGAGTGCTGTCATCAGGTACTTCTCCTGCTCAGATAGTACAAGACTGGCCTGAGGCATTCCATGACATTATGTTGTCTTCAGTGTCTTGGTTTACCATTTTAAAAGCTCTTTCCTTGTGCTGGGAAGAGCGGCTTGTTTTCATGCCTCACTATAGCCTGAGTAATATCCCATTAAAACAATGTTTGTTTGCTCCATTCAATTGTAGCTGCATTTATATAGTATAAATTGTTTGAAACACAAAATATAGCACTGTTTTAAGTAAATGGGAAAGTAGAATAAAACTGTGCTGAAAATGATGCATATATGGCTACTTTCTGAGGAAGAAAAATTTGATTTTCATTCATTGTTTTCAGGAGTTTTTGTGGGAAATATTTTTTTTTCTGAAATATCAAGAATACACCCAAAGAACTTCTCACCAGCCAGAGAAGGACAGATTACCAAGTCACCATTTCCATGAAAGCCAGTACAAAATTTTAGAGGAAGCCGTTGTGACATCAGGCAAGGGAACAAGTGAACCTCATGATTTGTGAATACTGAAGTAGCTAACTTCATTGATTGTGCTATCAAAGGATTTTGAAACATCCATTAATGGAAATAAGAAGAAAAAAATCAAACTGTTTTTGCCTTCAGATAAAAATGAAAGCAGCAGGTTATAAAAGTGAGTTTTTTGCATGCTCCAGATGCATATTCATTTTTGGTATATCCAAGGAAGTTGTAAGAGACATGATGCCATTGGGACTACTGTTGTATTCCTTTGTAACTGTGACAGCAGGCGTTGTCACAGAAAACTGAAGTTTCTGATGAGATCCTTGCTGGTTTACATTGCTGCATTTTATCTTAATATAAATGTGCTTTACAGCCTCAGTCATTCCAGCCTGAACTACTGCTTGACCCCTTAACTAGAATCCCCATTTGCAGTGGACACTGCGATTATGACTTCTACAATTCCAAAGATCAGCATCAGTATTTGAAGCTGCATTTTAGTGTATCCCTGTTTTAGGAATAATGCTGGAGGCATGTTCCTCCTGTCTTCTGCAGTTTCTGGTTCCTTCCCTTCCTTCCCTTCCTTCCCTTCCTTCCCTTCCTTCCTTCCTTCCTTCCTTCCTTCCTTCCTTCCTTCCTTCCTTCCTCTGCAGCAGTTGCCTGGAGGCTGCACCGCACCAGTGACCCCCTCAGCACCACGATGCTGTGCCATGCTGGCCTCTGTCAGTGAAGCAATGGGATGCCCCACACTTCACACTGCATATTTAAACCTGCTGGGTGATGTGCAGAGTGACCTGCACTCAGTGAAAAGGGAATTCCTTAGAATTCGTATGTGTGGCTGTACTGCTTGTAATGGACCACTGCTTGTAATGGCATAGCAAATTCTACAGAACTACACATCAGTAAGTTGTCATTTCAGCCTCTTTAGAATACAGAAAACCCTAAGTTGGAAGGGATGCACAAGGATCATCGAGTTCAACCTCAAGCTTTTCTTACAAGTAACTGAAAAAATAGCATGTGGGTATGAGGACTAACTTGCATAAGAAACTGGAAGGAAGCAACAATCTGATATGGTTGTTACTGTAAAAGGACGTGCTTTGTTGCTGGGGCACAGTGCTGGGAGAGCATGGCTGCCTGCTGCCCCATGTGTGTTGATCCAGGCTCCCTCAAGCCCTGCTGGGCTCCCTCAGCCCCACCTGCTGCCTCTCTGACTGAAAAAGGTATTATTTAAACCCAACATATCACACAAGAAAATATTCAGTCCTGCCTCTGCCTGTCCTCCCCCAGCCTCCCTCAGATGGGCAGACTTGCTGGGCTTCCCCACATTGGTGCCTCACAGCTTCCAGGAGCTCCCTGTCTGGGCTGAGGCTTTCAGGCCAGCAGGGCTGTGGGATGGGGGCAGGCAGAGCTCTTTGGCTGCAACTGGATGCCTCAGCTTTCCCACCACTTCCTTCAGGGCAAGGCATCTCCTTGGATGGGCTCCTGGGTGTCAAGTAGGAGGTCTGACAGCTGCCTCCTCAGGGGGTTGCAGGACGTCAGCTGGAGGAGACAGCTTGTTGTTGGGAGTGAAACACGAATCTCAGGCAAACTCCTTCTAAACTTCTAAATTAATCCAATAAAACTAAATTTGAACACTGGCCTTTTAATTGTCTGGCTTTAATGCATCTGTGTGTCTGAAAATGCACAAAATGCCATCCCTATCAAAAATGAGACCCAGGCATACAAAGACTTTGTGATGCTTCCACCCAGAATTTTCAATCTTAAATATAGGCCTTTGCAGCAATGTTTGTGACAGCCATATCCATAAAAACTCACCAGAATTGCGGGAAAATATAGCTTGAGGAATTAGAGCTGTTGCCTAGTCTGAAAGGAGGAATGAAAGCTTTCTGTGATGAGTGATTCACATATCTGTTGTCAGCCTCTCCTTGCCCACCCCAATAGGGCTGCAGAGCTGCTGCCTTGCACAAGTCCTGCTGAAGCTGTTTTCCTGTGCCTGGTCATGCAGCACACGAGAGCTCTGGGCTGATGTCGCAGGTGACAGAGGCCTTTATGTTCAAAATCCTGCTGTTAGCCTGTTTTGCCTAGAGACCCTTAAGGTAGGCAGCAAAACTGTTAATTAGAAATATTCACAGGCACCCAGTAGGTGTTTTAATTTTTATATGGTTGCTGTGTTACCAGGCTGCTCAGTGAAGGTGAGGTTTTTCCTAAGGCCAGTTGACCTCGTGGTGAACTGCCACCAGATAAACTGGTGTGGTCCCTCTTCTCCAGTCCCACAGTCACATCTCCTTTGCCATCCAGCTCTGGCACAGGATGGTCACCCTCTGCAAGAGTAGCTTTTTGCTGATTTAGTTTCTTTCATGAGCTCACTGCTCATCTGCCAGGCACCAGAGAAGCAAGAGAGCTGGTGGGAACGTGAAGCCAGGAGCAGGTAGGGGCAGACAGGACCGTTCCCATCAGAAGTCACTAAAGTCTCTCTCTGCCCTGGAGATAAAGGTTTATGCCTTTTTTGGTGCATTATTCTGTGCAAAAGGCATCCAAAAAGTCAGAAAAAATCCACAAAGAATCAGAGAATAGGTTGAATCCAGCGCTGCAATTCTTTCAGAAAATTAAAACCCACTGGGCTAAGGTTAGGTGCTGTGAATTTCAACACAAAGAGAAGGGAAACGGTGTTCACTGCACAGGGAAATCTTTTGACTGAATTTCTTTGACAGAAGTTGCTATTTTTTCCTTACATTTGGTGTGTTCAGGCTAAAAAAATGCAATATGAACCACAGTAATGCTTTTCCAAATATTGTGTAAGTTATTTGGTTTACTGCCAAGAGGGCATGTAATGAAAATTAAGAATAGAGTGATTATCAAAAAAACCCTCTGCATGCATTACTACTGGCATCTGTTGAAATAAGAAGATACATGAAAAAATATTTATAGATTTTGTGAGTTACACAGAAAATGAAGTACACTCAGAATGACACATGGAGGAATGTTTTTGTGGAATATGGTAATAATTGAAAATATTTGTGACATTTACTGAAAGATAAGAAATACTCAGAATTTTAATGACAAGAGTGCGACAATAATTAGATTCCTGAAAAAGATAAATTAAAGGTAAAACACTGCAAGAAGAAAACTGAGTTTGCAATTAAAATTTATTAAATAGGCTAAATTAATTACCAAATCAACATAGCAGGTAATCAAGACAAACTTTATGGTTGACTCAGGTGAGGATTATATTATTTTGCTTTTAGATTTCATTTTCTTCCAACTACAAACCTACCCAGAATCCTAGCTGTTACATTGCATTTGCATCCCAGAAGAAGGATGTTGGTATGTCTTGACTATACAAATGTTACAGAATATAAGAATGGGTACTGGTCTTAGGTATTTGTCAAGAAAATTTTTCTGGTTCTTTTCAAGGAAGCACAGATTTATGACGGCCTTGTATGATAATGCTTTAACACTTATGCCAGAAATTATATAATATAGGGCTTAATATGTAAGTCATGTCCTTCCAGAGTGAGATGCACATATCATTAATGCTTTATATGAGTTTTATGGAAATTTGGACTCCCTCAAATGACAATTCTCAGCTTCTAATACATTAAGCTCACTGATCAATGTAATTAGCGCAAAGTTTCCAAAAGTATATGCAGAGAATATTTCAACTCCTGGACTTCCTACTGTGTGGGTACCTCATTTCAGATGCATAATAGGAAGTTTTGCTTCTCTGCATGTAGAAATTCAAAGTCTACTTGGCAGTGAAAGGAAAGGAAGGAGAGACAAGTATCAGGGACCTGTATTTAGTGCTTGGGACTATCAGTGGTGTTATCATCATGGTACTCATAATTCTGTGCTATGACAGGCACTGGATAAAGTGTATGAACAATCCTGAAAGCAAAAAAATGGTTCTTTTGCTTTCCAATGAACACTCATATTATCTGTGCTTCAAGCATTATGTTCCTTCTACCCAAAAACTAGCAAAAAATTTTCCACTCTAACCCAAATGGGCAGTGCTCCACCCAGCAAAGTCTACTCCTCAAGTATTAAAATGAGAAAGAGAAGGTTCAAGAGATGTGACTGAAAGCAAAGTCTCCGTAAAGAAGGAAGGAAGTAATGTGTGAGACACAAAGGAGACTAGGAAGTGAGAAGGTAGACAGTGCACTTGCAGGGTGGGCAGTTGCTTATGGGTAAATGGGTTCATTGCACATTAAATTCTTGCAATATAATTTTTATTTTTATATTCCCTTTCCTCAGTATCAACTGACTTACACTGAATGTAAGGAATAGTTATTTATTTTGACATTAGATACCTTGAGACTTTGTGTCTGACTTGAAATAAATTAATGCACAGATGAGATCCTTCTGTTCTTTGGAGGACCTAAGAGCTGAGTCTGTCAAGTTGGGCAGCTCATCAAGACTATCCGGTGCAGGACCTTTGGTTTGACTTTTAGAAACGTAGTTAATAAAGCTCAACCCTGAACCTCTCACATGTAAATTGTCCTCTGATCCTTCTGTTAATTTTTTCTTTACAGCCCAGGAAATGAGTCCAGAAGGTAATTTGTAGCTGTTCTGTTTTGACAGAAACAAGATGTGTATGTTCCACTGAAAAGGTTATCGGCATGGGGTTGTTAGGTGGTTTTGCAGGAAAGCTGTCACAGTTGCCTGGCTCCTGGCAAGTCTTCTGCTGTTTTCAAAGTTGTTGAACTTCAGAAAAGTGGTAATTAAAATCACTATATCTAAAATCCTCTGCTTCTCATTCCTTATAGGAAAACACTTTCTCTGTTCGTGTATCATTTTGTTTTCCTAATTGCACAAGCTTTTGACAAATATTTACCTAGCAAGCAAATCATTAAACATAGCTTTTCTTTTAAAACTGGATTTGAGGGCAGTAGAAAACTGACCATTGATGGACACTTAATTCCTTTGGATGGGTCAGTTTGTCAGCCTAAAATCTCCTTGTATCTTCATGTGTGCTTATGTAAAGCAAATATTACGTTTTCTGCTTACATTAAAATCACAAAAGTTTCATGATTTCTTTCTACTCCATTCTGAGCGGGTAGTAATTCAATTAAATGCTATAAGTCTGGTGGCACTTTGGAGTGCTGTCCTTGTTGTCTGAAGAATACCACATCATACTCATTAACATTAGCAAGGCTACTCACTTCCTTTTTATATCTAAAATCAGTGGGCTTCTACAAAGAAATCCCTCATTGCACACCTTAAAATATATTGAACTGGTTAAAAGATTGTCTCAAAAACTTCAAAGTAACAATCCAAATAGGTAAAGGAAGGCTGCTGAAGTGATGCAACATGAACAGTCTTCTCCTTCAGGATTTACTGAAAGGAAATTCCCAGTACAATGACATGCAGCACTTTTATGGGAGCTTTCTCATGGTGCAGTAGGACGGACAAGAGACACATGCAACCCTGTTCTGTATAGACTCTGTAGGTCAAACTTCTTCTAGTATAAAGGATGATAAAAATAATGACAGAAAGTGAAAAAGATTACCTTTGGCAACCAAAAGGGAAACCCTGAAGCGTGTTTATTTATGACAGCAAATTCAGGAGGTGAATGAGCTCTTTGCTTTTCCTGTCAATTTCTCTATTTTACTTCTTGCCCCACCCTTGCTCCTTGGATGCAAATGTGCTTTCTGCTGTTAGACAAAAGAAAGCACACTTGGTTTAAAAAATATTGCTAGGCCATTGTGAGTCTTTTGTGTTTAAACACTTATTTGACTTGGTCTGTGGTAGTACAGCTGTCAGTTGTACTTCCTTTCGGCCCCCTGCAATTTTATTTGATGAAGAGATTCAGTCTCACTCTGTTCAAGAGCTCACTGGCCCATAGAAAAAAGGACACAGAACTTCAATAACTGAGGTACTTACATAAATACTGAAAACACACTGAGCTTCTAGAAGGTGAATATACTACCCTTCCAAAAGAAATCCAGGATCAAATCCAGCTTCCTGTGCAGGACTGGGGGCCATGCAGCAGAAACAGGAAGTCATCTAATTTAAAATTTCTGCTTCAGTTAGTAGATGCCCACCAAGTTCCTGCAAACAGTATCTGTTTCCTGCTGGTCTTATCTGTGTGTCAGATCTCATGGAGGTTTTGTGGGAGCAGAATGCAAGAGGCCTCCAGTGCTCCTGAAGGCACCATGCTTAGTTCAAGCCTCCACCCTGGGTTTTTCTCATAGTGCCTCAGATTGAATTCACGGCTGTATTTCCAGAGATTTCTGGAAAATCCTGTTCCTTGAATGTGTCAGTTGCACTAGAAATATCAATACAAATGTTTTGAGTTCTTTAATGATTACAGACACGTGGGTGACAGTGTGGTTCTGTGACTCCATAGCCAAACTTAAGAGACTGAAAAACAGGAATAGATGTAATTGTCATCTTAGTTAAGTTTTATTTAGTCTTTCTCCCCTAACATATGGTAAAAATTACTGGAAGGAAGATTTTGAAACCTGTTAGGAGAGATTATGAAAAGCATGTTAGAGGAATCTAAGTGGCTTAGTGTAAAACAGGAGATACTTAAAGACAATATGAGACTATAGCATTTTTAGAGCCAGTGTAAATGTGTGTGGTCAAGAGGTTTTTGTACCTTTTCCATAAAAATACGTTCTAAACTGTTATTTTGTTCCTCAGTTGGCTCATATCCTTAGGATGACTCTTAATTCAGTTCACTGTGGTTCACCTTCACATCCCAAGGCTGCATTGTTCAATGGGAGATAAAGAAAAGAGTACACTGTGATTTATCAGGGACATCAAAATATAGCACATTTTGTGGATATAATGTCAGACTAGACATTGTATCAAGCTGTCCACAATGGCTTTGGCATGATCACTACATTTCAAGAATCCTGAAAGAAAAATGGACTCATTTCCCAGCATAAAGTTATCTTGCATCCAAAATGGTGTTGTGCTGGAGGAATATGACATGCTCATAAAACAAGTGACAAGCAATAAAATTGTTTTCTGAAAGGTACCTAAGTTGAAATGCAAAAGAGAAGGCCACCACACAGCTAGCTACACAAGTTGTTACTTTGCACATGACTCAGAGCACTACTTGTATGTACCTTGTGTATAAATCCCCTTCCAGTGAAATGTGAAGGTAAACCTTAATCTATAATTATAAAGTTTTAACAAACGAAATATGGTTATAAAGCACCCAGCAGTCAGGGAGGCATAAATCTCTCATGGCAGAGATGAGTGACTGGGGCTGGCAAGAGGAAAGAGAGAGGGAGGAGAGAAACTACAGCAATCACTGTAAAACAGTAACATGTGCTTGTAATCTTTAGGATCAACTAGGACCTCATTCTACGAACACCAGAGGTGTTGTGAAAATGCTTTGGAAATTAAGGACAGAGATATTAAAAATGCTAATAAAACTATTCTCCTTGTTTAAACTGAGCCATTGGAATTATGTTGGCGGAATTAAAAAGCAAGTTATTAGAAACAGATTCACCTTTTAAATAGGCAAAAGCTTTATCATGCTGAATATGTAAACTAGGTCAGGTCTCATTTAAATTCTGTAATGCTTAGAGAAGGATGCCAAGGGGAATGTGATTTATCACTAGATCCATCTGGCAGATCATAGAAAAAAGCTAGTGTTTTAATTACCATAGCTTTGTCAAATCATAAAAATCACAGAAATGTGTAGTGAAAGGGTCCTAAAATGAATCTTTTATATGCTCCAGTAATCAAGTAAGATTACACCTCTTCTGAGATACTTGGCTAAATCACAATCATCCAGGGCTGGGGATTTTACTATCTTTCTTAAAGCCTGTTAAGGCGTTTTTAGCGTTTTCTTCTATGTTAGCCTCAAAATGGAAGGTTTTCTTTCATATCTGCATGATAACTCCCTTTCTGAAAATTAGGCTACTTATTCTTTCTTCTAGCTTTAGTAGACACAGAGAACAGCCACAATGCTCCTTTATTATTACACCCTATACAAAAAATCTCCTTTCCTCAATTATTTTCTAGGCTACCTGAACCCAGTTATTTGAATTTTTTTTTTATAGACCATAGTGCCAACAACCTCTCCAACTGACTGACCTCCTGTACCTCCCTGACACCCTTTTAACAGATTTCCCCACAGTTGATGAAGACACCTTATAAAATCAGAATGGTGTATTTGCAGAGCTGTTCTACCTTTGAATATTGGTATGCTCCAGGGGCAGGATCACGGAGGCTGGAGGTGGACAGAGGCAGTGATGCCCCATTGCTGCCTTTCCTGTCCTCAGTCTGCCCCTCCACATCCAGCTCCGGGAGGTGGTTTCAGCTGAGGGCCGAAGGGATGAAGAGCAAGGGCTTCTTCCCTTCTTCTCAGTCCTGAGGCTACAAAGAGTCCTGAGAGAATGGGACAGAAGAACTAGGGAAAATTAGGTGGTGTTGAGAATTGACAGTGATTTCAAAGGCTGACAGAACTGCACAGGGCAAGATTCTTCTATCACAGCTCTTACACTTTGGGTCAGGATGGAAATTTGTGCCACATACAAGAGCGGTCAAATGATTGCCTTGGTGTAACCCCCAGGTGACAACTTAGAAGTTTAGGTTCTGTGTCCTAGGTGCTTGTTTTCACAAAGATTATTAAGAAACTGGTACTTAAGTCTTCTCAAACATTTTCCATCTGATGGCAACCTACTAGGTACCTTCAACTTTTCTGGTATTAATCGTTCAGGCTGAAATTTGATCTCTTTTATTTTAAGAGGGTACTGCCTTAGCTGAGCCAGGATTATTCTGTTTCTAGTGATAATACAATATATGCAAAAAGAAAATACCTTTTCCACAATGAAAAACAAATGTGTGATTGCTGTTACAGAACTCTAATATTATTGGCTAAACAGAAGGAATGAGGTTCACCATACATGATATTTTGAGTTAATATTATTCCATTTGACAAAACTGTGAAGATTGAAAGATGTTTTTTCATTTGCACACACTTCTTAAAAACTTATTCTCTTCCTGTTGTGACACCTTCTAATCCTTTGTCAATGTTTTGTCTTCTTTAAAAAAAAAAAAAATAATTTTGGATGGAAAAAGATATAGAAGGATAGAGGCTGAGCGACTGCATAGCCACAAGCAGATCTTCTAAGATTTTCTTAGGGGCTAGAGCATGGAGCTTCTCCACAACATCCTCTTTTCCTCTGCAGCTGGAAGAGGGCGCAACTGGGAGAAGGTCGCATGGCTTTTGTGGTGCCTCCTGAGGTGAACTGGGCTTTTCAGACTGACAAACAACTAGTCTGGTAGGGTGGAGGAGAAATTAAAAGTTTTATTTTTGTTCTTGTGTTTCTTGGGCTGGTAATGCAGAGCCTGATACATCCCAGGACATTTTACTCAGTTCATTGTCATTTCTCTTAAGACACTTTACTGCATCTGTTATAAATAGATTTTAGTTCATCTTATTAGTGTCTTTAATTCTTCCCAGCTAAAGAAATAAACTCCATCCGTCTTCATCCTCTCATGAGAAAACAAAACACACCCCTAAACCCCTGTAGCTAAGGACTTTCATCATTGTGGCTTACTTTAAAATCTGCCTTTCTTACATGCCTCATTCATTTCAGTGTTTACTAAAGAAGGGTATTTTTAGTAAATGGAGCAAAAGTAGATACTATTTTTGTATGAAAGATTTAGAAAACTTGGGGGGTTAGTAATGGATGGGAATCTTGTACCTGCTCAGGGGAATAATACAATTTTCTGTCCTATGACAGTATTTTACCTTACTATTTTTTTGAAGAATATTCTTTAGTGTGTTTTGTGAAATGCTTTGAGATCTCAGAGGGAAAAGTCTTATGTAAGAACTCAGCCTTAAAAGATGCCAAAAATGCTCTGGCCAGTAAAGCACTTAAACAAGTATTTACCTCAAAGTGCATGGGAATACCCTGGGGCATAAATATCTTAAAGCTAAACACATACTTCTGTGCTTTGTTGGATCAAAACCACAGCTCTCAAATCCTTGCAGGACTGAGCCCTCATGCTTTTTCTTTTTATTGAGTATTTGTTTACTGAGTTTCATAAATCTGAGTATTTCACTCAGCTCAAATAAAGTGCTAGAGAATGCTTCGAAGACTGTACTGCTTCACTCTATATCATTTCAGGTCAGTAGAAAGCTTTATTTTGATAAGAATAAGACCAAATGTTCATGGTTTGATAGATCCCTATGGAAATCCTGTTCATCTATCAGACAGATAATAGATGTACTGAAACTGAACAGTAAATGATCAGAGTCTGTGTCCTAAAGTTATACACAAATAATGATTCTTGTTGCTTAGCAAAAGAATCCAGAAATGTCCTGTGCATTTCATAAGCACAGAGGGAAACCCTTCCCTCAAGGCATTTCCCACCTGTAAATATGACAATGCACCAGGGACCATCATGTATAAGCAAGGCTGAGAGAAGGGAAGGGGAAGATGATCTGGGAATGTCCCCACACCTTAGGGGCACAACACAAGCCCTGAGGAAGCACTTACAGCAAACAGCCTCTCTCATTGCAGAAAGAATGAGTTAACAGCCTGCCACTTTGGATAAAAGAGGTAAGCCTTCCTTTCTCACTACTTCTCAAAGACGAGAAGGTAGACAGTATCATAAAAGGCAATAGTTACAAGCCGCAATTAAAACATAAAGAGGAAGGCAAGCTTAGGAGGCACGACAGAATCAGGCTGTGGATTTCTTGCTCGTCTTAGAAAAGCAGAAATAAGAAAACCAAGAAAGTACTCTCTGGTAGGCTTTCCTGCTAAGCTGTGACTGGAGTTCAAGAATATGTCTGCACTTACCCCATACAGAATGCCAAAGCTCTGTGTGCTGTCTTGATAAATCATATCAACATTGCTGAGGGTTTATTTTTAGCCCAGTGTTAACTGTTGCAACTACCTGAGTGTACTATGAGAACCTGCCAATTAACTTCTTAGTAATTATCATTGGTGTAGAGTCAATAGTTGTACTGGGTAGTACTCATGAACTCCTAATTCACCTTTTGCAAGCACTCAGGGTCTTTTTGGTTGAGGATTGATTGGTTGTTTTTTGGAATTTCTTAAATCCTTTTCCTTTGGTTGTTTTTTGGAATTTCTTAAATCCTTTTCCTTTTTATGGTCTATGTGTAGAAAACTATTGATCTTTTCTCCTATCAAGGGTTGTTTCTGCCCTACAAAATAAAAGCTGCAGAATCACAGGCAAGATCAGAAATAAAAAAGCTCAAATAACTGAGAAGAAGCTGAATCAAAAGAGTAGAAAAAATACAGTGCATGAGACATGTAATTTTTAATAAAGGAAAAAGTAGCAAGAAAGTAAGTGTACATGAAATATTAGGAAAAGGTTTTTATCAGTCTGTTAAAGGAGCAACCACCAAGTGTGCAGAAAAAAATTGTATTCATGTGTCCTAGTTCTTGTAGCCACTCCTTAGACAAAAACCTGCTTCTAAACAAAAAAAAATATTTTTTTTGGCATAGATCTTCAGTTTATGATAATATTGAACATCCAGACAAATCACTCTACAAGAGATAGATAGCAAGATCTTTGATTTGCATATTTGCACTCTAAGTCCTGCTATTCTCAGCATAGTGCAGTACTCAAAGGAAATGGAGGTAAACCATGACAAGATTTTTTTTTTCCTAAAGTGCATAGCTGTACAACAAGTTTACGGCTACAAACAGTTTAGGTAGTAGTTATTTCCAGCATTCAATGTGGTGAAAATTTACCATTCTACTGAAAAATGAACAGGAAAATGCTTCTTGAATAGACACTGTCAAAGATCCTTTTTGGGTCACAGCGACAATGGCACTGTGACTGTTGCCACCACTGTATTCTATGCTGATGACAACCCTGTATTTCCACTGTATTAGGTCCTGTAATTCTGGAAGATGGAATCATTTTATTACAAAACACACAAGGTAATGGAATAAGCTACTAACTTTTCCTTTAAAAGCTAGGCCATGGTTTACTGGCTTATGTTTTCGATATATTCCAGGTCTTGCTTTACTCTTTATGAATTCATACAGTACCCCCGTATACACATATCCTCTTTGAAGTCCAAAGAAAACTATTAGCCCTTAAAAGAGTTTTGGATCTATCAAACCTGAAATTTAAGTCCCTGTGAAAAGTCCTATGAAGTTAACTGTCATGAGATAGAAAAGAGAAGAAATATGGACATTTTAAAATAAATTCACAGTAAGTAAAACATTAGCTGTTCCCTTTTTATATATAAGAAGTTGCATTTTTTTCTCTCTTCTTAGTTATTTTGCAGTTTGTTTGGGTGGTTAGTAATTTTTTTTTTTTTTTTTAATTACTATGAGTAAACTGTAGGGATACTTCCTCTCCTGGATAACCACAAAGTAAATGACTTTATTCTATTTGTGATCTTTCTGTTTTCCATCGCTTTGAACACAATAAAATGCTGCATTTTATAACAATTAGATTTTCTGCAAATTTCCATGATAACAAGTGATCAATATTTTTTTCTTGCCAGCAGAGTACATCAATGAGCAAATGCCAGAAGCCAGTCGAGTATGATAAATTACTTCAGAGATCATTATGATTCATTATGACCATTATGATTCATTGCACAAAAAGTCCTATATTGCCACTGTTGTTTCATTGTTTTGTGAAGCATTTGCTGTGTGCAGCAGACCAGATCCTGATGACAATTACATCATTAACAAATCTTTTGCTAATTTAGGGAATTTTATACCCTCTCTTTAATAAGACAAATATGAATGAACGTAGATTAATTTAACAAGCAACCCCAGATCTTCTTCCAAACTTCCATTGGTTTGTCTCTTGTCTGGGAGCACAGGCTGAAGCAATGGCTGAGGGATCTGGACCACCTTCCCCAGTGGTGGCCTGTGCCACTACCCAGAGGGAGCTGCTGAAGGGAGAGGCTGCCATGCAGACCTCAGGCTGCAGAGGTGCCGAGACCTTTCTCCTGGGGCAGGGACAATCAGCAGACCTGCCTGTGAAGGGCATGCCCAGTGGGGGACCTCCTGCTGCAGGTGGCTGAGCTGCAGGATGTAGTGAGAGGGCTGCATAATGCCAGGGAGGCTGAGAAGGAGTTGGATAGCTAGATCCAAGCACAGCCTCAGTCAAACAGCCAAGAACTCTGCCAAGAGCACACGCAGAAGGGAGGGAGGGGCCAATAACACAGAAGAATGGGAGCTTGCAACAGCAAGGACCTGCAAGAGGAAGAGGCTTCCTCCGAAACCTGACGTGCCCTTGCAGAACCACCTCACTGCTTTGCAGGCTGAAAAGGAAAGGTTTATCACATCAGGAGAGGGGAATCTGCAAGAGAACTGGAGAGGAGCTTTTTTACAAGGGCATGTAGTGATAGGACAAAGGGGAATGGCTTTAAACTGAAAGGGGCAAGTTTAAATGAGATATTAGGAAGAAATACTTTATTGTCAGGGTGGTGAGGCACCAGAACAGGTTGCCCAGAGTAATTGTGGATGTCCCATCCCTAGAACGGTTCAAGGCCAGGCTGGATGGGCCTTTGAGCAACCAGGTCTAGTTGCTGCCCTTTGGAGGGGTGTTGGAACTAGATAATCTTTAAGGTTCCACTTCCAACCTGAGTCATCCTATGATTCCATGTAATGTTTTATTCTGGGTCTGACTTTCAGAAAAAAAAATTTACTCCTAACAATCTTTATTGTAAAGGTGTACACCAGTCATGGTGCCTTGCGGTGGAGAAGACGAAGTGGTGGCAAATAACAATCCTATGCCCAAACTTTGGGGGATTGCAGAATTTCTGTTTTATTTGATAATGTGACTACGAAGTGCAAGTGAGATTGCAAAGTGAAAAAAAGAAGGTATAATAAAGTGAGATTGCTTATGTGTAGATCATAAAGCCCGAAGGAAAATGGATGTGACTTGTCTGGCAGAGGGATCTGAATTTTTCACCTCTAATTATTCTGAGAGTATATCTCGTCTGTTTACAATCAAGCTCAGATATTTGTGGAAGTAAAACCATGAATGAATTGAAAGGCAATACACATTTATAACAGTATAAACTTTTTTTTGTTTAAAATAGTGATTCATTCTCTCTTTTATGTATGAGAAATACAACATAACCTCCCCTTACGGTATTAATGCTCTTTCGTGAGCTGAATCAATTTCTGAGATTTTACAATCCAATCTGCTAGATAGTTTAGGAATTAGAATTAATGGAAACTGAACCCTTTAAGAAATTTAGCACCTGTGTCAGACTCTATTCCTGCCTCAAATGAGCTAAGTAATGGAATAGCACACATGCATTACATTTCCTATAAGGTTAAGCTTATTGAGAAAAGGTGTGTATGTCAAATATGATGAAATTTTATAATTATTTACAGAAAAAAGCATCTGTATCTTACTTCCATCTTTGTTAGTTCCATATGTTGTGATGCATAGGTGGTGTGTCATTGTAGCTGTCCTACCATGCTGCAGCTGACTGCAGTCCTGTCCCAACAGCTCCACCTGTGTTTGTGCAGACCTTTCAGCAGAGTTCCTTCCATTGCCACAATACTTCCTATGCAATGGGATTTATGATTTTTCCATTATTTTCAACATTTGCTTGTTGTTCCTGGTAAGAAAATCAGAAAGTCCAGCTACCATTGCCTGTGCTAACTTTGCACACCATTCTTTCAACTTGCCCAAACTGAAATGGGAAGAAATGGTGTGAATAAGAGACACAAAAAGACTCAGTCTGTCTCTGATTCAGCCTGCTTTTAAGGTTTTTTTTTCTGGATCTCAGATGTCATATTCCTAAAAGATATCCTCAGTAAAACAGCAAAGATTACCACTGCATGAGATTAACACTTCCATGATTCTACTTTGTGAAGCATGCCAATATTTTCTTATTTGATTTTCTGTCACAAGGAGGAAAGTCTAAATAGAGAAATAGCTAGTGTATTAAAATCTTATTTGCTTTTATATGTGAAATAGCAAACCAGCTACATTTTAACATTTTCTGTTTTAGAAAGCATCTTTTTAGCCTCTACAGCCAGCTCACACCCCTGTTGGAATCACACCTCAGGAATCCATGAGATGTTTTAATCCTGCAGAACATCTTCCCTGGTGAGCTGTGGTCTCATCTGCAGCCTTGCCTCTCTGGTACCTCCCAAGCAGGGAGGATGGCACTGAGTCCAGTTTGATGGGGACTGACCATTTCATGGGCATGTAATGGAAAGTTGAATCAATGCAGAAATGGGAATATGAGCACAGAATTTTGAAATACCTAAGGCAAGCATGAAAATTTACTCATACAATAGGTCATGTGGATTTTCCTGACAGCAGTATCTACAGAAAGACTATTCTTTCTGATGGAAAATTTCAATTAGCTCCAACTTTCCTACAGAAAATTATTTTTTGTTGAATTTTTACTAACTCCCTGATGTTATTTTGTATTACAGCCCTACATAGTGTTACAGTGATTTTTGCATCCTAAGTCACATAGAGAAAATAGAGAAAGACAGGCACAATTATTCTCTCCTTAGCAGTGCTTGATTATGCTGTAAAAAAAAAGATCATTTAAATCATCTTAAGATTTATTCAAAATAAATACCTCACTGCAGTTTAGGCAACACAACTTTTTTGAGGGCAAGCTTGTAAATTATACAAATTCAGAGGGCCACTGAAATTCAAATAAAAAGGGATTAAGTTAAAAAATACGCAAAATTGGATGCTGGGGTTCTGGGTCAAGTCCAAATCTAAATTTAATGAAAATGTTTATTGCTAAACACTGATTTAAAAGTCTTTTAACTGTTTTATTTAAGGCTGTTTAACATGTACTGTGACTCAAAAGCACTTGAGTCTCAAAAGCACCTAATTTAAAATACACATTTAATAGCTATTGATATCAAATCGATACATTTTGCAACCGTTAGGTACTTTTCCAGCCATGAAATCATTTTAGTGTTCCTGTCACTTCAGTAATGTAAATCCATTGCACCATGTCTTGGACACTGTTGCATGTTTAAGGAACAGAGAATGTGGATCCCTCCAAAGCTGTCTAGAGTCCCACCACTGTGGGATGCTGACAGCAAGTGCTGTTGAATAAGCCTATGTAGATTGGGCAGTTCCTCTGAGTGGAGTAGTAGTAATTGAGGAGGAGGAGAGGACAAGTACCACTGGTTGGGAAGGGAGGTGAATGTTTTCTTAGCCAGAAAGATCTCCTGGCAACCCTGCTGGTCCCACACACCCAGCTTATTTAGAACGAGTCACCCTGCAGGATTTGAATCAGTGGCATGTCTTCTGTGCTTCACTCTCATTGCTTCTCCTTGCTTTTCTGTTTTAGGTTGATCTCCTGTCTTTATTTTCTGTTATTCTACAAAGAGTCTTCTATAGAGCTGTGGTAATGTAGATGAGAAAGTAGCAAGCTGCTGGGGGAGTGTAAAGGAAATCTTTTTCTGGATATTCTTCGAATAAGCTTAGCATTACTCCCCAAATAAATGGACTCTGGCAGACTTAGATGCCATTTCAAATATGATAACACACCTCACTCTTATCGCTCATGGCAAAGATATAAATAAGGTCAAGAGGGACTATGATATGTCAGGGTTCCCTTTGGGAGTGATTACTGTAACATATTGAGGTCATGCCAAGGGCTAAGTGTGAGAAGTAGCGGTGGAATTTACCTAGTGAAATGTGCACATGGGCATTGAATCTGATCATCCCTGGCTCCCTCTGTGATCAGTGAAAAGAAACAGGCACATCCAGAGCACAGGTCTTCTTGTCCTTACAGGGACATTCTAAATACAGCAGATGAATTATGGCAAAACAATGTTTAATTTCTACTCTGACCATTCAGGATTGTGACTTAGGTATACATTTTAATAATCTAAACTCTCAAATTACACAGGCAACAAAGCTGGCCAGAGAAAAAAACCCTAACTTTGGTAGCTTACCAGTAGTTTCCAAATGTTTTTCCAGTCATATCCCAACTTGTGACTAATCCTCAGCATCTTTTCCCAAAATATCATAAAAGAGAAATTTTGGAAGCACTGAGGTGGTACAATACCTCCTTCTGAAAATAACAAGTTACAGTTCTTAAGAAAAATTATGCTTGCAATGTCTTCCGGGAGACACTAATTAATTTTTACTTCTTTATTGCTTTAAGTCATATGGTTTCTCCTACAGAGTGGCAGTAAATAAATGAGCCAAGCTAGGATTTCCAGCCATGTCTTCCACGTGTGGTTGCTTAGGGATGCCATTGACTAGCTGAGGAATAGGATGCTTCCAGATGTCCAGACAAGCCAGATTTCTGGGTTGTCTAAATTTTGACAATATGACCAGGAGTAAAGAAGCTGTAAGGTCTCTAGCCTTGGGACAGTCCATAGGACAGGATTTTAATGGAGACAAAGGACTGGTTCTGACAAACAAGTTTGACACTTGGGCACAAGCAGACATATTTTCTCCTTTTTTTTCTTTCTGTAAACATTTATTTTCTGAAGAGACTTGGTTTTCTTGCAAACTTGTTGTGAGAGACTGAAAACCTGAAAAAGTTAATGTCTTAAACACTTGGCAGAAGAGCAAATGAATGTGACAATGCCAACAAGATGACTGGATGCAGTTAGAAAAGAAGATCTTGTGGAAGCAAGATAGCACTCTTCTGGGACCATCTTCCTTGTCTTGGGTAACTAAACAAAAAACAAGTCTGAGACAGCATTGTATCTGATTCTCTCACAAGGAAGAGGCATGCCAAAACCACCAGAGACCCTCTGACTCCTTTCTAAAAAGTTTGAAAATGACAAAATTTGCACCTGTGGAACCAGTATAAATAACTCAGAGAGATTATGTGTACACTCACCATCTGATGGACCTGGACCAGACATGACACTGGAACCAACCTTCTTTTTCCTTTCCCTTTCCCTTTCCCTTTCCCTTTCCCTTTCCCTTTCCCTTTCCCTTTTTTACAGGCCACTCAGCCCATCAAAAGGTTTAAGGTTAAATGTAAAAAAGTCATGAGCAACATGTAGAGAATTTGAACTGTGAAAAAAACTCAGAAGAAATAGACTGTGTGAGGGATGAATTTTAAGGCAGAAATACCGCAGTGTTTCTATTATTGGTAAAGCAAACTCAGATTTAGCAGAAAAATCTGCATGTCACATCAGACTAAAGGGTGCTGCAAAAACATAGAATCAAAAAAAAAATTACAAACCAAAATGACAACATGCTTGGTCTGGATATTTTATCTATTTTTGCTTTTTCAAATTAAACTGCATTTTATGCATTCCCTTATCTGAGAGGCAATGCTGGTGATGGCATGCCTTCCAAAGCATTAGAAAATAAAGCATTGTTTAAAAAGAAATAGTAAATTGTAAAGGCCTCAGGTGCCTTGAATTTTTGGTGAAACAGAAAATTTGCAAGGACTTCCAGGAACTGCATGATTTTTAGTGTGCAATTACCAGTGGAGTGGCATTTCAGAAATTGCATATGATGCTCCACTTATGCTTCTTTTGCTGCTCTGGGTGACAGCATCTGGAAAAGCTGTGTGTTGCTCAGGCATGATTAGGTGACTCCGTGCATGGAGTTCTTAACTGAAAACATGGGAAACCTCTCAGTTCCTTGCTTCAGCTTACTGAAGATAGCAACCACTCAAATGGGTTCAAAGAGATACTAATTTCATGGAAGGGTAAACTAGTGGTTTCCTAACTACACAGAAACCACATCAGCCTAAGGAGGTCTATGGAGCTGAAAACAGTTGGAAGCTCAGAGCATTTTAGAAACAAATATTGTATATGCATTTCTTGTTGTCAGTGTTTGTTCAGGCACTTGCCAAAAATCCTATCTGAGTACGCAGCTGTTCGCAACATATATCTGCATTTCTCATCTCTTTCATATAGTAGTTGATATCCTAACAGCAGGGGATTTTGCCATTTTTAACAAAGTTTGTGATTTCACAAATGTTAAAACAAGGCAAAACAGTGAGTTCTGGCTGCTGCCAGAATCCTAGAATACACTGTGCTTGGGGGAGTGCCGGTACTTTTTTCTGAGCAACGGGATATTGCCTAAATGTAGCTTCAAAGTAAAGTAAATCAAATGAAAATCTACACGGGTTTTCGAATTTTACTCCTAAGTCTCAAAAATATTAATATTACTCACACACACACACACACACAAATTGAAGCATTCACATTCTTGAGTGATAAGGTAATTACAAGACAGAGTTATGATGCAAATAGCTGCTCCTCTCATACAGGTGAAAATTTCAGATGATACAGTCTGAAAGAGTTGAAAAGCTGTTGAAAGCCTTAGAAATCAAGGTAGTAAAAGGGAGATATTTATGCCTGTCAGGAAACTGAAGGCAAACTGGTGAAAATATCCTGGCAAATAGAGATAATAACAGTAAATTATCAGGAGGGAGTACAGC
>JACBWW010000006.1:10680766-10905907 GCA_020086605.1 Lanius collurio
AGGAAGGAAGGAAGGAAGGAAGGAAGGAAGGAAGGAAGGAAGGAAAATGTGCTGATCCTGTTTGATCCTGTTTGTGTCTGGCAAACCCAGCCAGGAGCAGCAAAGCATGAAAGGCAAAGGTTAAAGTTGAAGTACAGGTGCTGAGAGCCCGTGGAGAAGTGTGGTGATTGTGTTCATCACCACCAAGCTCTTCCATGCCTCCCTTGGGGTGGTTGCAGTGGCAACACCAAAGCAGACAAGAATGGGGAAAGAGTGGCAGTTTTAGACCAGCTGAGGAAAAGATGCTTTCTAGAGAATAAAAAAAGCTAATGGGAAAAAGCATTGGAATAATTCCCTGAAAGTGTATTTTATTTATGACATTGCTTAACAAGCACAGTACCATTAATAGAATTAATTTAATTGACTTTTTTACTTAAAAAGAGCAATGGACATTAATTATAAATGGTAAATGGCAGAGAATTTATTTGGGGACTTAAAGTAAGTCTTAAGAGCTGAGCACAGGTTTGTTTATGTTTAGATTTATGTGTAGAAATGGAGAGTCAACTTTGACACTGGAATATGTCACTCTGGGTCTTAAATGGCATTATTGAGCTCAGGTCACAAAACAAAGAATAATTCAGACATGTTAAAGGTAACTCAGGAAAAGGGCTTTACACACTTCAACAGGATCAACAAATTTAATTAGATTAGACAAAAAATTGAGTGAACAGATTATAAATGATCCCTTAGTAATGTTGTATTTCAAGTTTCCTGACTGTTTACATAATACAGGAAATGCATCAACCATCACAGGGTGAGTCAGCTCCTCCTCTCACTTATGGAGTGAGTCGGGATGTAGAAAGGTTCTGGGGGGATAACATATCATGTGCCTGTGATATAATTTAAGATCTATACTAGAAAATAATGCTAAGGACAACCGGTCACTTTAAAAGGAAAAAGGTGGAAATGGAGGGAGGGAAAGATCATTAGAGGTTGGATATAATTGCTTATTTTGCAAAGCCAGGAATAGCTGGTAAACATAATCAAACCTCTTAAAAATATTGCTCAGGTATTCTTTCTCTGCAGTAAAATAATTCTTTACAGCATATTGGCAAAAGAGAGCCAAATGCAGGTGATGGAAAGCTGTGCAGAGAAGAATCTAACTTATGATTTCTAAGACTCGGATTTATAGGATGCCTTTTGTAATTCTTGAGTCTGTTTTATCTGGCACCATGCCTTTACAGCATAGCTGCTGGAAGTGTTTTAACTGAGACTACTTAAAAGGATATGCTCTTCTTGACGGGTTTGGTGACATTTCCCCTTTGGCTAATTAGAAGCAAGTGTTAATTCTTTTTATTCTTACATAGCCAAGATATTCTGTGAAAGTGAGCTAGTTTCAGTCCTACTTCACATCAAATATTATTCTTTATCTGAACTCTCATTGAAGAGCCCCAGGCCAAGTTCACACTTAATGCTAGGTTAAATAAAAACTAAAGAAAATCTCAGTGGAGAACCAATTAAATACAGTTGTAGGAACATTTTTGATCTGGTATCGTTAAAGGTATCCTCTTCAGAGATGCTGAGCATCTATGTGCAGCTCCACTGACATCTTGAAAGCTGCAAATGATGGCTTTGCCATGAAACTGCTGGAGTTGGCAAGAGTTAACGTGGTCACTGGCCTGCTCATGCAGGAAATAGGAGGTCTTTTGCTTTTGTATATTTAAATTCTTGCTTTTAAGCTGTGACTTATTATTTCATTTCTCTATGGATAAATCTCTTGTGACACTGTGTTACTGTGGTCAAAACCCTCTAGGTCTCATGCCTGTTGGAAGAGCTCTGCAGTAAGTGATCTCATACATTTAGGATGGGGAAAAAACAACAAATGGTCTCCCACAGATAAGTAATCCCACCAAATAAATCAGACACATTGGAAACAGAGCTGCTGGGCTCCAGCTTCTCCAAGGACTCCAAAATTACACTGTCTTCTGCCCCTTCTCCATCGCACTAGTCACACCACCCCACAACAAGCAGGTTCTGCTTCATTTTCACACCACCTTCATCTGTGTCTTCACCTCTTAGAGTAACCTAGCCCCAGTGTAAATTTTCCACTCATTATTTCTCCTTCTTTTTCTTCTCCTGACTTGTCTCAGCACATTTCTGTACTTCTTGTTGCTGAGGAAACTCTGCCCTTTTCCTCAGACAAAGGGAAAACACCTCCAGGGCTCTTTTCCTGATGTTTCTTCCTGTATCACTCCATTTATTTTCTTTATTTGTGCTATTGTTTCATGAAGAAATGTAATAATGAGATGAAGACATGAGGAAAAAAGTGAAGAACACAAGACCAGAAGGGCTTGAGCAGCTGAGTGTGTCCCTCTCGTTTTTCCCAGTCAAGTCCTATGAAAAGGGTACCATCAGTCTCTGCTGTCTGCTGGGAAGGGAGCACAGCCAGCCTCATTCCCTTCACCCCAAGGCAGGAAAATTGCTAAATACTGTGAAACAGCAGCACAGTCCTACCCTGTCAAAGGCTGAATCCCTGCTATATGTTTCTGTGGGCTGCTATTTGTACGAGAATAAGACTGCAGGTTTAGGCAAACACACGTATTTTCCCTGACACAGCTTATCCATTTTGATCAATTCATAGGATGCTAATTTGAGTAACTGAGTACAAGGATAATTAGCAATCATGTCAGTGATAGTACATTTATTCAAATTAAGTCAAATGTGAGTAATCTCTGGTTGGTTTTTTTTAGCCAGCACAGAAGAGAACCATTTAGCAGCTAATTTTAGACTTGTCTGAAAGAGCAAAACAAATTCTAGATGCTATTCCTGATTTACATATTACAAAGACCCTGTGCTTCCAGGAATAATAGTTTAAAATTATTCAGAAAACCTAGTTTCTCATTTTGCTGCCCAGTTGTGGAAGAAAAGGTTTTGATCCAATTGCTCTCCGATTTTCTTTACCCTCCCACTCACCCTGTGGGTGGGATGTCTGCCCTCCACACCAGGGGTGAGGAGCCATAGCACAGCTTGTTGCAGGCAGGGACACTTAAGTTCACAGCCATTTGGTTCCCTGGATGTGGAAGTGGTTTGAGTTGATTTATAGCCCTTAGTGAGGATTTTTTGGGTAATACTGCAGCTTCTCACTAATGAAATTCCTGCACATGAACTCCTGTGGGACTCTTGCAAGTAATTTTACTGCAAATATTTTACTGCTCCTCTGGCAAAGGGTGAACACAGGCAGAGAGGTACCATGGCTGGATGCCAAAGATGGTTGATAGATGGACTCCAAGTAGGGTCCTTTCCAAGCAACCTCCAGTTTCTCTGGGACTTTGATGGTGACCTCTGTCTTCTCAAATGAGACCTTTGCACCTTGCCTTTGTACTGGCCACCTCCATCCAGGTGTACAACTTCCCTTTTTTTTTTTGCTGTGCCTTGCTGGCCCATGGTGTCTGTATGCACCAGCAAGCAGCCTGTACTGGGGCACTTCTGCATGGTTTGAAGGCCTCATATGTAGCAAGAAACCCTGGTCCCTCATGCACTTCCCAAGGGAAGGAGCACACAGCAGTCACTGCCCACCTTACACCTCGCTCCCCTGAAGGTTTCTGTTCTGTCTTGAAACCCTCCCCTGTCAGATCCCTCTGCTTTGATGATGGCTTAGGAGGGACAGGGCTTCACAGGGCTCTGGCCAGGCTGCCTGCATGCCCAGGGCACAAGACCAAACTTCTCTGTGTCTCAAGAGCAGGTGGGACTAAAGACACACTTTTACCCTCCTGTCTGTCCCCTGAGTCTAATCTCTGCCCTGAAAGCCACCTCCTGCCCCTTAGGGATCCTTTCTGAGGTACCAGGAACAGGCTGGGTCTGGGATGGGCTGCCCTGAAGCTTTTGCCAGCTTTGACTAGCATCACCTCCACTTAAGAGTAATCAATTGGCATGTGCCAAGGATTACTGCAGGAATCAAATCAAACAACATTAGTTAATTAACATTAGTTAATTTGAAAATTCTATAGTAAATAAGTTAGAATTTAATGAGTCCTACCCATTTATTCCTTTATAATGAGAAGGTATTATATTATAATAATATGAAGTCAACACATTAAACCAATCCCATTTTAGGTGATGTTTCCAAGCAGAGATTTTTTTCAAAGATTTCTACCCACCCAGTCCCTGATGAAAACCCATGTGTGTCATTGGTGCTGATGCCAGGACAGTGGAGACATGAGCAAGCTGGGAAGAGTGTTCAGCATTGCTCTGATTTGCATGAAGGACAGCAACCTTCTTCATCAGGACTGCCTCTGCCTGGTGTTCCCATGCTGAGCTCTCTTTACCTTGAGGGAACAAACATCAGCTTTGCAGATCTTGGAGAGCTTTGGGGTCTTTTCCTTGATTTTTCTCAGAGTGTAAAAGAGTAAGATTCTGTTGTGCATACCTCCATTAACTGCTTTAAGAGAGATCCACATCTTCAAAAGAAGCCCATGAAACATACAAACAGACATGCATTATTTAGAGAGCTGCTGCAGTAATGACCATGTACAAAGCATAACAGAGCCACAAACCCTGAGCACCACATCCTCATGGAAGTCTCTGTGAATGTAGCCCTAAGATCCCATTAGCCTAATGGGACTAAGTACATCCAATGATTTTATCGATTTGCAGTTCAAAACTCAGTTTCTGCCCTGATTTCCATCTGTTCGGATCAAGCCTGGGAATTTTTTCACTGCAAGACAGACTGGATCATATTTGAATCAACAAATTTTTCTGAGCGCTTGAGAAAACTGTTACCACATGCACTGAGTCCTGTCCAATGGACAATGACAGTTTTGGACAGATTTGGCCCAACAGTGGAAAAACACATTATTAGTGATGGCTTGTACTAATTAAATCTACCTCCCTAGAATCAGGCCATATGTGATACTGATTCGTTCAGTGACAGGCTTTCCCACCACAGATATAATGATAATGCAGAGGCAGCACGCTGAGTGGCTCTCAGCAGCTTATCAGAGCAAAATACACAGCAGACACACACCACCAAGAGGCAGAAGATTGAAAAAAAAAAAAGCACTAGGCAAACCTCTAGAAGTACCACTTACATGACCCTGATGAAAGCTTCGAAGGGGAGCTCTTTGTGTGCTGTTTTAGAAAAGCAAAAATCTGTTCAGCTTTCCATGCCCAAGGCGTTGCTCTTTGGGTAATTACTCGCTGAAAACCAGTGACTATTTCTGTTGCATTTTCTGGGTGACACTGGAGACTGAGCAGTGACTCAAGTGAGCAGGAGAAGGGCTGATCCCTGTAGGGATCTTGGGAGTGACTATTTCTTGCATGACCATGTGCAAGCTGAAGTACAGTGCCAGTGGCCCCAGGCACAGGCATTTATCACCCTGCCAGACACAAGGCAGTCACTTCTCACTATGAAACCACAGAAGTTACATGTTCTTTTGATAAGTGAGCATTGAGAAAAGCTCAGTGACTTTTAGAGGTTTGGACTCACTCCAGTCTGCACTGCAAAGGTGAGGGAGGATGTTGCATGGACACTCCCACACAGGCTGTTCTGCCAAACCAAACTGAGCTGAGTCCAGAAGATCCAGAATATAAATTCTGGCCTTAAACCCATGTTTCTCATCCCATTGCAGTGCAAAATTTAAGATTTATAATTTTGAACAATACCAGAATGAACCATTTCAGCATTTGCAGAATCAGAGTACCTTGTTTTGGCACACTGAATTGATCTTGTTGCTAAGCTCAGTTGATAATTTCCACTGCTTCATGGGAATTTAAGCTCAGGGTTGATGATTACCTTATTGATCTCTGTAAGCAAAAGGATGGAACAAGTTCAGGGTGCTGTGACCTCTAAACACACATTGGGACAAACTATTCTCTATAAACCCTGTCCCATGAGAGGAAAGAAAAGGGAAAAGAAGTCAGGATTCCCTGAATCCTGCAAACTCAAGACAATTCACAGAACATTGTGACTTACTTCAAGTCTGTGCAAAAAAAAAAAAACAACAAATTTTCTCCAGGAAAACACTGGGGTTTTCCCAATAATTATTTTTCTTTTAAATGCCTTTCTAATCTAAATTTACAAGTCTACTCTGAAAAAAAGTATAATAAGAAGTTTAGTTTTTCAAATCTTCATAATAAGATAGGAAAACTTTTCCAGCAACAGAAATGTATATAAACGTATGCCTATTTTCGAATTATTAATTTTATATTTAAATACAAACAGCAACTCTGTTCCTTCCTTTGATGCAGCATCATCTTCCCCCTTAGGACAAGATGAATGGACAGAAATGAATGAGAGCTGTGAACTGCTAATGCATCACTTAGTTTCCAGCAGTGCTTTAAACAATAAGGATTTAACCTTGAAAGACTGGAGAGATGGGTGAATTTTTCAGTGAAAATCAGCAAAAATGCCTTTCTTTTCTTGAAACTTGCAGGAAACCCAAGGAGCTTTTGTGAGATCCACTTTCTTCCCATGAAACATAATATAAGAGGGACTGCACAACACTGAGCTTGAGCAGCACTCTGAGAAAAAAACTCTCCAAAACTACCAGGCCATAAGTATTCTGTTCTCTGTTACTTAATAAAAGGGTTGTTTCAAAACAACCCCAAGGTTTTCACAAATCCACTTGCAGAGATACTCACAGGCACTGAAGGAAGTTTAGAGAGGGCTTCCTCAAGGGGTTCTGGCCCTGTGCCCATTCCCATTATCCCAGTGAGGGCAGAAGGTGGTTATCCAAACACAACACTCACAGAAATGTCCATTTGGACAGAAGCTTAGCTTGCATGGCCTTTTAAGAGATGAACTGAACAGACAGTACCTCTTCCTTTGACTGTAAATCTGAGCCCCAGATATAGATTTGAGCTTGTTACATTTGTGGTGGGTCCCTCCCCACCACCTCCTCAAAGGAAAGCATCCTGTGAGCCCGATTTTAGTTTGTCATAGGCCATGATCTGGTCGCAGTGCTGGCCACGGCAAACAGCCTTACATTAATGTGTGAGATAATGTGTGAGATAAGACCATGGGCAGTGCTGCCTCACACACAGCTCAGGATGCTACTCCCATTCATCTTCCTTTTTTTTTTTTTTTTTTTTTTTACTTTGAGGGCAAACAATTCACCTCAGCTTTGAATCTTGAGTGTAAATTTGGTTTTCCTTAGCCTTCTAAAATATTTTAATCTATTCCTTTCCAACTGCCAGATATAGCCAGAATTATCAGTAATGGGTTACAATACATTAAGTTTTATGACTTGATGAGTGACACTGTTTATAGCACAGAGGTTTTCATTTGTGTACATTCTGTCTGTTTTGATTCCCAAAACTCAAATTTAATAGCTAAGAAGGGCTGCCAGAGGTGATATAGGGAGCAATATTTAAAATACATTTGTCAGCCAAAATAAATCTGTGATATGAAGTGTCTCTCTGGGGGTTCCATAGAAAAAGAGTTATCAAAAAGCTTTTTTTGCAGGAGCTGTGCAATTACCCAGCTCATGTATATGTACACAAATGTGTACCAAACAAGTCCCGAGGACTCATTTGCCATACAGAAATAAAACTTACTTCAACCAAATGTATAGTTTTCAGAAGCTACAGGTTATTCTAGTGCCCAGAAAAATAAGGCAAAATAAAATGGAGACCCACATTACACTAAAGGTTATTTGGTTTCGTGTGTCTAGCTTTAGGTGTCTGTGGCTTTACTTTCAAATGTAGTGGAATCCAGAACCTTCCATGGACTTAACCATACTTTAGCAGCCATGAAACTGTGGTACCAATTGACACCTACAACTAGCCCATCTCATTCGGCACAAAGTAACTTGCCTGAGGTCATGCAGGGTTTTACAAAAAAAACCCTAAATTCACCTGACTCACTTTCTCTCAGTCTCTATTGATTTTCATCACCTTTGCTAAGAGTGCAGCATAGAGCAGCTCTCTGCAAGAAGGGGATGAAATATCCCTGAACAATTGGCACATGCAGGAAAATTTGCCACAGGCCCTGAAAATCAGCTGAGTAGGCATTTCATGGGATGACCCAAAACAAGCAAGGATGTAGAGACAGGAAATCTGAAGGTAGAGAGGAGAAGAAATTTTTATGGGTAACCATATTTAAAAACCTTGACCAATGATAAACCATTACTGGGGCCCGGTTTTGAATGAAATTTTGTTGCGAGTCAAAACTAAGTCGTCATAAAAAAGGGATTTCAGTGGACATGATGAAATACAACTGAGATGCCATCAGTCCTTGAATAATTGAGCCTATGTAAATTTTGTATAATACTCAAGCATGATATGGAGTAAAGATCCATATTTATCTATACAGCAACATTTGGGTTCATAAATGTAAGGGAAAGCCATGTGCTCCAAAGCCATGCAGAGAATTGCTTTTACTTTTTACAAATTCAATAAATTGATCACTTCAGTGCTGCACTTCTTTTTCCTGCGTAGCCCTTAAGAGGACCTTATTACAGCAACAGAACAGCCGGTCTCACATGATTTTCCTGTGTCTCCTTTCCTTTTCACTGCAGAGGTTAGAACTCCTCCTGCACCTAATGCACATATCCTTTCTGTTTCCTGCTTTCTGTGACCACTTAGCCCCACAAAGTCCATGTGTGCCCTTCACCCTCTCCCAAGGACACTGCCATGTCTCCTTCTAGTGGGGTCCCATCTCACCCACCTCACCCTTCCCCAAATATTGCAGCCAAGCCTCCAGCAGGGCACAGGACTCTCACTCTGTAGCACATTGGAGCAGACAGTAACTAAGTCCTCTCAGCCTTAAAGCCTATGGCTGAGTGCAGTGATATCCATACGGAGAAGACAATTGAAGATGGGAATTTTGTGCGTGTTTCAGTACCCAAAGCTGGTGCTGTGGTACCAGGATAAGCTGGGCTGATGCACACTCAAGCCTGAGCAGAAGAACCATGGGGCAGTCCATTCCTTTTGGCACTCATGAATGAAGACAGGCACTTGGTCCACTCAGCTGGAGATTTAGTCATAGCAGAAAGCAAATCAGCCTCATTTCCTGGGAAAAGGATATTAAAAGTAATTGCACCAGCTACGGAGAATTTTTCTTCCAATTCTGAAGAGAAATTATACCACTGCAGTGTCCAAGGTACTGAGTGCAGAGGAATTAATTGAAGACAAAATAGCAACTGTGTATTGGTCTTTAACAGCCTGGAAAACTTTCCCTTTTCCCTGGATTTGTATGGCACGGAGTTCTGCCTCCTCCTATAAAGTTCTTCAGCTTTGAGTGTGTTCACCACAGGTTGATAATTCTTCCTTCATGGTAGCACTTGAGCAAAATCTCCTAACTGCATTCAGCATTTACATACAGGGACCTTGACCTCAGGTATGGGACTGGTTATTAAAAACACAGGAGGCACACTTACGAAGGTGCTGCCAAGGGCCCGAGGTGGCTGAGTTTTGGCAAACAGGAAAATGCCACATTTCATTTTTTCAAAGTATTCCTTGCAGCAGGTACTGGTGGGAGCACTGACACATGGTGGACCTGGGGTGCTTCTCTGCATTGACCCGGACAACCAACGGCGCACTTGTCTTCTCTGTGGGAGCAAAATGGGGTAAAATATACTGGCATGTAAGGGCACAGACTGGCAAAAATAGCAAGCAGGAGAAAAAATCTGAGGTGCTCTGGGCATTTTCTACTTCACGGGCAGCCTTGGTTTAAAAAAGACAGCTGTGTCCCTGTCAAAGGCACACCAGACTAGTTGGGCTGGGGTGGGTGACTAAAGCCCCCTCAGCCTCCATGCTAAATCTGTTTGAATGGTAGATTCATTAGACAAAAGAAAAATAAAAATAAAACAAACAAGCTGGGGACCAGAGGGAGAAGAGAGAGAAAGAGAAGGAAGAAATAGAAAAGAGCAGGGAAGTATTATTTAAGACTGCATGAAGCTTCTAAGAGTCTTACAGGCCTTGGGATTTGTTAAGCAATCCTGATTCTGAGAGTCGAGTGTTGTGAAAGTTTAAAGTGTTCTAGGAGGAACTGACAGACTCGTAATTATCCCTGCAGGACTGATGAAATGTGTGGAGCTTTGCAGCATGTCTGTGAGGAAGCCCCACCAGGTTAATCTGCCTCTGTTGCTTTTACAGAGCATTTCCCTTTGCCTGTCTGACAGGGCTGATCCATAACTCTCGACAAATAACTAGAGAAAGAAAAGATTGTTATGTTTTTCAACCTGTGAGTAGATCTCCTTTCTTTATCTCCCTTATTCATAAATAAAATCGAGATGCTTGCCCAGCAAAGATGCTAATGTTTGTTATTCAATAGCTTATTGTTGAAAATTCCTGTTTCCTGCTGCTAGGAAAAACAAAGTCTCATAATTCTCTATTCAATAATCTTTTCTAGCAAGTAATTTAAATGTAAGGCTTTGCTGTGGTTTTGTTTGTAAACAGATTAGAGTTTTAGATGAGCTGTGGGCTGGTGCTGCCTGGGCAGAGTGGTGGCACACAGATATCAGAGGTGCTAGGTTGGCTCTCAAAAGGGGTGCTGGGCACAAGGGCCACAAGGAGTTTCAATGGCCACCGGTAATTTCCGAGGTAGTTCTGCTCGCAGGCAAGTCTACAACATGAGCTCATGTCTTGTTGAATAGTAAGGGATTCAGGGATAATGGTATGATTTTGCCCAGGGAGCTCTACATGCCTGTGAGAACATAGCTTTTAGCAGTATGAGGAGTTACTCATGGAAGTCTTAGCCTTTGAACCTATTTTGAAAATAATTAGAAGTTCAAAAAGTTATTTGAAGCTACTTGTCTCCTCCTTTATACATTTTTAATTATATTTGGTAATTACAGATGGGAGAGAGCTCTTATGTAACATTTGGATGTGTACAGTACTTCTTGAATAATTAATTGTTCCCTGAAAGGGATGATTTGGTCAACCCAAACATGATTTTTTACTTGTCTAATGTGGGGTATTTCCAATTGTGCAATAGTCATTGTATGAGATAGATTGCAAAGACTGCACTTTAAAATTAATTCTAAAAGAATTAAGAATGTCTTGCTACATCCTTCATAGCACCTGAGATGTAAAAGCCCAATATTCACTAACATTTATTTTTTTTCCTCTGTCTCTCAGTTACCGTGAGAGTGGACAAATGACCCTCTACTGCAGACAAGTGCTCTACATCCACAGTGACACAAACAGAACTTGTCTAAACGCTTCTCGGTATAAAGATAGGCAACTGCAGCCTTGTCACCTGCATGGGGACCCCTGACCTTTCTTAATCTCAGCAGATCCCACAGCCACTCAGCCAGCAGAGAGGAAGACCTGGGATCTCTGGACTGCTCTTCCAGGTGTACATGTACTCCATCTAAAATGAATCATCTTCAACAGCAACCACTGCTGCTCCAGGAGTCCAGTGGCTCCAGAGAGCACTGAGTGTTTCTGCCTAAAACTTGGAGATGGGCCCTCTGTCTGCCTCTCAGACGACTCCCCAGCTGGTGGGTAATTCTGTCAGCACCCTGTGCTTGAGGAATGCAAAGCTCTGTGCTCTGGGCAGTATGAACATCGTCTATCATCATGACTATGTGTGAGATCACCTCACGTGTAAACCCCAGGGGACAGTTGAAAATCTAGATGTTGCCACAGCATCATGATTGAGAATGCTCTGGCTCTTTTCACTTACAGGTACTTGAGTATCTGAATAATTTAGACAGAAATAGTGGCAGTGTGAAGTCTAAACCCATAAATTTCAATCCTTGAATCCCTTTGGGGTGTTTCAGCACAAGTGAAAAGGGCATTTCAAAAAGGATTGGGCCAACCAAGGCATGAGGAGCGAGCACCTGAGAAAATTACACAGGACAGTATAAATCATTACCTGTATGCTCTCCTGTATTGTACCAGGCCAGGCATAGTGCAATGTAAATGCAGGATCTTAATGGTGGTGGTAAAATCAGTTCCTTGGAGCTATTAACACTGAGGTTTGACAGAATCATGGGTCTTTGAAATAGGTCTTATAAATGTACATATATATTGTAGAAGAACACATACCTATAAATTCTCTTTAGGCATACACTCCACAGAGATTGTTGCTGAATATTTTTAATTTTTTTTTTTATTATTTGTGGATAGGAGAAGAATTTATCATGGTTATCTCGAAATCTGCAATTAGCCACTATTTTTTCACTAATCAGGAGGACTTAATGGAGGAAAGAAAACATTTTAGAGGGTCAGGGATATTACAGAAAACTGTATTTGTATCTTTCAAATTTAAACATCTTCTATTTCCAGGTTACCATCCGTAGGTCAGATCCCCAAGAGCTGACTAAAAGTAGTTATATTGCTCTGCACTCTGTGGTGGGGCTGCTGTGGAGCTAATTGTTCCTGAAGATAAAAACCTGCTTTGAAGATATAAACTGACTCTTCACTTCTACTGGGGCATCTCTGGAGAAATGTATTCATTTTTTTCTCACCATGGAAGCAATTCCATGTAAACATTTAGGGAGAGAGATGCCTGCACCCATCCCTCAAATGTTTTAAACCCTCTGCTCCGCCTCAGCAGCAAACACTTCCCTCCATTCTTTGCACTGGGAGAGAGACTCTGGTAGGAGAAGCCTCAACCTGACCCCCAAAACACTGACACAGTGAAGCATGCACTTTTAAGAGCAGTTCACATTTGTGCTGGCAGGATGAGGACACTTCCACACTGGAGTGTCAGGGAAGCCAGAGCAAGTGGGATTTGGAGGAAATCTCTTCCCCAGCACCTCCAGTTGAGGCAATACAATCCCTAGGGAGGCTGCAATAGCACCTTATGCCAGACACTGGTAATGAACCATGTGAGGGGTTGAAGAGTTAATGAAAAACTGACTCTCCTTCACATGCAAACGATTTAAAACCTGCAGATAATGGTAACTGCCCATTGATTTTTAGTGAGTTGATGGCAGCAGGAGGAACGTCACATAACTCAAGGCTGGCTCTGGGGGATTGATTTACAGAACTGGAGAGCTCAGCACAGTGATGGGGTGGCTGGAGGCAAAACCAAGCAGGAAAGGGAGGCAAGAAGAGAGATGGCCTGAGCAGTGATGTAAGCGATGTAGACAGATTGGGCAACTTCCTACAGGGGCATGATCCTTGGATAGCACAGCTGTCAGAACGGTGCCACACGCAGGGTGCCGGGACATTGAGGAGCTTGTGCGACTCTCCAGCTCCCAGAGCTGCTGGCACCACTCCTGCAGGGAAGAGAAATGGGACTGTGTGGGGAACTTGTTTTGCATAGCTGTGTGGGTGGGATGAACCTCGAGGTACAGGGACTCACGGAGGTTTTGTGCTGCTGCTGACAGGAATTTTAAAAAGCAGTAGCATTTTGTATAAATGTTGCATTTGAATCTCTTTGACATTTTCCTCTTGGTGCTAATTATTCCCAGCAGCTTCTCACCATGCAGCAAAAGCCTGGCACTGTGACAGTTATTAAAAACCTGTAAACAGGCTCTGGTGGAAAGTGCCTGGAGTCACCTTGCCATGGTAAAGAGAAACTGTCAAATAAGCAAAACCAAACTGAATCTGAGCCCCACTTAGGCAGCTTCAGAGACTTCTCAGAGGCAGAGGCTCAGGTTAGATTTTATCGGTATGTGAAGGGAAGGTGTAGATTAGATGGAGCCAAAGTCTTCTCAGTGGAGTCCAATGACAGGTGAGAAAATAAACACAGGGGAAATTCCCTGAAACACAGGGAATTCCAATTAAACATAAGAGAACCCATTTGTACTGTGAGGATGGGCAAACACCGTCACTGCCTGGAGAGGTGGTGGCGTCTGCATCCTTGGAGACACTCAAAACCTGGGCATGGTCCTGGGCAGTCAGCTGTACATGTCCCTACTTGAGCAGGGGGCATGGATCAGATGACCTCCAGAGGAGCCCGGGCTGCTCAACAGTTCTAAGTTTCTGTGTGCAAATGTGCTGTTCCTGTTGAGAAGCAGCTCTGAGAGGCACCACCTGAGGGGCGTGAAGTACACTTCTGCTCACCCAGAAGAAATTGGTACAGCACTGGCTCCAGTCCTCTCAGCAGTGTGATTAATGCTGATGGGAATCAATTAAATACTCACCTGGAGTAGGTATTTCAGCCTAGCTAGCACTGGGCTCCATCTTCCTTTTCTCAGGCCAGGATCAATGGTATGGCTCAGTTCACAGGTCCAGCGTTAATTAGATTTTGCAGGATGTACAAAGCACAAGAGAAAATTGTAGACAAGACTAAGAAACTTCCTTGCTTGGAGCTTCAGCTTTCAAGCACCAAGTCCCCAAGGGCAGGGTTTGGACAATGGTGGCATTGCACTGGCTAGAGATGCCATTGATGTTTTGGCTCCAAAGCTTGGTAATTTTCTCACAAGAAATGTTGCTTGGTTCATTTAGGATCCTAAAACCTAATTCAGCAAAGAGCTTGGGCTCTTTGCCCTGCAGAGCCCAAACTTTAGGGCTTTTGTGTTTGGCATGTTTCTTATTTCATAAGCTGTGGTGAACCACACTTAGTTTGCATCCATGTGTGGCCAGTGGTCCAAGTGTCGACAACCATCTGTTTCTGGGGTTCTCAGATATTGTCACAGAAGAGAAAAGCAGTAGTTTGAGAGAATCCCTCTTTTGATCCACGGTCTCTAAGGTGGCTCTGGACTTGTACAACCACAGGAGGCTCTGATACTCCATAGGCACAGGAGCTGAACCACTGCTGATAATCACAAGTCCTGAGCCTTCCTTTTGAACTGAACTTTGTGCGCGTGCCAGAATTACACAGAAAGAGTCATACTGAGCTGGGACAAAGCTTCATTTAGCCCAGTGTACCTGCCCAGGGTCAGGCTGCAGTAATTCAGAGCCTTAGCTTGAAGATGTTTCTTGAAAACCATTGTGTTTATTGGCCATTTACAGACCTTTCTGCTGGGATTTTGTACAATCCAGCTTTAAGCTCTTTTAGTAATTCTTAGTCTCTGCTCAGCTGATGCTGTCAGGTTCTGCAGTTCAGTTTTCTGCTACAGAAAACACAGTTGCTGTATTAGAACTACCCTGGCAAGTTTGTTTTCTATCTCTGTACTCAGGCTATGAAAGAAAGAAAAACCACAACCTGCCCCGTTTGTGCTTTTTCAAATGGATACTTTTAGCTTGTTTAGTCTTTCACGGAACAAAAGACTGTCCCATAGTCTTACAGACCCTTACCACCCTTTGCATTGTTTATATCTTTAGAAATAAAATGGAGCAAATATTGGAATATGTTACTTTTTAATCTGAAAGGAAAATATTTCCTACTTAAATGAGTGTTGACAAGCAAAGAATCTGACTCCGCTCACTGAGTTTAATGTCTGCATTCAACAAACATCTCTTCACATGGGATACAGGCAATGACAATGGAAGGAGTCTGGACACATTATCACTTCTTGGGGTCTATTCAGTCCTGCAGCAGGGCCCTTCTGCAGTTCAGTCCTGCCCTTTCCAGCACACAGAAAGATGCAGTGCAGCACTTTTATGACGTTTGCCCATGGAGCTAAAATCTACATTAGCCCTGTTATTTAAAACAGGCTGTAATTTCAACTATTTTGGGATCTTGCCTGTGGGCAGGTGGATGGTAAGGTAGGAGTTAACCCACCCACTCAGAGTCCCAGTTCTGCAGCGGCTGAAGAACAACAACAGATTAATGCACAAGGAACCAAAGCAGCCAATTGAGGTATGAGCCTGTCCATCATTAAGGTAAATCCACAATTCTCTATTCCAGAAGCAATGAATATGATAGAAAATTCTCAGAAAGGTTTACTAGAACTGACTCCAGAATGGAGATCAGTATTGACATCCATAAGCATATGGCTGCATACAGTAATGTGAGCACAAAAGTTTGCACAGACTTTGGTACCTCAGTACCTCTCTCCTGTCTTTTCTGCATTTCTTCAATCTCTACCCTCTTCATTGCAACCCATCTGACCTTCCAGGAATTTCAATCAAGAAATCAGAATGATTTTAAGAAAGAAGTGGCTGAATTGCTAACAAAGGTCACGAAAACACTCATAATAAGCAACATATACTGTAATGCTGAAAGGACAGCAAGTATTTTACCAGTTTCTGAAAGACTAGCAGAACAATTACGAGCTTCTAAAGCAAGGTTTAAGTTTTAATCATACCACTTGGGAGAACAAGGGGCAAGCCATGGTAGAGGTAAGCCAGCTGTTATAAAACAAAATCATATCTTTTCAGACATTCCAACTGCACTTTACAGAGTTTCTCACAAGAATATAACAAGCTGGTAACTACAGTATGATTATCCACATTTTATTTTGTTAAAAATGTTTATTAAGTGTGAGGTCATTCCAGAACTAGAATTTGTAGGCTCAGATGTTTTAGTTAACATACAATCCATCAACAGGAAAATTGCAGCCTGAAGAAACAGCAACAGAAACAACGAATTAGTAACTTGGTTTGTCAGGACAAGAGATAGACTGAGAACTTTTCAGCAGAGCTTCATGACTGGGCAGAATGAGGCTATGGGACCACAGCACAGGCTGCATCAAACCACTGCACCTGGAGCACAGCTCCCTCTCTGCTCTGTCTAAAGGGCTCCCTCAAGGAGCTTGCAAACAGAATCTTTGTAATAAAAGAAGTCTTAAGAAGTCTTTGGGAAAAAAAGGCTGGTGAACTAGCCAACATCACCCATCAGCACTTGTGACTGACTGTCCTCAGAGCTACCAATGCCCCTGGAGATACAACTGAGCTTGACCTGCTCCAGGCTATTACTTCATATTTGTGTTTACTTAGGGTTACACCTCGTATCATTCCTGCTGCCTTGCTAGCCAGGGAATGGCTTTGAAGGAGGACGAGTGATAGCTCTCCTTAAGACAATTGAGAAACTCATGAGATCTTCAGTCCTGCGATGTTTCCATCCTTCCTGAGGGATATGTGCAGTATTTCTTGTCCTTCTCCCAGGCTTTTGGGGAACAGGAAGCAGACAGTGTCAGGCAGCACCCCTGTGAAGATGGGGTGCAGTGCCTGTAGAACTAGGGCAATATGTGAGCTCCTGCTATGAGGACCTTGATGAGGCTCATTTTAAACTGATTTGACCTTCATCTGGAGGATGTCCCAGGTAGAAATACATAAATGAGAAGTGGGCACAAACCAGTTGATGATGCACAACAATCTTCCCAGCAGAAAATTTTCTTTATTGGGTTTTTACTAACTGCTTACACTATTTTATTTTTTCTGTAAGTTGAGTCTGTAAAATATTAACAGCCTAGTGCTTTCAACTTTCTTGGAGTTGTTCTGTTTAACAGTCAGGCACTTAAGCCTTCAGATATATAAAAAAGCATTGCTTTAAAATTTTATTTCTCACAGGAATAGCTTAGCATTGTTTTTTTAGCTTACAAAAGCAGGATGCCTATAGATTTTCTGTAAAGAATGTTTCATGAAACTCCATTGATGTAATTTCCTATCACTGCTCTGCATAGCCTGTTTTCCAAACCAGTTCTTCCTTTCTTTGGAAGCGAGTCCTTTAGGCCTCTGTATGCATTTGCATAATGCCTACTTATCTTTTCATATTTAAATAAATTATTTTTACTGTGTCTCTTCTCCTTGTGTTCAGAACTAACTGGTGCACACACACACCACCAAAGCTGTTTCATTTTGCCATGCAAATGCAGGTCCTAGCAGAAGAAATCTCATTAACTGATTTCAGTGGAGGTGCTTCTGCTTCCTGGCTGACAAGGGCACAAATAAACAAGTCAAGGGAATCGGCAAAAGCAGGTAGTTGCAAACAGATTGTTCACCTCTCTCTACTTCCTCTAGTCCCACAGGCTGAGGTTTGAAAAGCATGAGGACTTTTCTTCTCAAGACAGAATTTAAATTAAGTAGTTATACAATGGCTACCACTATGAGACTGTGCATTAAAAAAGCTATTCTTTACACATGCACATAACGTGTCACAAATTGAAATAGAAAAATTAGTTACCTACAAATCAATACTGAATCTATTTCTTTGCTGAATGAAACAATTACTTATAGATAAAGCCCTCAGTGTGACTGGGGAGGTGAGTTTGCTCTATACTGACACAGTAGATGGGTGCACAGGGGTGAAGCCACCATGTTGATGTGACCTGGGACCTCAGAGCCAGAGATGCACCAGGCAGCGCTAATGGAGCAGAGTCAAGGGCTCTTAGATTCCTCAGCCAGTGTATGATGAGGTGACACCCTCAGGGAGCATTTTGCTCAGAATTCTAAACTTCTCCTTTAGTTTCATATCAACAAGAAGCAGAAGCAATTGCACTGAAGCAAACTCAAATATATTTATTATCATGGTGTCCAATGCACAAAAGAATTCAGAATTTTACAGTGTTGCAAAAAACCAATCTCTTACTACTTCTCCATGTTTCTTGGTAATGCAGTGGCACTATTGGCTTTGGAGGCGCTCACAGAAGATAATTACGGCAGTCCTTACACACAGTGTTGATCCCACTTTCCAGGAATCTCACTGAATGGTGTCTCAGGCCTCTGGCTGAGACATTCCAGTTCCAGCCATGATAATGAAATCCATGAGAAAATAAAGAATTCAAAATAAGGTAATTTGGACTCCTCCCCCCAGTTGGCAGCCATTGGAGCTGGTGTTAGGGCAAAGTCTTCCTGCACAAAAGGAGTTACCCAGCTTGCAAGCTGCCTCAAGACTCTTTCCCATTTACCTAATCACAAAGGATCAAATGTGGGCCTTAAATGCTTCATCACACTTCATTTACATATCTGCTGTATTGAAGGAACTAGTATTTCAAGAGGTTTTTTGGCTCCTGGAAGATGAACCAACCAACCAAATTATCAAAAGAATACTGTCAAAGAAAGATCTTAATAAATAGAATTTTTTTTATGTTTTAAACATTAAAAACAAATAGTCAGTAATGATTCCCAGATTTTCTTTTTCATACCACAGCACTGCAATGTCCCAGAAAAGGAAACTTCAAGCAATCAACTTTGCAGCCCTGTTTTAATCTGCCTGTTTCCAAGTGAGTTGAGAATGCCTCTTCTATTGATTTGCTTTAACATTACACCATTTGTAATCCCCTTGATTTTCATTAGAAACCTTAGCACTGTTCAGGCTCATTAACACACAGTTTTGTCCTTAGCTTTCAGCTAGTAACAGTCATCCTGAGTCTTCTAAAACCAAAGTTCACACAGGCGGCTTCAAATCTTGTTTATAGAAACTCTTTGTGATCCTTTGCTTGAAAAAATCTTATTTAGTTGGTGGGCCAAAAGGTCAATTGTGTCATGCTGCTGCAGTGTCTCAAAAGTCAGAGTTCTGGGGGCAAAGTACTTGAGCAAATTATGGCTTTGTTGCTTTCAAAACTATGAAGACTAAAATCAGAAGTCTGATGCTAATACCTCCAGAAACCTTGCAGTAAAACCAGTGCTAACAGCAAGGGAAAAGATGGACTTTAGGACAGCTACTACTACATTTGTCAAACCAGAAGTCAAGTAAGCAATCAATCAACCAGACAGTGACTTCCAACATCGAAATAAGCAGTCTACAGGTACAACACAGCCTGGACCCAAATCAAATAATTTTTTGTTGATCTAGTCGGCCTCCACAGGGCCCAAGGAGAGATTAAGTATCACCAGTTGGAAGTTGGACCTGATTGGACTGCATTGCAAGACCTTTAGGGAATTTGATAGTGACATGTTTTGTGACAGCAGTAAGGCTCCCAATGGCATGAGGTGTTCATCAAAGCACCATTTTCCATTTGCACTAAACTAGAGGCTGAAAACTGACCTAATCTGGAGGTCAGGGTAGAACATGAAAAAGAAACCCAAAGATTAAGCTGCCTTTTAATAAAACTGACAGTAAACACAATTAAGGTGATGAACTTATTTCACTGGTGCTTAAAGAATCCTGTAGGTGGCTTGCAAAGAGAAAGAAGGCACAAAAGGTTAAAGAATGCTTTTATTCAGCTTTCAGCTTTCACAGTTCTAAACAGTAAACATAATTAACAATTCACCAATGGTATCAGAGAACATAGTCCTGGTATCAGTAAAATGTCTACTGTTTAAGGCACTGGTAGTGGGAAGAAAAAAAGACGTAACGTGAATTGCTCTTTCTTAATCAGAATTTGAATATGTGCTTGCTATTCAATGCTTAGAAACCCACAAGCTACATTCACACACAAATGTTTATACAAGTTCAGTAATTACTGAGATGGGAATCAGTGGCTCCCCTACTTCGACTCTAGAGCAAGTATTGCTTTTCTTTGGAGTGGAATCAATTTTAAACCTACTAAAAGAAATCAAAACACAAATTACTTCAGCAGTATGGCTTTAAGACCCTGTATTTGGTTACAATATAGCAAGCCAAGTTAAATGACAGCATACAGGTGCCATACACTGTCATTTTAAAACAAGCACTTTTACAATATAAAAATTAGTTTAGAACATACTATAGCCAGTTTTTGTACAAACATTCTTACAAAACTGAATTACTAAAAAAAAAATAAAGAATGTTTTAAATATGAATCACACTTTACATGTTGTATGCATAAAATTACTTATCCTGATGATATAAATTAGGAATACTACAAAATTTTTAAAGCTAGCATTCATATGCTATTGAAATGCACACATCAGAAATACTGAAGTGTTAGTTCTGCCGAAATCCTTAAGAGTCGCTCTTATATTTGTCCAATTAATGTACAGTGACTTAGGTTTCTAAAGGAGCCACAGTGACCTCCCGTGGCCACCTAAGAAATCTCCGTCCTTAACTTTTTTTTCCATTTTGTACATGACATTCCACACAAATGCCAATAAACTTAAAAGGTACAACAGTGGTTTTGTGCCTGGTCCAACTACTCCAGAAAACTACAGTATTTCTACCTGAAATGAGCATAAAGGAGAACAGCCTTCACACAATCTAGCTCCTGGTCACAGGAAAGATGTCAAGTGTCCTCTATGATTTATCAAGAAACTGTTCCAGAATCTTTTAGAAAACTGTTTTCTGTAAGTCAGTAAGAGACGATGTTTAACAAATGTTCAACACTTATTTAATATTAGGCTCCCAAATAAATAACTTCAGCTTTTGAGAGAGCAAAGGAAGGACATGTAAATTGATGCTGTCTGAACCAAGTACAAAGCAGAACACAGGTGAAGTTGTACAAGACTCTTAAATATGTTTCAAGTTCATTGGTATACAAACCCCAAAAACATTCTAAAAAGAAACCAAGTGGAGGAAAAGAATCCAAAAGTTATTCAAGTGCCTTCTTCCATTGTTCTGAAGGGATGCAAGCAACAAAACACTGACTTCCGATGTCATGAACAGATGAACAACATGAAAACAAAACAAAAATCACAGTAGTGACTGTCCCTCATCTGTAGAACAGCAATTAACACTTATATTCTTCTACTGCTTATAAATCCTCTCTGTTATATCCAACGTTTTTTCCATTATGGGACTCTTCTGTGTTTGGTGCCAGCCATGTGAAATACACCTTCACTGGATCGATATTCCAATGCTTGTGAAATGATACTGGAATTTGGTGAGAAAGGTAATCTTTTGGGTAGTCCATTGGCCTTGCCTAAGATGGAAGGAAAAAAGCAAAAGCACCAGTACTTAATGATCAATAATAATTTTAAAAAGAGAAAGTATCACGGCTCAATGGCGTCTGTAACAGGACAATGTGGCACTAACAAAATATGCAAGAGGTAACAAAGGGGTTTTTACATCATTCTATTAAATCAATTGACAAGGCATTAGTTTAAACCTTCAACTCACACTGGAGTCATTATGCTAGGAATGAAGTACACTGATATTTAATATGCCCTATTTCTCAGGATATGAAATGTCCATCATCTATGAAGTCAAGCAATAAACAGTGCAGTTGGTACAGAATCTTTTTAAATGTGCAGTTTTGGCTCAGTAATGACAAAATTATTTTAAACAACATTCTCTTCCTCTTCCTAATGACAGTTCTCAGCACTGCCACTGTGACTGTAGGCCCCTAATAAGGCCATAAGCAGCCAAAATATATGGAGTTTTATGATAGGTAAAAGTTCCAAATATGGGATACATTGTGGTGCCAGAAAATGGCGTTGTTATTCTTTATCAGGCTTTATCAAACCAGACAGAATTACAACACAGCTACAAGATGCACCTGCTGTCCTAATGCACCATGTATATTTCATTTTCTCTGGCAGTTCAGTGGCACACAAGTGCATCTTTACCTAAAAAATTCCCACCTGCAGTGGTCCCTGGAAAAACAACTACATTTTGCCATTGGAGTTTTTGTAAAGAAAAATGCACAGAAGGCATTTTGTGTTTTACATCTAAGGAAAGAAAATCCCAAACAAGAGGAAAATGCAGTGATTTGGATAGCAAATAATTGATTTGATGCCTAAGCTGGTAACTGATTCAATACTGCATGCTTCACCTACTTATGGTGGTATTTATGAATTCTTCATGCAGTTCTATATACATCACAGTCATAAAATTGGACAACAGAATTTGACATTATGAAATCTGAATATGTGTTGTTATGGGTTTTTTTGTTCTGATATTTAAATGACAGAGTGCTTATTTTTAAAAATTCCACTGGAGAAATCAGAGGAAATGTATATCTCTCATGACTTTTGAAAAACACTTTGAAGAACATTTAGGTTTGAAGAATCTGAAGAATTTATTTTGGATAGAGACAGTTTTTACACATCTGAGACCAAAGATTTTTGCTGTTTGAAAATCAATCAAGTTATTATTAAGCTACAGACAAAATTCTGGCGTTTTAATAATTCTAAAATAATGATATCTACTCTAATAACTATATTTCTTTTGCTAAAATTTGTATTTGGTTATCTAGAAAAGTTCTGATTTTATATTTAAGACCACAATTCTGGCTGCTTCTCAACATGGGAAGGTTCTTGTTCTCTTTAAGAGGCTCATCATGTCAAAAAGCTCTGGCACAGGTTACAGAATATGCATGTACCTACCTCAGCAAGTAGGCAGCAGGAAACCAGTAAGAGTGAGCAAACACATCATAGACTTTCCAAGAATGAAGATATCTTCGCTTCTCTTTCATAATCTCTATCTCAGTACTATTTTAGATTCACATACTTCAAGGAACATCATACATCATAATATTTCAGTCAAGTCCTTAAAAAGTTATTTTCTGGTTGACAGAAAATCCAAAATTGGTTTTCTCATTCTGAAAATATTTTTTGTGGAATTTGTAGAACAAGCACATTCAATTTTTATTCTCTGGTTTCCCCCCAAGGGTTAACTTCTGTTTCAGGGATTTTAAATTAGAGATTGTTCTAAGAAATAGTAAAGATGAATTAGAAGTCAAGTGTAATTTTCTGTGTGGAAAATCAAATTCCTAGGATTTCAATTTCAAAGTGACTCAGTATCAAATGCACACTATTAAAGACTACAAGGAAGTTATTTGTTTTTCTTTTAATAAAGACCATTCTTACAAATTTAGAAAGTGAGTTCTGTTCTGACTCTAATTAGGTCAGTTTGTTGTTTTGATTTTTTTAACACCTCTTTAAGCACAAATTATTCAAGAACTGCTGATTTTATAATATGCACTACTTGTTTTCTTTCTATACTGAAAGGAGCAAGCAATGATAAACAAAACAGGTGAGTAAACAGATACGATTTTTTTACATGGACAAGGAATTAAAATATTGAATAGTGTGTTCTCAGTTTTCCCACTTCTCTAAATAGTAAATGCAATTAGAAATGTAATCTTAACATAGGAAAAGATGATAATTAAAATAAGAAACTCCCTCCCTCCACTGATAGCTACTTTGAACTACATGGTAATTTACTGATTCTCAAGTCATTTATTATCTTATTCTCAGCTCTTATTCAGAGATGCAGTTCTTCCCAGTTTTTCAACTAGATCAACACCTGAAAAACATCAAATGCTACACTCATTTACATACTGATTTTTTAAAAAGTTGTGCTCTGTTTGGGAAAAAAATCTTTAGTGCTTCTTGTTCAGACCACGGAAAGATTTGGTTTACTCAGTTTACAAGAAGAAAATCTCTATAGGCCTCAATCATGTTTTCCACTGTGGCACTACAGTTAGCTTGTTAAATATTGTGGAAGACGGAAACAAAATTCAAATCTACTCCAGACATTTTCTTCCAAACTCACATGAAAATTATGTTTTGTGAGCTCTTTTCCCATGTGCTAGCATGGAGCAATTTATCACATTTATACCATTCTTCAGAATTCACCACAAAAGCAATATTTTCATATTTTATATCTTCACTAATGAGATAGTTCAGAATAGTAAATACTGAATCAATAGAAAAATTAGGTGAGCAGGCAGATTTATTGAAAAATTTTACAGTTAGTTCTCCATCACCTGAAAAAAAGGTATTGTGTCGTAGGTTTTTTTTTCCTTTAGAGGACATATGACAACTATTCAAAGTATGTGGCTCCTAATTCTATTTGTTCTGCAAAATTCTCATCTCTGACTGCATTTTTAATAAAATGTAGTTACAGGATAGCTGAAATATAATATAAATTAGCCAAGTATTGTAGTAGTCCATGGTATGAGAATGTTCTTATTTGATCAGTCTTGTTCTGTCGGGAACCAAGGTAAAGCAGCAGCAGCATCTTGATTAGTGTTATTACACATTGATTGAATTTGAATATTTATGACTGTTTTATACTTAGAAAATTAAATACATTTTTAATACTCAAAAATAGCTCTCTGACCTGATGAAAAAGAGGACTGTGTGTTATAGGGATTCCTAAGCCACTGAAACACATCCCAAGGACCATATCATCAGGTGCATCCATGCTGTAACACCGGCATTTGCTAGCAAGTAGTTTCTGAACAGCTATTCTGCTGAAAACCATCCTGAATTAAAAAAAAAGCACATGAAATGTAAAAAATCTACTAAAGAACCCAAATAATTGTAATTAATAAATATTGCTATATTATTTAAAATTGCAAGACCAAATGTAGCCCACCAATACAACATATTTGAAATTCAAAATTTGAGGGGTCAGAACTGACAAATATTGCCAGAGGCATTTTCTGAAAGATAATTACTTTTTATACTGAAAATTAATTACACCAATTATACCCATTGTTGTTATTCCAACAATAACTTAGCTACCCATCATTTCTACTACTGCAGATAATTCCTCCTAAATTTGGCCTGGACTCAAAAGGAATATTCTCCTCAATCTTACTCAAATGTAAGAGAGAAGAGTTGGGGACTCATGACCAGCATGTGTCACCACACAGAAGGTGTGAGGTGAATTGCATACATTTGGGGAAAACATCACTGTTTCTGTTGAAACTCATCTGTGTTGTAATTTAGAACATTTGCACTCAAAACAGGAACTAATGGAGATCTCAGTAGCAGCTTAAATAAATTACCCTCCTCCACCAGTGATATAACTGTATCCTCCTGTTCCCAAGCCATAGCCATAGCGCTCTCCAAGGAATACTGGTTCATTTGGGTCATAGCAGCTGAGCAATTTTCGGAGCCTGAAGATACTATAATATGAAAAGCCACTAATAAAAAATCTTGTAAACATTCATTTTGGAACAGACATTGCTACCCTCAACAGCATTCTATTAAATAGCACAATGATGACAACAGAAATTCAGAAATTCTGTCCAAAGAAACTCTCCCAAAAGACACAAACTGCTAAACAGAAATTTATGATGGATTATTTACTATGAGATATGACTGCTGAATTTGGTCAAATCTTGAACAAATTAGGTTAGAACATTTTTTGAAGTAGGCAGTTTGTCAGCAAAATTGCATCTCATCTCAGAGAAAACATGAAATTATACTTTCCAAGCAATGTTAAGATCTTTGCAAATTATCTGTGAACATTCACAAACTGAAAACTAAAAAGGGTAGGTTTAGTTATACGAGTATTGCATTATCCACAGTTACATCCTACTTCCTCTGTCACATGATTTAATGTAAAGTATTGTCTTGAACCACTGTTCCTAATCATGTGATCCTGCTCATTGATCACTGTGCCTTTTTTGCTTATATTGCAGTGTCAGGTTTTATGAGAATGGGATCTAATTTTCCAACAAAGGCAAGTTCCAGAACACCATTCTGGGTAGCTCGGACAACTGACCTGAGCTTATGAAACATTTCTTCTGACACATTTCTGTGAGAAACATGTCTTGGAAAGGGTACTAGCAAATTACTATACCCCCTCAGCTCAAACATACCTATACTGAGGAATCACAAAATGTGGTGTATTCAGACCATATGACTGCATGATGACACCAATATGCACAGTTTTAACCAAGTTGCAAGATTGTTTTTAATGTCCCTCAAAAGAATACTGATGGAAAGTGAATTTTATTTTTCTTAAAGTAATATAAAGCTACGTAACTAATAAAATAGCTGTATCACTTAAATAAAGAACAGGTGAATATTACTAAATCTCTTACTGACATAAACAGTGGTAACTCCTGAAGTAATGCAATACATACCTTATCAATGTGTCATCATCCACTACAACTAACCAAGGAGTTCTGGGAGAAGTATGATTCAAAAACCTTTCCAAAATGGCAAAAGTTTTCCCACAGTGACCTAAAAAAAAGAGACATTAACAGAATATACACTCAAATAAAATAGGAATTCAATTAAAAATGAGCTTTATTCCAGCTATCTGTTGGACAATACTGGACAAATTGCTACTCTTAATTTAAAGAGTTGTAAAAACGAGAAGATTATGATAGAAGCATGTTCTGCAAAATACTCCAAGATTCTGTCATAGCATTTCATGATGCATCAGGCAGATCCACTGCTTTTATAAAAATATATAAATCTATATTAATCTACTGTACTCATCACTGGCAACTCAGATCCTGATCACTGCTTCTAAGGAAAGGTATTAACATTTAGCACAAGATTATAATGAAGTTCAGAGGTAAGACACCCTTTGCTAGGAGTGGAGAAGTGAAACACCCTTGTTCAGAATCAGCAGGACATGAGAAACAAGAGGTTTCAGACTGCTACTGAATCTTCTTTAGACCTTGGACAAACCTCAGTACAGTCAGTCTTTATTCATCGCAGTTGATTATATAATTACATTATCGCTGTCAAATATTACATTTACTAAACAATCATTCAAAATAATACTGTATTAGAAGCCACTTCCAGTTAAAATATTCTGTGAGAAAATGCAGTAACTCTATGCTTAAGAAATGAAGGAAGTCCTCACTTAGGGGATTTTGTGAAATGGTGAACTTAATGCAGACTGATAAGAGAACATTTACAAAATTAATCCAAGATTTCTATATTACATTCTATCACAAAACATGGAAGCTCCCTGGCATGACTAGAACTACTGGGCATGGCTTCTACCAACGATCCACACGTGCCCTGCCAGCTTGCTGCCTCCTGAAAACAGTCACTGCTTGCTCATGTCCCTGAGCACACAGAAATCCCTGCCTATCCTCTCTCTGCCTCTAACAGACAAAAAAAGGGGCAGAAATAACCCAGAGGTCAGAACAACTGCCCTAGTGGGCCAGATAAAGCTCACAGGCCATTGCCTGGACACCTGTAATTCAGAAGGTAATACACATAGGTTATCAGCCCATATCAAATGAAAGAAAAAATAGAAATTAGTAAGCTCAAGAAAGTCATCATATCCATAGCCTTTTTTCTATTCAAACACAAAGTAAATTAATTTAAATGCCTATTATTTGCTATAAAAAGATGTTTCAATCTTAACATTTAATTTTTGTGCTTAAATCAAGGCATGCTATGCACAAGCATATAATATCTGAATACCATATGGCAAGTAGTTTATGCTCAGTAACCAGTTGGCATCGCCTGAGATCTTTTGAAATAAATTTATGACTTCTTCATTGTTGATGATCTTACACAGAATCATCATTAACTACAGAGTTATTACTCCTACCCCAAGTAATAACACCATTTTTTTTTCTTCTTGGAGTATATCAGAATACCATGCTTTCATAATCTCAGAATTTAGGTTTCTGCTAAAAAGAACATGTTAACTACACAGGGGGACTCTGAATGTATTTCCCATCCATTTCCTATGTCAAGAGCATTCTTTAAGTTGCACATATGTGCTAGAGAAATACAGAATTTCTAAATGACATACTTGACATGAAAGACACGTATCATCCACAAAACTTCACTTCTTCAGTCATTTGTGCAAAACTGACAGCAGTCAACAGCTCACCTCTGTCAGTGTTTGGTATGCCTAAATCTATAGTAGGAATGGAGATGTCTGTGTAATCACTGTAGTATTCAATAAGGGCAGCTTCTCTTTCCCAAGTCTGCTTTACAACTGGTACTGCAAAACAATGATTGACATTCAAACACAAGTAACTTGATTAAAATAGACACACGAACCAAATATTCATGTTAACCACTTTTTGTTAGCCACATTCCTTCCCATAGTAATAAAAATGCTGCTTCAAATACAGCAGCATGATTCTAAATGTTCATTCTATTTTCTTTCCTGTAACATTTAGAGAAAAAAATTTTACATTTTTATGAAGCCAGTCAGGACAGTTTTATTTAAATAATAGAAAAAGTCTATTAAAATACGAGTATAGTTTCATAATACTATTATTCACAATAGTAATTGAAAACTGTGATATTTACATTTTGATTACCCAAAGCATGGAATTCACTACTTCTACACTTGCTATGGTAGGATTCATAGCACACATCAGCACGAACACTATCAGAGATTAGTCCTTCTTCCAGTATTGAAAATCCACATTTTAGCCCAACTGTACAGTGTATAACATATTCTGAATTAGATCAAATGTACCTTTTGAAATACTATACCTGTGTTATATACATCCTATCTCACAATGATATCATATTAATGCTCAAAAGCACCTGTCTCTGAAGACACACAGGGAATTTTATAACCACTCCTGTTACAAATGTAAAAATATTTATTGCTTCATTTACAAATAAGAACTATTTGTATAGCTTTTACATATCATACAATCAATTTTGATCCCATGGAGATGCTATTCAAAGGAGGATTTCTTAACGCTTCTCTAAAAGAGCAACTTTTTTCTCACTAGTTTGCCATTTCACATCAACATTTAAAATTGATCACACAAAATTCTAATAATGATGCTATGAGTGTTTAAATTACATCCAGAAGTGAATAAATTATGGGTAACACAAAAAAAAAAATATCCAGCTATCTGCAGGGTTTAGAACAAATCCATCACATTGAAATAAGGATCTCTCTTCCATCTTAAAAATTAGGAGTTCAGGCCTTAGATGAGCAAGTACTCTGAAACACAGCATTCTGCTGTTAGTTTCTCTGCTTTATGCTCTCTGGCACCATCCAGGAGGTCTCACTGGTAGCAGGTAGTCCTTAAATGGAGGAAATATTTATATAACTTCCCTTCGCTGCAACATTTCTGATGCTTGCAAACAACTCATTTTGCCCCTTGCTAGACTCATCCATCCCCTAATTTGAAGTTTGTTGCCTACCTAGTTGCGTACTTCCCTCTACTCTTGAGTGTACAGGATTTATTATTCTTGATTGACTAATAGCCAGTTTGATAACAGTTGCCTTTTAGCTCATTTTAATGTTAAGACAGAGTAATAAGAACTCAGTGCACTAACAGAAAGGCTCTAATATTTGGGGAAAACAATTACTTTTGTAGCATTTTGAAATTGTTCATACTGCTTCTAAAAGTTCTTAAAGAAATGCAAAAGTGTTCTCATTTTTTTCATTAAAAAAAACCAAAGGGAATTCTGTACAAAAGAAAATTTATAGGCAGGAAATTATTTTCTTATTTTGTGGAAATGATCTACTTAAAAATGTTTCTCAGAAGAACAAAATGAAAAGGTTTCAGAAAACAAGGCCCCAGAGCAGAAGCATCTCAGATACACAAGAGCATCCAACCTTCCCCTGGCAGAAGAGATGCACCTGCAAAGGTTACTTTACCTTTCTCCAGACAAGGACCTAAAACTCAACAAGGTTCTTTAACACACAGAAATATTTGCTATTATACACTGAGTCTTTCTATTTCTTCAGTAGAATCCCCCCTCCTTCTATAAATGAAGAAAAGTTCACTGAAGCAAGGACTTGAGTCTCAACTCATTTAAAAGGTCTAGCAAAGGGGCTTTAGCTAAAGTATCTTTCTCTTTCCCTTGCTTGTCTTGATGGAAATGTCACCATGCAGACTAATGTCTAGTGTACATTGAATCCCACAGTACTTTGGCATTTCTAGCAAATAGTTTCTTCCAAAAAAAACTATTTTAAATTTTGGACTATATGACAATGCAAATATTTATCAATATGGATTAATACTTGTGATCACACCAAGGTTTTAATACCACTAGACATATTTAAAGGTCAGCTCTAAGCTGTTAATGACATTTTATTTCAGCTGTTTCTAGAACCCTAATGCATGTTTGCAGTCTTGAAAATTTCTTTTATAACTACAGATGGTATGTGTAAGAAGGAGAGTTGTATCTGAAGTATATTCTGAGGTAAAATTTAGCTGCTTTTAAAAGCACATCAATTTCCAAGCCTTAATGCTGCATTAATGTAGGTTTTGGCATACAATAAAGAATGACTTACCAGGTAAAAAGAGCTCTCTGAAGCTGGCATCCATTAATCTTTCAAAATCTGGAGTAAGATTATCCTCTATTGCATAACACTGGAAGCTGTGAGGAAAGTTCAAGAATTTTCCTCAGTCTTCAACAAGTGTTTCTTGAAGGATGTTTATGCTATCTTTGTGATGCCACAAGTTACTTTCTGACTTTCTAGGTGGTTTTTTCCTTTTTCTTTTTTTTTTTAAATTTTGATGTTAAAAAATTTAACATGGATCCAGGAAGCAGAACTCTTCAGTGAACTCCAGTTACAGGACAGTCAATTTTGTTTTGTCAAAAGCTACTTTTTTTGTTTGTTGTTTTTAGCATGGGGACTATAACAGCTTGTGTATCACTACAATTTTCAGATGGAACATGCACACTCTTGATCTGCAGCACTGGTTGGACAAAGTGCTACATATGACCAGATTTCTAGAAGGCACAAATATTCCCATTCCAAGTATTGTAAAAAACACATACATGTAGAACAGCTAGAAGCAATAAGACAGACAGCATAAGCTGCTCAATCTTTCACTGGAGAGGAGGGCAGGACAAAAGGAAGGAGATGAGGAACCTTCCAGCTCGTTCAAATTTCTAAATCAGCCATCAAAGAGCTGTACAACTGCCACTGCTAGTACAAAGAAGAGAAGTGAAGCAATTATCTGGGGGAAACTCACTGAAGGATATTAATAGCTGCTGTATTAATTCATATTGCAACAGTTCAAATTTACAACAATATGACTCTATGCATATTTAAATGTAGGTATTCAATTCCAAGTTCTTTGCCAACAATGACTAATGATGAAACAATTTTTTATCTTGAATGTTTCACAGCACTCCTGAGGACTTGGAACAACAAAAAGATTCCACCTGAAGGATAAGCTGTTTATAATTCCAAAACTTTCCTGTTTCCCAGTTGATTCTGCAAACATTTAGTCCCAAGAGCTAGAGACAGCATATATCAGCTTGCTTTTCAAAAATTCATTTTATGAACTCTATTGCATAGAACTACTACCTTGACCAGCCAACAACTTACTTCTGTCACCATGAAATTTTCGACATGTTTTTACAGCAACAAAAACATCTTCCTTATTCACTGGCTCTCCCTATGTGAAGAGAACAAAAATTAATCTTTTTAGTGCAGGCTTGAGCCTGTAGTATGCTATAGGAGATGTATGTGCATACAGATAATAAAACAGGAAATATCTTTTCATTGTATATGCTATCAAGTAGAGTAGTGTTGTAATGATATAGAAATGTACGTCCGGGTGTCTCTTGAAAGAAAAGGTATTGGTTGTTTAAAATTCCTGAAATAACATTATTGGAAATGTTTTTCCATTGATGCAGTCCTCTAATGTGAACTAAAACACAAATCATTAGGGAAGGACCATGAGAACTTGTTGAACTAAGAATGATCCATCTGAAACATAATGTTTTCTTAATTTCTTTGAAATTACTCACTATGAGAACACAAGTTGTCTCACACTTCGAAAAACCAGCTTAAATGCTACACACTAGAAGTCTTTGAATTTCCTCAACTGTAATAAACCATTTGACCACTTTGATTTCTTATCCTTTTTGGCACCAAGAATCTTGATCTCCTGGAAGCATGGAACACTTTCGGCCTCTAGCTACACTTAACTCACAAAACAATAAATGTTTTCCACCTCCTAGAGGTGGAAGAGATGGGTTGCACTTTAAGGCACCAAATACTATATTACATTTTAGCTTTAGCCTCAAAAAAACTTAGTTTTAGATTCCCATCTACGGGGAAATTAAAAAAAAAATCATCTATACTTCAGTATCTCACTCTGTAAGGAGTGTAAGGATAAATAATTTATAGATCATGTGCCAACCAAACATTGTGGTAGAAAGGCTCATTAAAGCACATGCAATATTGGTTGCCAGGAAAGTTCCTGTGCCACAGAAGCCTGAAAGCATATCCAGAATACATCCTAGATAAATGCTAGAACAAACTATTTTGTTAGGGTTTTTTTTAGCTTAGTGAAAAATATTTTCTCAAGTTTTGAGATTTTTGAACTCAAGTATTATGCATTTTAGTAAGAATTTTACTTCTACTAAGCAAATGGTATTTAAAATATTGTACTTACACAAAGTGGCAGAAAATTGCTGAATGTTGTTGCACAGTGATCAATCTTATACGAGTTCACATCATCTGTGCAGAACTCAGGCACTGGAGTAAGATGTGGTCCTTCCCCTTTCTGCCAAATGTACAGGGCAATCTACCAATATTGGAAACATTTATATCAGAAATTAAACTAGATAAAAATTTTCAGGGTATACAAAGAAACCACATTACAGGACAAAACTTAAGACTAAAAGTGAAGAACATGGGATGATGTAGCAGACTTGTCCCTTAGTTGATTAACTAATTCCTCCAAATTCTGCCTGTGGCACCATGCTCTCAGCCAAGTATTGGTTGTTGGCTCTTCCTGTTTCTTCCCTCATCATTCCCTGCGACTGGAAGGACAGCAAACAGTTGTAATGCTCAAGGGTCCTTTAGCCTACATTGTAATTCAGCCTTTCAGAACTAATGTCTATCACATGAACCCACACGAAGAAGCAATGCTCCTAGACCACAAAGAATATTTGACAATTGAAACTGATCATTAATAACTTACAAAAATTCACAATATGCTAAAATTTCCCACTGAAAAATGAAATCTTCAATAGAAAGCCTTAGAATGGTGTGAAGCTATTTTATTTCAGAAGTGACGTTAGAGCGCCATTTGGGATTGTAGCACAGGATGACACAGCGTTACTAAAACAATGGAAACAGATTTACAATAAAAAGACAAAAATAGTCTTAATCCTAGTTCAATTCTAATGTTAGATGTACAAAAAATTCTGTTACTCAATTCCAGCTTTGAATAGGCATCAGAGAATATGCTGTATATTGTACAGTTACAAAAAGTCTAAGCAACAAGCCACATATAAGCAGCACTATAACAAAAAATAATTTACCACATCTGCAAGATATGGAAGTGATATAAATGTTATGGATATAAGAAATAGGGACTTGGAAAGCAAAAGTGTAACACAAACAAAAAAGAAATAATGAAAAGGATGCAAAGCACAACAAAATATCAAAGACCGCAGGCATATGTTATTAGGACTGCCAAACTAAAATATTTCTTATAAACTTAAACATTACACACAATCATTGAAAACAACAGATTATATTCTCTAATTTGCTGTAAATCTTGATTCACACAAGAAGAGCATAGATATAAAAATGATTTAAGATGTAGAAGATGGTGATTTATTAAATAAATTAGAGAGAATGAAACTGTCTCTAGGGAGACATGAGACTGCGCAGAAAGAATAACTACAGGGCTGAAGTAGGTTATCAATGGCAATGAATTTGAAATGAAACATATGCAAAGACCTGCTAACAGAATAGTAAGTGGATGGAAGTAATTTTGTTGGTCAAATGATCAACTGTTTTTTTATTAAGCAATCTATGGCACATAAAAAGAATGTCTCTTAATGATTTTTTCTTATGACAATATGTTTAGAGACTTTGTTAATGCTGATGTAGACTGGAATACTGGGAATGTATGAATGATTTTGTCTTTAACAAAAAATTAAAATAAAATTACATTGTGAAGCCCAAAATCTTGCATTGAGAAAACCTAACAAGAGGAAAAAAACATCTTCTTGTCTTGTTTCTCACAGGAAAATGAAGCTGAGAAAGATCCAATTGTTTTTGAGAAATACACGAGTCAAGGAAGGGAAACTATGTAAAATAATGGTTTTGAACAAAACCAAATTAATTTAAATATGCTACAAACCTATAGTATATAAACACACTGTAGATTTATCTTGTAAATAAGGAGGTTTATGACCATTACAAGATCTGAAAAAGTAGCAGTATTATTATGTAAAGTTTTTTTTTTTTTCTGGACCAGAACAACAGTTTATAGATGACTTTCAGGAGCAATAAAATAATTAAAACTACTACAGTGTCACTGATAATTTCAGGACAAAAATCTTAATCTTGTTCTTCCTTCCTTCTTCTTCTTCTTCTTCCTTATTCTTAATCATATTCCTATTTCAGGCCAGAAACTCATTCCAGATTCATCCTCCTTTTCCACCCCCGGCTCAGAAGTTCACTCTGGTGACAATTAAAAACTCTGGATGGCACAAATATTTTAAATGCAGAAAAAATAAAAAAGCTTCCAAAAATGATACTCAGATACTCTTTCAGAGCCTCTTTCTCATGCTCCTTTAGGTCAGTTCACTTACTCCCTGAAATACCTTCTGCCTACCTTTTAAAAAGGTTGCATACCAGAAACAAAAAAGCCCTTCCTCACTTCCATGCTGCAAGTTGCAGCACTGATTGTTCACACAAAGGTGGGTTCCTCAGAGTATTTGCTGCAAACTCCATCATATTTAGCTCTGAGAGTCTGATTCAGAAAGTGAATGAGGCTGGCTAGTATGGAGATACTACTCACTTCAGCTTATGCTTCACTTACTGGAAGTCTCTCCCCTTCCTTACAGAGCAAGCCTTAGAAGATACCTTAATGTTTAGAACCTTGCATGTATTCATTTATGAATGCAAGCTTTTTAATGAATTTTTCTACACTTAAAATATAGTTTTTAATTATTATAATATTGTAAAGGAAGGAAAAGAAATCTAACATGCCACTGCAGTCAAACTTTTTATCAATGTTTAAGAATAATCTCCTATATCCATTATGATTTAAAAGCATTCAAATATATAACTTTGTGACCATTTTTCCTTTCATCACACCACTGCTTACCTCATGCTTTAAATCTATTGTAAAGTCTGACTTGAGTGGTTCACTCTTCAACTTCTTTGCAAGCCTATACAATTAGAGATGAAAAAATTTAATCAAGTATATTAAAAAAATCAATCACTAAGTGCATGCAGGAAAGTGTGGCTGCTGTTCTAAGGGGAAAAATAATAAATCACATTTCTGTATTTATTGCCTCAAGAACCAACTTATATTTATCATATAAATCCTTTTTTTTTTTTTTCATCTGAGCAGCGTCATGATGTTTATATTAATTTTCAGCACACCCATTTTAATACATGCTTCCTGCCCAAAAAGAAAGTTCTCATCTGGAGTAGATGGAGAGTTTGGCACAATATTTTCAACAGATTAAAGCAGCAGTGCATTTGAAGTTCAGTATTGATCAGCATCTCAAACTGCAGACAATATTCTCTTTTTGTGTATTGCAAAGCACAGTATTTAGGGACCTTCAATTTATGAGAACATCAATCCTTGCTACAGTAAGATGCATCTGAAATCTATGAACTTTTCAAATCTCATTTGAAAGCATCTAAACTTCTAATCTGAATTAAATATCTAGCTTACAGCATGATAAACACTTCTAGAGGGCAATGCAATCACTCCAAAAACCAAGAGTAAAACCACTGTCTGGGGGAGAATACATGTTTAAAATTACAAGATGGTATTGAAGTAGTTGAACAACTAGTACTGGGCAACTATTAGCTAGTTGATGGAGGCAGAGTGAAGGAAAATAAATCCCATGCACAGCAATGATACAGAAATCTATTTCTGCACTCGTCTACTAGTGAAATCTGAAGTGTTTATAATAATTATGTTTGGAATGTGTAGAACAATGCATAATAAACAGGAAGTGATTAAAAATTAAATTCTTACTTGTTAATAAGTGGAATGCTAAGTGCCCAACCAGCAGCAAAATCTGGAAATTTAAAGACTGTAGGATTTTCAGCAAAGGCATAATGGTGAATTATTGTAGATTCTTCATCATATAATGCTTTACCTAAAAACCACTCCTGTAAAGGAATATAGGAAACAATTTTGTTCATCTACAGCATCCTTTTAGGGAAGATGACGACTGCATTCATGCTGAATAAAGCAAATCTGAAAACAAAAACAAGGGAAGCATATTGTTCACAATAAATAATCTGGACAAAAATTGTACTTGGTAAGAAATGAAACTAAAGGTAGTTCCCTGCAATCAAATACAGGCTGCATTTTCAAACTCCAGAATATGCCCTGGACTCCACTTGTTCAAAGAACACTGAATCCCAGAGTCATAGAATGGCTGAGGCCAGAAGAGGCCTCTTCAGATTATCTAGTCAATTCTCCTGCTCCAGCAGGAGCACCCAAAGCAGGTTGCCCAGGACTCTGTCCAGTCATGTTTTGAATACATTCCACAATCTCTCTGGGCAATCTGTTCCAGAGTTTGACTTCCCAAACTGACTGCTCTCTAGACAACACGCTCAAAAGCATTGTATTCAGGAACTTCATACATATCAGTTTTAAGTTTCCATCCATCTGGCTTCTTCTACACTAGGGAACTCAAAAAGAGATTTCAGCTGTCACACCCTCACTGTCTTACTACAACATTTTATGAGTTCTTAGGATTCTCAAAGACAAACTGTTCTTAAGACAGATCTTTTATACCCTTTAGGTATCAACAGCTACTAAGTCACTGCTGGCCATCCACTTGAGTTATTCATTTGGGACATCTTTGGGGCTGTAGTCTACCACCCTGCTAGGATGACAGGAAAAGGAGTGGCATAAACAATTTGGTTTAACCTTGCTGCCATTTTCCACTATGAAAGCACAGTTTGAATCAACCTACTGCTGGAACAGAGGGGTTGAGATTGGAAGGGACCTCTGGGGATCACTTGGCCTAACCTGCCCTGCTCAGGCAGGTACAGCTACAAAGGACAATGCTCAGGATCCTGACCTAATGGCTCGTGAGTTATCTCCAAAGACTGAGACTTCACAATCTCTTTGGGCCAGTGCCCATTCATCTGAACAATAAAAAAGTGTTGTCTGATGTTCAGGTATAATTCAGCATCTGAGTGTTTGCCTTGAGGTCTTTATCTAAATAAGACATTCCTCACTGCTTTTTAGTTTTACTGCAGTCAGTAATGTCCTCAGTTATCAACAAAGGTAATTTTCTTAACATTCCTACACAGTCTCTCTCAGTGCTTTGAAACATTTGTTTTCATTCATTATTACATTCAATACTACACTTGGATCAGTCTCAACATTTCTGTTCCTAATCTCTACAGATCCACATTGAAAAGCTGCAGATTCATCAACAATTCACATGCCCATTGCAGATCTCTTAATGAGATAAACATATACCAACTTTTGAATATGCAGACTGATGAGACTTTAAAATGAATAATGAATGAGATCATTCTGATATAACTCACCTTAAATTTTGGGCCTGATGGACTACTACTGTATACAAGGAATCAGGTATGGACTGCTACACTAAGATGACGATTACTATGTACAAAAGCAAAATGTTCTGTTTTCCTTTTATTGGAGGTTGGAATGTAATTTGTTATTTTATTAGAATCTGGATGTAATGCAAAGGAGAGACTAAAACTGGCAAAAGGGCAGCATCTAGAACAAAAATGTTCATGTTTCTATTCTGAGAATATCAATTGCAAGTAGGTGTTTCTGAAACAGAAAAAAAAAGGATATTCCAAAGGTTTGAATATATTCAGTCCTCCATTTTGAAGACCAAATGTTTTAAAAGGTAAGATCTCTGAATTGTTATTATTATTACCATTTTAGAAAAGAATTGTGAGAAAACACCACAAGGTCATGTGCCTGAAAAAGAAGCAAGTATGCTAAAGTGAGTCCTGAATCAGAATTACAAAAAAGAAGCAAAACATACTTCACACAGAAGATTTTGTCTTTTTTTTTACAGGCAAAGGACTGACACCAAGGTGATTTTTTTTCTGAACACTGAAAATTCTGAATATTAACACCTTTCATGTCAGTAGCATTGCCAAATTTTCCTTGCTCCTTGGTGATTGTACTTCTATTTTGTTCAGCAAGTCTTTTGGTATTGTTTCTTTTCCAATAGGTACAGAAGACTTATCACCAAGACAGATCAGAAAGAGAATGCAAGTAAAACACCCTACTATTTTTTATATCAGAGACAAACTAACATCAGGCATTCCATCTGACGATAATCAGAATTGATAACACACAGGAAAATGGTGAGAAGGGACCACAAAACAGACTACATTTTTATGTACCATTTTTATTGATGGTACGTAGTTTTCAGGCTATTCACAGAAAAAATTGTTTCTCTGCTCGATTTTAACAGTTCTTCAATAGTTAGACGTGATTGTACTGCTTTGTGTTAAATACCTCACTCTCAGCCTCAGCAACAGAAATCTATCCCCCTGTTTTAAGGTGTTTGGACACGTCTTTTGCAACATTTGGCAAAATACCCTCAATCACATTCAAAAAAAGAGTCAAACATCTAAATTTTTATTTCACCTTAGACTTGTCAAATCTTCTGAGTGTTTCTAGCAGTTTTACAACTTGTATTCTTGTATCTTCTTCACAGAAGAAAATCCATGAGGAGTTCCTACCATAGTTAACAGAGAAGCTAAAAAAAGAAACAAACATTTTACTAATAAGGTGGCTTATGAACAAAATAGCAGATTCAAGGCACATTCCCCAAATACAAATAGTTTGCCATCAATTCTTCATTTACACAGAAGCAGAAAATTTTACTACTGATTCAGAATTAAACATCAAAGGACTAAAGTGAATAGATAAGGATACTGACTCTGCAGCCACCAGCTATTCCAGAAAGAAGGGAATAGAGATACATAAAGGATTTCCATTCAGAAATGTACAGGTCTAATAGCCACCTTTGAATTCTGACATCTGTAGATACCTTCCCCTTCTTCCAAGGGGCCCCACCACTGGCTGTCTGACAGCACTGCAGCCACTGCCTAAACGCCTAATGAGAGCTTTTCTCACAGCTGCTGGACACTGATCATTCCCAACCTAAGAACTTCATTAGCATTTCCAGTACAGTGAAACTGTACAGATTGAAGGGATTCCTCAAAGATAGCAATCTTCCTTCAGAAAAAAGCCATTTGTTGTTTCTCTGCTCCTCCCATCTTAATTCTTCCACTACTTATCCCAACAAAGCTGTATGAATTAATAACATCCTAATGGAAAAAACCTACAACCTTTATTTGTCCAGTTTCCTTTGCATGGCTTTTACATGGATTCAATTTAATGAATCATCTGAGGAGAGGGACAAGAAAACTAGTACCTAGAAACATCACAGTCTGCTTTCTCCACAGTACTTTCTACTGATAAAATCAGCAATGAAAAAAACCAGCAGAAATGTAAGTCAGCAGAAGTAAATAAAAAAGATTGATCGGATCATTGATGTTTTGGTGAATGATGTTTGCCCAAAAAACCCCCCAAAGACCAAAACCCACTTGAAAAGCCAAACCCATCACCTGAGAAATACTTAAGCTAGAAAATGTGTTACCTGTCTCTGCAGGTATTGAAATAAATATGCTAGAAGCACCAGATGGTTGCCAGGTGTTAAACTAGTTCAGTCTTTTTTCATCTGGGACAAGTTATTGTGCTTGTTATTTGGTCTGGGGTAGAATTAATTTTCTTTACAGCATCACAACAGTCATCTTCCTGTTGAGCTACCTTTGCTCTGTGTCTTGCAACAGTATTTGACTATTCACTATTTTTTGCTTAAGACACTTAATCTGCTTAAACTACAGTAGCCAGAAGAACTCATCATTCATCCTTTCAGTTCATAAAAGCATAACTTGGTGCATAGTCAACACTGAAATCCAGACAACTCTCTGCCATTCAGCCAAGCAAACAAGATACAATCAATTTGGAAAAACACTTCCCAGCTGTCCCCTCTAAAACTTGCCAAACAAGTACAGAAGGGGTGTCAGATACACCTCATGTTTTAAAATATGTACAGTACTTAATGCCCTGCGAAGACTGCAGGATTTTTTCTCACATGTTAATGCTCAGCTAGAACTTCAAGACAGAAATGTCTGGATTGACCTGAAAGCAGGTGGGTGATGTGCAAAGGGAAAACACAAGAATGACCCCTACAAAAAGAATTACTGCATCTTGTGAATACAGCACATATAAGTTCACAAAAATAATTGTCGGCTCATCTAGCTATTGATGGACAAATAGAATTATTCCCAAGGCTAAGTACTTAAGGTCTCCAAGAGAGTCTAATCAAGACCTCAGGGCAGAAAAGTTTGGAGTTCAGACTGCAAGGAGCCATTGGAGATACCCAGATAAGATCCTGTTTTGGATAATTTGTTTAAAAAGAGATTTCTTCTCTGCTGAATGAACATGTAGCAGGCCTTCTGGGTACAGTAAGGATTCTGTGTCATAAAATATCCACTGATTGTACCTTCTGAAATCACATATTTTGTCCAACTTAACGCATGTCCAAGAACTAAAAATTAAGAATTTTCATAATTGCTTAGAGACCTCCTTAAAAATGCTGACAACTACAGGACTGAGAACAGCTATTCTTTTAAAAGCAGTTTTCTGACAAAGATGCATCTTATATGAAAAGTAAAAGCACCATCAGCTTCTGCAGAATGGGCCAAACTCTCTTCTTCCTCTTTTGTCCATTAAGAAAACAAAACAATAAAAGCTTCCAAACATGAACATACTTCTAAACTGCTCCATGTCTTCATTTGTCAAAAGTACTAAGTGAAACAGTACACACAAGGTAACTCATAGTCTAGAAATCTCAAGATGGAAATCCTCTACTTAAGGCTCCTCTTCTGGTATCTAAAGAATTTAATTTTGCTTTCTCACACAAATGAGCATATGTATTTTTGCTTTTAGTTTTGCTATCTTACAAAAGCTGTATCTGTAAACCCTGTCACCAAGAAATAAATAATTAAGAAGAGGAACCACAAGGTAACTGAAACAGGAGCTAAGCAGGGAAAAAAAGAATGATTGATAGTTGGAACATCATCTTCCAGTTTTTCAGTTTGCTTCAAATCTCTTTTGCTATTTTTCATAGTTTACATGTATCTCAAAGACAGCCACTATACAAACACTATGTTCATGTTTCTACACACAAAGCTGAAGGTAAAATATCCTGCCCTTCAACCATTCTGATATGAAAACCTCACCCTGAATAAGTCTACTAGAGTACATGAACTAAATTAAACTTCAAGAGGATGCAGATTTCAAATGAAAGCTACAGGCAAAAGATAGTCTTCAGTATCACGGAGCTTCAGGATTTCTGAAACAAAATTATTATTTCCTGACAGTTTGCAAGATACTACCACTACTACCATATAAATGTAGCAGGTCTTCCTTGAAGCCATCTGCATAAGCTAAGAAGAAAAGATATTTGAGACTACCTGTCTTTTCTGATCATACTAAAATCGGCCATATAAGCATCTAAAAAGATGCTGAAACCTATAACTTCTCACTACAGAGACATACTCCCTCTCACAAACCATAAAAGCAATAAAAACCCCAGACAGGTATTATGATCTATTAAAAAAAAAACCCAAAAACTTAGTCCACTTCATTCAGTCAAGTAATCTGAAGGATCAAATTTCTGTAACACCTCACACCTTACACTATTAGAACTGGGGATCAAATAGAAAAATACACATATAAACAAGCTGTTTCTTTAGACTAGTTTACTTCCCTAACAATTTTTAAATGCACAGTGATTTGAGGATGGTAGTTGCTTAGTTAAATTCTGTTATTACTGTTCTTTTATTTAAAATAGGTTTCTCTGATTTAATTAAGTTTATCAGATAATTGCTTTGCAAAACAAACGAAAAAAAAGAAGTACAGTAAGCAAGTTAAAAGATAAGATTGCAACTCTCATTAAAAAATTTTGCTTCTGGAAAAAAAGGTAACTAATACATATATTCTTGGTTACAAAAACTTCTGAAAATAACTGACATTCATTACACTTACTCTCTCATTAATGGCAATATTGTCCATGCACCTTCATGCCTGTTGATCTGATGAATAAGCAGAACTGTAGGCAATTCCTTTAAGAAAAATAAAAATATTCCCATTAAACTTGAATTATACATACTTTCTTCCTAAGTAACAATTAATCTTTAAAAAGTTATTCTGGAGTGACTGCTTAGTTTTCATTGGTTTTGACTGACAAGTAGCACTGAAGAATAGATGACTTAGGATGGTCTGAAACAAGGTGGTCTGCAATTCAGGGATAGTGCTTCTTCCAACTCATAATTTCTTAATTGTCTTTTAGTTATAAAGCTAACAGACTTCAAGCTAAATGTTTTGCACACGAACCCATGTAATCAATATACCACAGTAATCTCCTTGTCGTACCATAAAATCCTGTACTGTAAAGAAGTAATTAATGTAGGGTATTCTACAAAGGCTTCCACTGGGCAGTCATGTTACACACAGCTTAAGTGAGAGTTCTAACACTCTTTACTTTAAGGTGAGCTTTGACCTGTCACACTAACAGCATGACAAAAACCCCATGGATTTACACAAAAATCAAAATGAGGAGCTAGAATTTTCTTCTTCCTGAAAGATCAAAGAAGCTTTCCTAGGAAGAAAAATATTTCTCATAAATTCCTTTGCTCTTTTGCTGAAACCTCTTTAATGTGGCAGATCCCAATGTCTAGCAGATAAGCTACCATTCTGGGGTAGTTTCCAAAAAACCACCATTTAAACATGGCCTTCTGATAAACTAAACTGCACAATTTGTAATACATGCGAAAAGCTGGATACAGATACATCCCTTAACACACACACAGTACCCTACTCCATCAACGAGTCCAACCCTCCACTGCAGCATCACTCTGCCTGGGTGTGACAGCAGCTAAAGAGAAGGGAGAGGCTCCCTGCTCACCCGACAGTCTGACAGGAGGTTACTGCCCACAGGAGCATGGGACTCAACACAGGATTCAGGGTAACAGCAGTTTGGGCTGGCACAAAACTTCACATGAGATGCTTAGGAAAGAGCAAAAGGTCAGGAAAAGAGAGAGGTGGTGGGTTGATTAAGCCCAGCTGGAAATTAAGCACCACAGAGCTGCTCACTCAATGCCCCTCTTTCCCCACGCTAGCTGAAACCAGGACAAGGTGAAAAAAAACATTGGTAAGTACAGGGAAAAATGGGAGTTGGTCACTTGTAACAAATTACTGATCAGGACAATTGTCTGGCCATGCACTGACCACTGCAGTCTGTCCTGTCCTTAAATCACATTTCTAACTCCTGGGCAGGAGGCTTTGTGTGTCTGTAGCTGGAGATCTGTGCTCCCACAGCCAGAGAGAGGACCATGAGTTGTAGGGGTGCACGTCTCTCCAGGCCCTAATCCTTTTCCACTTACAGCTTGCATATGCCAAAAATTCCTGCTTGATGAATGTTTCTCGTGAACTATGGCATTAATATAAAATTCATATGTAAACACAAAAATAATTTATTTTCTAAGAAAAGCTCTAAGATAAAGTTTACACTATTTGCTGACTCTGTCAAGTTTACTTTAAATCCTTTTTAAGGGCAGTTAAGCACAGCACCTAAAAATACATAAACCCTCCAAATTTCATACACTAAAGAAAACATCTCTACTGCTCTAAGGAGTAACTGTATGTCTTAGGAGTGCAATAACATTACACAAAAATAAAGATCTATGCTATTGGAATGATCCAAATTGAAAAGAAACAATGTCAAAACTCTAATTTGGAACAGGATATTCACCTGCATCTCAAAAATCAGCATTTCTGATTTATGGTTTCGGTTGAAGCCAACCCAACAAATATGTTTCAGCTTGTTTTCAATTTACTGAAAAACCAAAAGTTCAGAGGTTTTTTGTGGAAGTGGCAAATCTTAGTCATAGTATGCTCAACATCTTGTATTTCACTAAAATGTAAAAATGGTAAAATTTACTTTAGTATAGTTTTATTTTTATTGCTTTTATTTACTTGATTTATATGCTTATTTTTATTTTTGGCATAAGTTTATGGTAGAACCATAAAATTATGTTTACTTATGGGATTGCAGATAGGAAGATAAAAGGACAGACCTCTGTCTTTACAAGAACATTTATTTTTACCTGCAGTTACACCAGTATTTGCAGGCAGCCATGTATTTCATGTACAGTGGGATCCAGACAAAGAAAAAAGTAGTTAATATACTCAGTGTCTCTATCACACTGAAGGCTGAAAGCGGATTAATTTTAGATAAAAACAGCATTTGCCCATGCAAAAGGCACGAAGTAAATGACATAATCTAAGTAGCTGTACCATACACTCAGTTATCTCCTCTTTAACAAAAAGCCAGCTATTTCCTTTGTGCAGAGCAAAAGAGGTGATGATAAAGTAAAAGCACTCTTCATCTAATCAAATACTTTTACAAGGTATCTTTTCTCTCTCATAAACCTGCTCTCTTTCTCTACAACATAAAAATGCATGTACTGCATGATCCTTTCCTTCCACTCACTTCCAACTATGCATCAATTCTAATATAATAAAGGAGGTGCTTCAAACACACTGTGCAGGTAAAAGAGCCTCTTTCAAAAATACAGGAGGATCTCTGTTGGTTTTCCTTTCTCATTTCATGTATTTTCATCTTGAACCCAGTGGAACTGGGCTGACCTACTCCTTTTATTTATTCTATCTCCAGTACAAGGACAGAAAAAAAAGCAAAATGTAGCTGGTGCCAGCTTTAAGGAGCAGAAGGGCACGTGCAGTCAAGGTAATGACATGTAACTTACACATTGTATTTGTCTATGTCATAAAACCCTCCTACAAATGCATCCATGGCCTGTACTGCATTCACTGGTTATTCTAGCTTGAAACTACTGTTTCCACAATTACAAACCACATGTTTTCACACATACCAACATTTTCCATATGACACAAGTGAAGTACCTTACAATCTAAATAAAATAATTTAATCACTTTCTGAAGACTGAGAAATTACCCTCTCCACTTTCAAAACTGAGCTGATTCTAAAGGGCAAAACCAAAAAATTGAATTGCTAGTGATCAGAAATACCATATAAGACATTTTTACTCCAAATGCCACCTACAGTATATCAGCATAGTGAGATCAGCAATACTTGCCACAGATTAAAATTGCAAACTCCACACAAAAAACTAAGTGTGAGTAAAGGAGTTAGATCCACACTTTCAAACCAATTCTAAAGACACAGCCTCATTTGTACCTTAAAATCATTTAGTATTTTTTATGCAAATTGTAGTATGAAGAAGCTAGCAACACAATCAATTTCACTACAAATCATCGAGAGAACTCTGGTTCTTGAATCTAAATATTGAAAGTTCTCTTCATGAACATCAAAAAACTTGGAGGAATACCATATCCAATAATGAAAAGGTAATTCAGAATAAAAGAATGAAGAACTAAGTAAGGAACTTGTTAATCTGAAATAAGTATCTGTTTTCTTTCTGCACTACACGCAATTTCATATTAATCTACCAAATCCTATAAAAGAAATGTGCAAATTATAGAGAACAAAACTGTACAGTGTAAAACCAAAGAAAAATGCTAAGGTTTCACAGACTACAAGGCCAAAATGGGCTTCTGTATGTACCCAGGGTGGCAGAGATCACCCCCAGCTAAAACTGGATTTCCAGGCTAGGTCACATCCTCTATCACCCTCTAGCAGAATTTTGCTTTGTTTTCCTACAAAATAGTTCACTAAATTTCATCTAAGCATAACCAAACCTTGCCCCAAGTGCATTGTTTTGTGGGAACGTGCTTTATTAGAACACAATTCAAACCAGATCTTGCTCAGCACAATTAATTATATGTCCTATGTGATACGATTTTGCAAGTATGACATAGATATGGAACTACAGTGAAATGAAAAAACATGACAGTAATGTGTTCATTGTTATATTACTGAGTCACCTGATCAGGGCAAAAAGCAATCTTGTAATACACTAGAGAAAAATAAAGTAGTGTATAGGAACTGCTCCTAATGAGTCCAGTTTGCTTGTATCTGCAGGTGTCTTGCATATATCCCTGTGCTTTGTGAGCTTATTATAAACTGCCTCATGACACCCAGAGATGGGGGGCAGGAGTGGAGATCTTAAACCCTGAGCACGGCTGCTGAGCTGCACAGCTCCAGAATTAGAAATGTTTTCCTATCTCTACATACCCTACAAGCACCTAACAACTTTTTCCCTACTCTCATCTTCTTTTCAGTAATCAATCCTAAGACACATTCAGAGCTAGCCTATCTTCTCAGCCTTCCCTTGGGAGGTTAAATAAGCCAAGCTCTTACAGTCATCTGCTATGACTACTTTGACAAAGTAGAACTGTGAATACATACTGAAGTCTCCCTACAGCTTTATTTTCACAAACATGCCAATTCTGTAGACATCCTGAAGGATTTCTAAAAGAAATAGCAAACCTCCTACCTCTAAGCTCAGTGGGTCAGACAATTTGGTGGGAACTGCCAGCTTCAAACATCACAGTGAACACTACGTCTTCTCTATATTCTAACAATTTGCTTAAATATAGAAAATTAAAATACACATTTCAAATATTTTTCATGTTTTAAAGACATAAATATCAATTTCATCAGAGCCCCACATCCAAGAACCCAGGATAAAATATTATTTCAATAATCCCACTCAAATAAAACTCATGGATGATTTAAAGTACTATTTTACAACACCACTGTAAAAGAACTTTGCTTCTGTATAACACATCAGTTTGTTTAGGAGCTTCTCTAAAGTTGTCTAGTTCTTTTAATTCCTTGCTCTATTTCTCCCTTTAGGCTGCATCCATAGAACCGTAGCATAGTTTTGAGTTGGAAGGAACTTTTAAAGCTCATCTAGTCCAACCCCCACCAGTGAGAGAGACACCTTAAATTACATCAGGTTGCTCAGAGCCCTGACCAGAATGATCTTAGATGTTTCCAGGGATGGGATATCAACCACCTCTCTGGGCAAAATGTCAGTGTTTCACCAGCCTCACTAAAAAAATTCTTCCTTATGTTGAGTCTGAATCTACTCTCTTTTAGTTTAAAAACTTTATCCTCTTCCTTATCATTACAGGCCCTACTAAAAAGTCTGTTCCCTTTTTATAATCTCCCTTTAAGTACTAAAAGGCCACAATATGGTTTAAAAAAACCCCACAACAATAAAACCCATATTCCTAATAAAGTATAGTTTCCAATAATAATCCTTTGCTTCTCAGGAAGCCCAGAGTAATAAAGTATAATGTACTATTTTCCAGTAGAACTACTTCTGTTCTACTCTCAGATGCCTGGTTATCATTTTCAAAAAGAACTGAGTTTTCATAATATATTATGGGTAATTTCAGAGAGCTCAGTGAAATGCCATAGCATTGCCCTGCTTTCACAAATCAAGAGCAAAAAAAACAAACCAAAACAAAGAAACCCCAAAAAAACAAACAAACCACAAGCAAAACAAAAAAGATAAAGCTTTCTACAACAACATATCCTGTTTCAAATCTCTATAATTATCATTGATTTAGGTTTTTCCTGTAGGAAAGATGCTGGTAGTCACTGATTTTGTATTTTACTTATTTTCAACAATAGTGAGAGTAAATTTCAGCAAGTGTACTCCCACATGGCCAATTCCTAAAATGCTGCCTAAACTTGCCCCAATTGGAAAACCAGTAGAAAGTCCAGGAAAGTTTTTTGTGATCCAGAAATAATTTACCTGTGCTCAGTAGTAATCAGAGTTACTTTGATTTGCATTATGTTGATGTGACACTGCAAGATTTTCCTCAACTTTTGGTTCAAATGACCTGCAGCAAACCATCATACAAAAATCTATAAATGTCCCTATGTTTTCCGGTATCAGGAGGAAAAAACGTGTTGACAATTGCCTCCAACCTTGAATTGATCATAATTCAGATGACCAGAACATAAGAAAACTCAAGAAATTACTAAAATGAAAACAAGTAGTTCCCCCCTCAGATGTATGTTCATCAACAAATTAATAATGTGCCCCACTCCTCCCACCCAATTAGTAAAAAAATATGGCATAGTTCTAATTTAATTTACAATGGGCTACATGTTGAACTTGCTAAATAAATTGGAGGAAAAAACTCATTCAATATGAAAGTTATTGCCAATTTAGTTTGCATTTAATATTCTTTTTCCTCCTCTAGGATCCTCCATCTTCCCCTTAGATATCCCATATCTTCCCTGTTCTGTTCTTTTGAGAGCTACTGATCACCAACATCACAATTTAAGTATTATTTTGTAACGAGACAAATAAAAAGATGTGGAAAAAAATCCTGAAAATTTGAATGTTTATTATAAATGCTACCACAGATGTGTACAATAAGGCAGTAACTTAGAAAACAATATATTGCAGTAAAGTGCCATTTGTTTGCTCTTCAGTTGAGTGAATAAAAAGCAGTGAGAAATACTTTCTCCAGAGCTCACAGTTTGCAAGAGTTCTAAATAAATGCAATCATATAAAAGACAGACGTGGTATACAGTACATAGCTATTATTCATGAAAGCCAGTATTAAAGATGAACTACTATAATTGTGTTGCCAATTGATGAGTAACATCTTCATTTAGAATGCGTTTAAGACAGAATTTTAGTATTGTAGTTGATAATATCAACGTGTATTGAGTTCTTACTTAAAAGCAAAATCTTTCTCAATCCCAACCAGTGCATAAAAACATTTCAGGTTGGATATTAGGGAAGATTTCGTCACTGAAAGAGTGGTTAAGCATTGGAACAGGTTTCCCAGGGCAGTGGTGGAGTCACCATCCCTGGAAGTGTTCAAAAAACTGAGCAGATGTGGCACTTCATGATATGGTTTAGTGGGCATGGTGGTATTCAATGACTTGATGATTTGGGGATCTTTCCCAACCGCAACGATTCTACAATTCAAGCAATGAAATTAAGCAATGTATGGGGTTCAGCTGATTCTTTTAATATCAGCAAAATTAGCAATATAAGTAGATTTTTTTATCCACAGAAAGCCTGAAGCATCTTTCACTGGCAGCAAGATTGAGACAATTGCCTCCCAAGCTAAATCAGTGTGATACATGAGGGAGCAGGTCCTTTCCCCACAACAGGCTCTGGCCAAATAAACCCAATGTACCCTTTTTAACAAGGAAAGAAGGGAAGGAACAGCAGAGCAGAAAGAAGCTTACACAAGGCAAGAAATTTGGTGAGTGTATTTCAAGTACTGGTATAGATGCTCAGGAGAACTTACAGGAACATAACAACTGTCACCAGGTAATGATTTTAATCTGATGATTTAGCAATTCTAGTCTCATGTATACTTGAGCACTCTATTCAAAGATGACTGAGGAATTTTAATACAGCCAACAGCAGTGGAGGAGGAAGCTTTATAGCAATCTCTTATTCTTTACTAAGAAAAGAAATACCTTAGTAAAATGAGTTTGTTCAAATCCTATTAAGTATGCAGAGATTGCTGCAGAAGAGGCTGAGAGAGACACTTAGCCTAAAGCACTTTAAACTTCCAAATTTCTTGTATATATTTTGCCCTGACATGACAAGACATCTCTGCGAGGTGACAGGTCCTATTTTCTGCATTAAAAAAGCCAAGGTAGTTACCACACATTTGACTGGTAAAAGCAGCTATATAAAAATGGTATATGATGTGTAAGGCAGGGCTGAGGGGAGCCCATTCATCACTACTAAAACATTTAAAAGATCTCATTAGTGCAGAATTATCCGACTTCTACAAATTCCTTCAAATCTGCTGAGCATCCATTAGAGGAAAGTGATCCCATTCACCTTCCAGCACTACAGTGCAGGTAACTTTTACTGTTTCAGCAGTTAATGAGCTAGGCATCAATTCTGCTGATAATAAAGCCTAGTAATTGTCAAAAGGATGCCAGTACCCTTGCAGAATGAGAAGCAAGGGCATATTAAAAAGTCAAAGATCAAATAATTAAAACAAAAAGTCAGGAGAACAGCAGGAGGAAAGCAAAGAAAAAAGTCACTCAAATGTGTAAAGCCCTTCAAGTCGACCTCCAAGAGATTTAAGACAACTCTGAAATACATTTTCAAAACTAAGCAGTACACTTTCTCTGGAACAGTTTAACGAGATTTTATTTTGAATGCACCTCACCTTTCAACAGAACAGAGTTTAGAAGCATTTCAGAACTTGAGCACCCAAATATTGAAGCCCCAGAATGAGCCCTTTAAAATGCAAATCCTAAAAGGAATGAAGCATTATGAAGAAAAACAAAGAAAAATGACCAAGAGAATACTGATACTAGGCAATGTATGCAAGTGAGTAACACAACATAAAACAAACACAGGTGCTAACATGGATAAAAAAGTGGAAATAGGAACTTTATACATGGACCACTTAAATACACACACTTAGTAGGGTTTTATACTGCAAGATCTCCCCACATAATGTAAGTGTAGTTTAATGGTCAGATTTGGAAAATAAACGTAAATATTGAAGTTGTGGATGTTGTTACAAACATAAGAATGAATAAATCCTTGCAGAAAAAAAAAAAAGAAAGCTGTTGCTTGGAAGGAAACAAAGGGCACACTAATATTTTACACAAAAAACCCAAAGGGAATCGATCTAGTAATACAGAGAAATCAAAAAGTTTAAAGCTTTTGAAGTTAAACCACACCTGTTTTAATTTAAAAAAAAAAAAAGGGTTGATCTTGATATGATGGAAAACCTTGCCATAAAGACAAGCTATTGCAGACACGGAAAAGGAGGAGCAGGTCAGAATGTAGCCCAACACTTCACTTAAATAAAATCTATTAAACTTTGTTAAAACTGCAAGATCAAAAAATGAATCACCTGATCAGTCTCGGCTTCCATGAAATGGGAAGCCATTACAGAAGGGAGAGAAGTAAACAGGGTTTTCATACTAGAATCCTGAATTTCAGCAAGTAACTGAAAATTGAAGCAATAGATATATAATGGATTGCATTGCACTTATGGCATTAACTTTGAAAGGTCTCATGCAAATTATATCTATTTTATCTAAATATACAAATCCATTTAAAACCAACTCAGTTGCCTTGAAAAATAAGTTTTTCCACTAAATTTTCTAACTACAACATTATTAACTCGCATGTGAGCTTTACAATAAGTTCAGACCTACTCCAAAAACCATTGGGAAGTTTTAACTACAGAGCTTGTTGTAGGTCGAGAAGAGGAATGTATGCCCATTCATTTGTGGAATACATCTATCATGGAATGAAATAAGGAGAATACAGTCCAAAACATTTTCAGAGTTGTTTCTATCATAGCCTGATAGTATTGAAAAATTGAAAATTTCAGGTGAGATATGGCTGTCAGAATAAAGTGAACTCTTAATTTGTTGTATTCTGAATACAGGAAATAGTATTAAACAATAACAGAGGAATATTTTAGAAACCAGAACTTCAGCTAGCTTCACTCCAGCATCTGAAATCAAATGTGAAAACAGCACTAGGAAGAACTTCAGGAATTATTAATTCACCCAGGATGTCTCACTGGGAAATTAAGGAAAAAAAAAAGATAACTGCCTACAAATTCCCTGAAAGTAATCTCTCAGAGATGGCCAGAAGACCAGTATGAACATTTTAGAGACAGATTGTTTCTGATAGGAATAAGGTAATGGCTTAACACACATACATCAAAATTGAAGCAAACTAATTTCACTTTTTTTCCCCCTCTCCAATCCTTTAACAAAGAAATCTTCCATATTATTAAAACAGTGCATGCTGCCATCAGTACAGCCTAGGCAATTAAAAATAACAGGTTTTTAAAGAACATATGCCATGCCCAGGGGTCACTGGCACTTTGGCAACAGATACTGTGGCCATGAACCTAATGACACAATAACACTGATATGAGCACTAAGAAGCTTTTCAACACCAGAGATCAGCACTGAGTTACAATTAATTTGTGTTGAAAGCAGAAAAACAGAACCTTGTGTAGGCATGATCTTGTAAGATAACGAAAACACTGAACTTCTGAGGCACAGACCACTTGCACAGGCCAGCTGGGTTTCTGATCATATTTGTTCCAGGAAACAGGATATTGCAAAATTGTTTTAAATAAACAGGAACAACATTTGTCACTTGTTTTCACATCAGTCAACTGGAAATTAGGAGACTGTATAAAAAAATGTTATTTTGAAGGTTTGATGATGATATTAATTAAAGCTAGCACTTACTCATGAAACACAGTACACATCCATTTCCTACATACAATTCCACACTTTTGACTGCACTTGTTTCATTCAAACTGATGTTAATAATCACTACAGTAACAGTCCTCAAACTCACAAAATGAGCAGTACTTCCCTTTATATGCAGAGGTATTTTAAATGTGTGAAACTTCATTTCTGTGTGATGTCACAATATACAAGACTTTGACAAAAACAAAGTAAGCCCACGAGTAAAAATACTGCAAATTAGAGCTACGATGCTTCTATAAAATAGAATTCATACCTCACATCATCTATTACTCACATAGAAGTATGTGAAACTAATTTTCATTTTCCAATACTCCATGGTAAGAGTATTAAAATATTCTTACATTATTGGTTTGTTGTTTTGATTTGGGGTTTTGGATTTTTATTTTAACTCCATAATGAACAATATTAATTTGCCATAGTTCTTTTGCTTAATAAACATGGGATCCCCTTTGATCTCCAGACTTTTCAGGAAAAATTATAGTTTTTTGAATTGGCCCAGGGTCTTCAACATAAGAACCCTCAAGGACCCAAAGCAAAAAAACCTCCTGCTCTACCAGACCAGTTTTCATAGGGAAATACACAGACTTTTGTCTTGTAAACAGTGTCGCAATCACGGGCAATTAAAAATCACTGACTACATCTAAACGGGTAATTTTTCCAAAACTTTATTTTACCTGTTTTCTCATTTTAAATGTAATAGTTGAAAATTAATCCTGATTTTGAATTTTTTAAGACAGAAAGGGCATAGTCCCAAATATTACCAATTTACGCTCCCAACAGCTTCCTTATTCTTACTTGGTTCTTCTTACAAAAGTCTAGTTTGCAGAGGTTGAATGTTCAGGAATCTCAGGAGAAATTAGGAAGATTGGTAGGAACTGTAATGAATTTTTTCCATTGTTAAATTCTAACTGAAGAATTTTGGTTAATGTTCAATAAATCACTATGCAAAATGCTTTTAAGCAAGAGCAAAATACTGACATCTACTGGTGATTGGAATTACCGATTGGTTTCACGTTAAAAAAATGTTTTAAGTACACTGTAACAGCAAATAAATGGATAAATCACTTGTAAGCATTAATGTCAGTGACTTACTCCATTTTGAAGTGAGATACGTGCTAGTTTAATGAAGCAACACAAATCTAGCAGTTGCCTTCCATGTCTCATTTTAAACCAGCAGAAAATAACTAATGAAACCTTATGGACTAAACATCTATTGCTTGGGCCTGTAACAACAGAGGAGTGAACCTGATGATTCAATCCTTTGTTTTGATACAGCAGCTGTCCTCAAAAACACAAGGATTTAACTGTTTTTGCCTGAAACTAATAATTTCATACGTATTCTTTGCAATGAAAAATGTTAACTTCAAATGTTGATATGCAGGATTGCAGAGATGATCTGCCCCGTCTCCATAATCAGCATTATTGGGTCATATCTCACTGTGGCATTGTGAGTTGACCAAAACAATCAAGGCATACCAAGTACCTGCTGACTATGCCTGTTTATTCTTTTCCTATACACTGATGGCTTTCCCCTTTCCCCAAATTTCAGATATGAGATTCTTGGTGGGATTTCCATCACTGCTTCTTTTAAGACACCATGACTGCTGTTGAAGAGGTAACTTCTAATACTGGAAAAGCATCACCATTTCAGCATTCCCTTAAAGGCATCTCCTTAATTAGGCAATAACGTTTTTTAGAAGCCACATCAGTTTCAGGTACAACCATGATTACAGAAGATTTTACCTCTCTCCCACAAAATATATGCATGCCTCACTGAAAACGTTTGTATTTCTACTAACTGAACTTTTCATTGCTCATATTCTGCAACATCAATTACAGAACTCAACTAAAATCCTTCAGTTTAACAACTGAAACCATAATCCTCTCTGCACACATTGTATCTGAACACTTGTCTCAATTCCGAAGAGGACTCTGAAAGAGCAAAACTCTGCAGAACAAAGGCTGTTCATGACTGATTTCATTAAGGGATTAAAAATTGCATTTAGAATGGATTTAATTACAACAGGTTTGATAAGCTTGGAAAAATGAAGCCTAAAACATCCAGCAGTCTGATTTAGGCACTACAGGACTAATGTGCATAAGACAATTTACATTAGACTTCTTTTTCCTTTACAACAAATAATGTGGAAATGAAAAATAGGTCAAATAACCTCAAAGCAAGGTATTTCACATCAGGAGACGTGTGCCACTCTTAAACTTTTTTTAATTTTATAAAAGAAGAAGAAAATAAATCATTGTTTATGCACACTGAACTTTCAATGTAAGTTTCTTAAAAACATCTCTCTAGGCTTAAGCTTTACAAATCAAATTTCACATTAGAACGTTAAGTACAGCATGCAGCTCTCAGGTCAGCATGACCCACACCAGCAGGTCAAGGGCAGAGTGCTCAGTCTGCAAAGGGGTGGCGGAGCAACAAGGAATAGTTAGGGAAGGTGCTGCATCACGGAGGGACGGGGGCGAGGGAGGTGTGGACAGCTGCTGCTGCCCGAAGTGGGGAATCCTGCCTTAGCATTTTAATGTCCACACACGTTTCTGCTCTACTGCCACGATGTCAAACTTGTGCAACGAAATTCTGACAAAATCTACATTACAGCAAATTCATTTGCTCTATTAAAATACTCACCTGAAATTATTCTAACTAATAATTAAATTGTTATGTTTTTCACTTTATAAAGAATACATCCTTTTTTTCTTTTTTTTCATAAACACACTACAGTCATATTGGAAAACTGCCTTCTTCCAGGTCTTTCTTATCACTTTTGCATCAAATGTCATCCAAACAATAACAGCTGTTACACAAAAAAGTTGATAGTTGAAATTAAAAGTAGTGATAAATCACAGCATACAATCAGTAAATAACCAGTGAAATAATTTTCTTATAAGCACACAGAAAACAACAAAAGAAATAGAATGGATTTGAGAAAAAGGAAACAAACCCCAGCATTTTTAGTAAAATGCAGTAACAGCATATGTAACAAGGTGCACTTTATATTATCTCAACATACCTTTCCAAGATCTACAGCCTGTTTCAAAATATCTCTTTTTAGATCTTCTGCTCTCTTGGAATGAAAAGAATTACTTTGACTCTGGATGACAAATACAATTCCTTTTAATTCTGTAAACAAGAAAATAAGAAGATTTAAGGATAAAAGAAGTTATTTTCTCATTTGCTCCAAAGCTAGTGAGAACTCAGGTGTGGGGGGGAATCTATTACACAGTAAGCTATTCCTTTAATTACACAAATATTTCATGAAATAGTAAAAAGGCATTTTTGAACACACATGCACACAAATCCAAACCAGTCCTTTTCAAGATTCGTTTATAAAGAGCATGGCATGACTGGAAGATGTGCAGCAGTTAACAGTAGCCACATTCATGAGGTTGCTTTCCCTCCAATACACCAGCATTCCTTATCATCAGAGTTAAAAGGTGTTAGTCAAAGACCAGCATCTCCCCTCACTAGGAAATGCCCAAACATGAAACAGAGAAGATGCTCCCCAAATAAAGAGTTTAAAACCCTACCCAGGGCCAAACATCAGATGGAGAAACATATACATGACAACACTAAGCTGATACTCTTATCTGACAGCATCAGTATCTCCCATGTCTTCATATTGTTTGAAGGCATCATAACTAAGAACTTCAAACAGGAGAGAAGATTGCAAGAAATTGAAAAGAAAATAATGAAGTAGCTTTGCAAATGTTTATGGATTATAAAAGTGCCGGTTATAAAATACAATAGATGATGAGGCAGGTGGCCAAATTTTATTGACAATAGTAGATAGAACAATCCCTCAATACTTAGAAATCTTAGAAAATCAGGAAGGTATGATCCCATTGAGAAGCAGAGCGCAGCAGACAACAGAGGATGAGAAAGGGAAGAGGACAGATGCCTTTTGCCGAATTTTTAACAAGTTCGATCTATGCTGTGTAACTCACTCAAGACCATTAACTAAGTATCAATCAATGTGTAAGATGAGGAGTAACACATGATACTGCAGCTTCTGTTTGTTTGGACACAAAAGGCTGAACTTTACAGATACTATGTAGAAAGTGTACCAGAAAACTCAGAATATTAACAACTTAAGACAGCACTACAAGGAAAGAAATTAAAACCCATGAGATCTGCACAGAATTGTGGAGAAGGAACAAAGTTCAGACCAAATAAATTATATGCTAACTTTTCAAAGAGAATAAAATGAGTAAAGAACAAACAAAGGTGGAAGAAAACTGTCAAAAGGAAAGAAGTAATCACAAGGAAAAGGACTAAAACTGAGCCCATGAGGAAGCATCACAAAGGAGAACACTCCGAACAGAAAGAGCATTAACCACAAATATCCGCACTAAGATTATGGGAAGATTGCTATGTCCAGGACCTGAGAATTGATTACATTGCTTTGTTCCTCTGAACAGTTATTTGTTAATTTAGACCTGTGACAGCTCAAAGCTGAAGTTTGATGTTTTTCTATTTTTCCCTCAATATTATTTTACCTCCATTTATTAGCTTATTCATCAAGACATTGTCAGATTCTGTGAGGTTTCTGGTGATATATTGTGGAGGTTACATAAGTATTGGCTTATCAGTATTCATTTCACATTTTTCCTACACAGCATAGGAATTAACAGTGTTCATGCTCTGAACCACCAAACAAACTGCTTAAAAATCCCATGCATAATAAAAACGGCTGAATAGCAACTAATTGCTACCTAGCAAGATCTTTGCTGTATTTCCTGTGCAAAAATTAAAACCAGTGCAAAAACTAAAACTACACTTTGTTGATGCTAATGACAGTCAAAGGGCTAAATCTACATGCACAACACCAAAAACATCCATGGAGATAGAAAACAAACACTATCTTGATTTTATATAATTGCTGTTTTAGTACCAGTATATTTACAGATATGGAAACATTTCGTTTCACTTGTGGTACACTTAATGACACCCGTGACATTCCACAATAGAACACTTTCTGGGAGTAAGAAAACATCTCCCTTGATGATTAAATCAAATGGAAATAGTTTCCTTTGCTATAGGGAGTTTAAAGTAGTTAATAAAAAGATATATTCAGTGTATGAAGATGTCAACAGAAAATAGTTATAATATTAAACACCTAAATTGATTCTCAAGCTGAGAAACACTCAATGAAGCAAGAGAAAGAAGAGTTTTTTTAAAGATTAATATTCAAAAGTGCTACTGATTTGTACATAACAGTCCAAAAGAGAAAAATGAAATATCAGGGGAACTAAGAACCATCAAGAACTACATTCTGTTTCAAACCCTTACATCTTACCTACAGAAATGGTTAAAGACCTTAAAAAAAAACAAACAAACAAAAATAACTTTATTAGGCAGAGGCAAAAAATTATGTATTTTTATACATCAGACCAGCAGTCCAGCCAGTCCAGTATATTTTCTTTAACAATAGTAATAGGAAAGAGTGCTCAGAGACACCACAAAATGTTCACTTTCTACAGTGCTCCTCTTACTCTAACAGCACTGACAAATATTATATTAGGAAATGCCAGAAGACAGGCATAATTAAGCAGGGTTCTTTTAAAACAAGCAGAGCCAAGTCCTGAGGGTTTAGCAGAGTGAGAAGTCCAAGGTTACTGTACAGAGAATGTAAGTCAGGTCTGTTAACTTTTTGCCAGAAGGACATAAGACTTGTCTTCAGAAAAGGCAGAACCCTGCAACATTTTTATTCTCATTATTTATCACGTGTCCAGCAGCAAAAAATTGTTTTACCACTATTTTACCTATTAATGTTTGACATGCTTCTTAAATACTTGCTTCTAGATATTACAGAGTTATTGTAATTTGTTACAAGCAATTTATAATAACCCTAGTTATTACAAGTACAATTAGAGCCTAGTAGAATAGTAAAATTCAGTTTAATCTGAAATTGTTACAAGAACAGCTACTAAGTATCATAAAATTTTATTTTAAACTATAGCGCGCTACAAAAAGCAATTCATCCCTTTCACAGTGAGAGTGTTCACAAAAAATTTAACTACAAGAACTTCAAGTACAATTAAAGATTTAGAATTTCCTCTTGGATGAGACTACATGAACCAATAAAAGAAAAAAAAAGTATTTGTGAAACAGCACTCTACTATACTTACCTCTGCCTATTTTACTAATTGTTCTACTTTTTTCAGACTTCTAGAAGAAAGAAAGAAAAAAATCCAAGTAAGAATACACTCAAGACCTCAAATATTTCTACAGAAAAACACTGGGAGTCAAAGCACTCATCAGATTATAAATGTATATATATGGTTTTAATTAAAAAACTAATATAAAAAAAATGTTATTCATCATTAAGAACTGCAACAGCTATTACATGCTTGCATACTATTATTCAGAAAATACAGTAAGAGTAAGAAAAAAAAAAGAGAAAATGCTTTGCCATGACTCAATTTACATCACAGGTCTTTAAATTATTACTAACATAACCTTTTTTTTTTATTATGTATCTCCTGAGCACTAAGTTTGGAATATAGAGCTCTACAATAAAAACACACCTCTTCGGTGTGAAAAAATCCCCAGCACACTCTTATTCACTTAATCTACTCTCAAGCATCTATCAAAACACAGTTCTTAAAGATCTCAAAATACAATTTATATCAAGACAAATATCAGAAGGTTGTTGCACATAACATGACTCACCGGCATTTACTCAGGTATCACAAACATTTGTGATGGAATTTTAACAGAGTGCTGAGGAAGAGACAACAGTGACACTGCATTTGCATTGTTAACCAGGAAACAAGACACACATAAAAATATCTTAGGAGCATATTCGATTGCTTCTAAGAAACAGAGATCGAGTGGAAAGGTGTGGTTTAAGAGAGAGAGGACGGGAGAAAGCTCTGCACTGTCTAGAAAACTGTAGGAAGGAAAACAGAGCCTTCATTTGTTACACAATTTATCCCAGGTGATAGCATCCCAGTGCTTTGGTTTGTCCACATGAAAAATCAAACTCATCTTTGCTAAGAATGTCGTAGGATTTATCCAGGTACAAATGTTTTAAGACTTTCAGACAGAAATGCCATACAAGGCACTCTCCGGTAATAAGCTCACACACAGTTTTCCTACCCTCGAGCAATTTCTATTTATAAATACTTAGCCCCCTCCCTTTTTTTTAAAATATCAGATCTATGTAACCCTTTCAGCTCTACTTGTATCAGATGATCTCTCCTCTGACTTTTACACTGAAATGAGTAAGCTCCAACTTCCTTGGTATCCCTTTGGAAAACCTTTTCAAAAACTACTGCAATTGCATCCATTCTTATGATCCTTTTTCTGCTGCCTGGGTCAATAAAGTTTAAAAGATTTCTTATAAGACTAATTTTTTTGATATCTATACACAACACTGTCATTATAGCACAATAAGTTAACATTCTAAGCTAACCTGTATCAGAAAAAAACATAGGAAGATTGATTTCCTGTGCAAAAAATCCTATGTGTTTTGCGGTACACAGTGTGAAAAACAAGCCATATTTACAATTACTTTTATTAAAACACAAAACAATTACTGCCTGTTACATTCCTGTTAATGCTTTTAAAAAAGAGGAGGGGAAAAAGATATTTTGGCCTGAAGAGTTCTAGGAAGCACCTCTGACTTCAGCTGATGGAAGGTTTTGAAACTAAAATAGTAGGAGAGCCTTCATAAATTATATCATATATAAGAAGGATAACAGCTGGATTGAGACAGTAGTGGAATTTAACAAATAGCAACCTATTAGTAATGACAACAGAATGACATTACCGAGTCTCCCAGATACACTGGGGCAGATCAGCAGTTTGCAATAGGGATATTTTTCATTTGGAAAAATTACCGGAGATACAGCAATCACCATCAAAACCAAAAATTACTTAGAAATACATACTTCTGACTATACTTCTGTTGTATTTGATATCAGATCACTAGATCTAAATGGCAGCTATAGATTCTAACTCTTGATTCATTCCAGTACTTTTATTTTCCTCCCTTAAATTTCTTTTATACATACACAAATATCTGTTACAAATACATACACATGTGAAAATGGTAGTCAGAAGTCTGTCAAAAGACATGCATGCATACACACCTAACACCCATTAAGCTATTTAAAGCTAGGGCTAGCTCTGGCCATTAGTTCTCCTAATCTATTAATTTGAAATTTCATACATAAGCTTTGCTTGAGTCGTGACTTGAATGGTAATATGTAATAATGTTAATTTGGCAGAGAGGCAGCCATTTCCTTCCCAATGTATTATATATTTAGCAAAACCAAGAAGAAAGCAAAACCTGTTTTTAAAACAATAAAGATTATGTATTCAAAAACTTTTCTCAACAGCAATAGCACTAAGAACTTACATGACACAGAACAGAAAGACATCATATGACATTTACTACTACTGAAGTCAATGATCAAAATAATCAATGCTACAGACATTAGGCTTTCTGCTCTGGTCTATTCTAGCTTATTTTATAATGTCTGTAAAATGTTCCTGCTCTAGCAATTAAAATTTATTACCTGCAGTACTGGTAGTTCAGTCTCATCTTCTGCACCTTCAGAAACTACACTTGCAGCAAAAGCTGAAAGAAAAAACAGACTTTTTTTCATATTACAGGAGCTCACTTTCACAACTGACAAAGTTCTGTGGCAAAAAAAACCCAATTCCCCCCCCCCCCCCAACATTTAGGTAGATTTTTCACATTAAATGATACTGTATTTGTAATAATCTTTGTGAACAGGAGAGTCTGTTTTTATAGAATTTATACATTTGCTGCCTGACAATTCCTACACTATCACTGAAAAAAATCACTCTTTGATATGAAGCAAATTTTTCTTGGCTTCAAGGCAAAGAAATCATTAAAAAAAAAAACTAAAACCAAAACCAACCAACCAACCAAAAAAAAACACAAACAAAAAAAACCAAACAAAAAAAAAAAAAAACCAAACCCAAACATCTGTTCAGTCCAGCAGCTCACTTTATAAAGGGAGACCTGCCGTCCGTAGTTTTTAGGTTAAAGTTTGGATTACCAAAGCTTCTCTTGGAACCACAGAAACTGACAGTGGCTGACAGAAATTTCTATCAAAAGTGAAGATGACTATCACAGGCTTTCAATGACATCTTCGAACAACAGTCAAACTTGTAAATATCTGAGACCCAAATAAATGTTTACAAGAAGAACAGGGATCCCACAGAGCTAATCTGCACAGAAGTAGCATTATCTTACACTATTTATAGTGACACCACCTTTTGCATACACTTCTGGTTTGTATTAGTAAAATGATTGTAAAATGGGTTCTGGTGTTGCTTTTCTTGTTATTGATGTGGTCACTTAATCAATTTGTCTCAGCCTGCTCATTTGCAAAAGTAGTTCCATTTCACTTTAGAAAGCCTTGCTAAGATTCTTCTTAAGAAATCTTTTTCTTAAAAGTACTAAAGAGATGCAAATGAAAGTAAATTGTTACAGTTTGGAAGGAATTCAAGATACTATTCATCATGGTAAAATTGATGGTTTTCTTAAAAACTGGGGGAAAAAAAAGATTCAAGTGGATTGTCTCACTACAAATTTAAATTATTTATTGCTTGAAATTGACTTCAAAGTGAATTGTTAGCCATTATGATTCCTCTGACATACTAGAAACCTACAACACAGGAGAGCAAGACAAGATTGTCCTAGGTCTAGGGAGCCCCATCTCTGAATACCTACATACCTATTCTCTTCCAGCTGGAGACCAAATTTCATCAAATGCCCAGGAGCTGAGGTTCACAATGACATCTCGGGTCCTGATTAACCTGAATCTCAAATCACACTTTTAGATCCAGACATCATTCTAACACAGCAGACTCGTGGTGCCCATAAATCAGAATCACAGAATATTCTGAGTTGGAAGGGACCCACAACTCTTAAGTGAATGGCCGGTCTAGGGATTGTGTCCGTGTTATGAGCACCTGAGTAACTGAGCTAATCTCAAGGTCATTTTCCTCCTTTTCTCCCAAAATAACAGTATTTACAGATTCAGACAAGGAATAGCTTCCCCTACACAAACCAGATCCACACTTCCTTCTTGACACTATCCTAATTACAAGATCAACACAAAACATCCTTATGCTAGGAAATGGATTAATTGTGTAGTATTAACCTCAAGAAGCATCACCTCATAAATTCAGATTATTCACAAGCCTAATTTTCAGTTTTTAATATGCACCTGAGGAATAACACATGAAACCTAAGACAACTGTGATTGACAAGAGATGCTGCCTCTGTCACCACAGTGCATTCCATAACCCATGCCACACTGCTCCTAAGCTTTATAAAATATTAACACGCATGATCCTTGAAAAAAATTCAAACAATAATCAGATCACCTTTTTCATACTACATCTTTGAGAGCACACACAAAGCTCTTCAGGGAGTTGATTAAACAACCTACTCATCCTGGTATTACAGAACCACAGATCTGCTGAGGTTGGAAAGGATCCCTAATGGTCATTTAGTTCAACCCCCCCAGAGTTGGGTCCTCAGGACCTTGTCTAGTTAGGTTTTGATTATTTTTTAGAACAGACTCCATAAACTCTCTGAGCAACCTCTTCCAATGTTCAATCATTCTTAGATTAAAAAAAACCCAAACAACAAAACAAACAAAGAAACAAACCCCAAAGAAAGAAGTAATTACGTTCAAACAGAATTTCCTGTATTTCAGTTTGTGTAAATTGCCTCATGTCCTGTTAAGAACCAGTCTGGCTCTGTCTTCTTTACTGCACCCCATCAGGTATTTACACATTGGAGGTCCTCCCTGAACCTTCTTTGCTCTAGGCTAAACAGCCCCAGCTCCTTCAGCCTCTCCTTGTCTGTCAGGTTCTCCAATCTATTAACAATCTTCGTGGTCCTTTGCTGGACTCACTCCAGTATGTCCATGTCTCTCTTGTACTGGAGAGCCCAAACTTGGACACAGCACTCCAGGTGTGTCTCACCAGTGCTGAGCAGACAGGAGGGGTCACCTCACTTGTCCTGCTGCCAACATTCTTCCCACTGCAGCTCAGGGGGCTGATGGCCACCTTTGCCACAATGGCCCACTGCTAGTTCATGATCAGTTTGCTGCACGCCAGGACTCTCAAGTCCTTCTCTGCAAATCTGTTTCCCAGACAATGTGTGTGATGTTGCATGAGGTGTCTCCTTGTCAGGGGCTGGACTTTGTATTTCCCTTCACTGAACTCAGTTTCCCAAGTTTCCTGTCTGCCTACTTCTCCAGCCTGTTGAGGTCCTGCTGAATGGCAGCACAACCAGATGGTGCATCAACTCCTCCTGCATATTTCGTATCCTCTGCAGATTCGCTGAGGGTGCACATCCCATTGTCCAGGTCATTAATGAAAGGTTAAACACTACTGGAGCCATCATCCCACTCATGAGAGTCCATGAGCCCACCAAGTCAGACGGTTCATAAGAACACAGTGACTTCTCTCAATCAGCCTCTTATCCTTCATATGTTTGTCTTGTCCTGTTTAGTAGTGATACCCAGATTTATTTGCTCCATCACCTTCCCAGGGACTGAGGTAACACTGGCCAACTTGTATTTGCCCTCCTTGAAGACCAGTGTGATATTCTTCTAGCCTTGAGGAATCTCCCCCAGTCACCACCACCTTTCAAAGATTATCAAGATTAGCCTTGCATTGACATTGTCAAACTCCATCAGCACTTGAGTGTGCCTGCCACCAGGTCCTGTGGACTTCTGTATGTCCAGTTTGTTTAAATGTTCCCTAAACCAGTCCTCCTCCAGTGAGATTAACTCTTCTTTGCTCCAGACATTCCCATGAGTTTCAGGGGCCTGGGACTGTGGATGGTGAGTCTTAATAATCAAGGCAAAGAAGGTTACAAGTTCCTTGACCTCTTTCATGTCCTTTTTTTATCCCTGTTTCCCATTCATAAGAAGGCCTCATTACTTTCCCTAGTCTCCCTTTTGTTGAGACACCTGCAGAAGCCCTGCTTCTTACCTTTCACAAGATGAATCCCTCACCAGATTCAACTCCAGATGGGCTCTGGCTTTCATAATGGCATACCTGCACTCTCAGACAGTGTCTCCATGTTACTCTTGGAGTGACCTGACTGTATTTCCATCTATTGTGTGCTTCCTTTTCATGTTTGAGTTTCGCCAGGAGCTCCTGTTTGTGCATGTGGGCCTCCTGCCATCTTTGCCTGCCTTCCTGCCTGTGGGGATGGATCATTATCGTAGGAGGTGAACCTTGAAAATCAACCAGCTCTGACCCTGTCACACAGTGCAATTTCAACATTCACACATTTAATTTATTCAACAAACCAATACATGCAATGAATGCTAAAGTCTCTCACTATATCATTATTTTTATTCCCTGTGATTTCAGAAAGGCAGCCTCCCCTTCTTTTTCAACATTGAAACACATTAGAATGACTTGATATCTTTTACATTAAATATATTAGGAAGACTTTTTCCAGCTAATACATTTTAATAAGACAAGAACTGTTCAGACTATTTTTAAACTACTGAAGAACCATTCACAAAACAGACTAACAGACTCCTGAAGACACCACCAAAAAAGCCTCAAGAGTCTTCACCCAACAGTAACGAAGCTTTTCATGTACAGAGACTGTATGGATTTATCTTAGCAACACTCTTCTACCTGATTAGCAAATTTGTTATGCACATCTAATTTGATAAAGCAGTCTTCAGATATCAACTGTGGCCAAGACTGTTCTGGCTAAGCAATCTGATCTCTCAGCATGGAAATAAATATCCTCTTCTAAGGATTTACTGGATAAAGGGCAGCAAGAGAAGAACATGGTAAATTTAGCTGGCCTGCCACATATCAACAAAGGGACCACAAGATAGGTAGAAAATACAGTGCCTTGGTACAAATGGACATCTCCAAGATTAATTCATTCACCTGCAATTCACTTCTAAGGGGCTTCTGAAAAAGATGTTCCCAGGAGTAGACCACTGATAGAAATATTCTAACACCAGATGCAGCCCAAGGCCAGGTCACTTGTACACCACAGGCAGAAACCGTAAATTCTCTGCATGAAGGACATCTTTTTGTTATGTGCAAGGTATACATGCACAAAGAAGGATAACCTATGTCTAGGAGCTATCAGATGCTACTATCACAAAACAGAAATTTTCATGCTCAAACATCATTATCAATTGAGACAACTGCAACAGACTTCTTTCAGTATAACTCCCTAAAACACATTTCAACCTCTGGTACCTTTGAAAAATCCAGAATTTCCTCTACTTCTTTTGTGTTTTCTAATACAATGTAAGCATACCTCAGTAGGACCACTGACTTGCCACAGAGCACAGAGGAAATACATGGCAAGGAGAAACTTACTAGCTGGTCAAAGTTCAAGCTCTATAGGTACCACAGTAACCAAAAGACCAGGGTGATTAACTGTACAGTTTCTCACAAACAAAGCTACCCAAAGCATTAAAAAACCAGCAAAGCACCATCTTAAATGCAACCTGTGATTTTGTATTTGTCATCTCATTACTTAATGCATTGTGTACTCTGAAGGTTTTTAACACACGTTGTGCATTAACATCATGTCATCTGGCACAGCAGACAGAAGCAGAACGTGTCAATTGTTAGTCCTACCCTCCTTTTGCTAAATGGCCAAGAACTGAGGATAAGAAAAGCAAAGAAATTTTAGAAAGACTTTAAAGTTCTGTATTATCCTCAATCTTAGCTTTATGTCTTTTGAGAGCAGAACTAAAATCCACTGGAAAAGCTAGAAAACATTTTTGGATCCAATCAAAACCTGGACTTGTAATATGAGAATTCCTAGTCAATTAAATTCCTTCAATTCCTCTTTATTTTTGTCAAGTATTCCATTATTTCCATTAAAATTTTGGTAAGTAAATAGACTTGCTTATAATGCTAGAAAATTAAACCCAGTAATTATTTTCATTGTTCAGCAATCGAACTGCAGGAATATGTGCAGGATAGAAAAATGGATGTAGCATTAAAATACAGTAAACTGGGTAATATATACAATTATATAATATCACATTTTATATGCAGATATAATCCTTTCTTCAGTAATAACCTTTCAAGCATAAACAACTTCCAAACATTTACAATTATATGTCCTTGAAGTGCAAATGATGTTAAAAACTGAGGACTTAACTCTTTGCTTACACAGACTAATCCATCTGAGACAGAAAAGCAACACTTCTGTTATACTCTTCTTTTACAGTCTGTTTCAAGGTTGACTGACCCCAGAGTCGTTCTAACCACCTCACTGACCTGTGGGTCAGTTTAAATGAGCTACAAAAAAGTGACAATTCTATGACTAAATATATGGCAAAACTATGATGAACAATAACCACTTCAAATAATAAGAACTAGTGATTATGTTGTACACTGTAGAGAAAACATTTAAAATGGAATTTCTTTATGGTTTTAATAATAATTTAATGAAAGGCCTATTTTTGTTTTTGTTGGGTTTCTTAACCCTTCCAAGTTTTCAGAGAACATAAGATTCTATGGATTGACACGATTCCAGAGAAAATTTGCACTGATGCTGTCAGTCAAAGAGATGGGATCTTCCATGATGAGACAGCCTGTGAGCACTATAAATTAGTTTCGTGTATTTATATGCAAGCTTTTATAATATTTCTTCATTGTTGCCACCCTATCAGCATCAAAGACTCTGGTCTAGACAGATAAGAATGAATTACAGATTCATCAACACAAAATAGGGAGAGAGCAGGGGAAGGAGGAAGAGGAGAGGGTGACGCAAGCAAATTCACAGTATCTGAAGCTTTTCATAAAATAAAAGCAAGAACTTATATTTCTTTACACAAATGGCACATATGGGATAAAGGCAGCTGAAATCACCACTATGAACCACTGAAATGTCTAAATTAGTTCTGTGTACACCAGTGTCTTTATATGAGGCAAGCAAAGAAAAACAGTGGAAGAAAAAGCATCATCAGGATCTCTTCTTATTGCCTAGAAGTTACACCATGCAAAATCATCTGAACACATTTTCCCGTTCTGTAAGCTGCCACCTGCAAGCCAGAATTTATGAAATTACTTCACTACCAACAGACAAGCTGTTTGCTTCTGTGGAAGGCAATCCAAATTATTTCTGTTTTCCAAGAATAAAGCTGATTTTTTTGCAAACTTACTGTCCAGGCCATCTCAAAAGCATGGGTTATTTGGCAAAGGATGGATTCTGTAACATAAAAGGGTATTAAAAAAAAAAACAAAAGAAAACCATGATACTGCAGGAAGCGTCGTGAATAAATTCCATACAAACATTAATTGAGACCTGCTAAACAAGAATACAAGTGTTTCCACTTCTGCTTTCTGCATGTATGTATGAAGGCGTGTATATACAATAAATACATATAGGGGAAAAACTGAAGCTGCTATTTTCTGACTGGGATTACAATCCGTTTGAGGTTACAAGTGCTACAGTACCTTACTGGAGCAAAACGACTCATCCCAGAAAAAATGAAATGCAGCTTTAGGAAGAGCTGTGGAGATCAGGGCTGCTCCAAAAACCAAGCTGTGTCAGTAAAAGTGTTTAGCAGAAGAAAAACCAAAATATCACCATTTTACTTTGCTGAAAACGTGATTTATTAGTACCAGTTTTCCCTTGCATGATTTTGATGCACAAGCTATAGCAGTGGAAGAGAATCAAATCCAAAGGCTCACAACAAACTGACAAGCCTATGCTGACAGAGACAGAAATATTCAGGAATAGAACTAATGAGAAACAGAGCAGACGTAAACATTTACTTCTGTCTCTTACACTCACGCTAACATCTCCCAACTCCAGGAGCCTGTAGCAAGCCAACCGCTGACATACTACTAATCCTTCTCCTTTAATCTTCTCCCACCTGACTAGACACATAAAAAACATCTCTAAAGCACAGCAATATATGTCTTTCCTCTCAGCTGGCATTTCAGGCGGGCGTTTTTCCCTTTCCCCCGCCCTTAGCAGAACACCCCGACAGTGCAGCGCTGCCCAAACATGAGCACGAGTGCTCCGCGCCGGGTCCGGCCGGCTGTTCCAAGAAGCTGCTCCAGATCGGAGGGCCGGTTTCCCCGGGGCAGGCTGTCCCTGCCCTCACCCCCCGGCCCCGCACACCGCCCCGGGGGCAGGAGGAGCGCCCGGCGCTGCCCCCGCAGCCGGGGCCGCGCACGGACCCCGCGCCGCCCGGCCGCGCTCCAGCCCGGATCGCCAACAAACTTCGGGCACCTCGGCTCCCCCGCCCGCCTCCCCGCGCGGGGCGGGACAGGGCGGGCAGGAAGCGGCGGCGGCTCCGGCGCCACACCGAGCTCTCCGTGCCCTCCTCCCTGTCATCACCTCCTCGGAGGGGCCGAGTGTCCCGGGTCTCCTCCTTTCACCTCGCCATGGCGTCCCGGCCCGGCCCCCGCCACTCACCCCGGGCGCGGAGCGGCGGGAGAAGGAAGACGAGGTGGGTGCAGGCAGCGAAGAGGAGCCAGCGGCTGCAGCCGGGCTCTCGAGACATCTTGGCGGGGGCCGCTGAGCCGCACGGCGCGGGGAGGAGGCGAGGGGCACGGTGCGCCCGGCTGCCCGCCTCTGCCGCAGGAGCACGGGCGAGCGGCCTCCGGTTGGTGGCGGTGCCGCCGTCGCCGCCTGCCCGCCCTCCTCCTCCTCCCTTCCCCTTCCCTCCTCCCCGGCAGGACCGGCCGCCAGCGCCGGCGGGAGGGGGAGGCGCTCGGCGGCCGCCGCGCCCTCTGGCGGCGGCAGCGGGAGAGGCAGCGCCCTGCGGCCCCGCGGCTCCGCGCCCTCCCGGGGGCTCCTCACGGGACACTCGCCGCCCCCGGGGACAGGGAGTGAGCGTCCTGCCCGGTACAATCCCAGTAAGCACAGCTCTCCTGAGCCATTAACGCTTCTTAACCATCCATTGGAACGGGCTGCCCAGGGAGGTGGTGGAGTCACCGATCTGGTGCTTAAGGAAAGACTGGATGTGGCGCTCAGTGCCCTGGTGTTTAGTCATGGGTTGGACTCAATGATCTCAAAGGTCTTTTCCAACCTAATTGGTTCCATTATTCTGTGAAATGTTACTCAGCACTCCAAAAGGAACCTCATCCACCAGAGCAAGGGACCTAATTCATCTCTAAAACAGCCCTCACAAACCCAAGAGAGCACGTGGCACCTTCAGACAGCCTTTCCTAACTACCTGTGTGACCAGGAATGGGGACACGGGGTGCAGCACGGAGTACAGGCATGTGACCTGAAGCACAGCCTTGACACTGGAGACTCCACGGCTAAAGAAATGCGGACCTGGAGCTGCACAAAACTGGTTTTAAGGGTAACACAGAGGACAAAGTAGATTCCACATACATATATGTCACAATAAAGACAGTAAATTTGGATGTAACAGAACTATAGACCAATGAAGAAAGATCAAGTATTTGAAACCTCGTTAGCAAACAAAAAATGACCCCACGTGAATCCTAGAGCAAGGAAGAAGAAACCATCCACAAGAATGTCAGATTTGCCCTAGTGAAGCACTCCACATGCTGACAACTTGCTATAACACCGCCCCATAACACCCCAAAACTAAACTGCTGTCCTTTAGACCCAAGGAAGCCACAGAAAGGCGAGCAGTGATAGGACTAAAAACCCAGCAGTATGTAGAAAATTTTCAGTGCACTGTTATTATTTCTTTTTCTGTAACAATTAGATCTGTATTAATAATTGTTAGAATTTTGCATTTCAACTACAGTTGTGAGAACCAAAAAATCCTTGCTGTATAACATATAAGGTGTGCTTCCTCTTTGCCCTTAAACATGATTTTGAGTGTAACACCTGGTGCCCTATGTAACAATTCCTTACCTGCTGGGTACACATAAACATGAATTCCAGCCAGGTCTATTTGTACACATTTTTTTCTTTAAGTATTTTTCATACAGACCCCTCCTAGCAACCCAACCATTCAGTATGCACTGACCTCACTGGAGACAAATGGTGCAGTGTCCAAGTCAGCCATAAACTATTTTTAATCCCGTAAAGCCAACAGCATGGGATTCAGCTTGGATCTTTCTTCAAAATTCTGCAGGCCTTAGATCTATGGCATTCTTTTCCTGACAGGTCAAGTGGTTTCAATAGGACACCTTAAATATGCCAGAGAAGTGATTGTGAAGATCAATGGAAACCTTTTCACAGTGATAAACACTGCCTCTGCAAGTTCATCGAGCACATCTACATCACAGTAACTTGGTAGTAGACCCCACACTTTCCTTTAAAAGTATTGCAACAGAAATATGTTAGCTAGACTTCTTTGGAGTACTCAACTTGCTTTATGTATTTGCTAAACACACACCCCCTGATATTGCAAGAGAAGGGAAAATGAGGCACAAGTGCGAACAACAACAGCTTGTTATTTGCCTTACAGAACAACTGCTTGTTGCTGACATTCTGATTCACTAGATAAGTTACTGGCCTCAAGAATAATAATTCTGATACCAACTAAGTAGAAACATACCTACTATTTCTCTGTCTGATTTTATGTGCATGTTCATCATTACCAGAAAAAAAAAAAAGAAGTAAAAAGTTATCGTTCCATTTCTAGGACTATAACAATATAAAAGATATGAAACCTTTTGCTTAACATGTATATCTGCATTTGCTTGGTTTTCCTTATAAGTTTCAGCAGCATTTCCCACCCTTTCTTCCATTTCTTTTTTGTGCTGGTTTCTTTAAGTATTCACATGACAAGGATCATGCCCACAACATCTGGGATAAACCTAAGATTTTTCACTTTCAAAGTGGTTAAGATATGCCCATGTTCCAATGTTTCCCCATGCAGCAAGTCTGTACAGAAAAAAACCCCCAGCCTTTTTCTGAGATGTAATAAGTGTTTTGCCTTCTCACAAATATAAGAAAAATTCCATTGTAATAATCCCCCAAGAAATTTGGAACTGTACCATGAACCTGGTGTTCTCCAACTGTTAAGAAAAATAACACTTAAGTGTTTTAAATCTTATATTTGTGGCTGTGAGGAGGAAGTAGGAAATAATGCTTTTTCTTGAATTCTACTCTGCTTACACACTTAGACTGTGTTTGTTTGTTATGCTAACTACCCCACTGAGAATTTACACCTCAGGAAGGTTGAAAATAATGAACATTCTGTTAAGGAACACAGAGGTTTAGAAAACCACCAAGCCTCCTTTCTTTTATAGCATTACACGTATTTTAGATTCTTAAATAATACCAATGTAGCACTTTTGCTGTCCCATCTCTGAGATTAAAAAGGGGGAACTGAAAGTACAAGTAAATACTGTCAGATATAAATATGTAAAGTTATGCATATCAAATGTGAAGGCTGGCTTGTGATTCAAAGGTAGTTTGCTCTTTGTGCAGGCACTGCAGCAGTGCCTCTGGGTACTCTCGTGGCTCTGTCATCTCTTTTTATAGAAGGATTATAATATGGGAAAACAGAAAAATTATGAACCAGACAAAACAACAATTACTGAGTTAGAGAACTTGACTGCAACTACTTTGTCCTTTTAGCCATATGAGAAATGTTTAATCCAGGGATGACAGAGTTTTTGTAATTTCTTTCAATAGATGGGGTGGAAAGACCTGTCAGAGACAGGCCTACAAATCACGAGTTGAGTTCTGTTCCAGCTCTTCCTCAGGCTTCTGCAACTGGACCTCTCTGTTCTACTCAGGAAGTTGCATAAGGAGAGGCATAACTTTAAGCGATGACTAATCCTGTGGAAATGAGCAAAACCAATCCAAATGAGTTCAGAATCACACAATTACTTTTTGAATCACAACATGCATTTGGAAACACAGTTTCTCAGCTTTCAGCTACTCAAGGCAGTATTTCAATGACAGTTCCAGTCCATTATTATATACCCTAAGATACTGATACCCTGGAAATATACCTACCTTTGTCAAACACTAGGCAGTGACCTTGAACCTGGGAGTTCTGATACTCTGCAGCACTCAGATCTGAACTACACTCCCTTGTTGCCTATGGACCTCTCTAAACAGCTCTCCCTGGGAGAAACCTGCAGTAGCTGGGAAAGCCCCCCATACTCTAGACATGGCTCAGTCAGTGACACTTGGCCTGGGACTTGCCCCAGCTTGCTCAGGAGAACTGATAACGTTGCAGTATCAGCACGTGCATGCTGTAAACTGGACAACCAGAACACTGAGGGAACTCAGTGCTCCAGTCAACCCCCGTGCCAGCCCATAGTGTAGTCTGAGTTTAGTCTCTCTTCTTCTTGAGTTAACCTGGCAAGTGCTGGCTCTTAATTAAAATTTGAGGACTCATTTAAGCTAAATCTTACAGCCTTCAGTCAAAGCTGGATAGAGAACTAGTGTGTGGCTGTAGCAAGGAGTCCCAGAAACAGAGTTCAAACAAGAAATTTTTCATTATAGAGACTGTTGTTACTAGATTACACGCTCTCTAGAAAGGACCTGGAAAAACACTGGGCATGAAGCAATCAGTCACAGATTCTTATAAGATTGTAAAAGTGGATCAAAGACAATTTGTTTCCTATGGAACAGTAAGGAGTGCTTAACTGCCTCTGCCAGTCAGCTCCTGTGTCTTCTGGCAGAGAAACAGTGAAAATACGTTCTGCAGCATATCTTCTGCATTGTTGAAGAGGCAGAATATATACACTCAGGGGAGGGAGCAGGACACAGGACATCTTTGAACCAAGCTACAGATAAGAAACAGAAGATCTATCAAGCTGTGGAACTTGACACAGGTCCCCAGAGTTCAAGTGATGAGATTATGTGATGCTCCTGTCTACTGTGCTCCTGTCTACTGTACTGCACACAGTCAAGGAGAAACTTCTATAAGCAGATGTAGAGGACTGAAGATTTTCAGTTTTGATTGTAAGCCAAGGGCATGTTGCCCACTCCCTTGGTCAAATGAACAGCTTGCCTAAAGAACTGTCAGACTTTGTGCTCTCTCCTGTTTGGTCTCCTGCTGCTTCCATCTGACACACAACTACCTCTACCAAGCACATCTGAACACTTCATATTTCCCCTGCTGAAACGTAGCTATTTAAAAATATAAAACATTAGTCCTAAATGACCTGCTACTATCTTTTAATAAATTAGTGAAAATATTACCTTGTCAACCAAAGTCAAAGTACAGATAAACAATAAGGGATTTAACTGAGCAAAATCATGTATGAACAAAATACTTCCATATGTTTTAGTGGTTACATTAACTACTTTCCCCGGTTTCTAATTCATACAAGAAAAGAAACAGTGGTATAAAGAATCACCTACCTTTCTCAACTGTGTACTAAGTCATAGTGGCAGGGAAAAGAATAAGGCACACTGTTCAAGGTCCACTGAAGTGGGTGGTCAAATAATGTCCTATGAATTTGTCTCTAACATTTCTGCTGGTTTGATGAGCTGTAAATATCATCATCACCCAAGCATTAATAAACCCACATCCTCTCCTGGGATTTGTGCCTCAGGATGTCCCATGTCTCACAAATAGCTTCCATGTATTTTGTTCTGTCTTGTTACAGCTGCACTGTAATAAGGCAAATATCTGCACCATGACAGTTCAGAAATCAACTCAAACGTTGTTATGACATCCCAATTTGGCAGCCAAAAAAAAAAAAAAGAATCCCTGAGAGCAGAAGAGACATAGTCACAGTAATATCCAGAGATGCTGAGACAGCATGAAATATCTTAATGAGGTTTTAGACCCTGGAAAAATCCATCCTGTAAAATGGTGGCACCAAAGACTTTGGCGTATGTCCATCTTACCGCTTTTTGTGCCAATAATCTTAAGAAGCACAGGGGCTCTATACTTAGATGCAAACACTCTAAGCAGTGGCAGGCATATAACAGCTAGTTTCTTCAGATGAAGCAGTTTTCTTTTGAACCAGCTTGGGTGTGCACAATGATCATGCTGTTGAACAGGCAGAGTTGGAAAATTGTGCAACTTCAGAAGTAGCTTTGAGCTGGGTGTTGGAGCAGATGACCTCAAAAGGTCTTTCTCAGCTTAATTAGTTTCTTGTTCTGAGATGGTAGGGAGAAGAATAGAAAAAGATGTGACACCTACCTGACACATACCTGCAGACAAAATCAGTCAATTTTGGATATGTAAACTCACTCCAAGCACAGAAGTTGGTATTTGCTGCCTGTCGAGGCCTCCGACTTTGGCAAAACAGCAGTTTAAAGTCATTATATCAGTCAATATTAAAGGTAAAATGATTCAATTCTGAGCTTGCCAACCATCCTTGCTTATGAGTAAGTCACCTAACAACCAAGGAAAAAAATAAGTAAGTAATGGATATTTTGAACCAAACCACTACAGGTGAATATCTGCCTTGTCCTTCTGAGTGATGTAAGGGGAAACAAGGGCTGGAGTAGTTAACCAGATGAGGAGCTTATTGATCAAAACTGACAGGAGGAACCCAAGCACTCCTCATTCCAGAAATTTTCAGTTATGAAGTGGCCCTTAGGAGCCTTTACAGCTCAGTGTCACTTCAGAGCAACTGCACTCATTGCAGCCTGTATTAGCCTCAGAGCAGTTTTAGATTATGTCCACCAGCAATTGCTCCCTTAGGACTATTTCATTCCACTTTTGATATAGAAAGTCAAATTGGACTGGACCAAAAAACATCAGGATGCCATACATAGTATAGAACCATTCAAATACAACATCAATTCAACATGACACAGGGAAACTACAAAAGTCAACAGAAGTTTAGGAGTTCAATGGTGTCATCATACAGAACAACATTGCCCAAACTCTCAAAATACACAGTTCTAAATTAAAACCACTCAGTTAAGAGTCTGGAAAAACTGTTTTGTGGCCAAGCAGAATGGCACACTGGGCATAGCAGCAGTACCAAGCTCTTACATAGCTCTACAGAAAACACAACCAATCCTAAGAAAATGACCATGACATGCACAGTAAACCTCAATAACAAGCTTTGTGTAGACAGCATAGAAAACAACTAATTTGCTGAATTTTACCTAAAAAGCTGTAAAAACTTGGTGTACTGGGTCTGGCCAGGATGGAGTTAACTTCCTTCATAAGAGCCCATAGGGTGCTATCCTTTCCCCCAAGTTGAGCAGGAAGTTGTGAGAGGACCCAAACTGGCCAAGGGCATATTCCATATTGTATAAAGTTCTGCTACCCAATAGCAGATTAGCAGGTTAGAAGAAGGCGTGTGGGTGTGTGGCCTCCAAGGTAGAGGTCTGGAGCATGGCTAGGCACTGCACTAAGGGGTGGCGAACAACTGCCTTGGCATCCCTTGGGTCTTTCCTCTTCTTTTTCCTTCATTTGTTAAACTCCCTTTATCTCAGGTCAATCCACATCAGTTGGTAAGAATCTCTTCTAAACCCATGACAATCTGATCTTATCATCACCTTTATTTGGCAGTGAATTTACTGTAGCAGATTGTGGTCTGAATAATAAGTTTGAAAGACAAATTATTGTTTCCAGCAGATTTATCTACTACAGAATGTACAATGTTAAAATCATGTGGTGGAATTGAAGAGGAATTAGAAAGAAATTTAAGTGGTTGTTTCATATCTGCTCACAGCAGGAAACATGCCACCTCTCAAACTGGGGAGACCCCAGAAATCAAAAGTATATTTTGGTTGTGCAAGGCATTGACTCCCTGTTCCTGGCTGACACTGAGCTTCAAACCTTGTTGTAGCCAAAGGGTACTTCCTTCTTTTAATTTTTGGACATTATTTCTCATCATATTCTTAATGGACCTAGAGAAAGTTCTTGCACAGCTTTTCAGTACTTGAGAAATAGTCTCATGTTTCTTTCCAATTTCTGTTCCCAATAAAAAGAATAAAAAAGTAGAATGTTTCCAATATTAGATCACTGGTCCTCACCCATTCTCATAGAGTATGTTTAAAGTTTCTGTCTCACTTTTCAGCTCTGAAACTAAGTTATCTGTTACTGCAAGTTCATTTGTTAAAAGAAGAATGAAAGGTCCTGAACTTAAAGAACTGCACTGCAATCAGTTCTAGAGGAATACAAACATATAGAGCTACTCAGATTATGCACTACAAAGAGATAATCCAAGAAATGTATTTTAATGATCTGCTCTTTAATTGTGCAGTTGGCTCAGATTCTAGTGAACACATTCCTTTACAAGGCTTAACAGTGGAAACTTTGACAAGTAGCAGGTTCATAAGTTGTTTATAGCAGATATTACTGATGCATTATTTGATATTGTTTCTAAAACTGGCAACATTTTCAAAGAATCAGTAATACTTTTATGCAGATTTCTATTTATGCTAAACTTCTATCTTTAGGTTGAACAGCCAATGTATATGGAAACAGGGTTGGGGTTTCTTCAATCCAAATTTTTTTTAAAAATCATTATTATTCTTACAGCTTTCATCAGAATGCCCTCCCCCCAAGTAAGTTAGTACTGACACTGATCTACGTAACTGACAGAGCTCTTCCATGAGACTGTATGAAACAACATCAAAGCTTAATTCTCCACTTTTGCCTCAAATACAGATATAAAGTAAAAATTAAAGGAAATTCTGCATTTCTTTTTACTGTCTCATTCACTTCCACAGTAGTACCACTGTGTAACTCCTCAGACAATTTTCAACATGCAGTCTCTGACAGTGTAATTAATCTGGAGTTATTATTAGTAATTAATACTATTAGTTATCTACTGAGTACTTTGCTCCGTACAATAATTTTAATGAACCCTGGGGGAAAAAAATCATACCAGTGTAAGGAAAGGTGGTTTTCTTTTATGTTTTTATACCAGTCTCCTGATTTGGAACAAAGTTTTTGTATCTGCCAGGAAGGAGATCAAGGTCCAATTAAAAGGGCCTAAATACATCTTAAAAGTAAACCCAGAGGAATCTTGACCATACAGAAACTCATATTGCTATCTGATACATCAGCACTGCTACAGACACAAATCAGTTCTTAATGAAAGAATTGTTTTAAACTGAATTTTATTAAAGACAATAAAACAAACAGGTACTCTTCCTGCTTTTTGCATTAGTGTACAGCTTCATCCCAGGCTGGCTGGTGCACATGCACATGAAAGCAATTTGGCTGTACAGAGTATCTTTCCATTTCAGCACTTGAAATCAAAACACCACTTCCCTCCACTGAGCAACATCAGTTCTTGGTTAAAAATCCATTACTATTTAAAGCAAGATGACTACTTAAAATCAAATTAAAAAAAGGAAAAAAAAAGAGAGAGGAGAAAGAAGGCAACTAGTTCTGCTTTCTGGCTTGCCTTATATAGTTGTGCTAAAGGAAAAAAGGAGCAGAGCCAACATTGTGAAACTTAAGTTAGAAGGCAGCTATATGGCTTATGTGAGGCAATGGTGCCACCCAATGTCCAGAAGTTATACATAAATTTGTTTTTCTTTATTGATCCCAAACTCAACAAACTGTGTGTAATGTTATTAGTAATCATAACTGTGTGCGAAAGCTTGGCTCAGACATAAGATTAACAGAATTGGTAAATTTCTAAGCAGGCAAATATTTCTTTAATTTCAACTTGAATTCTCTGTAAAATGATTATTAGCATAGCCCAGGTAAATCCATTCAAGCTGTCAAAACACTTCTACCAACATTTTCCTAAGGTCCTTGTTATTTTAGTTTCTCCCTTTTTGAGCCCACTAGGTTGGGGCCTCTCACAGGGATCAGTCCTCAGCATGTTTCAGGCAGTGCAGGGACTTTACTATTACACTACTAAAGTGGAAATTCATGCACAATTATCCAGTTTTGATAAAGGGATTAATCCAGCGTGTGTTCAAAGACAGTAACTTTTTAGAAAGGCACCTGTAACTATAAATACAGAGTATATAATATTGAAAAACTTTAGCATTAATGACAATTACTGTTGAAAATGCACATCTCACTTTTGTTTGGAATTTTGCTCTCATCCCTCTACTAGAGGAACATTGCGTGACTGCATCTGAAATAAAAAAATGCTCTAATGAACATATCTCTTTCTTGTCTATAAGTAAATGTAAACGTTTATTTATACCACTTGTCAGATCATGTGTCCTGTGCAATAACACATTCTGCCAACTCTTTGAGTTATTTTCAACTCTTTAAAATAATCTATAAATGTAAATACAAAACTACACTAGGCAAGTCATGCGTATTTACAAAAGTAGTCACATCACAAAAAGTATTTTTTTTGTTAAGATCTATCTCCCTGTATTAGAACATTCTGATATTTTTTTTCGAATATTACTTCTTTCTAAGCACTTGCTAGTTCATTATGCAACTGTGGATTTGTGCTGCCTTATTTTCACCATATTCATTACTGAATCTTATGGTCACCTGACAAGTAAACAAGCTGCCTTCAGAGTCCTTTAATTTTCAGAAAACACATAATATTTCTTATTCAAGCATATTGATTTTTTTTTTAAACAAAACAAACCAAAATGAAACAAAACAAAACAACAACAATAATAAAACCAAACCAACAAAAAACTCCCCCAAAAAACAAACCAAACCAAACCAAAAAACACAACCAAACAAAAAAGCACCTCAAATCCTGTGGTTTGGGATGCACCACCTTTGAGACATTCCTTGAAAAGAAAGAAATTTCACCCAATAATCACCCTGTTGATTTTCAACTCTCAGTGTTTCACCTTCCATCCAACAGATTTTTATAGCTTTCATATGAAAGCACTTTGAAATTTTCAATTCTCAGAATACATTTTATTAACAGATTTATGTTGCAGCATGTTTAAGATAGACATATATTAGTTAAATGCTCTAAATATAGATATAGAGGAACTATAAACAAAGGAAAATTTTATAGTCCTCCATTTGTGGAAATTGTTGATGTCATGTGAAAGAAAGTGGGAAAATTTTAGGAAAAAAAAGAAAAGTGTTTGATTTGTGTATGTATAGACATGGTGCAATGCACACATATGTTTAAAAGATACTTTTTTACATGGTCTTTCAAAGCATGTTTACTATAACCTGAAGTGTGTATATATTTATGTAGTCATCGTTTCATGCTGTCCAGGCCTATCTGCTCAGTCAGTGGATTTTCTGAAAGTTACTGGAAAAGATAAATAAATTAATTTCTTAGTGTCTGGACAGAAGATCCTGGTGTTGTATTAGGTTTTTTTTGTTTTGTTTCTTTTTTAATAAGTAAAACTCTGAACAGTCTTAGAAGTTCTTTGGATACTTTCTAGTGAAAAAATGGCTTGGATTACTGTCAGAAATTCATAACAAGTACATGTCATACTAATAATGTAAGTGATATTTTTAAAACATTCTGCCAATGTTGAAAGCACAAGAAGTCTGCATGATCCGTGCACATCTAATTAGCACTGAGTCATATAAATGATACATAATGATTTGGCAGCATATTGCCAGATGGTTTGCTATCAGATCAAGTAGTAATAACTTACCTTATTTATTTCCATTCCCCTCATCTCTAATTTTCATTTTCATCCATTTTCATTTCTCTACTTAAAAATAACTTTTAGTTCCTTTCATTTCATATACAAGAACCAGTCAAAACCTCACTGATTTTTTTTTTAATCCAGACTTCCTAAGGAGGCTTTGCAATCTTTCTGATTTTAGAAGTACATTTATTTTACTGATTGCACTTAGGCATCAGAGAGTTTATACAATCTAGTTCCATATTTACTTAAAAACCATCCAACTGTCCGCTTCTTCCAATTAGTGATGTGCAGCTGATCACCTACATTAATTTTGTTTTGCACCATAATGATATTGTCTGATTTTCTTGTTTGACACACATCTCGTGTCTAAGCAACAGGAGAAGAGGTTATGAGGGAATTATAAACATATAATTACTCAAGTTAAAGTATTTGACATTCATGAACACTCCAGGTTTAGTACTATTTGAATGTTCCCAAACTCCATAATTTTGGATCTTGAAGCATTTATGGGACACTTGCCTTCCTGTGGTAAGTTTATTAAATACAAAGTAAATAAAGTGTAAATGTTCTTTTTTCTAAAATCTTAACATTTTCCAGTAGGACAATCCAGTTGTTCAAGGAAGCGGATGAAACATCTGTACATCCAAGGAAATAGAACTAAGAAGTTCACACTAACCTTGTCACTGTAACTTTTAATTTACCTTCTCCACCTTTGCATTGCTTCAGTCTTAATTTGCACTTTTCTAAATACAAATAATGCTTAATCAACATCTGAAACTCTTGGTAGTTTCCCAGCCATCAAAGAAAACATTCACAGCTATAGGTTTTGAGCAATTCATGTTAGTATCAAAAATAAAGCCTGCTCCATTTTAACTCATGTTTTATAAGCACACAGATCTATTAATAAGAATAAAAATGAAAACAAAAAGTCACAGGAAAAGGACATCCTTGTATGCAGATAAAAATTTGGGGGGGGTTAGGAGTCATATTCAGTGTCAGGAAGACAAAGCATTACTCTGTTGGTTACTCTGGGATTTGGATCTGTGCTATGCTCTGTGTTCAAGTGTGGTGATACATGGCCAGACCCACAAAGAGCCTCATTAGAATTTGCCAGGTGCTGAGGCTTTTATCAGGAAGCACGCAAAAACCTATCAAGTGAAGATTTATCTGCCTTACCCAAGAGCCTGTGCATTTTTTCAGAGTGGATGTTCCCCACAGTAGGAAGGCTCTGAACAGCTCAGCTCGGATTTCAAACATTCAGAAAGCAGTGCCCATTGATTGCTACTCTTCAGGCTGCTTACACTACCACATTGGTGACATATCCTCTTCAATTTTCCTCTCTTTTTCCAGTATGAGAATGTGGATGGAGGTATTAGCAAAGATAATACTAGAAATTATTATGTAGAAATTATCATTTACACTTCCTATATAGAAGAGACCAAAAAAAAAAAAAAAAAATTAAGTGAAAATATAAGCACGCTGTGTTAGCTGTTGTCTCACACAGTTGGACAGGCTTTTGGCAACTCATATTATTTTTCTTGACACAATCCTATTTTTCACTTGATTTACAAAATGTTTATAGACATGAAAATAAATATCATACAGTGGTAACATAGTGGTATGAAAATCAATATAAAGCAAGAGCTGAAGTACAGGATTGTACCACAGGGGTGAGACTGCTGGAGCTGTCTAGTGAACTAACTCATATTTCCAGAGAACCACAGCTTGATAGGAATGTCAGTCTTTCTTTGGACTAAGCAATGACCTGAAGTGCTCTTTACCCTTTAAAACTTAGCTGAGAACCAAGAACAAATGAAGCCTAATCTCATTAGGATGCATTAAAGACCTTCTCAAATGATGAGAGACAGAGACAGAAACATTGCAGAAGCTTAGATTGACCAGCATGTGCTATCACAAGAGCCAACTGCTCACATTTACAGAAGGGCAGCTGCAGTAAAGCTGGCACAGGCAACTTCCAAACAGATTAGAACAATAGCATGGGCTGGAATGCAGCTTAACCCCCAAATGGAAAGTGAGAACATATATATAAAGTCCCCAGATAAATGACAGAGACCTATTTACTTGGAATGCAATGTTTAGATGTTGCCTGCCTATACTGGGGCGGGTTTTCCTGTTTTCTGTTTCAAATAAAATATGACGATTATGTACAAAGAATGCTGCACCTACTGTCCCAGCAGAACTCCTGCAGATCTGTTTGGACCTCTAATAACACAGAAAAAAATTAAAGCTCAATTGATTGCTGTGTTATCTTCTGTGACGCTTGGCCTTCCACAGGGACATTAGCCCATCCTCTAGTTGACTGAGGTCATGTTTTATAATGGTAACATTCCCTATATAGACACTAATGTCATTCTATCTGTGCAGCTTACCAACATTAGGACTGGTTTAACACGTCAGATAACTCCAGTTTCAAAGTCAAATTCAGATTCTGAACACCCTTAATAATGTTCTGGTAGAGGCCACAGTATCAAACATGAAAATAATTTTAAAAGGTCTGATCAGCTACCATTTTAAAGCATTGCTTGCACTGACGAATGTCAGACTGCTCTTTTCTCCAGGTCAGGATCTGGGCATGTTTACAGAAGCCTGTAATAGTCACAGTAAGAGCACTTACAGAGCTAAACTCCCTGCCCATACTGAGGAGTAAAGAAAAATGCACCAGTTACATTTTGTTGCCAAACTCTCTCTTCATTCATCAGAAGTAGAGAGAATATTTGGGTAAACTAAACAACACTTGCCCTAACTGTGCAAGACAACCTTAAAATTTTGAAAAACACGGGTCAGTCATATTCTGGTAACTAGCTTCAATAGTTGGTGCATTGCAAAACCACAAAAGTTAAAATAGAGCACCCATGTGTAAAAGTGCAATATCCCACTGAACAATAAGAAAACAGGAATAGCAGAACTCTCCTCTTTTCTTCCCAGCAGCATTAGGATCACAGACTACTTGACCAAGGAGAACATTAACAGAAATTTCACTTCAGGCCAGCATGTCTGTCCACATGGACGTCCAGTAAAGGCTGATGTGACATCCAAAAAGAAGGGCAGTGCATTGGTTAACCTCAGTTCCTAAACTCACAAGCTTTCCAACATTAATGAACACCAGCAGAGGTTGCAATGCTTTCCCACCCGCCCCTACAAGAGGATTGAGAGTCAATACGTAATCCTTCATACCTCTAGTTTAGAAGGAAGAGACACACAGTCTCTACATTGCTGGAAGAAAGAACTGAGAGTTTTCACAGTCTTTTCCTAGAGTTTTAAAGTAAAGTTTATCATCTCATTTCTGCAGCCCTTGGTAAATCACAATATCAGTTTTAATGATTCCAGTCCTGCTGGTTTTATCCAGAGCATCAGACTAGACAGAGAGATGCAAGAGTTCTCACTGCCAGGCCTCATCAGTGTGTTAACCTTAGCCAGCCAATGCTATGTGATTTCTTTATGCCTCTTTGATCTTGTATTTCTTGGCTCTCATCTGTGATGAAAAACAGAGGGTTCTTACATCATAACATTCAAACTTGTCCTTTCACTAAGCACTTCCTGGTGGCAGCGGGCTGTGCCCACAGTCACAGAGGTTTCCAGGCTACAGATTTGCTGGCAGCTTGCCTCCTTTCAAAATGCCCCACACCACTGCATCAGCTACCCCAGGCTCAGAATCAGGAATCATCTCTAGCAAGCACCTTACCAATATTACCTCCCTCAGCAGTTCTTGTCTTCTCTCTACTCCTCCCCAATACCATTAAGAGGTCCATAGTGGGAATTCACCTCACAGAAAGCAAGTCCTTGGAAATATGTGCTTCTGCTCTAAGCTGAGTAAAAAACAACAACTTTATTCCTATACTGGGATTCCAGTTCATTGAAGCTATAACTCAACCACTGCACTGCACCATCAGAGATGGTGCCAGCAGAGTAACTTCCAAATTCACTGCTGAGCTTTTTCTCCCTTTAGAGAGCAGCTGCAAATCTGGGCAAACAGTCAAGTTTTCTTCTTTTTCTATTCAAGGATAAACAATTTATAACAAAAGAGAAAAAGCAAAAAGAATGCTTGGTATCTACTTTTATCATCTATGGCAACACTTAAACTACCAGGTATGTTGAATGTTTGTAATTTGCCACAACAGCACTTTCTAAACAACCACTGAAAATACTAGGTAATCCACTTCTTGTCAGATAGGATGACAGGTGACATACAGGTGAACTGATAAATGAAAAGACTGGTTTTTCACCTTCAAGTTCTAGAGAAGTATTATCCAGGATGCAAGGACTTTGGATGCTCATGAAGGCTGCTTAAGTACTTTAAGCGTTTCTCTATCAGGATATTTAAGCAGCTAAATACTTTGATGAAGTCTGTCTTCTCATTCAAAACTGGAAATATATTATCATGAATATTTACCATGTCAAGTAAGGACACGAAACCCCATCAACTCACACACACACACACGTCTATCAGGCCAATCTATCAGCTCATTCTGAAGTTAGAAGCTGCATCCTTAGCTAGTCACACTGGTCTCATGAATTTTTCAGCTCTGTGTCTCCTCTGAAAGAGGCAAGCACTATTTCAGAAGATCAAATCCTCCCCATGCACCCTCATGAGGGGTCAAGATCCTGCAAGCTGAATGTTACTCAACTCTGAGGCAAAGCTTTGTCAGAAATTGCTGAACCACAGTACCTAGAAAGGGGGGTGGGAGGTGGGGGTGGAAATATATTGTCTCTTCCATGCAAGGACCCTCAGGACATTGAATGCAATCACCTCTCCCTGCCCTTTGTAACATCCAGGACCTGAAAGGCAGCATCTAACATGCAGAGAGGACATAGTTTGGAGCTGTGCCAGGGGAATTATGAGGCTGGACATTAGGACGAATTTCTTCACAGAAAGGGTGATTAGATGCTGGAATGAGCTGGTGGGAGCTACAGGGAGGTGGTGGAGTCACTGTGCCTGGAAGTGTTTAAGGAAAGACTGGATGTGGCACTCGGTGCCATGGTCTGGTGGTCATGGCTTGGTCATAGGCTGGATTCAATTATCTCAGAGGTCTTTCCCTTTAGGTCAACCTAATTGATTCTGTGATGGATGTTCTGCAGACAACTGAAATCAGGAGCTGTGTACCAACCATACCTCCATATGGAATGCAGACGGTTAAGGCTTCTTCAGGCAGGGATGGGGAACTGCAAAAAAAGCTAGAGCTAGACAGCTAGGAGGCAATACGACATACATGATATAGTGGGTTGTGGCACCCCGAGACAAAAGCTCTCTGCAGAGAGCGATGATCCGTAGAATCACATATTTAGTCTGGCAGCACAGGGAGGAGACACCTACATCAACGTGACAATCGGCTCTAGAGATGTTTCCCAGCGTATTAAGGTAGGGGTATTGCCGCGGAGAGCTGCTCATCGCCCGGTCTCCCGCACATTCCGGGCTGCCGGAGCCTCCACCTTTCCCGGCCCCCACCGCCTCCTCCGCGCGGCCCCGCCCCTGCCCGCTTGGCACCGCCCCCGCCCCGCGCTGGGCTGGCGGCGTCCGCGGTCGCCATGGGAACGGCTGACGTCACCGCGCCCGGCGCCGCCGATTGGCGGGAATTGTTCGAGAAGGCGGCCGAGGGCGGAAGCGGAAGCCGCACGTGGAGCCGGTGAGTGGCTGCCGCAGTTTCTGGAAACTTCGCCTCATTGTCATATTTAAAGCGGCGGCGGCGCCGCTGGGTCCCCTCCCCGTCCGCCCGCCCGCACACGCTACGGGGACCGGCGGCCGCAGCAGCAGTGGGAGCGAGCCGGGCAGAGCGGGGGCCTCCCTCTGGCGCTGGGGCCATGGCCGTGGTGGGCTTTGATTTGGGCTTCCAGAGCTGCTACATCGCCGTGGCGCGGGCCGGCGGCATCGAGACTGTCGCCAACGAGTTCAGCGACCGGTGCACGCCGTGAGTGAGGGGCGCGGGGGGCGGGCGAGGGTCGGTCTGTGCCCGGCGGAGCGCCCGCCGTGGAGGAAGGTGCTGGAAGTTTCGCGGTGGGGCGTGGGGGGTGGGTCCCGCTGTGTGGGGCCAGCGCATTCCTGGCACTCGCCGCCTCCGTACGGGTCCCCGAGGGCCGCCGGGGGGACAGGTACAGGGTGGCGGGGCCGGGCGGCAACCCACTGTGTGCCGCTCCGATACGCTGCGTGCCCCCGTGCTCCCCCTTACCCCCACCCGCTGTGTGCCCCTATACCCCCTCACCATCCTGTCCCCCGGGTCCCGACCCGCTCTGTGCACCCCTCCCCGGTCCCGACCCGCTCTGTTCCCCTGTGTACCACCCCCCCACCACCACCTGCTTGCTTCCCGGTCTCGAACCTCTCTGTTCCCCAGTGTCCCGATCCTGACCCGTTCTCTGCCCCTGTCCCCCCCGCTCGGGACCCGGAGCGCGTCTCGCAGGCAGTGCCCGGGGATGGAGGGCTGCGCGGAGTCTGCGTGGGTCGCGGTGCGGCGGGTTGGGACGGGCTCGGAGCGCCGGGGCGGCCGCGCGAATCCCCGTGGGGGCAGCCCGGGTTAAGTGGGACGCGGGGGGAACACACTCCCACTCACGCTGCGGTAGGATGGACTCTGCCAGCTGCTCCAGGGCAGCTCTCCTTTAGTCAGAGGTTAGGTTGAGAAAGCCTCTGGCTCAAAGCAGGAGTTAGTTAACAAGTTAGAAGCAGCCAGGCACAGACGGTAGGGTGTAGTCTGGCTGTGAGCTCTGAATTGCGATCAGCCTTTTTTACCGTTTGGATAAGCCATTGTGAAAAGTCCTGGATTCGAGCCAAGACTTTTAAGATGGATAAAAGTCTTCCTGTAGTTTTTTTTTACTGCAAACTGAAAGAATGACACTTTGACGGAAAGACTTTGGTGTTTTATTTGCTGTAGTAAAAAATGAATCCGTGACAGATCGTTTTTGTTGTCAGGACTGAGTTAACTGGCCTGTTGTTCTTTCCAGGTCGGTGGTTTCATTTGGATCCAAAAACAGAGCTATTGGTGTTGCGGCTAAAAACCAGGTAGGTCATTTCCTGCTGCAAACTGTTGAAGTACCAGTGGGTGTAAAGAGAGTTGGCCGGGTGTAGTTGAAACTGAACAGCTTCAGTTTTTTGTTGAGCCTTTTATTTTAGAAATGCTGCACTATGCTGCCATGCTTTCTTCAGAGAAATGTAGGATGTTTTTGCTAGAATGCTACTGCTCTCTTTCATTAATGTAATATTTTCCAGTTTAATGTTTCCCTTTTCTGACAAGTTAAGGTCATTAGGTTTCTTTCCCTAATAATTTTATATAGGATTTTCCTTGTACTTGGAGGAAAACATTTAAAATGCTGTATATAGTATCTTAAAATTAGATGGAAGGGGAGAGGTTTGGCTCAGATTCTTAAAGCTATTTAGGGTACCTTACTAGCTTTGGATTTGCTGTAAATTAAGTACCTCTGGTTTTGAAGGTGCAAGTCCTTATTTTGGTGTTTTTGTTTTTTTTTTGATTGAGGTGCTCTGAAAGATTGAATGTTTTCTTTGTTAAAGTAGTATTTTCAATTTAGAGGGAGAACCTAATTCCAACAAGTCTCAGAATATCAAAATGTAATGATTAAATTAATCCTTAGGTATTGTATGTTGTTACATAACTGCTGCTGGGAGATCAAGCATGCAGCCTCCGCTGGCCTGTGCATCTCTCTCATGTAGTAAAAGGACTGCAGAGGGTTTCCATGGAGAGAGCACTAAAGGAGACTTTATTCCACTATAATAGCTCTCCTCTTAATTTTGAATAGCCGAGGCAATATGAATAGTTTACATGTTCACAAGCACATTTAGTTACAGGTTAACATTTGCATTAATGAAGTAAATACATATGTTTTTGGTTTTTTCTTAAATTTAGTTTTAGCATTGCTGAGTTGTCTGCTGACATTGTTGCAAGTCAGAAACTAGTATAATTCATTAGTGTGCAAAAATGAGTTGTTGCTTAAAATGGCAAGTGATCTGAATCCTATGTACTCTCGATCATGTTTCAGTATTGTTAGATTGTTCCAGTAAATGCCGGAAAGCATGAAGTATGCTGAAAGTGAAGTAGATGCTCTTAGATTGCATTTACAAGTGTGTATTTGCAGTGATGAACACCTGTGACTTTAGTTACTTTCAAATTGACCTGGGTGATGTGACTATATTGAGTCTTTCCTGCCTGGCTTTCCTAACAGTTGAAGATAAATATTTTTGCCAGGAGAAGAGAATGTGATGCTTAAAATGATAAAAGATGACAGATCATTTATTTCTTTAGTTATAAGTTGTCCACTTTGGCTGATGACCTGAGAGGTGAATTGTGTTTCTTTTGCAAATGTGGAAGTTTCCTGACGTAGACAACTGAGAGTTACATTTTTGGTGTCCTAGCATGTAGTAGCTACTTAAATCAAGGAGTACAATCATCCTTTTCATTAAAAAAAAAAAAAAACAAACCAAAAAAACCCAAAACCAAAAAGGGCAAGCAAACAAGAAAATCCCACAAAATAATAAGAAAAAGGTTTTGTCTGGTGACTTCTGCAATGTGATTGTGTGAGAGAGCTCAAAATACTAAGGTGCTCTCTTTAACATTTGAGAAATTGCTGCTGGAGCAAATTTGCAGAGAATTTCTGTTACTTTTAGATACATGTGATAGCACTGGGGATGAGAACAGTATGTTAGTTAATGGACCATAATTCTCAGCTTTCTTAATTGTGACTAAGCAGGAAGATATTAAAACATGCTACAGACCTAATGGCATACAATTACTCTAAAAATATCTTAAGATTGTTCTCTTAGAAAAGGCTTTGAGGTTAGTGCTAAATTAGGCTATAAAAGCTGCCCGAGTGTTTGTGCTTCTCTGCCCACTGCATGGTAATAATTCCTGCTGCTACATTCTTCAGCCATATAGCTGTGAAATACACAACATTCAAGTACTCTGAAGTTGTGGCTATACAAATAAATGAAACCATGCTGGGAAACAATCTTGGACACAGGAACCTAACTACTTGATCACATTAAAGTACTGAAATAGTTCCTGGCATGATTTTTGGCCTGTGCTAACTTGTGCTCATACTATTAATTGCTGAGCTCTTTTTGGTGATTAGAATAAACCAAGGATGATTCTCACTAGGGAGTCCAAGTGTGACATCTTTCCACAGACACAGCTGTCTGAAAGTTACTGTTTGTTAGTGGGAGTATGGCCTCCTTTTTTCAGAGAGCTTTTCTGTAGGAGAACTGTCCTAGTTTAGTAGTTTTCTAATATAAGATGTAGCTCAAATTCTTCCATTTCATGGTGGAAAACTTTATATGCAGCAAGGAATTGATGCTTTTCTTTGAGGGTAGTGAATGTTAGAAATCTTTCTTGGTATGCTCAGCATTTGAGTCGCTGTCATGCAGTCTGTTGGGGACTGCCTAAATCTATCCTGTAGATAACACACTTTTATAATTTCTCTCCAATAAAATAGGATTAATTCTACTCTGAGATACTTGCATTGTCTCTTAGGCTGCTCTAGTTGTCTGGTTTCTGTTGTGCTTTGCATTTCTGCTAATGAAGGCTTCTCTATGTCACTCATTTGCACTAGGGAACTTGGAGTGTGGTTTAGCATATACTTCAAGGTGATGATGTTACCATAAAAAGTTCCAAGTTGTCTGTGCACTGTATTCTTCTTTGATCTAGTGCAAGAATTTGAGTTGCTGCTAGGTAAATGTGAACAAGGAAATGTGGTTTCCAAGTAGCTCAGGGAGGAAAAAGTAAGTCTTGAAACATAATGGGGACGCTCAAGCTTGACAGTAACTAGGAGAGGATTTGTTTTGGCTCAATGTAATGATGTTTAAAGTGGACGTAGTGTGCCTTGGGTTGGAGGGCCAGCTTACAGAGAAACCAGCTTCACATGTAGTTGCAATCTTTAATCATTTCTACTTGGTCTAAGTTCTGTCACTCTGTTGCAAGGTGAGTGGCTCTGGCTGCCAGCCCAATCAGCATCAGAGGGTTTCCTGAACAGGGGGAATGTCGTGGGGAGACAAGAGCTGCCAGAAGCCTGCAGCTTGAGTGGAAGTAGATGATGGCTAGATGGGGTGAGGAGCAACAACAGCAGTTTTCCCCACATATAAAATAAGCCCTTAGGGAGCACTGGTGACCAGGGTGTGGCACAGCCGTTTGCAGGAAGGGTGCTGAGGCAGTGCCAGCCCAACCAGGGAGCAACTGTATCCACCTGGCAGAAAGCCACAGCCCCACTGAGCTCCGCACCTGGCACAGCTGCACAGACAGCTCTGGGGGAACACGCTGCCAGTGTGGGATGGCAGCTGTGAGCACAGCTGTGGGAGTGTGCCCAGGTAGAGGAGCTCTTCCACTTAGATAGAGCTCTGGGGGGAGGTGAGTAGGTTGAGGACTTTCAGGGAGTGAGAGAGAGAGATGATAGAGTGGAATTGCACCCGGCTTTGCCTGGGATGTACCTGGGAGGCAGGCAGGACACGTGATACAGAGGATTCCTTCCTCTTCTCTCCACCTGCTGGAGCACAGTGACTTGAAGGGATAGGGAGCAATGGTGACAAGTTCCTGGCCAACACAGCAAGAACATCTCCTCTGTGACTACCCCACTTCCCCAAGTGTCCTGGCATAAGGGGTAAAAGGCTCTGCAAGTAGAACTGGATAATAGTGAGGATGGTGGTTCATCTTGCATGGGGCTGCCGCCAAGGTTAAGTTGGCCTATGTCAAAACTGCTTCCATGAAGAAAAAAAAGATGGGTCATTGCCATGGGAGACCTCTTTGGAAGGGAGCAGAAGGCCCAATACGCTGGCTGGAACCACTTCTTAGGAAAGTCTGCTGCCTTTTGGAAGTCCAAGTTCTTACCCTTGTATGGCCTCCAGATAATTATCCATTATTGGTTTATCAAGTTGGCAGTGATGAGGTTGCACCAGGTAGTCCAAGGGCAATCAGGAGAGATTTCAGGGCCTTGGAACAATTGCTTAACATATCAGGAGCACAAATAATACTATCATTTGTTCTCTATCCTTCCAGTTGCAGGAAATGAGGGAGGAAACAGAAAGAGCCAGCAGACCAATACCTGCCTCTAAGGCTGGTGCCACTGGCAGAATTTGGGTACTTTGCTCATGGGTCAGTTTACATGACAGCAGGACTGCTAGCAACAGTCAGGATACACCTGTCTCAGCAGGGGGAAAAGGATCTTTGCACAGGAGCTAGCAGGGGTCACTGAGAGCTTTAAACTAGATTTGGACGTGGAAAGGGATACAACCAATTTTGCTAGAGATAAGCCTGGAGGGTACCACAGCAGTGTTTGAGAGAGTGTTCTAGTGAGGTCCTTCACTCTGCTGCTGAGGTGGAGATCCATGTGGCAGCAGTGACACAAAGGTTATTATTGATGTTAACCATGGGAGCTCCTGGGAATGGTCGCGTCGGAACTGGGGCCTCTCCCTGCAAGAAAGTGGCAGGATGAATAGCCCAACTGAAGTGCATGTACATTAGTGCCTGCAACATGGGCAATAAAGAGAAAAAGCTGGACTCCACTGCACAGCAGTAAAAACTGACACAGTTGCCATTATGGAGACATGGTGGGATGACTGGCACAACTGAGGTATACTCCTAACTAGTAAAAGACTCTCTGGATAGCCAGGCCCAGAGAGTGATGGTGAATGTAGTTAAATCCAGGTGGCAGCCCATTACCAGTGATGTTCTCCAAGGCTCAGTACTGGGAGCCAGCCCTATTTGATATTTTAATCCATGACCTGGAAAAGGGGATTGAGTGCACCTTCAGTCAGTTTGGAGGTGAGGCCAAGCTGAGCAGGAGTGCTGATCTGCTGGAGGGTAGGATGGCTCTACAGAAGGATCTGGACAGGTTGGATTGAAGAGTTGAGGTCCATTATATGAGGTTCAACAATTTCTGGGTCCTGCCCTTGAATCACAACAACCTCATGTACAAGCTGGGGGCAGAGTGGCTGGGAAGCTTCCTGGTGGAAAAAGACCTGGGAGTGGTGTTTGACAGTGGCTGAACGTGATCCACAGTGTGCCCAGGTGGCCAAGAAGGCCAGTGGCATCCTGGCCTCTATCAGCAATAGTGTGGCTGGCAGGACCAGGGCAGGGATTGTCCCCCTGTACTCAGCCCCAGTAAGGCCACACCTCAAATCCTGTGTTTGGTTCTGGGCCCCTCACTACAAGAAGGACATGGAGGTGCTGGAGCATGTCCATTGAAGGGCAGTGGAGGTGGGGAAGGATCTGGACTGCATATCCTGTGAGGAGCAGCTGAAGGAGCTGGGATTTTTCAGCCTGGAGAAGTGGAAGCTCAGATGTGTCCTTATCACTATCTATAATACTTGAAAGGAGCACAAGTTTTACCAGGGGAGGTTTAGATTGGCTATTAGGAATTTTTTTTTCACCAAAAGGTTTGTAAACTTTTGAACAGGCTGCCCAGAGAAGTGATGGAGTCTCTGTCCTGGGAGATATTTAATAGGTGTGTGGATGTGGCTTTTTGGGAACATTGGTGGACTTGGCTGTGTTAGGTAAATAGCTGGACTTGATCTGAAAGGCCTTTTCCAACTTGAATGATTCCATGATTCTAAATTAGTTGACTAAAGTAGTAGACGCTGTTGATCGTGTTATTGTTCACCCAGTTGTGTCAAGGTTTCAGAGATAGATACTTTCATAATACGTAATAAGTAATGGTCTGTAAGTCTGTGTTCAACTTATTAATGAGCTGATAAAAAGTACCAGACAGTAATTACCAGTGTTAAAAGAAAGAGCCATGACAAGGGAGTGAGTAGTTGTCTGAAAATTTGACCTGTGCTTGGGGGCGTACAGAACAGCACTGAATATTGCAGGCTGATTGTTTTTCTAACTATCCTGTATTTCTTTACAGCAAATTACTCATGCCCACAACACTGTATCTAACTTCAAGAGGTTCCATGGCCGTGCATTTAATGATCCTTTTGTTCAGAAGGAAAAAGAAAAGTTGAGCTATGATTTAGTTCCAATGAAAAATGGTGGAGTTGGAGTAAAGGTAAATCTACAGTGTATCTTTCTGGGTTGTATAGCTAAATCTGAAATCTTACATTTCAGCACCTAGCCATGAAAATAAGGGTTTCTTTTAGCTACCCTAAAGGTAGGTTGTTTTAGGCTTTCTGTTAAAGAAGAGCTCTTCTATGAATAGACAGCTTCATCTTTAAATAGTGCATGTTAACTATCAAATTAAGGTTCATTTACAAATAATAAAAAGTTTCCCTGTTGGTAAATTGCATATCTAGCTCGAACACACCGGCAGAAAAACTGCTAAGATAATTACAGGGTTGTATTAGTTTTACTTCAAAGTGTGACTTTCTGTCATTTTTTTGTGGAATGCATTTCAGCAAGTGGTTACAAATGCTTTAGAAAGTAGTCAGAACTCTTCTTTAGAATAATTGCCATAAATAACTGGCAAGTGTCTTTAGTGGACTGCCTGAAGTAAGTTACTTGTGAAAAGATGTTCAAAACCAGCTCTTACCACACTGCAGGTTTGGCTGTTGCTTACATTTCCAGGACTTCATTGCTACAATGTCAGTTTTTCCTAGAATAGGTACAGTTAATAATATTGTCCATTTACAGAAATATATACAATTCTGATGATGAAGCCTTGCTGGCATAACAGTGTAGCTTCACTAATGAAGACCTGAGCTTGAACTGGTCCCTCAAAACTTCACTATAGACCAGTCCTAAATAGTGAATAGATCACAGAATTAGATACATTAGGAAGAATATTAACTGGAAAAGTAGCCAAGCTTTACAAAAGAGAAGGTGATTTTTCTTTTGCTGTTTGTGATTTGTGAGGTTAACAGATAAATTCAGACAGAAATTTTTGGTTTCCTTTAATCAGTGTGTGTAGGAGTGTTGTACTACGTTAAAGTCTAGTGTTGGGCATTCACTACTACTTGGTATTTTTCCTATTTTTCTTAGGCTGCTTGGAGAACAAATTAGTATATATTTCTATTTAACTGTGGTTAAAAAGCTTTAATAATTGATTCAGTAACATTCAGTAAGACTGGGAGGTTCAGGCAACAATTTTTCTACTAAAACCAAAATGCTTGATTTTCCCCCAAATTGTACTGAGTGAATAAAAGACAAGTGCTACTTTCAAGCATCAGCTGTAACATATTACTTTGCTTCATCACTGTCATGTATTCTATTGCACAATAAAAGTTGTGATTCAAGAATGATTTTTGGTAAGAGACCAATAAATAAACTTTTTGCTGAGTTTTATCTTGAGCTCTTGGTTGTTTTATGTGCAGAGGTGAACTGTTGTTGAACAGTTCTTCCTTTCAGAGACTCCTCATATTTGAGCAGAAGGATTAAGAATGCCAAGGGAAAATAGACAGCAAGTAGGTCTGGACATTTTTTGCATTTGGCAGCAGTTTGAAAATTGATGGCTATTTTTACTTAATGGTGTGCCACATTCTAAGCTTGTGTCACTTTTGGCCATTTCCTAGCCATTTCCTTCATCTCTGGAGTTGATACAGTTCTTGATGTTTTAAGACTGTGAGAATGGAATTATTGCTTCTATAAACACTCAACTGGGAAATTAAATTGCAAAGTGAAGTTCTATAATGAAATAATAAAGCATGTCATAATACATAGAGTATTAGCCAGCAGTATATCAAAAAACATTAAATGTATGTAATTTTTCCTCCAGTTGAACTAATGGAAGTATTTCATCTCTTCTGTCCAGGTCATGTACATGGATGAGGAGCACATTTTCAGTGTGGAGCAGATTTCAGCTATGCTATTGACTAAATTAAAGGAGACTGCAGAGAGTAACCTGAAAAAACCAGTAACAGACTGTGTTATTTCTGTAAGTAATTGTAGTGTACAGGAAGACTGTCTTTTAATTTCAACTATCAAGGGCATTTTGTTTCTATTCATGCAGAGTGAAAAAGAACTCTGCTAAGTACTTACAAAGGGATTAATCCTAACTAGCTTTAGAGCTTTTGACTTAAATCCCAGGGCTACTTCCATATTCCAGACCCTGACTAACTTTGTACTAATTACTCGTTAAAGTAAATACATATGTATGTGGGGTTTTTTGCATTTAAAACAATTTGGTAACAACTTGGATGAACAATTTCTTTTGTTTATCCAAATTTGCCCTCTGGCAGCTGAAAATTTTGGTTTCTGTCCTGTTTATGTTCATCCTTTCAGGAACTTTGTTTCGCTTTTTTCAATGTTGTGACTGTACAGAAAATGACCTCAAATCAAGAGCAGTCGTTCCATTCCAAAGCCCTGAGTATAAAATAACACCTGCCTCTCTGTTCTCAATGACTCTGAACAAGTCTGTCTCATGTTGCATCTAGGCATATTTAGCTCTTGTTATTATTAGAAATGTTGATTCTCCAGTTGATACCTGGAAAGCTAGTTCTTCATGTGTCCCTGGGGACATCAGAAGGCACTGTCCAACATCAATGCTAGACATATGTAGAAAATTTTCTACACAGCGTATTCCTTCAGAATTTCTTAGCACTTCCTGCCCAAAGTAACTTCTGCCAAAATAGTCTCTTCATTTGTTATCCCTTATTTATTTGCATCTGTCATATCTGTAATGTTGCTGTACATTTTTAGTTCCCTCTCTACTTTTTTGGACAGGAGTATACCTACCTGCTCGTTCTGATTATGGTATTCCATGTCATTGGCTTCATTCATAATACCCAGTTTCACATTTTGGGCCAGCACTTAAAGTTGTTAGCATTTGTATACAAATAACTCATTTGTTTCTTGCTAGTGTGTGCTTATGTAAACTAGCTGATGTGTGTTTAATACCATCTCTGACTGAATAGGATATTTGAAGTGTCAGTTCAGTATGGTAGTTGTATTTTAGAGGTTTGCAGTAAGTGTCTTCATCAAAGAGGAGGAATAGATAGAATTTTTAAATTAATATTTTTAAATAAATAGTGTAATGTCTCATTTTCTGGCAATAACTTTGTATTCTCACCTGCTTTCTTCAGGTTCCATCATTTTTCACAGATGCTGAGAGGAGGTCCCTTCTAGATGCAGCTCAGATTGTTGGCCTAAATTGCCTGAGATTAATGAATGACATGACAGCAGGTAAATAGGATAAAATAGCAGTTTCTGTGAAGGACAGATGGGATAGAGGGTGCATTTAATTACACTAAAAAAAAGGACTGGCTTGAAAAGGCAAACATGAGATATGAACATTTGAAAGACTTTCTTCTCTTTTCTTGGTTTAATGTTTTCTGTGTGAAGGGGTAGATGCAATCAAGCTCCAGTGATAATTATCTCCCTGAGAACTTAGTTAGAGGTCACTGCATGTGCCTGGACTACTTGTTCATTTAGTGTACTGGCCAGATGCACAGCTGCAGGGTTTAGGCACCCTTAAAGGAAGGTCCTTGATTAAACATCAAGACCTCATAGCTTCCAAGGCTTTTTTTCAGTGTAGTCAGGATTTTAAATGCACACATGGCTCTGCTGACCATTTCTGCAACTCTGACAGAGCCTTCCTGCCTGGGAGATACTCACTGTAAATACAAAACTGGATTTGGATTTTGTTGTTATGATGTTCTATGCCTTTGATTACTTAGCAAGGCAAGAAAAAAAAACCCAACCCCCAAAACCCCAAACAAATGCTTAGAGAGCATATACATGACTAAGAGAGTATGTTCTACTTCTCAAATCCTGTATCTTACATTAATGGAATAAAGCTTCCATGCAGGTAATATACCTTGCATAGGCGTAGGTCTGGATTTGTCTTGATGCTTTTGATCTTATAGCTTAATGCTCACTGGGATGTCACGGTATGCCATTGGAAACCACAGACTGTGTGTAATACCTGACACTTCTTTTGCAGTGGCTCTGAATTATGGAATTTATAAACAAGACCTTCCAGCTCCTGAAGAGAAGCCGCGGATAGTTGTGTTTGTTGATATGGGGCATTCTGCATTTCAAGTGTCAGCCTGTGCATTCAACAAGAGTAAACTGAAGGTAGTAAGATTAAATGGGAATAAAAGGATTTACAAGTGATTAGAATCCAATAGCCTGCAAATTTGCCTTGTTTTTTAAATTCTGAAGTAATTTAATGCATAGAAAGGGGCAACAAGTCAAAAGTTGAAGGTTTCCATCAGTGTCTTTCACTTCATTAGAATTGTTTCAAACAAGCTGTACATTTCTTGCAATACACAAATGTAAGATATGTATAGTACAAGTGCTGTAATTCAGTTTGTTTAACCTAAATGAATGTGTATGGATCAAATTTTTGAATACTTAGGATTGTCACTTAGTTACTTAGTCTTATTTTCTCCTTAAAAGTGAAGAGCCATTATTGGCTGATGTGGCTGTGCATTGGAAGATAGGCTGACTTGTCCCCAGTGTTTTATTGCAAGGGCTTGCTGATATTGGGAGACTGCCATTGCCTTTGATTTTATTGAGTATAAGCCTTAATAATTGTGTTCTTTCAAACCAGGTACTTGGCACAGCATTTGACCCTTTCCTTGGTGGGAGAAACTTCGATGGAAAGCTGGTAGATTACTTTTGTGCAGAAATAAAATCAAAGTACAAACTAGATCCCAAAACCAAAGTTCGGGCTCTTCTTCGTCTGTATCAGGAATGTGAGAAACTGAAGAAACTAATGAGTTCAAATAGCACAGACATTCCCCTAAATATTGAGTGTTTCATGAATGATACTGATGTATCTGGAAAAATGAACAGGTGAGTTTTGTTCAAGACAGGCATTTGGTTTGGTGGCCATATTGTTAAAACATTTTTAAACAAGTTTCTTTCAGTGTATAGAAGAAACTTAATGTGTTAAAATTAAGTGTTAAGTGCTGAATAACTGTGGCATTTTTGTAATGCTAGAATAGCTAAGGCTGTGAAATGTAATGTTCAGCTACTTGAGTAATGTTTCAGTGCAATAAAGCACGCATAAGAAGCTTGGATTCTTTTTGTAGAATGATACATTCTTAAAACCATGGATTGATGCATGCAAAGCAGAGGGTTGGCTGCATATTTAGACCTTCTGCATATTTTAGGTAACCTAAATCTCATACTGCTCCTGAGACAGCAACAATTGAAGCTTTGTTTCTTTTTTTACTGTTCTTAGTGTGTACTGTGGATATTGGTAGGGAAATGGAGGGTAGAAACAGTGCTTATGGGAGATGATGTGATTATGGTCTGAGTGTTAATGAAATCTCTGTCTCTTGCACATGTTCACTGGCATGGCTTCATTTGTTAGTTTGGTAGCTACTGCTAAGAGTTGTGGATTCTTTTTCTTACAGTATTTAGGCAACAGCTTTTCATTATAAAGGAAGTGTCAATGTTTTCTGATTTCTTATCTGTAACCTCTGCTAAGAGGCAAATATATATCAGCTGCCCAAACAAAACCTTTATCTTATTTAACTACATTGATAGTGGCCTAGGAAAATCTGTAAGCTCGTGTTTGTGTACTGCCTTGTCTAAGGTTGCCACTTTGGCCTACTCACAGGAGTTTAGCTTTAAGTCTCTTTCCAGTGTGGTTAACAAACCTGGTCAGCATTGGTTTGGAAACAAATACTTGGCACGGTTCTTGTGGGACAGGCGTTCTTTAGTTAATTCCATTTTTTTTCCTTAGGTCACAATTTGAAGAATTGTGTGCTGACCTGCTGCAAAGGATAGAGATACCTCTGCTTTCCTTAATGGAACAAACACAACTGAAAGTGGAAGATGTAAATGCTGTAGAGATTGTGGGAGGAGCAACCCGTATTCCTGCTGTCAAAGAGAGGATTGCTAAATTCTTTGGCAAAGATGTCAGTACAACACTGAATGCAGATGAAGCCATAGCTAGGGGCTGTGCTCTGCAGGTATAGTACTAGCAACACTTGATGAAATTAAAAGATGTATTTCATGGTAGTATTTCCATGAAGAATTAGTCAAGCAGTTATGAAGAATTGTAGAAGTGGTAATTTTAAAGTACTCAAGGAAACATACATGTTCAGTAGGTCTTTTTATGGGACTGTGCCGTTTAAAAAAGTCCACAGCACTGCTCTGGTGCAGTATGCTGCTGCAGTACTTTATTGATGATGCTGGGTGTATTTTGTGAGCAGTCCACTTTCTTCTTCAGAAGAACATGTTCTAGGGTTCTTTAATGCCAAAAATTTAAGTTGTTGTCAAGCTGAAATATACTTTTACTCAACAAGGTATGAGGAGTATCTATGGAGAGCCAAAACTACTGCAAGTTTTAATTTTCTGGTATCCAACTTGCCATCAATGTGAAACAGGCTTTACTCTATCTCCTTCCCATTTTTACTGTTTCCAACTAGTGAACTGTATTTTACAAGAACTCATTCTGTGTTCTTCCTTTTCTTTAACTTCATGTCTTATTTCACCCTCTTTTCTTTGACTTGTTTCTTTGCTCCATCTCACTAACAGCTTTCAAATGCCAGCAATCAGTTGTGTTCAGGGAAAGAAGCAGGACCCTTCAAATAAACACCACTTCTTTTAGGGTTAGGTTAGTCTTTTAGGACAAAGTAGTGCAGTATTTCCATTCTTTACAGTCCTGGTATTTGCTTAGAGAGTTACCTTTGCTCACAAGCTATAAAAAGGCCTGCTAACATAATCATACACTTGTGTATGAGATTTCTGTTATCTAATGGTATGCATTGAAATTGAGCATTGAAATAGTTCTGCTTAATAAAGTGAACACAGTTCTCTCCTGTTCAAAGATTTTTTGCTGTCTTGGCTAGTGGAGTAGAAGAGTGAACCAACTTTAATGTGAATTTTTTCTTGTTTTGGTTTCTTTCTTTTAGTGTGCCATTCTTTCCCCAGCTTTTAAAGTGAGAGAATTCTCTGTGACAGATGCTACACCTTTTCCAATATCTTTGCTGTGGAACACAGAAGCAGAGGACACTGAAGGGTAGGTAGCTCAGACAATGGTTCTATGAAGCTTTTGACTTTCATAATTCAAGGGTGATGTTCTTGCTTGCATTTAAATCAGGATCTTGTCATTCTGATGTAGAAAACTCATAGGCCATGTGCCAGAGATGGTTGACAGGGGAGAGATAACTGTCATTCCTCCTATGTAAAAATATAAAGATTTAAAAAAAAGTAAGTGAGCTACCAACTAGTATCTTGTCTTGCATTGCCTTTATCTGTTTGTCAGGATTAGGAATATAAAATTAACTAGATGGATTGCTGGATCCTGATTCCACTTTGCTTTCTGGCCTTTTTTTTATTCAAGGTATTCCAAATACCAGTCGTGAGATTCTTGATTTAGTATTAATGTTATGTACTGCGTAAATATTGTGAGCTTCTATGGGTGCTATTTATGTGACTGAAGCAAGAATTTAACACCTAGCAAAAATTTAACATTTGTAAGGGTAATTTCTTGTAGTTTCAGTCTCTTATGACTGACATCTGTTACTAACTGTGCCATGCCTGTGGGAAATGCAATTGCTGTCTAAGATGTAAGGAGCTCCAAGTTCAATTTGTGGAAAAATCATAGTTCAAGAGGAACCTGTTCATACCTTTTTGCATGTTCTTTGTAGTTCAGCCTTTTTTTCTTTTCTGTTTTCCATGGAGGTGCAGGGCCTAGTTGTTCTGTCACTTGTGAAAGCAGCCTCTGGGTTCACGTTCTAGGTAAAGTTCTCACTTTCTCACATCTAGGTTATTGGATGAGATCTTCCACAGTTAGAAGACAAAACTTAGTTGGAAATTAGAATCAGGCTGGCATAATAGCGGACATACCTTAGAACACAAAGTAAAGCTGGTTGTCTTTCTGTCATGTTGAGGAATGAATAATAATCTGGTGTCAGAGTTCTCAACTGAGCCATGGAACATAAATGAGCAAGGAATTAACAGGGCCATAATTATCCCTTTGAGACTGAGGAAGGGTGCAAATTATGATTCAAAATACACAAGGACAATTTCTCATTGCACTAAAGAACAGTAAATCCTTTTCCCTTGCCGTACAGTAATGAAGTATCTGTATTGAAATTGTTCAGAAGGCTAAATGTGTCAAAACATTGTTTCTCTGAAGAGTTCCAACCCTATATCAAAGCCTTTCAAGCTCAAATACTCTGCTAAAAGAGATATTTTTCCCTTAATTACAGAGTTCATGAGGTCTTCGGCAGAAACCATGCAGCGCCTTTCTCTAAGGTACTTACGTTCTATAGGAAAGGCCCATTTGAGCTAGAAGCTTTTTATTCTGATCCTAGTGGAGTCCCATATCCTGAGTCAAAAATTGGTAAGTAATTGTCCTGGAAATGATGGTGTCTCCAATAGAATGATTTGAGATCAAACAGTACCCATATTGTGGTGCAGTATAGTTATGCTATCATATGATATATATATATATATAGGTTTTTGTGTCTGAAGGGCTCAGAATTTTCCCATTCCAAAGGTAGTTGAATTGGTATTTTTTATTATTCTTTCTTATAAAGTTGCTTTGGCTAAATGAGAGGAAACAAACTAGTGCCTACAACTAAAATGTGGTAACTTAAAGATAACTTCATAACTTTTTTAATCTTCTTTTGTGCTTATCACTCAAGCAAGCTAGGAATAATCAAAACATATCTCCTCATGTAAAAAAAGCATGTCTTGAATAACTAGCTATTGTTCTTACCTGTACCCTCTGGAATTGACATAATGCTGAATAACTTTTAATCAAGGCAGCCTGAAATAGTGGGAGCTACAAGACTACAGAAGTGATTTGTCTATGTAACATTTCTAAGCAGCTCTTTCATACTTTTTGACAAATTGCAGCACTTGACATTGTTGATACTTAAAGTGCTTACAGCATGGTTAGTTAGAAAAGATTATGGTGGTAAAGATAGGCCAGTTAAATAATTGTTCTTGAGTTCTGGACATGCAATTAAATGTTGTATGTTTGCATTCCATATATTGTGAAAAACCAGCACAATGGAGAGGGACTTACTGCAATTGCAAGTAGTGACAGTACAAGGGGAAATAGCTTTAAAAACTGCAAGAGATTAGGTTTAGATGTCAGGAACAAATTCTTTACTGTGAGGGTGGTGAGGCACTGGAACAGGTTTTGCAAAGAAGTTGTAGGTCCCATTCTTGGAGGTATTCAAAGCCAGGTTGTATGAGGCCCTGAGCAACCTGGTCTAATGAAAGGTGTTCCTGCCCCACAGCAGGGGATTTGGAACTCAATCTTTAAGGTCGCTTCCAACCCAGGCTGTTCTGTGATTCAGTGACAGTATTTTGTAGTTACAGAAACATCAGACTTCCTTTTGTGGTTAACTCTTACCATAAAGACTGATAGTGGAGTTTGTGAGTGTTCAATTTTTATGTCTTTAACAAACAAGAAGCTGTTCAACTGTTTAACTTAACAGTTCTGAAAACTGGTAAGAACAAACTGAAAATCAAACTTGTTTCAACTCAGTTGCCAATTAATTTTTTGCTCAGAACAGAATTATTGTTATGACTAATGGGTGAATTAATAGCTCTGATGAGATTGGCAAAAGGGAGAACAGGTCAACTGTTCAACTCCAGTATCATTGGATTTACAAGACAAAGGATTACATTTCTTAGCCTATAAAATAGGCAAGTAAAAGCTTGTATACTTGTGGTTTAGATCTGCTGCTGAGGGAATGGTGTGTGCAAATGTGTATATTTGGCCTGTGAAATTGGGGAACTTGTACTTTGCAGCTAAGTGAGGATTGTAATCTCCAGGTCACTCTTTTGGTAATCCATGCATAAGGAAAAGAGTCTGTTGTTAATGTTAAGGGCATCCAATTCTTCATTTACTGTTGAGCTAATTGTCTGTCCATTAGTTTCACAATGCTTGTTTCAAGTATTACAGTAGTTACAGAACAATTAGATTCTGCCCTAGAATAAAAGGTAATGGCAGACTTGCATGGATGTTGTAGAAGCTGTAAGGAAAGCCTCTAGAAATACTGTTTCTATGTTGGGCAGTAACTTGTATTAGAAAGGCACCACTTAACATTGGCATTAGACTAAGTATTTCAGCCCACTAGTAACACAGATAGCACCAGTTTTGTATTTACTCTGTGTTAGTGGTGTCAGGAGAACCTACTGTTTGATTTATAAGATGAAGTTGGCTGAAAAGCAGTGTGCTTTGGTTTGTTGGGGTTTTTTTTCTGATAGTACTGATTTAATTTGGGGGACCATGAGATTAGCACAGAGGTTTCATCAAATATTTAGAAAACAATTTGTCTGTGAAAAAGGGAGATGTTTTCCTGGCTCTGTAATATTACCTACTTAATTCCACTGTGTGAGTTTTGATTCTTTTGGTTTTAGGTAGGTATGTTATCCAGAATGTCGCAGCCCAGAAAGATGGAGAGAAGTCTAAAGTCAAAGTGAAAGTCCGTGTCAATACTCATGGCATTTTCAGTGTGTCCACTGCATCTATGGTAGAACCAGTTAAAAGTGAAGAATGTGAAGATGTCAGTGTTGAGACTGAAGTGGAATCTCAGGACCAGAGGCCTCTTGAAAACTTAAGTGATGTAAGTTGACTTTTCTCGTGTGTGAATGTTCTTACTGATGAAAGTGTGTTCTGCTGTTACATACTGTGGAAGAAAAATACCTTCTTCTAAGGAAGCAAAGGGAGATTAATTTTAAGATGTGTGTAGCTGTCAGGAAATGCCTTTACAAGAACAGGAGACAATTTGTGCTATCTTGAAAGTGTGTGGATTTCAAAATCAGTTACTGTGAAAAGTGCCAAATAGCAGCAGGTGGGTTTTTTGAGGGTGGGATTGCTTACAACTGCCATAGTTATCCAACTGTTCCAAGCAGGAAAACTTGATTTGGATTGTTAATCATCCATGTGCTTTGTTTGTGTTGGAAGGATTTGTATGTAATCCTTTGTATTAGTAAAGTTTTTTGAAACTTTTTGTGAAAGGGAAAGCTGAATTGTTTTCTACAGCATTGAAGGAGAGGGAAACACTGGGGAATAATGCACATTGTTATGGTCTACTTGATGTTTTAATAGTTTTCTGAGGGGGAAAAGGCTTAAAAGTTATGACTCAATAAATTAAAAGCCCCTTTTTGTAAGAGGAAGTGGTAATGTGCACACACGCACACAAGTACTGTGCAGCAAGTCTGGCACTGGTAACATTTCCATGAAGTCCTTCTGAACTTGCACCCAGTCTGGATGTCCATAGCTGAAGCGTGTGTGTTTCTGCGTGTGCACAGAATGCTCTGTAGGGCACTTTGTACCGTATGTGCGTCAGAAGTGAAGTGCCCTATACCTAAATGCAAGTGCACATGCCTTCTACATCCTTTGTGCCTGGGCTTTCATTTCAGAAAAATATCCAGCAAGAGAACAGTGAGGCTGGAACACAGTCCCAGGTACAAACTGATGGTCAGCAAACGTCACAGTCTCCCCCTTCATCAGAACCTCCCTCTGAAGAAAACAAAATCCCAGATGTCAAGAAAGTGAGTGACCCTTTAACTCTGTTGAAAATGTTATGCTATATAATGGTGGCTTTTAAAATGGTAACATATTTCAGGAAAAGTAAGGAACTTGGTGTTAGAACCTTTTTCATTTTCACATCTTTACTACTGTGAAAAATAATGCCTAATCTTGTGATGGTTTTTGTACAGAGTTTACAAAAGAATTCCTGCAAGAAGTTGTTCTCTACCACTTCCCTGACTTCTTGCAGAGTTATACAACTAGTTTATTTGGGTTGCAGACATTTCAATGTAAACAGCAGTTAGAGACCGATCTTATTAGGCCTGCTGAGGGAAGTTGGGATCAGGAATTCATAAACCTAAGAGGAAATAATCTATGTTAACCATTTGCCTGCATGTTATTGCTAGTGGTTTGGTTCTTTCATCTGTATGAGATGAAAAATACTTTGGGTTAAAGTCTTAACCACTGTCAGCATCATTAGTGAACTGCTACATTACAGATGGACACTTCTGGAAAATCTGCAAACACACCATATATCTGTGAAATGTCCTTGCTGTAGCTCAGTGCTTACTGTCTGGGAAGCAGACTGTAAGGAGACTAGGATAGGAGGTGGAATCCCCAAAAGGAAAGTGCCTCTTGAGTATATTTTGAAGATTCTAAAAGAACATGGAAAAACCTTTGTATGTTCTTTCTCTGAATGTAGCTTTCATCATAGTGAAACTTCATCAGAAAGAAGTCAGGAAAATTATCTTATTTTTCTTCTTTCTAACTCAGACAAATGAGAAGAAAGGTGATCAGCCCCCAGAAGCTAAAAAACCCAAGATAAAAGTGAAGAATGTGGAACTACCCATTGAAGCTAACTTGGTTTGGCAGTTAGGAAAAGATCTCCTCAATATGTATATTGAAACAGAGGTGAGTTAGTGTGGTTTAGACTGCTTTCTTGTGTGCAGTTATTAACCATTCACCTGCTTTTCAAGGCAACCTCTGTTCTTGTACTGTCACCCTGGAGTGTGGACTCAATTAACAGTGAGCTAATATACTGTCTGCCTTCTAACACGTGATTGATAAATGCTTATCAGGAAGGTTGATGTGTCTTTTATAGCAATTAGTGTCAGAGCACTGATCTGTGGAATGACATCACAGATTTGTTTAACTGTTGTAATCCAAAGAATTCCAACCCATTTCTTCACATGAGTCTAGTGTACAATAATGAGAATTTCAGCAGTTAGGTGAGCCAAGGCCTCTGGGAGATTTTACAGGAGCTGTGCTTTTCAGAATGCTGTTTGACCATCAATATTTCTTAATTAAAATGTTTTCTGTGGTATACAGGGAAAGATGATTATGCAAGATAAACTGGAGAAAGAAAGAAATGATGCAAAGAATGCAGTGGAGGAATACGTATATGAGTTCAGGGATAAGTTGTCTGGACCATATGAAAAATTTGTTTGTGAAAAGGTAGGTTATAGTTTCAGCAACTTCTGTGGAAATACTGATACCAGATATCTGTGTTGTGTACCTTGGTCAAATGTTCTCAAAGCCCTGGACTTTGCAAAATCAGGACTTCGTTTGAAGGATGGCAACTACTAACCCAGGACTAGGTTTAGGCTTTTCAGATACATATTCCTGAAAAAAAGTTCTGTCACAAATGGAGTAAAGGTTTGTTTTCAATTAAAGCTGGTGACTGGAAGGGCAAGCTGTGTTGCTTTATGCATAATCAAACCCATGAATTAGAGCTGCACCCCAAGCACTGGCCTAATAAAGGACAAAAGGCTAGGAATGCTACCTATGTTGTAGATGTGTTTCTCAGTCCAGAAGCTGGCATGCTTTAAGTAACTTAATTAGGAAAAAGCTGCAGTAGAAATTAAATTTTTATATAGGAGGCTAAGGATTAATAATATATTTACCACTTGTTACTTCAAGACAAATCTAGTTGATTGGTGTGTATTTTGATGTTTGATGTGTTGAATTACATTGACACACAGGATCTGCAGGGATTCTCTGCCCTCTTAGCAGAGACAGAAGGCTGGCTGTATGAAGAGGGCGAGGATGAAGCAAAGCAGGTGTATGTAGAAAAACTAGAGGATTTAAAGGTAGGTCTGTTAATCTGCCCAGAAAGCAAAATTTCCAAACCACTGTGCTAAACAACATGAATAAATGTTAACGAATCACATGAACACATAGAAATTGCTTTTTCTAGAGATTAGGTACTCCAATTGAAATGCGTTATCAAGAAGCAGAGGAGCGACCAAGGCTATTACAAGAATTGGGACACAGACTACAGTACTATGCTACAATAGCTGGGGAATTCAGGAATAAAGTAAGTGGCCTTTTTTTTTAACCACTGTTTCAGTGAGCTCATTGGCTGGAGGGGCTTCAAATTCACTTTCAGATGAGCTGCATTCTACTGCTATATAGGTCACGAATTTAACACCACCAGACCTCAAAAAATCTCACACAGTGTGTCATTTCTTCAGTTGCTTGATACTTTTGGATGTTTTCAGGCTAAAGAGGACATTCTTATAAAGAGTTTAGGCTCATGGTCTGATTCTTGACCTTTTTAAAACTGATCTGACTGTTTTTTAGAAATGTGCTCCTCTTCCAGTTCGTTCAGGGACAAGAAATACTGTATGGTGAGAAGCATTAGTGTAAAACCTACTTGTAGATAAAATAAAATCACAATTTTATTATATGTGTGTGTTTGGGCCTTGGGTTTTTTTGTGTTTTGGTGGTTTTGTTTGGTTTTTTTAATTGGTATTTGTAGATTACTTTCTTGATAAGCGTTCCTGTCTGAAAATTTGCTCATTTGGTTTCAACTTAAAGAATTTTAATAGGACAGCTCACAACACTCAAACTAATCCAGTCTGAGACTTGAGTCAGAAACAATTATGTCCTCACAGCTATGGATTACAAAACTATTAAGTCATTAGTAGTGTTATAATTGAAATAACTGGCATCATTGAAAAAGTATATTTAAAACTTGGTTGTATTTAAGTACTCTAAGTATGGATTCATCAGTTGTGTTGCTGGGCAGGTCCTTCTCCTGATATCAGTTAATTGTGTAACTGTGGCATTGTAGGGAATGCTGAAGTTGAAAACTCTGATCCTTTCTCTGTACACCAGAATCTCACTGTTCAAACTACCTTGGGCCAAGGTAGCCCCCCCCCCCCAGAATGGGAGGGAATATTTTTTATCAGCCTTGTTAAGAATATTAAATTTTAATGCATGACCTTTTTGTGAAGCTTCTATGCCTTCTGTGAGCCAGGTTTCTTGTTTATTTTAGCAAAGGAAGCTTTATATTGACATCTGTATTTCCTCTTGTCTCTTGCTGTAATGTATCTCCCTTGTGGCTAACTTCTATTTAGCTTCACCATTGGAAAAGATTTACAACTTATAAATAATTGAGATAGTCTTGCTGCATGACTTGATGACATTATTAACTAATACACAATGCTTGTGTTTGGACAGGATGAGAAATATATCCATATCGATGAGATGGAAATGATGAAAGTAGAGAAGTGTGTTAGTGAAGTGGTAGAGTGGATGAATAATGCTGTGAGTGCACAGGCTAAGAAGAGCTTAGATCAGGATCCAGCTGTGCATTCAAGTGAAATTAAGGCGAAGTTACAGGTAAGTACCATAAGAAACTATCTTTAGAGGTTGGTGCTAAAAGTAGACTGGTAGCCATGCCCTTTGTCTCGCCCAGTTTCATCTTGCTCTCTAGTGTTCTTGAAAGGTAGAAAGTATGGAGAGGAGGAGATTCAGTAGAAAGCAGAGGAGCTCTAGTGTAAAGTTCTGTGGAGCTCATTGTTATTTTTTCTTTAGTCACCTTAAAAACTCAGGCTGTTTTACTGAGAGATAAAATAGTATTGAAAAAAACAATGTGAAATTCAAAATACTTAGTTGAACTTTGCCCACAGAACATCAGAAAGTATACCAATTAATTTATTTCAGGGTACAGAAAGTACTTGTCAGTTTGGACTCAGGAGAACAAATGCAGAAGCTATTTCAAGCAGTCTTGTACACAGGACTTTTTGCATTAGTGAAGCTGGTGAAGCCCACATCTTTTCCATTTCTTTTAGGAGTTAAACAATGTCTGTGAGCCTGTTGTGACACAACCAAAACCAAAAGTTGACTCTCCTAAGGAGGAAAACCCATTAAGTGAACAGAGTGATTATAAAACTGAAGACATGGGAGAAGATGACAAAAATTCTGAAATGCCTCAACAAAATGGCGAATGTCACCCAAGTGATCAAAACACCATTAACATGGACCTGGATTAAGCCACTGCACTTGAAGCAAATTATTTCATCCCATGACAGAAGATGTTTTGGCTGCCATATGTGATGGGGGTGGGGAATGCATTGTTTTGGAAGCTATTTATATTTTTTTTCTTAAGAGTTGTCTGGGATATGATATGTTATGTTGTGGGAGGAAGAATAGTAATAGTGTTGGTCATGACTATCCTAAAAGGAAAATTGCCTTGGTAACTTTCAGATTCCTGTGGAATTGTGAGTTCATACTAAGCTTCTGTGCAGTATTTAACCATTTGCATCACTAAAGATGAAAAGAAGCCCTTGCTTTGAAATGTACTGCTCCTTCAAAAGGTTGTAATCGAAACAACTCGTAGGCATTTGTAGATGCCAAGGTAGTTTTCTTTTCTCTGGACATCTAATTGGGTATGTCAGAAAAAGCCAGTGTCTGTCCACTTCATAAGGACTTTCCAAGAAGAAATCCTTCTGTCCTAAGGTTTTTGATTGTTGCAGTCCAAAGTACTTATCAGGTAATGAGATGGTGAAATGTGTTAGTAGCATGCAGAAACGCTTACGTTTCATCTCTTGCTAAACAATACATTTTTCATATGGGGTACATAAAATGAAGGAAATGCTAATTCTGTTAGTGTTATTGTGAAGCTTTTTAATGAGCTTTGAAATAAAGTTCATTTTACCGGTATCTGCTGACCTCTTGAGTTTAACTGTTTTCAGTACTTCTGCTCTAAGTGTTGCCCTCCTCACAGTTTGGCAGGCCACTGCTTTGTGTTCCTGTGCGGGAGAGTCATAAACATGCTTAAAACTCTCACGGTTTGTACAAAAACAGTTGTGCAGTGAGATGGATGTAACTTATCCTCTTAGTGAGTTATGCCTCTTTCTTTTCTTTGGCCCAAGGGTTGTACACACCTGAAAGAACCTGGAAACTTCACAAATGTTAGGACATAGGACAGTGAAAAACCTGGTTGAATACTTAGGCCAGGCTCTGCTTTTTCAGTTATAGAATAAACTGAAATAATGAGTTTTTCAGCCCACTTGAGTGGCTCTGGTTGGACCTTAATAAAGGTTTTAAAAACTAAGATTTCCTCTCAAGTAAATCTCTGTAGTCTGTTGGAGAAGATTTTTTTTTTACCTACTTGGTGCAGGGGAGGATGCTCTGTTAAACATCAAATTACACTAGAAATATTAGGCACCTGAAATGCTGTGGGAAGAATTTTTCTTGGAAGCATATTCTCAAGGGTGTTAACTCTGCTGATGCATGGAAGCACAAATCCCATGTATAAGCACGTGGCATCCAATGCTTAAAGATCAGTGTCACTAAATGCATAAGTGTTTTGGTTTGTTTTTTTTAGTAAGGTTTTATTGTGGCTACAGCAGTATTTTGTCTGGAACAACACAACCTAAAGGAGAAAAGAGAAATTCATGCCTTTAAAGGTACTGAAGAGGGAGTACAGATGAGAGGACTAGTGCTTTCTAGGGCTAGCTAATCCTGTCCAAGGCAAGTCTTTTTCTTCTAGTTGGTGTTTTTAGCATCACCCTTCTGTGAGTCTTCTCACAGCCAGGGGCAGGAGCTCTACTACAGTTGTGTGCAGCTTCCTGCAGTAGTGTTGAGTTTTCTGCATTGACTATATTGACTGTAGATAACCCATTTAAAAACTGGGTTATCAAAATGCAGATCGCTGTTACTGGCTGCTTTGTGCTGCTTGTTCTTCACTTCTGCTGATCCATTAGACAATGGTGTACAGTTAGCAACAGTAGAAATATTTTGGTTATTCCCTTCCCTTCTCCTAGAGCTAAGGAATAGGAAGTCATACCAAACTTCAAAACTATGTTTGAGGTGTAGAGGAGTACTTCGGTGCTGGTACTTCTGATGCCTTAAGATTTTGACCTTTGTGTTTTTTCAAATCCTGTACTGCTTAGAGTGTGACTCTGAAGTTTCTTGTAGCCTGTAGTTTCTGCTCTCTCAGGCTAGGTAGACATAACAAAGCCTCTCTGGACCTGCACTCCAAGGACACTCAGGCTGTCCTAGGCAAAAGGTATGATCCAAAGAGCCACTAAGGGAAGGGGGGGGAGGGGGGTTGGAGGTGAAACTCCATCATTAGGCTAACCTATAAAAGTGTAAAGATCTCGTTACCCGGGGTCCTTCTTGGGATCCATTTTGGCAATAGCCTGTGGGTCTCAGGAGGTCCCTGGAAGGCCTTTCAATAAATACCTATTTTATTCTCTTACTCTGGTCCTCTCTCTGTTTCTAGGAGGCCTGAAAAGGCATCACCACTAGAGTGGTTTCATCAGGAGTTAAGTATTAACAGACTATTGCTTGCTTATATTATTGCTGAAATGAAAATGATGGTTCTAGCACCATAAAAGATATAGACTTCTATTGCAAAATCAGTAAGATGGCATAGCAAAAGGCTTATCTTAATCAGAGGGAAGTTTTGTAGAGATATTTGAAGCAGAATTCTGTCAGAAGAACTAGTCCTGAATCTACAAAAAAAAGCTTTCTGATCCTGGTGGGGTCCCACATGTTCAGTTACCTCTCTAGAAGGTGCTACTCTAATTTTCCTCTAAAATGAACCTTCATAAAAAGTCTGCAGTGAGAACAGATGAATCTGGGCTGGTTTTTTTGGGGTTTTTTTTCAGATTTCTGCCATGTTAACTATTTCATGCCAGCTAATGGTGGGGCAAGTGATGAATCCCTTATGATTAAGTGGCTTATTTAAATCTTTGCAGTGCTTGGGGTTCCCTGAGAGAAGGAAAACAAGAACAGATCTGATACTTGTCCTTCTTTCCCTTTGCCCCAGTTTAATGACTTTGCTTTCTGATATACCTTTTACCAGACGTGTGGAAATCCAGCGTACCAGTTTCACTTTGATCTCAGCATCAGTCACAGGGAGGTGAGGAGGTTTAGGATGGCCATTCTCTTCAGGCTGCAACATATAAGAAGAACGTGCAGCACCACAAGGCAGAGGTTACTGGGCAGTTTAATCTCACTGGCACAAGGGTGTAATGGCCTTAGTTTTACTGACACTGCACAAATAATATGAAAATTTAAAATACTGCACAAATGTTTGACTCTTCTTTCAGAAGGAGAGAAAAAGATAACTTCATTCCTCTAAAGAAAGCTCTTGCAATTCTTTTCATAAAGGATTTTTGATGCTGTGTGTTGTTACATTCACATATAATGTGCTTATCAAAGTTCCCAATTTTATCCTAGTCTTTACAATTGTTTTGCCATAGTGACATTACTAATAGGGAGAATTTATATCAGTATTCAGTGTGGTTTTAATTTTGAGGCACAGCTTTTCTTAAGCTGTGTTCTGAGATTCTTGGGACTCTTTTGACATATCGTAGAAAAGTGTCTTATAAATGCAAACATTTATTTCTTATTCAGAAAATGTGTGGAGTATACAAGAAACTCAAATGCCCCACTAAAAATGTTTAAGGTGATGTGAGTGGAAAACACTCAAAAGGGATTTAATCAGGTCGCCTTATTGGGTCATTATTAACCTTAGTTACACATGTAGGCATTCTTTAACTGCCTTTGTCTTTCCAACATAACAGTCTTGTGAGTTAACTGTCTTTAAAATAAAGTTTGTAAACTCACAACACACATCGGATTGCCTAAAATTTAATCTTGGTCTAAGTCTGAGTCCTAGATGACTAAAATTTATGTAAAATACATGATACTTTTCATAAGTGGTGTTTCCCTTTGCCATTGTTCTTTTCCAAAAGCTTTAGTGGAATGAAGAAGTGTGAGTTCATGCACAGAGAAACTTTCTAAAATGAAATTATAAAATATTTTAAGCCAAGAAAAGCTTAGAATCACAAAAAGATAAGGACAAAATAAACAAGGGTGAAAAAGTACAAAATCGTAAAATTTATCTGTTGTATAACATGTTTCACACAGGTTTGACGTAGCATGTTTTGGTAGACTAACACTACATAGACTGGCTACTAATGAAGTCCAAATGATACATTTTAATGCTGGGTCAGGTACCTTGCCCCTCAGTGAAACGTTCCTATTATTATTTACTGCTCCCATTTTGTAATAGGTTTTACTTTCCTCAGGGGTGGGTGTGTGTGTTGCAAATGATGGAGCCCAAATAAGACAATTTCTCTGGATCTTGCATCATTTATAATGTTCTCATTTATCATGTTGGCTCTTTATTCCTGTGAATTAGGAGTGCTGGTTAACCCTGCAGATGAATCACTGGACTGGCAGGTGAGTTGCTAAATTTGAGTGGAGTTTTTAACTTTGCTGTTACAGCAGAGCAACTGTCAGGGTGTTCACTGCTCTGGTACTGATAATGTTTGTGTTCTATGCATATATTTATGTTTTGTGTCTCCCTGTGATTAAGCCACAGCACAGCTCTTTGAAAGATATTCCAAAAAGAGATACATGTTTGTTTATTCCATGAACCTTGATCAGTTCCCCCAAACTGGTATTGATTTCAGAAAATGTTCATTCAGAGAGCTTTCAGCTGACTTTCAAAAGTAGCAAAGGAGGCAAAACTGAATAGAACAAAACAGAACTTTAGGATAAAATGTCCATGTTTTGTTATTGTTTAAAAGGCATAGGAGGCATAATAAAGCCTCTTAACATTTGCAATTTTAGATTTTTGGGATGTCTTACAAAGTAGCCTATAATTCTTCTGGCTGAAGAAAGTAAAATTTTTGACTGTGTTTTTCCTCCTCAGAATGTAAAAAAAAATAGAAAAAAACCCAAAGGCACCCCCTGGGGAATGAAGAAACCTTATCTTGTCACCAGTAGCCCCTAGTAATTTAAAATACGGGTGAAGACAAGCAGAAGAGGCAAAAGGAAAGTAAGTATAGGTCTAAGCACAGAAGTGCGATCCATAAATCTAAGCTGTATGGGCTCACCCACCCCTGGCTCCAGCAGGAGGGTGGTTAGGAAAGGCCACGCTGTTATCCTGCAGGTATTCCTTCCCTGTGCACCTGCTGTGTGCCACTTGCTTAGCCCTTGGCATTACTTACCCCTGTGTTCTCCTGGCAGACTCCAGAGATGAGCTGTGCCATCCAAAGGCAGGGACAGCAGGACTCTGTCTTTGCACATCACCTCTGATCTGTCAAAGCAGAGGCAGAACAGCAGAGAGATTCACAGGTCCCTGAGGAGAGATCCAGAGATCCAGGCACCCTGTGACAGCATCGCTGCCTTGCACTGCCAGCTGTTAGGTCAGAGCTGAGATTCCCGTGTTGCCAGGGGGGATGGTAGTTAAGTAACCCAATCATATTGCCATTGAAAAGCAGCTGGCCAAAGGCCTGCATGCTTTTGGATATTTCCAGTCCAAACTGGGCTATGAAAGACCATACTTACACAATAACTCTTCGTGTGTGCTTGCCTGTGATACCCATCTGCAGCAAAAAAAGGGATGCATCAGTACCACCCCATACAATTCCTAATCATACACAGAGGTCAATAGAGAGGGTGTTACTAAATGGCATCACAGGGGCCATGCTTTGTGCAGGGCCAAACACAAATCCTGACATGTGAAAACTGAGTAAGGGCCTCTAATGCTGTTTCAATGCAACAAGATGTTAAGATAGTTTTCATGCAGAGCATGAAACAGCCCCACGTGGATAAATAGCTCCCACTAAACCTGCAAGGATGTGAGTATCACAGGATGCTATGCCAAAATCCTTGCTGAGATTATGCTCAATCCTTACCTCCCACTGAATTCAAAGTAGGTTAGTCAGCATTTAGCCAATGGGCCATTAAATTGCTTTACTTGAAATGCTACACAGGGGCAAACTTTGCCATGCTGTAAACAAGTCACTGCAATACCAAGGACAGATTTGTGAGAATGAACAAGAGGAGAAAAGAGATTAATGGGGACAGAAGAAGGGATTTGGGTTTGTTTGGTTTATTGTTATACAGTGCAGGACACTGCTGGTTTAAATCCTTAATTTTTCTTATCATGTTTGCTCAAATGTGCACACATACATACAACCCCTCAAAGAGTTTATCCAGGTTGGTATTTGGTGCTGTCACCATGCACACATCCATTGCCATCAGTCCCATGGGGAAGCTGATCTTGGACTGAGATGGACATCCAGGATGGTGGTGTGATTAACCAGCAATTCACAGTCCGTGTGATAGCACAGAACAAGCTTTTTAATGGACATACACTGCACCATGTGAAAGCCTGTATCAAACCCAGAAGGGCTGAATGCATGTCAGCAGCAATTTTTCAGAGAGAAAATTCTTTTCTTCCTTTCTTTCATGTGTGCTTTGTCTGGAGTTGCACACACGGTGCCAAGCTTGGCTCTATGTGGTGTACACACACTGAGAGGTGTGAAGCCAAGCAGGCTCCAGGAATAGAAGAAACCTGCAGGATAACAAATGGTGATGGCAAAACCATTTCTCAGTAATGGCAGAATGTGAGTCTGTTGGGAGGGGAACACACAAGGCCTGAAATTAGAGTTAGAAGCAGTGATGCCAAACCTTCCACCACTGCATAGAAGGTGTTTATTTACTAGAGCTCCCTAGCACACTGCCTTTATCAGTCTTACCATTCACCTCAAGTATTCTCTGGGTATTTTTCTTCTAAGCAAATTATTATTTTCATTCAAACTTTAATGTAAAATAAAAGAGGAAGGGACTGATAAAATATCCATATTTAATGGAAAAAACCTCAATCTTAAAATAGCTAAAAAAATGTTAGAGCAAGTCCTCTTACCAGGGAAAAATCAGAGCTCTCTTGGATCACTGTGTTGTGGCAGGGCCAGAGGTCCTGCAGATTTTACTCCACATGAAAGATGTGTTGCACTGTCACAAAATGAAGATAATTGTTTTAAAGATGCTGCAAGATCAATAGTCTGCATCTACATGTTCATGGATTAAAAGCAGAGGGAGAGGGAAAAATAGCTGTCACTGCAAACTGAGGAACGATTCACAGTTTTCAAGAAACACTTAAGCATGGTCCTTTTTTACAAAAAGACACCACATACAGTACAGAGCTGTAACACATGTTGGGACATGGGCAGCATCACAGTATTAACCTTTGCCTTGAGGCCCATTGGAAATGAGATTCACTGCTCCAGACCCCAACCAACCTATGCAAGCCTATAGAAATATTGCTTGGGTACCCCTTGTGACTGCAACTTGGAAAGCAATAGGAAGAAAAACACCTGTATGTCCACTGCAAGGCTGCTTAAACGTGAAAAGACTTAGGAATTACTCAACTTGCAGAATTCAGAATTACTTTTCTTTTACAAAGGATATTAAGTGAATAAAACACATCATGTTGACTCAGCAAGATATCCCCCTTGCTGTGTTGAAGGTAAAGTAATAAATCTTTTTCTGAAGCAGTGGTAGTGCATTGATAAGCATTTCTTAGAGCCACCTTCACAGGTGCACAAGGCCACTGCTGACATCAGGTATCACCACTGATAGCTTTCAACAGGGCTGGTCAAAGAAAGCTGGAAAGATTTTACACCAGAAAACCTGAGTCCACTGAAATTTAAAGCTGTTTGCTGAAGGATGGATTTTACTAAGATTTCACTTCAGGGGAACACCTTCGTAGAGTCCAGCAGGCCTCTAAGAGAGGCTGTTTAGGCATTTTCAGAACAAAGCCAGTTTTGTTCATCTTTAAAAATACACTTCAGATTAGGCTTGTAAATTAAGTAGTGGCAGGAGCAACCCCTAAAAGTCAAACTCAACCATTTCAATCTGTCTTAAATACTATTCTGATACTTGTTTTGTAAAGACTTAAGAGCTGAGTAATATTTATTGTTTTCCCAAGCAGCACTTGCCTTTTCCACCAGCACAGTCAGTGGGAAGAGGAGTGTGACGTTTGTGGCAGCTGCAGCTGAAAGTCAAGATATAAACCATAGTGTCATCTCACTAAGCAAGTGAGGCGAGGAGAGTGAGTGGACAATGGTTATCACACAGGATATTGCCTTTGTAGCCATGGTTGGATGGAAGCAGAGAAGAAACACAAAAGAAACAGTGTTTGTGCTCCTGTTTTGTTCTTTGGCAGGTTCTTTGGCTTGGTCAGATCATACATATGAACATGACCCTTCCCCATAAGCCTTGTGCTCCAGACCCTTCCCCAGCTCTGTTGCCCTTCTCTGGACACGCTCCAGCCCCTCAATGTTCTTCTTGTAGTGAGGGGCTCAGAACTGAACACAAGAATCGAGGTACGGACCCACTTGCGCCAAGTGTAGGGGAACAAGCACTACTCTGGTCCTGCTGGCCACACTACTCCTGATGCAGGCCAGGGTGCCATTGGCCTTCTTGGCCACCTGGGCACAGCTGGATCATGTTCAGCTGCTGTTGACCAGCATTCCCAGGTCCTTTTCTACCAGGCAGCCTCCCAGCCACTGCCCCCAGTGTGCAGCACTGACTGTGGTTGTGATCCAAATGCAGGATCACACTCTTGGTCTCACTGAACCTCGCACAACTGGCCTCAGACCTTTGATCCAGCCTGTCCAGATCTCTGCAAAGCCTTCCTGCTCTCCATCTGGTTAGCACTCCTGTCCAGCTTGGTGCTGTCTGCAAACTTACTTCCCACTCCTCAAGGCCCAGTTTTGTTTTCTGTTGAACAACAGAGACAATTTGTTTTTTTAGAGCTCTGTCTGACTTGCACACACTCTGTGGGTGGGCAGAGCCAGCCATGGACAGCCTCAGCCTGCTCAGCCAGGCTGGGCAGCTCCCTCTGCTTGCACCACAGCTCTGCTGGGTGCATATTTATATCTGGGTATATTTTGTTCTTTTCTTTCCAGAAGCCATAGTACACATTTCTTTCTGAGGCATACAAATCTGACTAATCCCTCAGGAATGTCTCAGGGGAAGGAACCTCCCACAGAAAGGCACAGTTACTTGCAGTACAAACTCCCACCAGATGCATCTGACCCTGGGACAAGACTTACACAATGTCAGGGAAAACTTTCCTTACTCCTGTTCACCTCTTCATAGATGCAGTCACAGATCTCATCACACTTTCCTTCTGCAAGGAAAAAAAAAAAAAGCCAAATCCACTCTCATTTTTGTCCTTTAAACGTTTTTGAGTTTTCCAGAAATTAACAAACTACTTGCACCTCTTCAGAGCACTCAGATGGCGCCTGCTGTTGTAATCCCCTCTCTTCAGGCCTCCATCTCTGCCTCCTGCAGCCAGCCTAGCACAGGACTCAAACACAGCCTTCTCTGCTGCAGGCACCAGCAAGAGTGCCTACAGAGGTGTAACCAATAGAAAAAGAAATGTAGCTTCACCCACTGCTATGGAGTCAAACAGCTGATTCCTGCCTCTTTGTGAGAATCAAGGCGCTCAAATAACTGCTTATTATTTTAAAACCCCACACTTCGGGTGTCTTTAAATAATATTTTTTAAAAATTTAAGAAATTTGGACTTTAAAAAGTAGCTCAAAGGATCTGCTGAAATTCTCACCCCTTGTCCCCACTTTCATGCTCTGGCTTTCCTTTCTGTTGAACATCATGGAAAAGGCATGTCCTTATGTCACCTTTGCTCAGATCTCTGGTCTCTGATCAACACTACAGTGCTGGCGAGAGGGTGAGTAGGAACTTGATCTGTGTGTCTAGAGGCTGCATTTATGCAGCCACTGCTGGGTGGACAGCTACCCAGGCCCAGGCTGTGCCACTCTGGACACAGGAGAGGACATTCATCATAATTTGCAAGAGCTGCTCTATGAATGTGTTCAGAGCCCATCCAACCCTCTGCCATTGAGGGATGGAGAGTAGTGTTGGTAGCCATGATTTAACTCTATGTCCAGTGATTTTCCATAGTCCCTCCTACAGAAACTGCTCCTGTTTTTGTGGGAGCTACTCAGATGCTTCAGAGGAAGGCTGGAAGTCAAGTCATTTTAGGACAATGGACTGAGGCCTCCTTGCAGGGATGTGAGAGCCCAGTGAGCATCATGCCAGACTCTATCTTGCTGGCAGTTTTCCAGGGCTAATCTAGTGGAAGCTGCTGTGGCAGTATCCAGCACAGCTGCTGGGTCTTATTGCCACTTGAGTCATTCACCCAAGGGAAAACCCACTGCAGGCTCTGGACCCACACAGCTCGATGGGAGTGGGAACAGCATAAATAACAAAGTCATGTTCCTGGGGGCAGCTGCTGAGAAGATGCCTGGGATGTGCAGCTAGAGAGTGGGGTGTTAAATAAGCACAGCCTGTGCCCCCCACATTCCTGAGGCAGGGAAGCAGAGAGGGAGGGAGGGACCAAAGGACATGCTGTACATGCCCCAGGGAAGACAGGAACACATGTAGCTGCTCGGCATCAGTTTCCCAATACATTAAGCAAATAGGACAAAGAAAGACACAGGGCTTCAGTGGCTCTGAAAACAGAGATAAGGGCAATGCAGCTTTTAGTCTTTGCAAGCAATGTTCTTCTTATCTGCCCCTGATATGGCACTCCTGCTGTCATTTTTGAGTTGTGTTCTCACAGGCCTCACACCCGCCCAACCACAGGCTTCGGGGAAAAACCACAATGCAAAACATCCTCTCTCACCCCTTCTCCCCAGCTGCCCCTTTCCTCACTTTTAAGAGGAAAAGAGCAAATGTATCCATGGTAACACAAAGGGATTGCATGCCAGGTACATAAAAGCAAGCACAGAGCTCATCCCTGCTTGTCCTTGCACAAGCTGAAAACCAGCATCTCTGGAAGTCCACAGAGAAAAGAGAAGGGAAAAAAGCTCAGCCTGCCTGGGGAGCAAGGTGGGAAGTGGAGCAAGAAACACTCTGTTCTTTGGAGAGTTTACAAGATACAACTGCAGTGATAGCTTCAAATCTGGCATCTCCCAGTTCCTGAGTACCTCAAATCTGTAAACGCCCATTGACTGCCAGCAATGGCCATATACTTATTTTTTACAGATTATGAGTTACACATTCGAATATTATACAATTTCAGGAAATCTACATAGAAAGAAACAGGTAATTGTATTGATGCCTTTTCCTGGTCTTAAAGTCAAGAGTCAAACATGGTTAGAAGGGAAAAAGGGATTTTACCGTGGTTATTTATTTTATGGATCTTTAGGTGCATTACGCCTAGGTCGAATGCATCGAAATGCACACCACAACGCACCCCCAAAAGATCTGGTATAACATTATAGGTCTTGCTAATTAGCATATCTATCAAAAATTCCCCAATGAGAGGATTGAATGAGCCCCCTCCCCAAGGAACCTTCCCCTGGATGGTTCTATCTTAGTTTACAGAATGTGTTCTGGAGAGGACCTTGGGGTCTGGGGCACACCGATCCCTAACTAGGAAGTTTCTAAAATGTTTAGTCTCCTAGTTTAATAAACCAGTCCAAGAATGTAGGCAAAAAAACTCCACTACGAATACAGAAGTTGTAAAAAGGTATAAAAGGAGTATTAAAGAAAAGGCAAAAAAATCATCACAGCATCAGTATCAGTAGCTTCTACAGACCTCAACAGCAGACATATACAATATTTTATATAATCATTCTATAACTCTACAATTTTAGCATCTTTAGATATATGAAGATAAAAGATGGGTGCTGTATGGCTTCTGATGTGCATGCCTGCAAGCTGGCTGATGTTTAGATCAGAACAGCTTCATGTTAAACAGTTCTTACATAAACCTGTATCTTACTATGCCAAGTCAAGTGTAAAGGTCCCCAAGTTTCTTAACATTTGTGTTTTAGAGAGTGAAGCTGTGAGAGTTCCCTCAGGAAGGTTTAGCCAGCAGAAGCAACCCTTCACTGAAGGCAAAGGTACTGCAAGTGTTTGCCTGAAGAAAGCAGCCCCTTCCTGCTGGTTAGTATCGCTCTGTGACTTCCTTGTGCCCCATCTCTGCCTGCAGTCATCTCCCCCACAAACCTGACATCACCTGGGCTCCTGGCTTCCCCACTCTGATTGGGACTCAGCAGATTTGTAACCAGGTTTCCAAGTGCCTTGGTAGCATAGAACGGTGCTGCAGGACCCTGTACAGAATTGAAAGTCCTGTGCACCTGGGAGCATCTCTGTGGAAAAAAAATGTTGTGGGATTGAAAGCTTAGGGATGAAGAGCAGCTCCCACTGAAAAGAGTTTGTGTTTCTGCAAAACGTTTCTTTACAGAAGTGATTTTACTCTGGGATTTGTATGAGCAAAAGAAGTGCTGTACTGAGAGCAGTGAGCTGCTGTGCTGTGCCCTGGAGTGTCTGGCCACATCTGAAGCAGTGCAACAGAGCCATGGTCCTGAGCTCAGGGGCAGCAAAAACACCAGTGGGCCTCTCCCTGCACTGGCAGCCAGGGCACCACTGCTCTGTACCCAGCTCTGCACTGGCACACCACAGCCCCCGGTCCAGCAAGTCGGGCACTGCCCAGTCCCCTCCTCCTGTCACAAGCAGGTCATAATCCTTACTGAACACAAATGCTTTTACTTCCTTGGAGGTTCTGAATACGGTCTGGTCCCCTGCAGCTCTCCTTGGAGGAGCTTTTATGGCCAGCCTCAAGGCTTCCCCTTTCCCCTTCCTCTCCTTCACCTGTGGCTCAGCGTGAGGACCACCAAATGTACACCCTGGAAAAGCCTGGAAGCCTCCCCGAGCACAGCCAGGCAGCTGCAGGGACCCAAGCCCCTGCAGTACCAATCACCTTTTGTGAATTCAGCAGTGTGATCCTGAGTCACTGCACATTTCTCTTTTTTAATTTTAGAAGTAGTTAACTCCTTTTTATTATCTCGATGTATTCCTCCTCTCATACCCATAGGATTTCAGTGACTGAATTTCCCACCAGCTGGCACAAAACTCTTTTTCTCTTCCCTAAAGTGTGACCACAACCCCAGCTTCCTGGCTCTTTTTTAACCTTTCCTTGAACTTCTTCAATTTCAATAGTGACTGCTTTCCTAAGCAGCAAGGTGGACTGTTGGCAGATTTGCTGGTGTCTGCACATGCAGAACAGGCACAAACTTGTGCCAGCAACCCAGCAGCTCTGGGCAAGGGGTAGCAGACGGACACACTGTAGGGATCAAACATTTCTAGAGAAAAGTTAGAAATTCGGAGAAAAGCAAACCATTTTCTCATCTTATGCCAAAATCAAAATTGTTTTCCTACTACAGAGAAAGAGGAGGAAGAAAAGCCCAGGGCAGCTAGAAAGCAGCACCACAGATGGAGCTGAGGGCCTCTTTCCTCTGTAACCTGGAAGCTGCACTGAGGCAGATAGGGTATGTCTGCAACTTGCTGCTACCAAAAGGATTCCAGAAAACACTGCCACAGAGCAGAATAATTATCTATTAATAACTTTATAACCTTGAATTAGGTACAGTCTTGTGGGTGGTGAGCAAGTGTATCGTGCATCACTTGTTTTGTATATTATTATGATTATTATTTCTGTTATCCCTTCCTTTTCTGTTCCATTAAACTGTCTTTATCTCAGCACACAAATTTTACTTTTTTTTCACCCCTATCCCACTGGAGGGGCAGTGGGGAGCAATGTGTGAGTGGCAGTATGGCCAAGTTAGCTTCCTGCCAAGTTAAACCATGGCATCTGGAAGATGAACTTTGAGAGCAATGAGTGTTCATGATCAGATTATGAAGTAAAAGTGTAGCTGTGATTGTGCCAGTGTCAACTCCATAGAAAACTTTATGTCTGCCTGCTGTCTGGTGAAAGGAAACCATAGACAATGTGGTATCAGCCCTGTCTCCAGTTATCATATTTAGGTTGAAAAAAACCCATAAACTTCTTGACATTTATTGGTTTTGGAGTGTAAATGGACCATTAACCTTGTGCTCATTGTACTGCACTGACAATAATATTTGAGTAGCTCACAGTGTTGCTGTAAAGTAACAAATGTGCTTTGCTTTGAGCTTACTGAAGGGAAAGGGCTATTCTTGCATATTATTACAACAAGAGATTTTGGTATCAAAACAGCACCATATTTTTTTCTGCTGAGCGTGTGGGGATGGAATTCAAACATAGGGGTCTGAATTGGAAAAGGAAAGATTGAACTCCAGAGGTTTTGGGTACTCCATGTTCCCCATGAAACCCACGATTTTTAAGAGATGTCGCTCATGTGGTTAGTCAGAAGAGGGTCTCTGGGTAACTGAAACCTAAGGACAGTAACCTCATCATAACTGTTGTTCTGGATGGCAGTAAAGGATAGCTTAAGGGAAAAAAACATGACAAATATTGCAGTTAATTTGCACTATTTCCAACAATTCAGTTAAGCCTAGAGAAAATAAATATATGGGTTAAAAATGGTTGCTATAGAAACCAGAGGAGATTTTATAGTTGCTTGTGAGAGTAAAGAAGGTTCTGATTGATAAGACAATCACATTCAAATAGTCACTATGGAAACCCAAGGTGACCTGGAGGAGACGTGATTCCTTTCATTTTGTTCCTGTGGGTAGATGAAGACAGCCTGGGTGGGGGAAGGTCTGGGCTGAGTGGTAAAGAACACCACAGCAAGGCTGCACAGAGCTCACCATGATGCTAGAGGTGCTCAGTGCTTCATATTGCAAAGCTCTGTGAGCACTGATCTCTATATCTGTGAAATAAATTTACCCTTGAAACAGTTTTGGGTTTTTTTTTTTCTCATTGAAGTCAGTAAGAACTCTGCAATTGATTTCTTTGGGGGCAAAGCAGATTTGAGAGACCTTCTTATGTCTTCAGTGCATCAAAGCAAGGAAGTCCATTTGCACATCTCTGATGGATCTCAATGCTTAGGAGCTGCCTGTGCTTTGCTGAAACGGGGCCATGGAGTTGGTGAGCACTTTTTGCCTTCACTAACAACACCTTCTGCCAGAAGTAGGACAGAAAAAAACCTGATATATGCAAGCCTTCCTCTTGTAGATTGATTATTCAAGGACTAAGGTGCATCAGTCTGCACATGACATTAACCAAAAATTGAGTAGTAGCTTTATAATACCTCAGTAACCACTTGTCATTTGCTTCCAATATCCATTTTTTCAGATAGTGATAAAATGTTAGATTAAAGGGTGGGTGCTCAGCACTCCTGGACACAGATGGAAACTAAATTTATCCCAAATATTTGGTTTTGTTAATGCCATGGTTATCAGTTCCAGGTATTTGAAGTACACCAGTTCCTCAGTAAGGATTCACAATGGGCCGGACCCTCCCTGGTTCCTCTGCCCAAACCTAGCCACACTCTTCTGTATTATTTAGAAAATCCTTGATTCACACTAACCACGTTTGATCAAATCATAAATGTATTAATCATTAGAGATTTTTATCTTTTATCTTTATTATTTCCAGTGAGGTAAAAAAAACCCCTAACTGTCAGTCTCAGGAAAACACCAATATTTCTGAAATTTCACCAAGTTTCCAGTGTGAATATGCAGATGAGGGGAAAGAAGTAATTTGGAGGAAACCTGAGGATGGAAAGAGAAGAGCATTGAACAGTACAGCTTCCCTGAAGCTCTTGCTTTCCTGGGTTAGCTGCCAAATCTGGTAAAAGTGTCCAGGAAATTAGTCTAGCCCAGCTGCCAGGTTGCTGACTTTTCTAATAAGCTTTGATGGGTTTGGAAATTCCCTTCCCATGTAGAAAACCTAGTTGTGCTTGTACATCAGGTAATCCACAACGAAAAAGAAAATAAAAAAGAGAATAATTCAGCTTGCATCATCAAATGAGAAGTTTAAACCTTAGGCTGCTCCTAGAAATGCAGATAACACTGACAGACACTGTGCTCAGACTGGAAGCTGGGAGAGCTGCTTGGACATATTATCTTGAAATAAATTCTTGCTGGTCTTAAAGATAAGCAAAATTGTTACCTAATATTAAAGCTGTTGGCTCTTGGCTGGAAATAGAAATTACTGCTTTAATGTAGACATAATGATTCAGCAACAAGGAAGAGAATGAGATTAATATTGAATAAAAGATGCTCACAGAAAGGGGCAGTCTGACAGGTAAGTTCCTGTTTTGGTTTTGTGTCTGTAGAAAGGAAATACATAGGGAAAATACACAGGTAAATAAAATGAGCAAGTTAAGCTCTTTGCACAGAAGAAATGAGTATAAATGTGTAATTGAGCCTTTTATCCTCAGCACTGATGCTCACACTCTCCATCACCCCGTTACAGAGCAGATGATTTTTTACTTTTTTTTAAATGATCTAACTCAATCTCTATGCACCTTTCAGCAGACATAAGTCACACTGGGAGAGAGAACAGCTGTAGCTGTTTTGGGAAAACTTTTAGGGTGTAAAACTCTTCCAAAGCACACATGGGAACCCGACAGCTTTCTACACTCATCAGCAACCTCCTCACTGATAGATACCTGTACTGGGGATGGGTAGGGAAGATGCTTTTCTGAGAGCTTATTACCCCTTTTCTCTGGGCTGAAGAGGTCTCAGAGCACCCCTCCTGAAAGCCCATGCTGCTCAGTATTCCCTGCAAATCATATCAACTTGATCTGGCTCCCCTGGGCCTTAGCAACTCCATTCCAGAGGCATAACCTGTCCCTAACAGCCTGCTTCTGTAAACTCCACTTTAAAACCCATCCAAGGAGATGGTATGACTTGCTCTCTTCCTCACTCTTTCCATTTTTAAGGAAAAAAAACCCCAACAACAACACAAACTGTACCAATCATTGTGATAGCAGCAAAGCATCATTTTGAGAAAACAGTTCATGAAAACATCCAAAATCGTAGGGAGTTGAAATTCTAAAGCTCTCAACATTGTGGGATGTGTTTTGCTTTCAGAATTCAATCCTTCATCTCTCTGAAAAGTGACAAGGAGCTGTGAGCCTTATTGCTGTTCCCTGGTAAATACCATAAACTAACTGACGGATAATGTAGGGTTTCTCCAAGAAACTGCAAAGGCAGTAAGCACCATCTGCTGGCTTCAGCATGAAAGAGAAAATCAGGCATTTTTCATCCAGTTGCAGGTCTCTTCAGCTCTTCTGCTTCCAGTTTTAGGGCAAACTCAAAAAAACTAATCCAAATACATCAAAAAACCCAACCAGCATGAGTCTGTCTAACCAGAGCAAGACTGCTCAGGGAACATCAGTTATTCTGCAGACAGATCAAGGTAAGATAAGACAAGGAGAAGAAAGTTAAATGAAGTGAAAATTCACAATAATTTTGCCAGCATTCAAACTGAGCATCATTAAAGGCCTTAACTTTTCACCTGGCTTTGCATTGCATTTGAAACACAAATTCTTACCTCTGCAGAGAACCTGAGCCAAATATTGACATAGCCTTAAAAAAAAAAAATCCAGGAAATGTTTTGCAAGAAAATCATGTGTGCAGACTTGTTTTGTCCCCTCAGTCCCTGGTCTCAAATAAGGATGGGGGGATTTGGCACAAGTAGAGTGGGGCAGCATTTTGCAGATGGTTAATTCGCATTGTATATGTTGGTTACCAAAGGACCAGCGATTAAGCCAGTGACAGCTGAAGGCACACGCTGGCTTGGCAAAACTTTGCAGCAATTTGCAAAAATTGAACCCAGAGCACCAATAAAAGTAAAAAATATATGAGGATTGCCGGTTTCCAAATAGCCAACAGAGCCAGGCTCTGCCTTTTACATTCAGAGCAAGGCAGAAAATGCCACATTTCTGGTTAATTCACAAGAAGGCACAGTGCTGCAGCTCTGAGCCCAAGACCCTGGCAGTGCCTGGCAGTGAGCACGTGGGCCATGCACTTGACCCATGTGGCAGTGGTGCCCCTCTGGTTTGAGGTGCCTTGTCCCCCTGCCATGGGGGCTGCACAGGCCAGCCAGGCCAACACGCAGCAGCTTGGGACAGGTGAAGGGCTTCTGTGTGTATCAGAGGGGTACATCCAACTCCATCCCTCCCCAGGGAGTGCTGGGGTTTGTGCTGGGAAGCACTGATGGATGAAGGCTTGCTCAGGTGCACCAGACCCACTTTGTTCAGCCTGAGCACTGTACACCAGGTTTGTTCTGTCAGGCAGGGATAATAGGAGGAAGACACCTATTTTGTTGGCTCCAATCAAGGGGTAATTCTTCCCTCAAGATGCTTCAATGAGCATTTGGAGCTGTCTCTTCAGACCACATCTGCAATATGAAAATGTTGAGTTTTAGTTGTTTTAACCCTACTCTAACTTTTGATTCCAAGATGAAGCATGGTGTGTAAATCCATCCCAACAAAGTTTGTCCTGACAGACAGCCGTGGAAAATGGTGGCAGTGGCTGTCCCATGCTTGCACAGCACAAAAATTTAGGAGATTACTTAGCTCTCTGCATTGCTGTGGTCAAGTCAGTGATCTCTGCAACCTCTCTGCTCTCTGGTTTGATTAGGATGAATCCCTCAGAGTTCCTTGCATCTACAACCTCTGACTTGTTGAGGATAACATGAATGACAAGTGTCTGAGGTTTCACCTCAGCACAAAATCCTCAAGCCTCTTAGTTTAGTCTTCAATCTGCAAATTAGAGAACATAATGGTAAATGTTGAATATGTCCATGTGACCAAAGTCCACTGAGAATGCCTTACTGAGATCACAAACCATTATTTCAGTGTTAATCTCAGCACACAGGACATCTAACACATCATTAAATATGGCTTAACCATACCAGTATCTTTAAGTACTATTTGTAATTCATTAAAGTCTCTGTTAAAACATCCTTATTACTCCATGACTCTAACTCCACAATAAGGTGTACAAGCATTGCAAGGTTTATTGCTTTATCATCCCACTAACTCAATCTTTTTTTTGGCAAAGGTCCTACCCTTGAACTTGTTTACATACAAATGACACTCAGCTTCCCAGGAGCTTAATTGCTTCTGTTTGCAATACTGCATCTTAACATGGGTGGTTATTTGTAGGTACTTACTATGTCTCCTCATAGTACCTGGTAATAAACTGTGAAACATCACATGCAAAATTAGCTGGAACATGGCTTGTTAATTATAAAAGCTGTCATAAAGTACAAGTTTCATTTAACGAAATTATTAGTTATAAATATTTTATTGCAATGGCAAGCTGTTTGGTACACCACACAATAGTTAAACAGGGACATTTGATTTCATTGGTTCCAACCCTGCTTTTTGTCACTTGAAAGTAAACCCACTTATCCAGTGCTTGCCTCAGGCAAATGGACCTCTCATGCAGCAGAAGGCAAAATGCCTTTCTGTGGGAAATGTAACACATTTTCCTCTATCCCCAGTGTGAAGCAGGGAATGGATAGGCATAAGGAAACTGGTATTGTCAATCAGTGTCACCTCCCATTTGTGCTAAACATGCCTTAGTGCCAAATATTTTGGAGGCAGGCCCTCAAAAAGCATTAGCTGCATTTCACATTCACTCACATCAAGGGCAGGATGCACCCATACATTGCCATTTATGTCTGACTTTAAGGCCAATAAACACCCAAGCACAAACTGTGGATAGAGTGATAAAATTAAGGTTATAAAGAAGAGAGACAAAGTGACCTATATAATGATACAGCTTTGTTCACCAGCATATTGTGGAGGAACGTCACATAAGGCTTGAACTGATGTCAAGGCCAGGGGGATCCAATTGTGCAAGCACAAACCACTTGCTCTCTTCCCAGAAGTTTGTTGTACTGTGAAAGAGTGAAATTCAACACCCACTTCAGCTTCTCCTTGGCAGTCTTCTGGAAAAGCACGTGAGGAGTTGCCACCCCCACTCTCCATGAGCAGACAAGGTGCTGCTGCTAGGTCAGGTCTCTTGTGCAGCGGAGGGGATGCCCCAGACACCTTGCAGAGAGGGAAAGCAAGCAGTATGTGACCAGCAGAATGTGACCAGCAGAATGTGACCACCCCCTGAGCGCAGCGTAGCAGCATCCTATTAAATACAATGGAGAAGGAAGAGACGTCAAATCCACCTGGGATGAGCAACCTGCTCATCACTTACTGCACAGATAAATCAGTTATTCCACAGCCCCCTTTTCTAATGGTGGGGCTGACCCTTGCCTCAGGTCTCCACAATGTGTGGCTGCATTTGGGAGTGCCACAGTGAGGCTCCTGTGGTTTTTGGAAGAGTGTCCAGCAAGTGACTATTGCTGCACAGGGAAAGAAGCAGAGACAGTGATGTGGATCCTTCTTTTGGGTCAGTTTAAGCAGGATTAGGAAATCAGGATAGTTTTCCAAATATACTACTCATTTTGGACAAAACCTAAGCAAACTTGCATCTAAAATAGAATGAAAAATTGGATATTATAGAGAATTTTAATGTGACATTTGAATCTCATGTAATACTTCCTCTCTTTAATATACCGTAAACCTTAACTGAAATACTATTTATGGACTTCTGAGGCTCCAGTTCTAATTCCTGAAAGACAAGCCTGAAATACTTGTCCTCCAAGTGAGAAAAAAAAATTACAAGGCCCCAAAGCTGTCCCACATGAACACACATGAACACACACACACACACACACACACACACACAAAATTATGAATTCTTCCTGTTGCAATGTGGACTTTGCCATGAAAATCTTTCAAGTTGCCTATGACTTTGCAAAATGTGTAAGATACAACATTGAGATAGACATGCTATGTGAAGAGTAGTTGCATTAGAATATTTTCTTTTAATGGCAGATTTTAACTCAGCTGGAAATAATAGAGTTTTGCAGTCTCTGTTTCCATGTTGATTTCTGGACAACTATCAGAATTTTAGGAATAACTTTTTATTCCCAAATATAGATCAGATTATGGTTTATTTTACATAAAAAATGTCATATCTGTCATTACCAAGCAAATATGGATGTAGCCCAATTTTGTTCAATACTGTTTGCAAAGTTATCCCACAGTTTTTACTTAAGACAAACACCTCACTCTCCCACATTCCATAATCATAAACAAGTAAAAAGGGAGAAAATGTATGTTTTATATATAGGTTTTCCATGTTGCATATTTTTAAATTGTTAATATTTTGATTTTCAGAGTATTCTGGGAGATTCAGTGTCTACAACATTATACCGCTGTTGAAGGATCTCCTGTTCTCAGGGTTAGGTCCACAGAACAGAGCTGTGCTTCAGCAAAAACCAGTCCTACTTTTCAGGCTTTTAAAAACTGTAGTTCATGGACAGTTCTTTGTAGACTCACTTCTTTATTATCCACTTGAGCTTCTCCACAGGCATTGACCTATAGCCTTTTTTTTCTCCAACTCCTGGGAGTGGAACACTCATATCTGAGAAAGGCTATTTTGGGTTTGCTTAAGGATCATTCATGACCTAGTGTGTTAATGTGAGCCTGCACTTCTAAACAATTCTCTCTAGAAATACAATAATTTTATTAAATCCACCATGACTTCATTATTCCAGTATTTGATAAAATCCAACTTTGCACTGTCTTAACATCTTGGGAAGGATCCTCTCATCTGAGTCCAACAGATCATGGCAACTGGGCTTAATTACCTTCCTCTTTTAGCTTGGCTATACTATTAAAACAAGTGAAAACATGTTTGGCTACTTTTTAGACATCTGGATAGAGTGGTATAATTTTTGTTTAATAATGAAGGAAAACAAAAGACAGGAAAGAATCCCAGGGCTTTTTCTGCAGCACAAAACAAATTATGGTAATTTCAGGCTCCTTAGAAATACATTTTTGAGAAAAGCCCAGTTTGTAGCTTATGAAAATTCTATGTAAGTATGGAAAAGTGCTTTAAAAGTATCATGAATCAGGTTAAGTTATGTATTTTTGTGTATAAGAGTGAGACAATTTTTTTTCTGGATACCCAGAAAAGCCCATCCTGGAACTTGCAAGATGAAGGAGAAGAGCAGTTTAGAAGCAGTGGTTGGCAGGTAAGACATGTCCCCAAGGACCCGGAGTGCAGAGCAGCACTCCCACTGCAGCCCCCACCTCCCTTTGAAATGTGCAAACGTCTTTGCCAGGATACTCTAACCTGAAAGTGGCCATCTTGTTCACACTCTTCCACTCTTCTGCCACCTCTGAACCTTGCTGTCTGATTTGGGCTGATTTTCTTCCTTCTTGCATATCTTCCCTGGCTTCTGACTCTTCCTCCTCCCTGGCTCCTTGGGCTTGCTCCTTTCCCTCATCTCTCTGTTCCACTTTTCCCCCATTCATGTCCTCATTTTCACTCTTTTCTCATTCCTGAGGCTCAGCCTGTAGCAGAGTCCAGTCCACAGAGCAGCTTCCATAGAAAAAGTGGAGAAACTGGGTGAGCACTGCATCCTCTTCCCCCAGTCCTGCCCTCTGCTCAGCCCCTGTCATCTCCTCAGGCAGCCCTCATCTCCTCCTGTCTTTGCTGTCCTCCATGGCCATCATGGCAGGCATTTTGAGAGGTGTGACCATATCAGGTCATCCAGAAACCAGGGCTGCCTATTTATTATTTAAAGGGTTGCAGCACTATCCCCAGAACTCCACAGCAAGAAATTTGCCAAACTAAAACCCTGCTCTTCTCATTACTGCCAAAATTCCCATGCTGGATTGGCATCCTGAGCTGGAGCAGAGCTGGGAGCACAGGCAGAGGTTTCAATCACCTCTGGTACCCCCCACCCACAGTCAATGTGGGAATCTCCCAGCACAGCTCCAGCCTTTCATCCTGTGAACAGTAGCAGGAAAAGGGATGTTTTTAGCTACCTGATTACAAACAGTTTGGAGAGTGAACAAAGGAATAGGACTGCTTCTTTTGCTGTACTGCAGCCTGTTTTGTATAGGCTGCCCAACCTACACCTGCCTTTCTAGGCAAATGCCAGGCTTCCTCTTCCAGCAGAAAGGAACTTTCCTTTTTGACAGCTGCTGTCTCCTTCCCTCCTTGGCCCACTCTGGGCATTTGTTCTCATATTCTAATACAGGTAATAATTTTGCTGGCAAACCCATACCTGAAATACAGAATTCAGCCTTTGAAATTCTTCAAGAGGCGTTTGCTTTCCAAAATTGCAAAGTAACAGAAGAAAGCAGGTGTTACAGACAAAAGTCACCCATGGTGCTGTTTGTCTCCCTCACAGTGATGTTGTGCAGTACACTGCCCAAGCACCTGGAGTGTGTGCTTCTAGAAGGGGCAGGTCTGGATTAGTCAGCAGACACTTTTCCTCTCAGATAATTATCTTATATAAATTTACCATACTTAAACAAGCAAGATCCCATTTATACATACTCCCTAAATAAGACAATGAGCATACAACATTTAGAAGGGAGTATGCTATATTTAATCCACTGCTGTCTCCTCATTTCAAGCCGAGTGTGTCCTGATAGCTGCTAGGAGCACACTACACCCACAGAATCACAGAATTGGTCAGGTTGGAAGGGATCACAGTGGGTCATCTGGTCCAGCCTCACTGCTCAAACAGGGCCATCCTGGAGCACATGGCTCAGGATTGCATCCAGATGGTTCTTGACTGCCTCCAGGGAGGGAGAATCCACACCCCTCTGGGCAATCTGTTCCAGTGCTCAGTCACTCTTTAATATGTATATGGCTCCTAGTAAAATCAAATATGATTACAGAGAAGAAAAAAATTTTTGTACCTTTGCAGTTACCCAAGGAAAGTGCTTTTGTCTATTTTCCCCTCTCTTTCTTCGGATCAGGAAGACACGGTGTTTGTTGCAAGTGCTCCATGCACTATTATTCATTCAGCAGAATGACAAATATTTCAAATTTTCACAGAGCTGCTCTCATCAATAATTTACTGCATAAATAAGCTCCTTGAGCAGTAGTAATTAACAAGACACTGAGATGGTAAGTGATGGGGCAGAGCAGCACTTTCCTCCATTATCACCACACACAGCTGATGTCATTAGCAGGGATCGATCCAGAGCCTTGCTGTCAAATTAGTAACATTGTACAAACAGCCTAGAGCTAGGATCCATCTGCGGAACCAGGAACTGGGTAGATCCTGCTGGAGAGGCAGCAGGATGAAAGCAGCAAAAGGGCTGGCAGCAGCAGACGTTTTTGTATTCTGCACAGGAAACCTTTGGGAAGGGATTTGAGGAGAGCAGGAAGTAAGAGGGGCAGTACTGGAAGCGATGCAAATTTGCTCAGCTCTCTTCCCTTTCCAAAGGCACTCCCAGCAGGATTGTACAGGCATCTCCAAGTGACTGCAAAGCCCAGCCCTGGCAGCTCCAGCTGCTGCTCCTGTTAGGAGTACCTCTATCTCCCCTGCAGGAGAAGATCCCAGGCAGACTGGACTTTATTTTAACCCCATGTTATAGCCATCACAGCCTTGGCTCTTTCTCTTGCTGATGCTGTCATGTAGAGTTGCTGGCTGGCCCCTTTACCTCTCTTTCTTGCACACCCTGACTACATCAAAGCTAATTGTTGACAAGACAGAGCCCTGACACAAGAAGCAACAATGCCTATTCATGTAGCCGTCATAAGAGGAGGATGTAATACTTAACAATTATATTAAGAATTTTGCCTCATGATTAACAGACAGATTAAAATTCTAATTCTTTCTCTCTCTCACCCCATTATGCTTTCTTGAAAGTGAATAAATAATTGGCTGAAGAAAGAGACGGCATTTCTTTATTCAGAGAGATTTGGCTTGTGGAAATCTGTTATTTATGTCATGCATGCTCAGGTCCTGCACACAGCATTGTCGTTCCCCAAGAAGCAGCTCATGTCACTGTGTCCTCTCAGAAACCCAGCCTGACTCAGAAGATGAAGCAGCCAACATTCCTGGACAGACATTCCCTCCAGTTAGTAGTTTCTCCTATGCCTGTCTAGCTGTGTCTGCTGCCAGAGGATTCACATCCTCAGTAGCTTTTCTTCAGACAGTCCTTTAGGCTGCAGCACCCCAGCTTCTCTTTCTCAGTGTTACTTCTTGCCCATCCCCAAATTCTTTCATTTTCTCCTCCATCACTTGGAGGCTGAGCTCAGTCAGGAAAAACAGAGCTTCACCTCAGCTCCCCACTTTGTGAGTTCACTGGCTTGTGGCCTGGCTGACACAGGCAAGTGTCTGGGAATGGCTTGCCTGGGCAGCAAATGCCCATTTGGGAAGCTCATACTATGAAAATGAGAGGTTTGATTCCTCTGTCAGATCAGAACTGCTCATTGCACAGCCAGTATCTAGGACTACGTGGAGTTAGAATTGCATAGCCACTTGGATATGTTTTTGGATTTTACTCCGTCTTCTACCTGAACAGCCAGCCGTGTAATTCAGCATGCCAAACCCATGTTTTTTTCACACATTACTAGGTAATTAGGTTCTCCCAAACTGCCTGTGACAGCTCTGTGTCTGGCTGTCTGGCTCCACTTTGCCAAGTCCTATTCACAGAAGAGACATTTAGAAGTTGAGAGATGCACAGTGCAGCATTCATCACACATTTCCTTTCCAGAAGCTCCTTGCAGGCTTGAAGTGAGGCTGAGCACTTGTACTCTCTGATGCATTTATCATGAGAGACAATTCACAGGAACATGTAGTGACAAGACAAGGGAGAGTGGTTTCAAACTGAAAGAGAGCAGGTTTGGATTAGATATTAAGAAGAAATTATTTACTTTGAGGGTAGTGAGGTGCCAGAACAGGTTTCCCATAGAAGTTGTAGATGCCCCTGAAAGCGTTTCAGGCCAGGCTGGATGGAGCTCTGAGCAGCACAGTCTAGTATAGTCTCTGCTCATGGCAGGGGGATTGGAAATAGATGATCCTTAAGGTCCCTCCCAAACCAAGCCATTCTGTGTTCGCTAAGCTTGTTTTATTTATATTCCGTCCTTTACCACATTACATAGATTTTCCTGTACTTGTGTATATGATACATACCTATTGCATTCAATTCAGGTGTAAACTCCCATGTAGCTCATCATTTCATGGGTAAACGGAGTCACTAGCTCAGTGGGAACCTGCTCCAGAGTCAGGGCCCCCACCTGTCACAGCAGCTACTATCAACAGGAACATGTTAATGATGAAAGCAAGATAATGATGCCCTGCTTTTGCTTTCCAGCATGTACTCTATCCGCATCTATGAAAAACACAGGTGAAAACTAAATTAGGGGAAGAAGAGAACCGTGATATAAAACACAATCCTGAAAAATTCATTTTCAGGTGACAACAATGCTCATGCTGTGAGATTGCAGAAAAAGAATGTTTTGCCAGAAGAAGAGTCGGTGATTTCTAAAATGCTAGTAATCGAACACACTGTGTAACTGAGAACAATATGCATGTAGCTCCAATCCCTATAATCAAAAAACAGCTTGTCTCATCCAGGCTCCAGCATGCAGGAAAAAAAATATCCAGACATCACTGATACACTCTTGAGCAGAGATTACAGCTAGCAGAACACTTAAAATCCCTGCCTCCTGTAAATCATGCCCATGAGCATCCTTACAAATCTGCTTGATGGAGCTGTGGTCCATATTCCAGGTCACATGTGAGACCATCCTGTAGCACAATGTCATGGCTGGTCAGCATGGCTGGGCTTGAATCAGTGAGAGGTTGCCTGGTTCATGCATTACTGGGATTTTTTGTTATCTTTTGCAGCCACAGAGTGAGAATTATTTCTCCTCACCCACCAGCAGTGGGGGAGGAGGCAGAGGAAGGCTGAACATGACTGCCACATTGAGTTGTTAGCATGAAATGCACACATAAGACTACAAGCAGGCCAAAAATCCTTGAGTCCTAAGCTGTTGTCACATAGGCTGGAATTTGTGTCATGTCCACACATAAGCCAGTTACCAAAGACAGTTACTTGAGCTGTAAGTACAACAGGGAGGTACAGGAGATTTATTTTGTCTTTGACAGTGTATGTTGCTCCATTGCCTGAGGTGCTACGAAGAACTTACAAAATAAAAACAAGGCAAGACAGTAGGGACAAAGTGAGGGAAAAGAAAGCTGGTACACTATTAAATATTTTAGTGCTATGAAGTTAACCAAATAGCACAAAGTCCCAGAAGTATCTGCTGAGAACTGTATTTGTCTGCTGCTACAGTGCTTCAGCAAAAGTAATGGCATGGCAGGGTGAGGAGAACACTCCCTATCAAGTTAAGCACTGGAGAGCAATTTCTTATCCTGTAGACATCAGAAATTCCTGCAGCTGTTGGGATTTTGAGGAACCAAAAAAAGCTACTTACAAAGTCTCTCCAGACTTTCTTTCTGTCCCTGTGTACCACTCTTCATTCCACAGACGTTTGGTGTGGTCATACACAGCATCATGTTTCCATCTGAATAATTTACAAGCTAAAAGCACTTGAGAAGGGTACAACAACATTCACAGAGATACAGATGCAAAGATGGTTTTCAGTTGGCCACTGCAAAGTACTCTTTTTTTGGGACTTATTGCCAAAGGAACATTCATCTTGCTATGAACAACTACTTTGAATGGAGATCAGTTTAGTGAAATATGAAGTATATTTTATGCTTTGATTGGATCTCCAGATCTGTCTTGCTATTTGCTTAAATCTTCAGGGCATGGGAGAAATAGGTGGCAAAATGTGTAAACTTTGGATCAAGCAGTCAGCATTCAAGATAACTTCCAGCAAATGGCAGTAGAATTAGGGAAATTAGGAGGGACACACTGCTGCAGCCCAAATGGTCAAAAAACCACACTCTTACTGGGACAGGTAGCACCACGTGGATTCTTGGGGTTTTTTTTGGTTTTTTTTTTTTTTTGGTTTGGGTTTTTTTTTTGTTTTTTTTTTTTTTTTAATTTGGATTGAAACAATTTTAAATGCAAGGAGAAAAAAGAGTAGGAAGTATATGGGGGTTTAAGATAGGGTTTTTTTTCTTAATTTAGACATTTGTAAAGAATACTAATGGTTTGCTTAAAATTATTTTCTCCATAGACTTCATACTCACCATGAGTGGTGAGCAATAGAGCTCAGTTAAGAAAAACATCATTAGTACTGCTATCAGCTACTGCTTTGGAACACAACATTTTTTCTGGGTTTGAGTGTGTTGTGTTTTTTTTTTTTTTAAAGGGGTCTGTATTTTATGTGAAGGTACACAACATATAATTAAGTTTGTTACCTAAAGCATCCCTCAGCCAAATTCATACAGAAATGGAGAGGCTTAAAAAGTCATTTCAAGTTACAAAATTATTCTTTTCAGTTATCAATACAAGAGCTAAACAGATGAATACAAGGCCTTTGATGAAGCTGTTGTCCAGCTTATCCACCAGCTTTTGAAAATATTAACAATACTGTTATTTTTTTTTTTCCAGCTCTCAGGATGTTCTTGTTATTATTCCTGTAATGTATTTGATGTTTATCCATTAGTATCAATGCAAAATGTAAAAAACCCCACTTCTTCTGTTAGAAAACAAGTTCCTTGTCCTTGCACCTACAAGGAAAAACCTGAAAACATGCTCCAGATTACTCAAAAGGAAATAGATTTTCAGATTAAGTAATTTGAAAAAAATTATTTTTGATCCAATATTATGATTTTTGTTACCTAGTTTATTTTGTAGAACAGCTGCCACTATCAATACCAAATTTATTTTTAGATAATCCAGTAATTCTTTACAAAAAAGAAGATCAGCTGAAATGAGTGAAGTGTAAGAAAACTTTCTCCTTTTCCCCTCCCAACAAACAAGATTCAAAAATGAATCAAACAAGCAATGCTCTAAATGTAAAAGATAACAGGCAGAGGAAAATGTTCGATGACTGAGGCAATTTAATATAATCCTTGTTGTATTTTACCTGTCTCTTATAGCTCACTCTGAAGAAAAGGTTGTAACTATTTTTCTCTATCACTTCTGCACAGACTGTTATTAAAGCCAAACAGAACAAAACTACAGAAAGAAGCCTGTAAAAAATGCCAATATTAAAATAGTCTGCTACTCTCACTTTGAAACAAATGATACTAATAATTTCATGTGCTATATCATTTGTTCAACATTTTTCCAGCCATGTACATGTTTTCATGGTAAACAGTGATTATTATAATGGTATAGTTTATAAGAAAGAGTAAAAATAAAGATTCTTGCCCATAAAATACTGATGTGGTGCTACATCTACATCTTTCACTGACAAATCTGTAAAAGCACAACTGAAAAAATACAAATTTCCTGTGCAACTCTTCCAGGCTCCCTCATTTTTGGTATTTCCTCAACGGCTGTCTGTAAGAAAAATTTCTTAATGCAAGGAAATTTTAGTGGCAAAACTAAACCCCAAAGTAACCTAAATTCTTGGAAAAATCATCTAGAGAATGATAATCCTCTTAATGAGACACTTTGTTTGTTTTTTTAATTGTGGTTGAATGGTTGTAGAATATTGACTCCTTTAAGGAGAAGACCTTATCAATGGGCATGGGACTACTCAACAGCAAAACTGACCCTGTAAAAGCTCCACTAATGATGACTCACATTTCTTGACCACTTTGCTGTGAGACTGTGACTTTCAGGAATTAAAGCACCAGTTTAGGCTGCTGCCTTTGTGTGTGCAGTTAAGTGGTTTAGGTCTCTTCAAGGAGTGCTGTTTCAGGATCCAGAAGTGCCTTTAAGGCCCAGGTACTCATCACAATCACATCCTGGCTCCAACCTGGGGTGAGTTGTACTGCCTGATGTGTTCTGGCCAAAGGCAGAACTTCACCTGACTTTGGTGATGGGAGTCTCAGACCTCAGAGCACTCTTCCTCCCCACCATGTGACTTCACTTCAGGAAGTGAAATCTGTTTAAAAAGTTACTTACAGCTTATTGTAGGTTACCGTGAGTGGCCTGACATAACTCTGTGTAACTGCTGCACTAATAATGACAGATTTAAAATACAGACTGCCAGGTTCCCTCCTTTACCTCTGCTAACAGGATCCGTTTTTCAGGACATGAAGGTGTTGTGGAAGAACGTAGAACATAGGAGAGGAAGCTGGCATGGGTGGTGAAGCACAAATTGCACACACATTTGCATGAGTACAAAATCCCTCTGACCGTGCTATTTCAATCCAGCTGCCAAAGACAGGATCCAATCAAGGGAAGGCAAGGAATTATTTTGCCCTTTGAGAGTTTTTGATCTCATTGCTTGCAAGGAACTGGTGCTGTGCTCATGCCATACAAGACACATACAATGCCTTTTTATCTAAACTTGTACACCACTTGTACACCACAGTCACATCTATGAAAAAAGCACAGTCTGAAGAGCAAGTGTAAATAGCAATTATAGATTTAATATAAAAGCATCTAAATATTTCATGACAGAGTGAGGACAACAAATCAACCTACCCTGCTCCTAACAACTCTGTCTCTCTAGCCAGGATCTTAATGCCAAACATGAGTGATGAAGTACATATTTAGGGGCTGGATTTTCAGAAGTACTAAGAAGCCACAAATTCCATTAAGTCAGAGGTATGTAACAGCTTTGAAGATTAAGCTACTTGTATTTAAGTGGCTTAACGGATACTTAGCAACCTAACTTCATGAAACAAACTTTGAGGGTTTCGTTTACATACCAGGGACAAACTACCCCAGTTTCAGGAAAAGCCTGGACAAGATGCTAAAGGTGCTGCTCATCCTCTGACCTGAGCAATTGGGGTGGCCAGTGCAGGGCCCTCGGCTGCCCCCAGGCACGGGGCTACCTGCATGCAAATGTGCAGCTGATGCAAGTGGGTAACCAGGAGAAGGGACAGGAGAAAGCCTCGTCATCAGAGAAACAGTGACAGCCCTGTTTCCTCTGAGCAGGTTGCAGCAGAGGTGCTCTGTTTCCCTCTACTGGTAAAATTTCAAGCGATCTTTTAAAAATGATTTCTGCAGGAGGCTTTCTCCTGGAATTGTCCCCGGGCCACCATGGACTGTTTTGCTTGTGAGCCTTACTCAGACTTCTGTTGTTTTTCCTAAATCTCCCCCTTGGCTGGTGTCCTTTGCTGAGCTCTGTCTTACATCCAGGCCTGTTTAATTTTATTGGTTTCAGCAGGGTTGCTCAGGAGTTTAAATTATTAAGAAATATTTCAAGGTGATTTATGGATATTTGAAAAGGCTTCATTGATTTCTTAGCATGAAAGCCGTTCCACAACACTGAAAATATTCTAGTCAACTTAACAAGTCTTTTAATGAATTGCTGCTCTTTGGTCATGTTCAGAAGCCAGAACAGAGGTTTTGTTGTTGGAAAGTCTCAAGATTATGAGGTGGTAAGAAGATGCAGTAATTGTACCCTGTGTGCATTATCCAGATATTTCAATTGCTCAGCTGAACCACATGGCCCGCAGCTGGCTCCAGTGAGACTTCATGCATGATCCCCTATTCGTGGCTGCCAGAGAAAACCTCAGTGTTCACATCCATTAGTGGCCCCTGGAAGTGTGCAAAATTAATTTGAGAAGGAGTTTTCTGAGCTTTCACAGAAAACATCTTAGGGAGGTGTGGGTTTCCCTTCTTACAAACCTCTGCTGCCTTGGAGACTTCCAAGATTTTTTCTTCCCTTCCACACAATCTCCCTGGTGCCAGAGGTTTCCCATGTACTCTCCAAGCAAGTGCAGTTTTGGTCTGTGGTAGCAGCAGCAAGAGTGATGTTTTAAACTGAGATTATACCTCAGTGTTTCTATATGTAAACAAGTAGAGAATTTTAACTCCAGAAAAAATAATTTATGGCTATATTTACTCAGATACAGAAATGCCACCACTGTTCTTGAGACATCCAACCAGTCATGCTCAATTACTATGATTTAATGTGACTGATAGACTGACTGAGCTACTGGACATGTCTTGGCAGTATCTTTTAACCAGCTTTGGTTTGGCAACCTGTCAGGTGCCTTGAGTAAAACTGTAACTAATGCCATACCACCTAGTGGGTCTTGTGGGGAGTAGGAATTTAAATTACAGTTAAAGAAAATTATGGAAGAAGGAGAGGAAATTGAATGCTCTGGGGCAAAATTAGTCTGCAAATGCCTAAATACCCAATTACAACTTTCTTGATCATTTCTGAACACATTTCTGTTTCGGCAGCAGTTGGAGATTTTTAGAGATACATTTATAGCTTTTGTGTGCACACCAAAATGTTAAAAATATATCATAGGTTTTAGGTTCCACTGACTCTTCCAATTTTCACATCAATTTGTAGTTGCTTTAGTTTTTCTTTTTGATTTAATTGGAATTTATAATTTAGGAGTGCAAATTACCAGGTGAGATGAAGCAGCAGTTTAATTAAATAAAGGAAAGTATTTAGTGGTGAGCAGTGTATGCTTCCCTGCTGCAGCTCCAAGGTCGTTCCAAGAGGCCTGGGGCTGAGGGCTGGGAGGTGCAGGCAGGTGGTGCTGGCGCGAGAAGCCTGCAGTTTCCATACATGAGCAGGCGTTTTTCCTATCTGGAGTCACTTTTGGAGGTTGTCTGCACAGCAGGCTGGAGCACTGTGTTCTTGCAGCCCTCACGAAGGAGCAGAGTTACATCTGGGCTACTCCCACTTCAACACCTAATATTTCTAGAAAAAACTTGTGCCAGGACCTCACTGTTCTAGCTGTGATAGCTCCAGTTTCTGGCCTAGTTCATGGTCAGTTTTGATCTGTTCAGTGATGGCTTGTATTGACCATCTTTAAACCAGGTATTTTTACACTGGCAAAGTTTGATGTAAATGAGTTTTGTCTGCTTGCATTGCCCTCAACACCCCATTTCTGAGCACACACATGCTGACTGTCAATGTAGCCATGAAAACACACACTTCACTGAAGCACTGAATCCAAGCTGTGTTGGAGAGTTGTTAACCCTGTATATTAGCCCTGCAACTTCAGTGTGTGGTAGAGGAGGAACTTGATGGAAAATAACTGCTTAAATCAGCCTAATCTCTACTGCTGAGGATAATGGGATTCCAGTGACATTACTCTGAGATTAGCTGGAAGATCATGACTGCCTGCAATAAATGTGGGCATAATTTAGCTTCCTTTTGCACTGTTGTTAATGTGCAAGAAAGCATGATCTCAGACGGATGAGCTGATCCCTGTTTGATTTGCAGGGTAAGCCATTAGAAGAAAAAACAATCATTTCATAGTAAAGTGAGCACAATTAACAGGCATTTGGGGACAATAGACATTTTTCCAGAGACACTTCTGAAAGCAGAAAGGGCCACAGTCGCAAAATCACATGATACAGAAATTCTCTAGGGAGCTCAGCATGAGAAAGAATGGTTCTTTTAGCTAAGCCTTGGTAAATTACGAGAAAATGGGCAATTTCAGATCTCACTGCAATTTGGAAATGAGAAAGCTGAGTGATGCTGGATCATACATCTCATTCCTCACAATTTCTCAGTATTCTATAATATATTTTTCTTGGCTGGAAGCCTCCGTTTTTGTACTTTTTTCCCCACTGTGATATTAATGAACATGAAGGCTTTAATCGTGGCAGAAGAACGGTTCTCTTCTTGCCTGATTCTGCTCCTTTTGGGGGTCAAACATTTGCACAGTGTGATCAAGTTTTATGTAATTAAAGGGGGGAAGGAGACACTGAGTCTTTTCCATTTAACATGATCTGATTCCAAACATGCCTAAGTAAAGTATCCAGAGTAGTAATCCCTGATGAGAAGTGCGAGGCAACAACAATTCCTTGAATACACATGCAGTACTTTAAAATCTTTTTCTCCACACTTTTCTTTTTATTGCCTCTGCATTTTGGTGCATGGAAATTTAATGTAGATTTCTATTAGGACAGGCAAAAGGCAATTTGCAGTTAAAATTTGTCACAGGACAGCCAGACTTGGTGGGTGGATATGACAAGTCATGTGGTCTTGCTCTCAGTTTTGCACTGATTTTCCATGTATCTGTTGTCTTTATTTCTGTGTCTGGAAAAAGGCAGGATTACCTAACCCTGTCTGTGAGGTACTTGGTGCTAATGGGGAGAAAACAGGTAATATGAGCTCATATTCTCATATTTGAGAGTAACAGTAGAATCATAAAACAAACCCAATGAAGGAGTTTTGTGCCCAAGAACTTGAAAGCCTCTTCCATCCTGTAGGTTGGGGCAAAACTCTTACTCTCTTTTATGGTTTGCAATTGGACCTAAACTACTGAATGTCTGGAAAACTTCTTTAAAAATTGGCTGAAATATTATTCAGCTGTTAACTAAAAAAAAAAATGCAGGTGTCTATGTGTGAGAGAGGAATCTCAGCTCTCATTAGAGTCCATGGAGATTATTTGGTACCATCAGCATATTCTAGACAGTGATTCTAATAGACACAACTGCAACCTGCCTTTTTTGCCAGGCAGGTTTGTTGGGAGAGTGCTTGGTGGTGCTGCTCTCAATTACTAGTGAAAGAACACAATGGACTTCGGTTTAGGACAGGGAGCAGATATCCTGCAGTCAATATATCCACTCATTTGATGAGTTAATCTTTGATAATTTCACTCTGGTATGTGATCTAATTATTTTTACACCTTTTAGTCACAAATGTATTTAGTCCATGTTTTCTGCCAATGAAAGCTTCACAAAAGACAGCAGAGATCTTGATGAATTCTAGATATGTAACTTATATTTCTTATGTTTCTCCTTTGCTCACAAGACCTATCACGCAGAAGAGATGTGGATTAATTTGACAGATTGTCCTTGACAAATTCATATTATCTCTTACTCATTTTCATGTTTACAAATTGCTAATTTGTTCCAGAATTCTTTTCTTTTTCATAATTCAAAGTTGAAAAACCCCTATCCTTTTGTGCTGACTTTGTCTGGGGTTAATTTTCTTCACAGTAGCTGTTATGGTATAGAGCTGTGTCTTGGATTTGTGCAGGAAACAGAGCTGATAACATAGGAATGTTTTAATTGTTGCTGAGCAGGACTTACACAGCATCCAGGTCTTTTCTTCTCCTCATCCTATCCAGCCAGTGAGTGGGCTAGGGACGCACAAGGAGTTGGGAGGGGACACAGCTGGGACAGCTGACCCCAGATGACCAAAGGGATATTCCAGAACATGTGGCATCATGCTCAGCTCATAAAGCTGGGAGAAGAAGGAGGAAGCAGAGGAGGTTAAGAGTGGTGGCTCTTATCTTCCTAAGTCACTGTGATGGAGTCTAACTTTCCTGGAGACACCACCCTGACCATGGAAAGCAGTGAAATACCTCCTGGGTTTGTTCTGCTTGCATGCATAGATTTACTTTACCTAATAAGCTGTCTTTATCTCAACCCACAAGATTTTTTCACTTTTACCATTAAGATTCCCTCCCTCCATCCCACTGCAGTAGAAAGCAAGCGCCTGTTGGGGCTTAGGTGCTGGCTGTGGTTAAACCATGACCCTTATAACTCTGTGGTCATTTTTCTTATTTTTTTCCTTCAGTGACAAACTTGTATAAATCAGGAGTTACCCTTTTAAGTAAGTACAAATATTCTGTTATAAAACATGTATAAGATTAGGGGAAGCCAGTGCCATTTTCTTAGGAAACTGCTTGTGCCAGTACCCTAACATCATTACAGAATCTGAAAAAAATCTTCACATGAAAAGCAATTTACTGAGAAAAGCATGACCTGAAATATTTTGCAAGAAACTTCAACATAAATGAATTTGCCATTTAATGTGTTGGGAGCAGCAAGAAAATGCATAAGCTCAGCTGGCTGCTCTCCTATTAGGGAACCTGTAATGTTTTTAACAGGATCAATGTGAATATAAAATGATGGAAGAGCAAAACACAATTGGACTATTTTTGCCAGCCATTTTGCACTGTATGATCTTAAAACTCACGTAATTTTATTCACAGAGATTGTATGATGCACCAACAACAAGGTAACTGCTAGAATTACTTTGCTTATATAAAGTAAGTTGTATATATGCTAAAATCACAGCTCAGTCCCATGGTGGTTTTGAGACTAATCATTCCAAGATGGTGCAAAGTCCAAGAGGTTGGGTGGTTTTTACGTAACTTTGATGGATATTCTGTCTTTTACAATTTCCAGTGATTTGGAGAAAAACAGCTCTAATTCTGTAACTAGGAATGTGAGGCCTTTGGGACAAATGTTCCGTTTCCTCTGGTGGCTTCTAACAGACCTTTGCACCGTGGGTCATCAGAACAGGAGGGACTTCTGAGTGCTGCTGCCATCGTAGTGGGGGGCAAAGCCTGCCCCCCTTCAAGGGGATTCCCACTACTCTGCTTGCTCCGAGCAGCCTCACAGACAGCGCTCACTAGGGTGTATAAACACACAGAATGCTATGTGTTTTCTTCTTGGTAGGATCTACGAGAGAGATGTTTCTGTGTTTATTTTTCATAAGGGAATGCTAAGGAAACAACATTCTCCAGCTCTGGAAATCTCATGTGGGTGAAACTGCAGAAGTTTTTGCTCATGTATCTCTCCTGCAGTCTTCTCACTCCATAGCAGCATGCTGATAACTTTTTGCAGGTGTACATAAGAGAGGACAGATTCTTTGAACATTCAGGAGGATTTTATTTATACTGAATATTATAAACCATGCTCTTGTATGTTTATCATTGTAAACTCGTGTTGGGGGAAAAAAATCACAAAATAAAAATACAAGAATATAGAGAAAATATTGTCATCTTTTTCAGACCACAGGAGTTTGTCACCATGGAGATCCTCCTGTTTTCTTCAAGAGTGATTCAAATCTTACAGATGGAGCATATGTGACAGAAGCAAAACAACATCACCAAGAATTCACATTAAACATTTCAGAAAGAGGTTTTTGAACACCAACCAACATCCACAGACTGTTCATGCAGAAAAAATTGTGCTTCTACTTTTTTTTCTTTCTAATATTAAATAACTGAAAGTTTTATTTTTAAACATAGCTGGATTTTAAGGAACTTGTGATACATGAGCTGAAGGGTGCAGTACTTCACAATTACATTGTGGTTTTATATAAAGAACTACTCTTTCCAAGAGCTGAAGTACATTAAGGACATAGTGAAGCTAAAACTCCTTGAAAAGCTTGTTTTTAGTATTAGTTATGTAAGCAGAGTTTTTAACTGAAGGCAACCAAGTTGTGCACGAGATGGAGCCAAGAGCAGGGACAAGGTGGTTTGTCAGCAAGCCCCCGGCTGCCCCTGCAGCAGCTGGGGGCACCAAGCATGGAGAGTGCTCATCTCCAAAGCACTGGCAGCTCGGGGGTCGAGTCCTGACAGCCAAGAGTAAAACTGCAAGTTCAGGAGCACCTCTGGGAAAAAAGAAAAACTGGGTATGTTCCTATTGTCCTGCCTCCTGCAGCATATCAGACTGCACCGCTCCACTTTAGTCACTGCTCAGCCTGCAGAAATGTATTTTTAAATGAGCGTGGAAGGCATTGCAATGACAACCAAGGACAAACTAAATTAGTCTGCAAATGCATGACAGACTTTCTCCCTAGCCTGCCTTCCTGCTAGGCTGCCCACCTGGCTTTCTGGTTTGTGGCTGAGGTAGACCTGAGCCCTCCCCTTCGTTACTTCCTCCACCAGTATTGCTGTGATGCCAAGCTGGGGCTCAGCTCTGGTACTGCCAGCAGTACCACAGGGTAATGAGGGGAACACAGGCAATGTGCTGCTCTATTCAGGGCAGAAAAGAGCTCACTGTGCCTTCCAGGTCAGAACTGCTGTTCTTAATCAGATTCCTGAAGAGGGGAACATCCTTTCTGTCAGACACCATTGTGTGTTGGTGGAGAGGGGGAGAAAATGCAGTCACACACTGTTAGTTAGAGCAGTGATGCAGCCCTAAGAGATGTAAATCTGGGTTTAAATGGTCCAGTAATGAATCAAAACTCCTGCAGCCATGTAACACAGGGAATAGGAGCAGTGTCCACTCACCCTGGTGGGAGTGCACACTTCACACCTGACAGGGTTTGCTGTCAGTCATTGTAATTGCATGCCAGAAAGAGCATCACTTGTCCTTCCACGACACATGAGAATATTGGTAAAGCATAAAGCCAGAATAAATATCCTGATGAGCTCAGGCTAATCTAATAGAGGGGAAATTGAGTATTTACCCTTAATCAGAATCAGATTTGTCCTGCTGGACCATGTGGTGTTAATTAATCAGTGCTGAACTGCAAGAATAATAGCAAGATCTACTGTCCTAGTCATAGGAGAAGCCTGGGCCAGTCCATGGAGCTAGGCAGCCTCACAGAGAACAGAAAAGTGCAGGGCACCATTCAAGTGGGACAAGCTTTTCTGCAATGGCTTTACCCAAGGAATATCCAGGACACAGCCTCGATGCTGAGATGGACTCTGTTTGGGTTTTTCCCTCTTCTTCCTCAGTTATCTTGATAATAATTCAAAGGAAAGGTTCAAGGTATTTCCATTATTTAGATAAACTGAATGTCTTTGAATTCACAGTGTTGCAAACAATCTACTGGGGACAGTGCAGGAAATCTGAGCTGAAAGCTTAGCAACATTTGTACTTAGCATACATAATTCTTGGAAAATTATGAACTAGAAAATCACTACAGTTAAGAGATTTTTTATGAAATTCATCAAACCAAACCAATGCTTTCTCTGTTTTCAAGAGGTCATCCTTATGAAAGTCAGTAATCAGGTTATGTTGGACATGGTGAGTGATACCACTTAACATCTCTTTCATGAGTCCAAGATTATTTTGTTTTCTGTTGTGTGGGTTAATAAACTTCAATAAAAAAAGTATCAACACGATAGTTCTATCTGACACCTAGTGAAAGTGTTTAAGAGAGAATGTAATGTTTCTTTTACTGGAGATGAACCTCCTAACAATCAGCTTGCATAAGTTTATTTGCGTTGATGACACCACCTGGTCTGTTGCAGCCAGAGCTCTGCTCTTGCAGGCACCAGAAATACACTGTCTACCTTCAGGAGTACTTTGAAAATACTTACATGAGCTGAGCTCAAAATTACTTGACCTACTTGTTCTCACTACCTTTTCTGAAAAACTATTACAGAGTCCTTCTTTCTGCTCTCTGACATCCAGTCAGGATGCTTTGGCAGCCAGTTTCCCATTTAGAAGAGCCCTTCTGTCTCTTTGTATTTACACCCTGTACTTGTTTCACTTCAGCTGTTCCCTGAAGCTGATCTGTGGGAATTGTACACTATTCCAGATAGTTTCTCAACACAGGCTTATAAATAAGTGTTAGTTTTGGGTGCTATACATAGGTAGTCTCTAATCTTTATCCTGTACTGATTGTAAGCAGCTCCCTTTGCTCTAATAGCCTTTTGCCATATTTTTATTGTTTTGTTGTTCCATTTCTAACTCACTTTAATATTTGGCAATGCTTACTTCTTCCCAGCACTTCTTAACCAACAAAAGATGGCATATTTTTTTGTCCATGTTCTCCTTTCACTCTCAATAGGCTCTTTCCTTGTTCCCGGTGGTTTTTTTTAAAACTATAAATTTTCATCCAGTTGACCATGATGATCTTCCTTTTGCTTGGAACAAAAACTTATCATACTTAGTGCACACAGTTTTTCTTTCTTAAGAGTAAAGATACTCCCAGCCTTTTCCACAGTCAAGAACTTTAATTCTTAAAAGCACTAATTAACTGTCCTCATTTTGTTGGAACTTATCTAAAGTTATTAATCTGGTGGGGGTTTCTCCCGGCCTGGCTGGATGGGGTCAGAGGCTCCGACCCAAGAAGCCGTAGCAGACCCAGAGAGGTGATCCCGTGAGGAACTGTCTCCCAGGGTGTCGTGGCTTCTCTCAGCCCTCGGCCGGGGCTGCCTGCAGAGGATGCCTGGCTCAGCAGCCATCAGCTCTTAGTGCAGTGATTTCAGTTCTGCTCTGCAAGGCAGAACTCCCCTTGGCCAGGCCCGGATAGAGTGAGGAGAGGACTCAGCTGGTGGTTCCGCAGAAGCAGCTTTATTCTTGCATCTTCCACGAAGGGGTGACCAGAGACGGATCCTCCCCCGACTCACGGCAGAGGGGTCTCTTTTATGGGGGTACAGAGGTGGGCGTACAAGGGTAAGAAACCAATGGGTACTAGGGTATTTTACATACAGTTTCCTAGAGGATCTTGGATCTATCTTTTCTAACTAAAAAGGCTCTTTGTTTCCCCAAGAGGGGCCTGGAGGGAGATAGTGCTACCTCTTTATCTCCAGGCCTCCCTGCCAGGGCAGGGGTCTGTCAGACCCCACGCCTGGAGATGTTGCAGTTCCCTCTATCTAAACAAGGGCTTCCTGCCAAGACAGGGGCTTGTCAGACCCTACACTTATCCTTCTGGAATTAATGGCATTGTTATTCCATAAACCTACTTGTGTTCATACATCCCAAAACTTCACTCATGTCAGTTCAAAGTTATTTGCTCTGTCCAGGTATTCTGAAAGGTCCCTCCTATTTTCAAAATCTTTGTGTTGTAGAAAAAAATATGTTGACTAGCCTATCTTGAAAAATATACGCCTGAGTGTTGTTAGCATTTTTGCACTGGACTCTCTCTTAAAACCAAGAGTTGTGGGATACAGTGATTTCAGGTGTCCTGTTGTGGCCTGAAATAGAGTAAGAGTGCTTAGTAGTATCAAGAATTAATAAACTGGAATATTCTATTTCTTTCTAAACTCTGGTCCTGTTGCCTGTGTGAGTATTTAAATTCTTTCTCAGAAACCTAAAGCAGTTTGGGCTCTATCACTTCAGATTTCAGAGGGATATGTGCATGAAAGGCTCTGTTGTCATGCTGCCACTTTACCAGCTGAGATTGAAGGCATTGCAATGGCACCTACAGACTTTTTTGCATGGATCCTGGTCTCAGGTGAGTCAGGAATGACCCTTCTTGGAAACATTCCAACGGGAGATATTTCCAACTGACTTCAATAAGGGGGATGTTTCACCTGCTGGCTTTTCCCTAACCTGCCTTCCTGCTTCAAGGGTACTAGGATTCTCAGCACTTTCTTGTTCTGTAGCCATACCATTTCCCAATTTTCTACCTCTGAGCGCAGCTTGCCAATAAAAAGGCACAATCACGTTGCTCAATCTTGGCTGCTGAACCTGATGCAGAGGATAAGAACAATAGAAAAGCTTTTAATTCCTGAAATATTTTGGCTTTAGTGTTCCTTAGGATGTGAAGAGTGTGAGACATCCTCAAATCTCTTCTGCTGGCTAATTTCTATTAAAATTCCTGGTGCACATGACAATTTATAAGCTACAGCACGTGAGCCACAGGAAACAGGTGTATCAGCAGGAGACAGTATTCTGAGCACAGGCAGGAGGGGAACTGGCTTGGGGTCAGCAGCAATGAGGTCCACATATGGGCAGGCTGGGGTGTGAACTTGAGCTGCTGGGGTGTAGGCAGCAAGGAGGAAAGATGCAGACCAGCAGTAGAGGAAGGTTGATTTCTGTGGACTGAGGCTGCTGAATCATGGTTCCCACTAAAACCTTTCAAGCAAGAAGGGTGTCCATGTGATATAGACAGCCTTGTGATGGGGAAGTGCAGACACAGATGCATCAGGGATTGTCTTCCTCTTCTCACACTCTGCCTCAGACATTCCCAGGGAGCATCCAGCTCTCACAGCTCAGCTGCTCCCAAGCAGACTTGAAAGACTTACTTTTGGGTCTTTTTCTATTAACAATATGCAAAAGGGGCTGAGGAATGGGAAGTAGAAATCACCCCAGTCTGTGGGCTGCTTTAGGCTGGAGCTGTACCAGTGAAGCCAGGGCACTGACAGTTAGGAGACCCTGGTTATTTCAGGACCTGTGCTGGTAGGTGGGTCTGGAGCGGCAGGGAGGTGTAGGGCCCTTCAGCTCCTGGGGACACTGAGCTGGGTATTCCCCAGCAGGGCATCTGTCAGCAGGACAGTACTGGCTTGGGAAATGTCTGTCTGGTCCCCTCCCTTTTGCAGATGCTGTCTCTGTGTCCAGTACCTCAACCCAGCCATGAGCAGGCTGCCCCAGGGCTACTGTGGCTTATGGCTGAGGCTCATGCATGGCCAGTCTCCCAAGGAGCCTGTAGTGGTGGCATCCCATGACCACACACTCCCTGCTTTAGGATAAGCTGCAGCTCGCTCTCCATTGCCATGGCTCTCAGTTCCCTGGGTAGGCGGCAGTGACAGCTGTGCTGCCTGAGTCATTCTCTGTGGGCATTAACTCAGCTCTGGTGGCACTGCCTGGCCCTTGCAGAGCAGCAGCCCTGGTGAAGAAGACCCCAAAGGTGGGGGTTCCAGATAAGAAGGTGTCTGTGGAGCCTGCTAGCATCCTGAGCTGGCACCATCATCCTGCAGGCAGAGCTGCAGGAGAGTCCATAGCTAGGCTGGGCATGTGGGCAGTGTGGTTTCTCCTGGGAAAGACGGATGTAGCCACAGGTAATGTGGCTCAACAGGTACTGAGAAGTGGCTGTGTTCTGGGTGATGGGCAAGGTATAAAATAAGGACGGTTTGCACCACACAGACCATTTTCAGCCAGGACTAGAGCCTAAAAGACCTGCTCATAATCAACCCAAAAGATTGGCATAGCTGTCAATAAAAAAAAAAAAAAAAAAGGCACTATTAAGAGAAAGCAGTGAAATAGTTCATCAGTGTGGGGAGAGTCTCTCCCAGTGACTTATTTTCATACCATGAACAGACTTTTAAAAAAGCAGTAGAATTAAACTGACACTTGAAGCTGCCCTCTTGAGACTTTATTTGAATGTAATATATTTCAATTATTGTGTATTCAAAGTTCCCATGCTAATATACAATCTGTGGAGACTTATAATGTGTGTTGGTTGAAATCTGAGCTAAATTAATATAATCTTTTCATTAAAAAAAAAAAAAAAAGAGAGATAATCTACTTGGCTGCAAATGCCACAAGGAATATTGAACAGAAAAAAGACAGAATAACCAGGGAGTGATTTGAAAGCAGCCTTATGGCCAATTGCTCAGAGCTAGTGCCAGAAAATAAGGGAAACTTTCTTTTATTAAACATGATTGCTGTGACCTTCTCTGGTTAACCTACAGAAGGGAAAATCAGCTATGCACTCTGCATGATTTGTTGTTCTTACAAGTGGGCTGTTTTTCAGTGACCCTGTAGAAGCTGGAATGTTTATTTTGACTTATTTTTGCCTCATCTTTGCTCAAAAGAGTGAAACATCTTCTAGGGCTGCACATGTGTGTACCCATTTTTCTTTGAATACTGTGACTCTGACTGTGAGCCCTGCTGTCACTTCCCCTGTGAACATCACAGCCATGCATATCCCTGGCTCCCTCCTTCCAGGTGTAGACAGACAGGCTCTGCAACAGGCATTGGGCACTGTCCTCCTCTCAGGGCAGAGATGGGAGCTGTACCTGGCCCTTGAGGGAGGGCAGGTAAGGAAAGCTTCCTCTTAGCTGCCTTCTTCTGATGCAAGCACCACTAGTGCTCCTTTGGGGATTGCATAAATGAGATCGAGAGCAGCAATCTGACATGCTTATGTTCAGCAGAGTCAAGAGGGCCCCATTGTGCCTGGGATACTCATGAACAGAGCTCCAGAAAGGTCCCTCAGTGGGGCACCACAGGGACAAAACACAGGCCAGCGGTAAGAGTGGAGAGACAAGGACAGTGCAGTCGTGTGTGTTTGTGTATTCTTGTCAGCCTCAGAGGTTTTCGCAGAGGTAGAGTAATGTATGCAGCAAAATCAAGAGGGTAAGAAAATTCCCACAGAATCCAGACTCGGTGAGCTAATTATGGATTAGGTCATTTTCTATGTGCCTTCCAAGATTACTGCATATACCTAATTAAGATGCCTAGTGTGTTTTCTTTAGCCCAAATGGTGATGGAGAAGGAAGGTTATTGGTCTGGTGTCCGGGTTATTGGCAGGGCTGACTTTTATGTGGGCTGAAATTAAGCAGGCTTGCAGTTTCCAAGGAATAAAGTTAAGAACAAGATTCAGTCACACAGCTACTTTAAAGAACAGTGAAATCACAGAAAACATTCTCTGAAATCATAAGATTCCACTGATTCATTTTTCTGTGTCATTCCTTGGCCTCGGCTCTCACTTCAGGAAAAGTATGCATTTGAATAATTTTAAAACAAAGTTATTTAAAGAATACAACAGTCATAGAATGTCTGAGGATGAAAGGCACCTGGAGGTTATCTAGCTTGAGTTCTTGCCTTGCTCAGGCAAGGCCACCTAGAGATGGCTGCCCCAGACCATATCCAGACAGGTTTTGAACACTTCCAGGGACAGCGACTACCCAACCTCTCAGAGCAACCCGTTCCAGTGTTGGATCACTTGTAGACTAAAAAAATGTAATTTACATATTTCCAGTTGATCCCATTACCTCCCAACGGTTCATTTAGCACCAATAAGAAAAGTCTGGCTCTGTCTTCTTTTTTACTGTCTCCCATCACCAGGTGTACACTTATAAGGCCCTCCTGAGCTCTCCCTTCTCTGGGCTGAACACTCCCAGCTCCTTCAGCATTTCCTGATATGTCAGATGCTCCAATCCCTTAATTATCTTCGTGCTCCTTCAGGGGACTCTGTCCAGTATGTCCATGTATCTCTTGTGCTGAGGATCCCAGACTGGGACAGAGCACCCCAGATGTGTCTCACCAGGGCTAAGCAGATGGGAATGTTCACATCCATAGATCTACTAGTGACATTCTTCCTAATGCAGTCCAGGAGGTGGCTGGCCATCCATGCCACAAGGGTACACTGCTGGTTTATGGTCAGCTTGGTGTCCCCAAGATACTCAAGTCCTTCTCTGCAAAGCTCCTTCCAGCTGGCTGCTCCCCAGTGTGGTCCATACCATTATTCCTCCCAGGGGGCAAAGCTTGGCACTTCTCTGCCGAACTTGGTGAGATCCCTGCCATGCCATTTCTTCATCTCTTGAGGTCTCCCTGAATGGCAGCACAACCAGCTCGAGCATTAAACCCTCACTCCCATTTCGTATCCTCTGCAAGCTTCTGAGGGTGCACTCTGTCCCATCACTGAGTTCATTAATGAAATTTTCACAGTATTGTACCCAGTAGGAACCCTGGGGTACTGCACTAAGGCCTGGTCTCTGGCAGGACTTCGTGTCACCAATCACAGTCCTCTGAACTCAGCAGTTCAGCTGGCTTTCAGTCCATCTTAGCACTCACATAGCTAGCTTGAACTTCATCAGTTCGTCTGTGGAGAAAAACTTGACTAAAATCAGGGTAAACAAAGGCCACTGCTCTCTCCCCATCCACCAGTCATCTCATCTTAAAAGGCTCTTGGACTGGCAAAACATGATTTCACCCTCATAACCCTCATAAATCATGTTGACTTCTTCAAGTCATGGTTTTCTTCTTCATATATTTGGAAATGATTTCCAGGATTATTTGCTCCTTTATCTTCCCATAAGATGTTATGGTGATGCTGACCAGCCTATGGTTCTCTGGACTTTTTTCTTGCTCTTCTTGAAGGTAGGAGTCATATTTGCTTTCTCCATATCCTAATCACTACAACCTTTCAAGTATATTTGAGAGTGGCCTTGTAGCCACATTAGTCAGCTCCCTCAGCCCTCATGAGTGCCTCCCATTAGATCCTACAGACTTCTATATGTCCAGTTGATTTAAATGTTCTCTAAATTGGGTCTCCTCCAGTGAGAGTAACTCTTCTTTGCTCCAGACATTCCATGAGTCTCAGGAGCTTGGGGTTGCTGAAGGAAAGCCATACTGGAATGACCAAGACAAGGGTGACATTGGGTATGTCAGCATCTTCCATGCCCGTTGTCACCAGATCCACTTCCCCCTTCAGCAGCAGGCCCACAGTTTCCCCATTGCTGCCACCTCCCAGTGGCATTTTTCCTGTTCATCTCCATGCTTACCCTTTCACCATGAGACGTGCAGTGACCAGTGCCCAGGAGAGGCAGGTGGCCATCACAATGACATCAGGAAGAAGAGAGAGTTCAGCCAGGCAGGGCCAGCCCTACAGTGCCCAACTCCCTTCTGTTTCTCAAATCCACTAAATCCCTTCTCCAGTGTAGTGTAGCAAGTGAAGGAAATATTTTGGTAAACTGTCTCTAGCCCTGGGGCTGCATGTTGCACATGCAGAAAAATGTGTACAAGATGGGTGAGGACTCTCTTGGATAACCACAAAAAAAATTGGATTTTATATCATTGATGTGTGTGACAATTTAACTACACGTGAAAAATAAAGAGCAGGGACAAAAAGGTAAGTGGTGTCAGAGAAAGAAAACTTTCATGCGAGGAGATTGAATTTCAAGTAGTTTTCCAGAGGGAAAAGCCTGTGGCAGTCTGTGAATGGCCAAATGCTTTTACATGACAAGTGGCAGGGAGCCAGTAGAAGTGAGAAGTGCCTGTGGTGTTTGACCAAAAGGACCACCCACACATGCTTTGTGCCAAGTGCTGCTTTGCAAACAGGGTGGAGGCAGTGCCTAAATAAATGTTACATAAACCAAGCGGAGTTCATGTATGAAAAAACAGTGATGTTGAATGTCAGCTGCTATGCAGCTTGCGGAGCTGTGGTGTTTAATATATCTGACAGGGCTCAGCTGTGCTTTCTCAGGCATCTGTAGTCTCATTTAAGCCATCCTGTCCCCAGGAAAGCAGTGGAGACTGCAGCCACTCAAGACTCCTCGTGTTTCATGACCACTTGCCCTGTTAAAGGGACATTTCTGGTGCCCTTCTGACCACGGGGTCATCAGTGGGGTCCGGAGCATCCCAGGGAGCCCGGCGACCACGTGCCTGGAAAGAACAAAAACTGCAGTAGCAGTGCCGTTATGAATAGGGCTGCTGCCATCTGTTGGTTGAAATCTCATGGGGAGCTGGAAGAATCCTTGAATTGATGATGGCATGCCTACGATGCGGATATACCGAGAAAGGATATTTTCGTTTTAATGATAAGAGTGATATGTTCATGTTCTGGAAGTCGGAAGGAGGGGACAAGATTCTTGATCTGCATGGCTTTACCTACTTGCTGACCTGCATATCAGCTGAAGTCCTTTGCTGAAGTACCGGCCAAAGTTTTAACTTTTCAAGCTGTGGGTCTACAAACATTTCTCATTGCAGCACTGCCACCATCAGCAGCTTGTGCTGCTAATTGCTCAGGGACATTCCATAGCTGAACATTTATTGACCGCTGTCTCTGGGTCAGCAAACTGATATGGACCAGGAATAACCCCTCACCTCTTTGTTTTAAGATTATTAGTAAGCTGGATAGGTTTCCAGGACTGATCTCTAAGTCCTCCCACAAAGAGCACAGCTGAAGGAGGAGGCCACCCATTGAGGCTGCTGAAAGATGCCCTGCTGCTGTGAGAAATTCCTGCCTGTGTCATCAGGGCTCTCAGCAGAACAGAAGTTTGTAGCCACTGCCCACATTTGTAAAAAATTTGGGACCAGCCCATGAAATGGCTGTCTCTCCAAAGGCTGCAACTATCCAGATTTCTGCCTCTCTTTCTCCCAAGCCCAGAGCAGCTCAGTATTAACATTCACTTCACGAAGCTCTGCTCTATTCTCTGCTTGATAGTCACAGTTACAAAATAACTGTTAAAAGTAAATCCTATAGATTGAGCAGCCCTGAGAGATGACAAACATTCACTTCTCAGCTTTCTCCACAAGTTTGTTAAAAAAATCAACATGCAACAAACATTTCCAGAGTGAAGGGTAAATCAAACCTGCAGTCTCCTGTGTCCCAAATGATGTGGGTATTAGAGGTTAATGCTCACATTAAACATCTCAAGCTGTACAGCAATTTCTCCCCTCTGCATTCTTCCAGGCTCCACTTGCAGATCCATTCAACCTGCCTGTATTTCACCTGCAAAAAATTTCTTACAATGCTCAGGAATAGCTACTGAGCATACTGAAAAGGCAGGATACTTACCTTGGGATGTTTCTTGGCCTCTCATTGGAAATGTGCATAGGTAGAAGCATCAAAGTTTCTAGCAAATATGTTTACTTTAGTCTTGGCAAATTTTGTGTTTGACTTGGAGTGGGGGTGGTTAGGCAGTTTCCAGATTTCTTTTCGTGTAGGTCGAATGGAAAGTGAAGTCCCAAAACCCCTCCTGTGGCTTCCACTAACTCGGGTGGATGAGGAATTCTTCCTCATACATGATCTAGCAATCATTTCTGCTCACAGGTCACACTGCAGCAAGAGGTCCAGTTTCTTTTGCAGTCAGCCATGCTGGTAGGTTACTGCACTAGTGTTTCCCACTAACTTCCAATGGCTACAGCATGTTTTTGAAATTTTAGGACGTTCATTTCAATTTTGGTGTGATCTTGGCAGAACTGGTGGAAACCAGACAGAGAAGAACCAATTTCTCTCAGTAATTTAGAACTCTAGCTGAACTCTTGTTCAAATTATAGGACGTACTGAAGAAAGGCTCACTTTCTGGAAGCTTGCCTGTGGCTTTCAGCAGAGATTTAAAGAAGAATTAGCTGGCTAGGTTAAACACTGCCTTACTCACTCTTGTAAATCACAGCTCTTAATTCTTATTTTGCTTTCTGTGCAAGAATTACAGGCTGAGGATGTGTTCTTGTAATAAGGCAAATACATGAGTAACTGTAAGGCTTATATAAAACCTGTTGATGAATATACACTAGAGACATACATAATGGTTATGATGACAGTGATTAAGAGAAGAGCAGATAATGGACCCTGACTGTCTTTGACCAATTCATTGCTCAGTTTCTGTCTCATTCCTTCGTTCAGTTTTGCATGTGGTCCATCTAGCTCTTTGCATTTCAAAGCTCAGACAGAGCTCTGAAGAGGGCTCACTACCCTATATGTGAAGAAGCACTTTCATCTATCTTAGACTAATCTACCACTAGTTTGATCAAGCTTCCCCTAGTTCTAGGGAAGAACAACCATTCTGCATTCACCTCATCCACTGCCTCATGATTTTGCAAATCTCAGTCATAACCCCCAGTCTCCTTCTCTCCAGAGCCTTCCTTAGTAGTTACTTCATTACCTTGATCATTTTACTTATCCTCTCTGCCCTTTCTCTAACTTCATTGCATCCTAGAAAGGATGTAGCTGAACATCAGTAGGAATGCCTTCCTTGTGGGTTATGAAGTGCAATTCCCTAACTCCAGACACAGTAGCTCCCTATGAAGTGTGCTCCAGCCTTTCTGTCGCACAGGTCACCCCATCAAGGAAGAGTTTGGCTGTTCCCTCCATGTTGCCCCAACCACATCTTACTGTACAGGTCTGCATGGGCCAGCATGGACCCTAGACAGAAAGTCCTTTTAACTGTGTGAAAGTTTATGATAAACATAGGTGAGTTAATCCCCTTCATTCCCTTCCACATACAGTGGGAAGTAACCCACAAAGGCATACAAAGGTGTAAAGAATAGCTTGACTTTTTTACAATGCTCCTGCCCTTCTAAGAAGATGTATGAGTGCAGGGCAGTGGCAGCAGTGTCTGGGTGCTCTCTGAGGGATGCTCCTCTGAGGGCTGTGGAGCAGCAGAGCTGTGCTGCAAATGCAGGACCACAGGGATGGCTGCCTGCTTTATGAGGCAGAGCAGGTTTTGCTGCTAAAGGCAGAAGTTCTCTGGGGTGTTTCATAGAGTCATTTGTTTTCACAAGGTAGTATCAAAACCAAAACTCAACAAGCCAAAGAAATTATAAAAAAAAAATCAAAAAGACCCTCATAGGACCAGGAAACCACTTGGCAGTTACTGAAGATTTTTCTAGTAAGTAGAATGACTAATGTCTTTCCTGAAACTCCTGGCCCCCTTCCATCAGCCAGCCAACTACCATGACCACCTGACAGCCCTGCCCTTGGCTCTGGCGGAGCAGCTGCTCCTCAATGCCCCTCAGCAGAAGCCAGGGGCAAGTGAACCTCCTGGCAGCCAGTAATATGAAAACGTTCAATTTTTCAGAGAACCTGGGGCTTCATTCAACCCCTGCATGGGGTGTGAGTGAAACACATGCAGGAAGCAGCTGGCCTGGACCCCAGCAAATGGGCCCATGTAAGACCATGCCAAAGAGCTCTCCCAAGGTCTGGGGTTAAAGCACAGAGTGTGGTTGAGGTGCTGGGAGGGGAAGTTTTATGGCCAAGCAAGCCTGGCTCGCTGGCTCCACAGCCCTTCCACTTTCTATGGTATTCCAGCAGAATCATATCCATTTATATGCATGCATCCATTTCTGCATTTGTAGAAGTGTCTCTATTACCCTTGCTGCAAGGCCTGGGCCCAATGGAGAAAGGAAAAATGTGGTTAGGAGGAAATAGTAATGAGTTCTTACAGATTGCTTTTTGACTCAGCCCATTAGAGTCCGTGTTTTACAACTGCATGATGCAAAATATGCTCATCATTTGATTGAACAGAAAAAGCAGTGCTTATCTACCTGCTTTACTGGTGTTCTGCTGAAGATCTTCGGATGTACAAAAAGAAATTAATGTCATTAAGAAATATATCTTGCACTTAATCTGTCTGTCACCCTTGCCCAGGGTCAGAGCTGAGGCATGAGATGTTGGGCCAGGCCAGAAGCCAGTGCCTTTATTTGCTCTTGTGTCCCAACACAACCATGACATCAAGTTTATTGACACAGAAGAGAGTTCAGTTTTTATGAGAGAGGTCAGGTGGACTCAGGTCCATGCTGGCTATACCTGGTCTTTGCTGTGGGATTTAGTAATGGTCACGTCTTCCCAGTCCCTCTTGCTGCAGCTCCATTGCTTTAAGCTCACAACAGCACACAGCTGGCATACAATGAAAGGAGAATCCAGCATGGAGAAAACACACGCTTTTGGGTCTTTTGGATCCTCTGTGATTGTTTCTTTTTGAGTAAAAGTCAGTTTGTTCCCAGACAACTTTCACCTTGCTTGCTCCCCTTCACATGTCCCCCAAGGAGATGTTAATTCCTATGGGCTGCAAACTGCCCAAAAGAGATTTTGGCTAACTTGAGAGAAGAGTGAAGACAGGGAAAGAAGATAAAGATGCACAAAGGATTGACAGTGGTGGAAATTATGGAAATTAAGATGGAGCCAGATACAGCAGTGGAGCTGATGAGGGGCAGTGCATCTGCCATACAAGGCAGCAGAACAGGGTGGGGGAGAGCAACAGCCCTGATAGCCTCCCACGTCCTCCTTCCCGTAAATCTGACTCCAGCTGATGAAAGGTGATGTGCTCTTCTATTTCCAGTGCTGAGGTTGCCTATCCTTTTATAAATCTAACCTGATATCTCTTGTCCTGTCCTTGACTGTAAGTAGCCGTGCAACTTTAGGGCATGCCAAGAATGAAAATGCGAGTGGTGTAAAATTATGTGTGGTGAATATATTGCTTGTACTGCTCTTTGTGCTTCTTTATCCCTCACTTTCCTAGATGTTTAATACATGTCTTCTTCACAGGTCCTGTGAGAGTTCAGTGCTGCAATAGTTCTCTCTGTCTTCCTATAAGGACCTTCTGAGCATTAACCAACAGACCCTCTGTAAGGGTTTGAGTTTGTTCTTGGGAATCACTGCCCTTCCTTTAGAATGCTTCTTCAGTGGGACAACACAGTCTACCATAGCTCTGCCATATCTCAGCATTCAGTAAGGGCAATCAGATGCTATGTAGAATGACTCCATCATTTCATGATGGGTTTCTGCCATGTCCTGACCCACTTCTCTGATACTCTTTGTGTATGTGTGTTTGTGCCCTGTTTTTTTCCGGGATAGAGATAATCTTTTTCTTAGTAGCCAGTACAGTGCTGTTACAGTTTTGAATTTAGTATGGCAATAATGTTGATAATGCTGTGATGTTTTTGTTGTTGGTAAGTAGTGCTTACCCTAAGTCAAGCACTTCTCAGTTTCCCGTACTCTACCAGTGAGGAGCTGCACAAAATGCTGTGAGGGAGCATGAGAGGGACAACTGACCTGAACTGGCTAAAGAGATATTCCATACTGTAAAACATCATGACCATTATATAAACTGGAGGCTGTTGACTGTCAGACAGGCTGATACCTGTTCAAGAATGGGCTGGACATTGGTCAGCAGGTGGTGAGCAACTGTCTTGTACATCACTCGCAGGTTTTTTCCAATTGAGTTTTATTATTTTTCATCATCATCATCATCATCATCATCATCATCATCATCATCATCATCATCACTATTATTATTATTGTTAGTTCTTCTTCTTCTTCTTCTTCTTCTTCTTCTTCTTATTCTTATTCTTATTCTTATTCTTATTCTTATATTTTGCTTTGTTTCAATTATCAACTGTCCTTATCTCAACCCATGGGGTTTTTTTCCCTTCCCTAGCTCTCCTCCCCATCCCATGGGGGTAGACAGGAGTGGGCAAGCAGCTGCCTGGTACTTGGTTTCTGGCTGGGGTTACACCACAACAGTTTGTGTATGTGAACCATCTCCAACACAGCGATATATACACATATGGGTAGAATAGGCATATTTCTAATGAAAGGCAAGTCTGATAATTGCATAAATAAAGTGCAGATAATGGAAATGAAATCAATGTACCCAGGCAGGAAATAAGCAAGTGCAATATGAAATACACATTACACCACCGACAGGTATTTTAATATAGCTTGTGAATAAGGGATTTATTTATAAGGAAAAAAGCTAAGACAAAACCTCAGAGTCTAATTATTTATCCAGCTATGCAATTATTAGTTATAAATCTCTAGAATGGCTGAGAAAATGTTTGGGGAAATGCCAAGTCTGGCTCTGTGTGAAATGCTATTACTAGGAACTGTGTTATTCCTAGCAATATATTATGGCCAAAGACACCAGAGACTTTCCATTTTCTGGGAGCTCTGCCTTTTTGCAGCAAAAAATGTGCTTTCAGTGAAGGCTTTAATATCATGTTGCAGGCTTCAGCCACACAGGGGAGGAGGAATGGGGGCAGTTCCATTTAATCCAGACCTTTCTGGATTAAATGTCTGTTATGTGGTTGCAGGGGACAACAGGAGACCGGGTTTAATGGCCCAGGTGGTCTCTTCATATTCTGTACTCATATCCTCTGCTATTCAAATTGTTCCTTGGGGATCTCTGCCTGATCAAATATGAAAGGCACTAAATCCTGAGACCTGTTGGGAAAGCAGCGACCTGAGTGATATAATATGTGCTGAGACAGAAGAGGAGCATGTGAGTTAGCCCAGCTCAGTTTGTCTTACTCCAACCCCAAAACTACAGTATTTGAGGCACCAGAGAGTGACAGGTCCTCAGGAGCAGGGGATGCAGCTCTGCTTCCCTCACATCTGCTGCACAGGGGGGTCCTTTGTCAGAAACTGATAACGGTTCTGTTTTGGAGCTCTTTGCACCTTCCATCCAAGGCACACCTAATCCTGTACCCAAAATCTCAATGTTGCTACACTTTTGCCAGTGGTAAAGCAACAAACTCTGTAATGTACTCAGTAGGGTCTCCTGGCATAATGAGTACAGTACTTTGCCCCCAGAACTTTGGTTTTATGTCATAATTTTATCTTTACCCACATATACGATGAGTACAAAGAGTGAGTTACGTACTTGTGTAGCTCCCACAGGGCTATACCATGACTGTGCACTTATGGTAGTTAAGGATAGCTTAAGCAAACTTCCCACAAATTTCTATTGTGTTTTATAAGGAAAGACCAAGAAACTGGACTAATGATCAACATTAGAGCTCTTGTTAGTGTAAAACCTATTACACTATTGCACATAATACACTAGCCAAGCACAGGAAAAAGCCAGTTAGAATTTGTCATTTGGATTAGAAAACACCACAAAGCAACAGTAAAAAACGCTGACATGTTTGGAATGAAACTTTTAGGAAAAGTTGCCCAACTGACACTTGCCAATACCCAGTGCAGACTGGTTTAAACTAGGGTTAGGAAGCTGTCCATGTACAAAGACTTACAGGGATGTCCTGCCTTCTCAGGCCTGGTACAGCTCCACTATAACAAAGAGCTGCAACACAGCTGTGCTGAAGAAACTTTTGCCGCATCACCCTCTGTGTCCTCTCAGCCCGGAAGGGAGGGGAGAAAGTATTAAGGATCTGCCAAATGTTGTCCCAAGATACATTTTCACAGCTGCTGGCCCTGGATTTGTTTGGGCTGCTCTGGAGGCACACATCTGACCTGTGTCTGCCCTGAGCCTGCCTGCTTTTGGTGGCATTTCTGCTGAAGGAGGCTGAGCAGAGGATGCAGGGGGTATGACTATGTGGGTTTGTGTGAGCTTCCCCCAGTGGACTGGGGATGATAATGGGATGCTTTACTCTGTGGGCTGCTGCTCACCATCACCACGAGTCCCAGGACATGTTCCCTCACCCAAGCCTTGAGGAGAGTGTTGCACCCACTTCAATGCTGTTACTGCCCTTGGGCTGCAGCTGTGTGGAGCTCCCACACAAGAGCTGTGCCATGCCCCAGGCCAGCAGAGGTCTCCTCTCCTGGGAAATGTTAGGAGACGGCTACTTCTCCATTGCAAGCCCTGGAGCACACTGGTACCATCCAGGCTTGAGGTCTGTGTGTGACTCATGGTCATCAGGTGGGGGAGGGAGAGAACAAGCCCTGCCCAGCTATGGTCTTGAGGGCCTGTGGACTAATCTTTCTCTCATTTACAGTGCTGAATTTTTCATGCTACACTAATAAAAGCCATTTGTACTATCCTGTAGTCATTTGCTGAATCATTTGACAAAGGAATAAATTTGGCAGGGTGTCTCTTAATTGATTTGCAACATGCATCACCACTTTGTTCCCCTTGCCTTGCTGGACAGCCGTGGTGTACTTTGCAAAATTGTCTGGGAGAAGAAATTCATCATGACATAAGATCAGTTGCACGGAGTCCACCCAAAAAATGCTTGTCGCCGTGATCCTTCTTCTGATGATGGCTGAGAGTGAGATCCCTGTGACTAAGTGTAAGCACAAGGCAAACACAATGATACTCCCCAGGCCTCCTATTAATTCTAGCTGTATTTAAAAGCAGCATTTGAGCCTGCACAGGATGAGCCTGCACTGATCCCAAGTTCAACACCACAACTACTCAGGCGTTTTAAGTGCAACCTCAGCTACACTAAGCTGAACACACTGCACAGACAGAGCTGAACACAACTTCCCAACCCACAATTAATCTTGCAGAAGATCTGGCCTAGCAGGCTCTTTCTGCAGACAGCTGTAAGCCTCAGAAATGAGAGGTCTCCTGCCATTTTAGGGGATGGAGTGGTTCAGGGAGAGATTTGCTGAGTGCTGGTGCTGAAGCAGAGGTGGGGATGAGACAATGGGACCAGGACTAGGAAAGCAAGGGTTGAGATAAGCACACAAAGTTATGAACCATCTCCACCCAGTGCTTGCAAGATATCAAATGTGCTCAGTAGTGTGTGAAACCGCAGCCTTTTCATGTGATGTGCAACCTCACAACTCAGCCTTACTTGTCACTCATAATTTGCGTGGTGGCAGCACATGGGAGACCCATCCAGATCCCTTCACACCCACTCAGCAGAGCAAAAGGTTTCCCTGGGACAGCCCTAAGCATTATGTAGCTGTCGATGGGTCTGAAATGCCCATGCCCACAGATGAGCATCTGTGCATCCCACAGGAAGCAAACACCCATCGCATTGTGCCCAGTGCCTGATGAGTGCTGGGAATGCAGCCCTGGTGGGATCCCACTGTTTCAAATTAGCACGTTGAGCACACTGTCATCTGAAAGCTCCTCAGACCACACAGGGTAGGGAACAACCAGAATGTGTCTCAGGGGATCTGGCAGGGCAGAGGAAAGAGAGGCAAGGGGTGATTCAGCATGTCAAATCAGCCCACCAGAGTGAGTGGTGATGCAGGACACTCAACACCTTGGAAACCAGGTCAGACTCTTCCAAACATATTTTACAGTGAAATGTTGGAGGTAGGTATTACTGAGGTGCAAATGTGATAAGTCCTGAGCTCTGAGCTTGCAGCATCTGAGAAATGTCAGGCTTGGGGAAGCACATGCAATCCCACAGAGAAGTGCTGGCTCTGGTGGGATGGTGATTTGTTTTCACCTCATTGGAGCAAACGGCCTGCTGGCTCAGGGCACCTCACTGAGGTGGCTGGGCTGTGAACAGGTAGGAGTGTAACGCTGTTTACCCACCTTTCTGATTTTCATTTCTGTTATGAAAGACTGTTTCCAAGGCAGTGTGAACTGTGTGTGAACAGAAGAAGTTCAGCTGACTTTTGCCAAGGAGTTGGCAATAACGTGTTATTAGCAGCCTCTTTAAATTTGAGCCAAGTCTGTGTTGCTGCCAGCCCTGTCAGAAGGGCTGCATCCTCCTATTTCAGTCAGAAAACAACCCCCAAACTTACAACTAAAGACTCTGTTTGGGAAATGGAAGTACTCTTGAAATATAGCAGCCCAGGAACAAAGCCAGCTGCGGGTGGGATGAGCAATTGCCAGCAGGGTTTTTGGTCCCCATAACATGCTTGGGCAGAGTTTCCTGCTGCTATTCCACATCTGTGAGCCGTGCGACAGGTATGTCACGGGTAGGGTCTGTGCTGCCAGAGTTCTGCAGCAGAGGTTGCAAGCTGGGCAAGAACCCCAGGTCAGTCATGTTTTCTGTGCTCCATGGGATGCTGTGTGAATCCTATGGACAGTATGAGGGGAGAGAAGGGGGGGTTGGCCTCTGGGTGACTCTGTGTGACTTGGTGTAAACAAGAGGAAGGAGACCTGAACCCCATAGGAGCATCTCAAGACTGATATATCAGCACAGCATTTACACCACACAGAAGGGGCACACTGTGAGCTCCACAAGGATCTCTGTCAAGATCCCCATGCACAACAATGGGGATCAGGGAGTTGAGGTAGGTTAAAAACAAGCCAGTAAAGGGGGGGAAAAAGGTTGGTTTCAGCCAGATCAGGTTCCTGTATGGCTTACCAGGTGGCTCTGCCAGTAGGTGTATTGATCAGAAAGAGGGATATGGAGGGTATGACAAACAAGGGGAGGGATGAATGAGTGAGGCTGGCACTGAAGGGAATGCTTGGGAAGCATCTTGAAGGAAGCAGGGAGAGTAGGTATATGTGATTTGCAGAATGAGGTCAGAGCTGAACCAAGCAGTGGGGTCATGCCATGAAAACTATTATTTTCTGCTCTTCAGCAATGCCTCTACTGAAGGGAAGTGGAGCAAGGTACACTCCAAGAAACCTCAGTATTGTTAAACATAGCTCAGGACTGGGCTACAACTTGAACTGTGATAAATGTTTGCCTGCTTTGGTTTATGTCTGAAGCTGCCTGGGCTGAGAGAAGGAGGTAAATCTGCCCACCAGAAAAGGTTTGTGGTGGCCACAGTGGTGGGAGAGCACAGGGACACATGACTGCAACCTCACAGCTGCTGGCAGGGACTTCCACTAACCCCTCCCATCTGCTGAGGGCAGTGGGAAGGCTGGCACTGCCTTTTGAAAAGAAATTCCTTCACTGCAGCAAAACAAATAACAAGAAGAAGCTGTCCAGGAGGTATCATTCTGTTCTGTTTAATCCCAGAGAACCGAGGGGGCTCTTGCTGGATCAGACTGACACCCTCTGAAGTGCTGTGCCAAAAGCACAGAAAACATTGTTTGGGGATGAAGGCAGTAGTGGCACTCTCTTGGGAAAACACAGGAACAATAAATCAATCGTGTGCTTGTAGAGTAGTGGCAAATAGCAGCACAGCAGGGGTCAGCCTGCTGCTCCAAAGCCTTCCAGAGCATCCCCCGGCCTTGAGAGAGGTCACAGCACACAAGCAAGTCCCTGCCAGTTCCCAAATGAGAGAAACAGCACTGGTGTAACTCCGAGTTTAACTCCACTGCAACATCATCACACCTTCATTTCTTTAGACGGAAAATACATCCCTCTTCCTATCTGCACCCCACATCACAGCTGCCCCTTTTGGCGTCTGGTTCCCTTCCCCTGAGGATGAGCAGGAAACTCCCAGAGGACAGCATCTGAGTAGCTCAGTAGGCAGCCAGCATCAAGCCCCAGGAACTCCTCTGACTGATGAAATCATCTCACAGTGTGAAGATCCTTGCAGCTGAAATTGAAAAGTTATTTATTTCTCCTCTAGAGGGGAAAAACATCTCAGTCTCTGTAGAGGCTGTTTGTCCTTTGGGGCAGGAATCTCACTTTAGCCAGCTTCTATGTCTCTATGTGCTGGCTGGGAGCAGTGAGATGCTCTGGCAGGCAGGATGGAGCAGAGCTGATGGTCTCCTGCCCACAGACTCCCTCTGCTATGGCAAGTACACTGAGGGGTAGAGTTCAGGCACTGAGTTGAACTATTCCTGTCCATGGGACACGGGGATCACAACAGTGCTGCTATGAGCACCCTTTGCTTCATTGCAACCAGTCAGCAATGACTCACCCCTCGAGCCACTGAACTGCCTTGATGGGAACCACAGCTGAGATGCCCTGCACGCTTTCTGGCAGCTCCAGGGACAGCAGTCTTCATTTCCGAAAGAGATTGCAAAGCTTGTACCTGTATCCCAGGTGCTCCAAAGGGATACCATGGCATACAATGTCCTTCCCTCTTCCAGGAGTCAGCATGTCCTCTGAAAGGGTGCTGGTGGGCTCTGCTGGGCTCTGCAGAGCCTCTCAAAAGGTAGCTTTTCCATGGGAATGCTCATCTTGCTCACTCTAGCTGGAACACGAGACCAATTGAAAATCACACAGTGAATGGTTTTACCACTATTCTCAGTTTTTACTGCCCTTTCACTTATCAAGGGTGGACTATTTCCAAGCATGGCCTAGTCTTGCTCCCAGTTCCATATGCAAGGGCACTGCTCTCTTTCGCCAGTGCTCAGTGCCTTGCAGTATCCCATCTCAACAGGGCATTGGAAAGGTTTCTGTGAATATTAAACCTGCTGCTCTGATAGAAGAAAGTAACCTCAGAGAAGGTGAGAGTTGAAGAAGGTATCCAGGGACAGTCTTTTTTCCATGCCAGCAGAATCACTTTCCCAATCCTCAGAGACACATTCAGAAACCTGACTCGGCAGAGGTGTGAGTTAGACCAAGCTGATACTGCACAGGATAATTTTTCAAGCTCTGGGAAACTGGGAATCTAAAAAATACTACAGGAAATGCTTGTGGCTGGTGCACAGAGTTTTCTTATTTCACTTGGATTTTACCTGCTTGTTTGGATCCTGTGCTAAGCAGGACTTCTTGCTTCGGCGTGTGTGGGGGAGGGTCCTGCTTCAGGACTGGGCCTCCTACTTATCAGAATAATAAAAAATAGCATTCAGTAGTAACAATACACCTGTTCCAAAATGTGGATGCTTTTGCATTGCTGTCAGGCTTCAAACCTTGAGGGAATGGCTCATGCCGTGGCCAGCAGCACCGGTGTGCTGATGGGGCCGAGTTTCCACTAGAGGGTTGTAGTGCTGTACGGAAGCAGATGCGGTTACTGTGGCAGAAATACTGTATGTATTCCGGGCCTTTGTCAGCAGATCAAAAGCAACCTGCGATATCCCGGCTTCCAGCAGTCTCTGCAGTCTCTGATGTACACAGCCTGCAAGCTGTGAGAGGGCTGGTGCCTGAGCAACCTTCTTCCCTGCCTCCCCTGAGCAGCCTCTAGCATTCACATGACTCAGCACCTACAACATGGCTAGAGAGATAGAGAGATAGAGAGATAGAGAGATAGAGAGATAGAGAGATAGATAGATAGATAGATAGATAGATAGATAGATAGATAGATAGATAGATAGATAGATAGATAGATAGATAGATAGATAGATAGATAGATAATAAGTAAACACACTGTGCCTGGTCACAGATGGACTATGCACACACGGATAGAATGCTTGTTTGTGCACCTGGGATTTCGATGCACGAACAGCCACGAGGTATGGCAATGGCACACTGTGGCAATGAGCCAGGGCACCACTGGTGAAGCAAAGCCCACAGCCTGGCAACACTGCAAATGGGACAATTAGCAGCATCAGCACAATGATAGAATCACAGAATCATTCCAGTTGGAAAAGACTTACAAGGTAGTCAAATCCAACTGTTATCACAAGACTGCCAAGTACAACACTAAACCACGTCCCTCAGTGCCGCATCTACACAGCTTTTAAACACCTCTAAGGGTGGTGACTCCATCACTTCCCTGGGGAGCCTCTTCCAATGCCTGACCACCCTCTCAGTGAAGAAATTTTACCTCATATCCAATCTAAACCTCCTCGGGTGCAACTTGAGGCTATTGCTTGCTGTTTTCAGAGAATAGACCTTTCAGGCAGTTGTAGAGAGCAGTAAGGTCTCCAGTGCCTCATCAATGCTGAGTAAAGGGGGATGATCTCTTCCCTGGTCATGCTGGCCACACTGTTGCCGATCAGCAGAATCGGGAAGCGTTAGCTGTTCCTACACAGCTGCGGCTCCAGATCAGGAGCTGCCGTGCTGTGCATTGCACCTAACATGGGTGGTAGCCCCTGAAGCTTGCAAGCCAGCCTTAAGCAGGAGTCATCAGAGGGGACTGCCACTTCTGCCACCAGCCATATTCCCATGACCACTGCAGCTCAGTAGGTCCTCGTAGGTTCTTGTGTATTTGACCCCAGCGTACATTTTTACAGTGGTGTTTGTATTTTTGCATGTTTATCTGTAGAATCATAAAATCATAGACTGCTTTGGGATGGAAAGGACCTTTAAAGGTCACCTAGTGCAACCCCCCTGCAAAGAGCCTGTGTGTGCAGCCTTCTGAGTAGCTGGTGTGCTAAGTGCTGACAACTGTACCAGCAAGATCAGGATGGTTTTGCTGCTGAAAACAAAAACTGGAGCTGTCTAACACTGTGGGAAAAGCCCAAATATCACTGACGTTGCCTTCGTTTCACAGAAAGAGTGGGAAGGCAAATACAACCACAAGGCTTGCCTGTAATATGGAAAACACAGTGTAACATTCACCAAGAATTTACATAGTCACCAATTTATGTAGCACCTGTTTGTCTGATATGATCACTATTTCCATTTACAATAGATGGAAAATGGATTTTGCCTACATTTTAATCTCTTTTGTTATCAGAAAGTTTTTGAGGAAGCAAGTAGGAGATATTCTTGCAAAATAAAATATAACAGCAAAAGATGAGCTTTAGTTCCTCTGAAAGATTACCTGATCATACCTAAGAACAACTATGTAAAAACCAACCATCCAGTTGACAGAGAATCATAGAATATCTTGAGTTGGAAGGGACCCACAAGGACAATCAAGTCCAACGGAGAGGCCATAGAGTGCTGTGATAGATTATCTGACCCAAAATAGACACTTGAATCCTCCCCCCTTTACAGCTGGCTGGTGGAGAGCTGCTTCTCATGCTGACAGGAGAAGGAGTGAGGTCAAGTGAGCTGCTTCTTGATATAGAGGACAAAAAGGCCTCAGGGGAGACTCAACCAACTGGGGAGACCTGCAAGGTGGACACGTAGAGTTGGGAGAGTCACCTCTCACAGGTGATGGTTTCTATAAACAAGTCTCAGACCCCAGGGAGACCAGGCAGGCTGGAGAGCAGGGATTGGTGCAGGTGAAGCTTCTCCTGCTCTGAACTGGCCAAGGGTGGTGGGACCATGAGCTTTTGCTGATCCCAGCAGTGCAGATGAACTCTGTATCTCCAAACCACAGGGCTTACCCCTCTCCTCCTGGGTTGCTGCTATCCCTTGATGCGTGACCATGGGCGGAAGGGTAGTGGGTCCTCACCAAGGATAAGCAGCTGGCATGAGCTATGGAGAGACCTATGGCAGACAAGTGTGGTGGGAGGAGTGTTTGGAGTGTGTTATGAGAAGGATGAGAGGGAAGGAACATGACTGCCCTGCCTGGGAAGAAGGTGTCTCAGCAGCTATTGGTTAGAAGGCTAGATTAAATTTTTTGAATTACTGATTCTACCCAGAGAGAACACTTACAATCATCATGCAATGAATGTGTCTATTACTAGTCATACACATCTAAGATTCCTGTAGAAGCCAAGAAAAAAGGAAAAAGATGCGTGTGAATGGCCAGCTGCAGAAGAGAGCAGCCGTGCAAAGCACCTCCACGACATTAGACAGCACCAGAGACCTCCAGCCTCGGTGTGGTACACAGGCAGATGGCTTTCTGCACCTGCTTTTGGGAACAGCTCTGCAAACTCTCTCCTCACGTAGAGAGGAGTCTCATTTCCTGCCAGAAGGAGTCACAAAAATACAGCTTTATCCATCCTGCATGTGGCAATCAGGCAGGATTAAGAGCTTAAGCACTTGCAGGGTAGCAATGTTAAAAAAGATTGCACGGACCTGTTTGCCTACCTCGGTCTGCACCACTAATCAAAGCGCTCCTCAGCGTGGACTTGTGGGGCACATTGTCAGTGCTGGAAGCAGAACACTGACCATGCTCATAGAGGGGGAGTTGTTAAACTTGGCCCTTTTAGGGCCGTGGCCAGGGCGATCAGCTGCTTGCACAGACAGCCCGCTGCTACTGCCCTTGCTCCGCTCTCCAGCCAGCTGCTGAGCCACGGAGTTCTGGGATCATGCACTGGGCAAAGAAGATGGCAGCAGATGGATTTCATGGCCTTAGACTGTTTTATTAAACAAACCCAACCCCACCGGCAACCCACCAGCTCCTCATTTACACACTACTCCTTTTACCAGCTCCGGGAGAACAAAGAGGCTGCAGTGTAAATGAGATTAGTGTGGTGAGTGTTACGCACATGAATATTTATCAAGGAAGACCAGAGAGGAGCCAATTTGCCACCCTCTTGCAACAGCAAGAGCTTGGTCATCAACAAGTGGAAGGGAAAGGGTAGGTGAAGAGGCTGGTCCATGCCTTTGTGTGGACAGGGCATATGGGATGCCAGTGAAAGGCTATTCTTGTGTCTGAGGCTGACTCTGGGAGACATCATTCAGGAACAACACTGAGAGCATCCTGTTTTTCGGGACAAAAGCTAAGTACAACGCAGTTACGAAGCAAGCATACAATGTCCCTTCCAGTCATGCAACCAGCTTGCAAGCTGCAATTCAGGGAAAAAATTCTAAAGATTTAACTGGAAATTGTTACCATTCCTTGGGTGCGACATGTGCTGATGATAAATCCTTTTCCTGAAGAAAAAAGCAAGGTTAAATCAAACTACAGAGGCCATCAAGCATGAGATTTACAGAGATCTCACTGGTTTATGGGTTCATTTCTTAAACAGTTGAATTATGGCAGCTTCTGGGCATTGATATACAAAGCATGCTGACCCCCTCAGCACTGTGGGGAGTTAAGGTATGAGCAGCAATGGAGAGATCGCACTGGTTATAGTCTTGATGTGTATTTCAAAATCACTTCCGAAAAAGAAGACGAGATAGTAGTTGAGTATTCCAGCCACAGACATGAGGAACAGGAACAAAATTATGCGCTTTCCAAACAAGTAACCAGGAGTGCTGAGGAGACAGAAATGGGGAAAAGCACTTTGTTAATGTGCATCACATCACAGAAGAACCCTCAGACTTTGGACTCTGCTGTTGAGACCATCTGAAAGACATCAGGAGCTGAGAGAGAGGGGGCAAATTTCTTTTCTGCCTTGCATTGCCAGGCAGTTGCGAGGACTTCAATGTCATTTTCAGGATCCATTTGGGTTTAGATTTGGCCTTCTTTTCTCAGCGTAGGCTGCTGCTTACAAAAGTGTCTGTTCAGAGGGACTTGAATGTGATCTCAGCCATCACAGGCTGTGGGACAACTCTGTTTCACATGTGTGTAATTTTCTTTATTAATATAAATAAAATATTAATATTACTATAAAAGGACAATCTTGTGCAAATAGTGGCACAAACATGCAAACCTGTGTTTGAAGAGTCCCGTGAGGAGGAGCTGCAGGCCCCCTGACCTCAGTGCTGTTGCACATCTGACATCTCCCACAGATACCCCCATTCATCCAAAAGAGAGGGGCTTTCCTGCACTACCGACTGCCAGCAGCTGCTGCAGGCACACCACAAGCCAGCAGCTGAGCCTATGGAAGTGGCAGAATCCAGCTGTGCTCCTACCACATTCTGGGTTTTTAAAAAGGCTCTGCAAGTCCTTACCTCTGAGTCCTCTCCCCAAGGTAGCCCACAAAGTACTTCTGCCTCACAAACAGATACATCAGGCCAGCAAAGGCAGCAGGAGCTGGGTAAAGGATAAAACAGTGTATTAAAAACACCACCCCAGGTCTCATTGTATGTACTGTCCCCATTTGCTGCCTGGGCTAGAATGGGAAATGGGAATCTGCAGTCCTGGGTTATGGGACAAGCCCTGGAACTGGAATGGAGACCTCTGCCTGGGAAAGAGAGCACTTGCCTTGCCCTCACTCCAGCTTTTCTGAAGTCTTTGTGGGTGTAATCATGCTCACAACTGTGCCCACTGCAGAGCATACACTCCCCATCATCCTCTGAGTATCTAAAGGGAGCCTAGAAGAAAGCTGGAGAGGAACTTTTTACAAGGACATGAACTCACAGGACAAGGGGAAATGGCTTTAACCTGAAAGAGAGCAGGTTTAGGTTATATATAGGAAATAAGTTTTTCTGTGTGAGACTGATGAGGCACTGGCACAGGTTTCACAGAGAAGGTGTGAATGCCTCATTCCTGGAAGTGTTCAAGGCCAGGCTGGATGGGACTTCAAGCAACCTGGTTTAGTGGAAGGTGTCCCTGCCCCTGGCAANNAAGCACTCACCTTAATGTTAGATAAACTCATAATGCATTGCAGGGGATCACAATTATCAATGCAGGCAAACAGTTCTGGGTTGCCCTCAGCACAGGGGAGACCTGTCAGTTCTGTCAATTTAATAAATTGAGCCCATTTCCTGTCCTAAAAGTGAGTAATGTGGCATCCAGCAACCAAGTACTAAACCTTTCACCCAGAACAAAGGGAACTCACCTATAATGCCAGTACAGGAAATGTCCCTGGACTACCTTGAACCATGTCTGGGAACACATCTGTTGGCATAAGCCATGCCATGAGTGTTAGCTCCAGGACAGGAGGGAAAGAGAGGTTCCCCTGCTGCAGGAGGGCTGGTGTCTGGAAGTGTAACTTCCGAAGCACACGCCATCCCTTGCTGAATGTGGTGCCAGGTTGAAGGGAGAAAAATCCAAACAAAAGAGTGTTACCTTGGCTGCAGAGGAGGCCAGCACACCAAAGCACAGCTAGAAACGTAGGGTACGTGTGTCCGCAGTTCTGGCTAGAATGGAATTTACAGGAGAGAAATCAGAGCACAGGCAAATAGAAACAAAATCAATGTTTCAGCAGCAGAGAATGGTGGCAGGTGAATTTGGGCTGCACTAGTGCCATTGAGAGTAGACTTTTATCCCAGAGCAGTGGGAGGCTTCTGACCTACCAGGAGCTGTGTTCCTCACCCACATCTACTTCCCTGTATTCTCACTCAGATAATGAATGTCTTTGTGCTGCCTGATGAGGAAAACAAACCATCGTGTGTACGTCTGGCACATGTGAAAGTCACTTTCTCTCTAATCTGTTTGATCACGATAGATGCTGTTAGCTTTATTGGCTTAAAGTCCTTTTAATTGAGTCGTATTAATAAAGCTATTGGATGAAACCAACAAATGTAGAATTGTATCACAAATAAGAGTGTCTCACAGAGTTAACATGTGTTCCTGCAGGGAAACAGGAATGGTTTCCAGCTGCATCCTTCAGCTGGGAATGCTTTCTGAGGGGGAGAAGTGAAGAAGTTGAGAGTGAGTCTATGTGGCAAAGAAGTGGGGAGCTGTGTGCAAAGGGATTTTTACAAGTTCTGCCACCTACTTGCTCTTCAGCAGGCTGATGTCTCTCTGCTAGCTTTTTCCTTTTCAGATGCAGTGCCCTTGGGCCTCTGGCTGTGCTTGTGTCACACTTCCAGCAGGGAAGAGTGAACTGGTTCCCAAATGAATTGACACAGTACTCATAATAGCTGCAAGATCTATATAGATGAAGCACATGGTGGCAAGAAGGGTGCTGAATTCACACAGCAAATATATCCGAAAACCACTGGTCTGAACACTGAGCGCAGAAAGGGATTATGTAAAAAGCCTTCATCTGAGGGCATTTGGAATCCACCCTGGCCCCCAAAATAGTTTGCATTTAATGTTAATGAAGAGCATGATGAACCCCACTCTGCCTCAGTTCTTGTCTACTCACTTGGCAGTGTAAACACGGTCGAAGGAGGAGGACCCCTGCCGCTGCAACCCCTTGCTGTTGCAGTGTCTGCTTTCGTGCTCCACTTTGTTAGCAAAAAAAGCTGTTAAAGAAACCACAGAGTATTCAGTCTGAGATGTCATCTGGAGGTATCACAGAAGCTGGGCTTTGTGGGCTCAGCTCTGTTCCATGAGCATCCATGCTGGGCAGATGGCAGGAGAAGATATAGGTGCATGGAGGTGCAGGATGCGGCCAGTGTGCTTGCTGTCACCCAGGTTTAACCAAGCCCTCCATGCATCCCCACATGTCTGTACGTGACTGGCAGCAGGCTCTCACCTCCAATCCCTGCTTCATCCCAACACTGCACTTCAGGCAGCCTGCATCTCTGCTGCAGAAGCACTGACCTGACCCGGCCCTCTGAACTCCCAGTGGGAAAAGAGCTTTCCAGACAAAACTGCCAACCCCAAATCTTGCTCTCCAAGAGAGCAGGGAGACAAGGGAGTCTATTCTCTTTTAGTGAAACCCATTTGCCAAACCAAGGACATCCTGCAGGGCTGGTTCTTTTCCCAGAAAGGCTCACAGAAAGCCTGGTCTTAATGGCTCATCTGTGTGTATCCTCCTTTTAAGCAACAGAGTTGTGTCAGAGCGTTAGCTGCTGCAAAAATGCAGCACCCCAAGATAATGTATCATGCTCTTGACAAACACATTTTATCTGATGACACTAAACCAGAGACCATCAATCATATGTCTAAATACACCAGAGAGAGCTCTGGCAGGCTACAAGCTGAAAGCTTTCTGTTGTCGTGCATCCCATCTCAAGTGCATCCAAATCACTCTATGGCTTGGAATATTAGCCAAATACATACACATAAAAGATAGCCCATCAGGAAACACACTATTATAACAGTAAAAATTTAACTAGATAAGCTGCAGGATTTCATCCCTTCAATCTGAAGAACTGCCTCCTTTTTCCCCCTCCATTGATGCTGTAAATAGATATTTCGTACTTCCATCATCTTTAGTAAAAACTACTGAGTTTTTCAGTTTCCAGAACTGTGTGATCTCCATGGTACATACAGCCCTTCTGCAGAAAAACCCATGGTGCTTTAAGTCAGCACCCCTACTCTGAGCCAGGCTGCAGAGCCCCCACTGCTACCATCAGAGTGCACTGGCCAGCTCCTGGGGAACTCAGACCAGACACCATCCAGAGGCATGGCCACGGGGAGCTCTCAGCACCTCCATCTGCCTACCAGAACAGCCTTTGGCAAGAAGTTACCCTGCCTACAGTGACTAAGAGGACCTAATTGAAGAGAACAGGGTTGGTCAGCGCTTTTTTGTCCAGTGCTAAGCTGTAGCGATGGGAAACCACTTTCTGTAGGTCTGGGACTGCATGGACTCACTGTTACCACAACTCCTCCCTTTCTTTTATCATGCATGTGAAATCTCTAGAAAATACCACAGCTTCCGAGAAAGCTAAGTAAGCTATTTATCTCCCTCTCCACTGCTGCAGGTGCTGCCACTTCCCAAATATCAGCTTGCTGCTGCAGGGAGGCTGCACAACGCCAGGAGGCAAGAGGGTGCTTTCACAAGCCAGCACAAGAGGAGTAAGCAGAGTAAGGCTGGAGTGGAGAGGTTTAATTCAGCTCAGCTGTTCCAGGAGATAATGTCCTGAGGCTCCAAGCCTGCACAGACTGCCCAGAGCCTGAACAGTGGCAGTCCCGCTCTGACCAGGGTAATGTGCAAGAGATCAGTATAAGCCTGGTTGTTTCAGAAGTCCATGCCAACAGAAACTGGGAACTGATGAACCAGCCTAGCCAGTGCTCGCAAACATGCTCCTTTTTTCTCTCCACTTTGCTTCCTCTGTCCTGATCCGCTCAGCAATGATCACTGATTTGCCCTGAAAGCTGCTGGATTGCAACATCTCTCCGATAAAAGAACAAAACTTCAGGCTGCATTCGTCACTCAGTGGCATGCAGCCACATGAGTCATTGCGTAGGATGTGGAGATTTCCTTCATGAACAAGGTGACAGTAAATGGACAGCAGACTGGGGCAGCAACACAGCCCATCTTTAGGAATAACAGCATTTACCCAAGCTGTTTTCTAGTCCTGCATCCTATGCAGAGAAGCGTATCATCACAAATTTACATGACTTCATGCACTTAGAGACAGCCAAGTAGATGCCCAAATGCTTTCCTGAATGAGAGCCACGGCAAGAATTCAGTACACCTGACACTCCTCGGCAAACATTTCTACTGCCTTCCTTATTGCATTCACTGCATATCAGGTCTGGTCTTTCTAGACAGAAAGCTTGGAAAGAGGAAATCAGATGATGCAAGGCTTGAAATCATGGTTTAGGGCTGTCTGCCTCACGTGCTTGGCACACTCTGCCAAGCATCATGCTTCCCTTTTGTAGCAGTTGGGTCAATAATCTCAAGACAGATTTCCATGAGGTAAAAGCATATAGATGGAAGTCTGACATGTCCAAGTGAGAGGAAAAAACCCTGTACATAAAGTCCTATGATTAAATAGCAAGAAATGCATATTTGACACATTTTCTCAATTATGGTACATGCTCTGGTCTTAATGTGCCACATTCTGGTATGTCACACACTGTGCATTTACCAGAGAATAACATTGGGTTAAATGACATGGCATTTAGTGCCTATGTTGAAATTAACTAGTCTGCGTCTCTTTTTTTTTTTTTTGTCCTCCTTGGCAGCTAGGCTCTCACCACTTCCCCTCTCTGCAGCGGCCCAAGAATAGCCCATTTCCTAGGACTTTGTGTTCTGTGGGAATCTCCCATTTGTAGTAAGAACCCTTCACTAAAGATTTCTGGAATTTTCACCAGCCCCCATCCCACTGCTGAATCTCTTTAAACCTGGGCAAATTTAGCACAGCTGAGGCAAAACTCAATCCTTTCTCTGCGTTCTGGGTAGAATTTCCTGTTAAAATAAATATTTGTAAGAGAGGATGATGAAGTTAAAATCAAATTTGCACAGGAAAGAGATTTGTTTTATTTTAAAAATCTTGAAGAATATACAAGGGACTACACATGGTCTGAATAAGAGATAGAGAAGGAAACTTCAACATCTCAGGAAATGTGCAGTGTTCTTGGGACCACAGTTAATTGAGATTAGTTATACTGCGGGAACTCAGAGATACAGCAAAGCAGGAGAGCTGCCTACCCACAAATAGCCCACACAGACTCCTCCAATTCTGTCCCCTTCACCCAGCTCCATGCAAAGGTCTGACCCACTGCAGCCCCACAGGGACTCTGTCCCTGCCCATGGCAGCAGGACTCCAGCTTGTGAGCAGCCCTGGCTGACCATAGCAGGGACCTAGGTCAGAAAAGGAGGTCTAAGTCATCAAGTCAAAATGCATATTACCACAGGGTATCCCAGTATATTAGTCCTTACATTAACTGAAATGTGTAACAAACTCATTCTAGAATATCAGAGAGTAGGACCATGTGACTATCAGGATGCTTCCACAATGGCACAGAAAATTCCATGCTTAGAAGACCATTTCTAAAGCCAAAGCCATGCCTAAGCATGCATGCACGTATAAACAAAGATTATCTATCCAAAAATCAGCTCAGCAGATGTCATCCTGAACTTTCCTCATCTCCCTTTTATCCCTTACATAAATGCTTATTTTTGTCTTACCATTCTGGACAACACTGATCAGGGTGACGATGGCAAGCAGGACAATGCTTCCTAGTGTCTCCTGGTCCATTTTGTGAGTGGGCTGTCGGGGTGGATGGTGCAGCCTTGGTGGCAGCTCAGTACTACAAGCACAGAATGAGGAAGTGAAGGTCTTATCTTGAATCATGAAACACTTCCTATGGCTTCACAGGAGAGGGGCAGCACCCTCTGCTCTGGTGCCTTTCGGATCTATAACTGCAAGCTCGCACACTCCTCATGAACAGATGAAGCCCAGGGAAACAAGAGATTACAAGTCTGTTATCTAAGAGGATATATAATGTGGAAAGATATCTATTGCCCTTCCTACCTGGATATCTAAAGTATGTCTGAGCATCTGGCCAGCTGTGTAGAACAGCAGAAGGCTGGAAGAAACCAGTCAGGCTATCATGGCATTGTCAGCAAGTGCCTGACCACTCCACAAGTAGCTGGGAGGAGAAATAATGTTGACAAGTCTCGGCAATGTTGTTGCTCTCATGAAGACACTCTCCCTGGTCACATCTCCATCAGTCTCACCAGTGAGGACACTCCAGGCCTGCATGTCACAAGCCAAACTCCTGAACCCCCTGGCATAGTGGAATGGGCAATACACTAATGCTGTGAGCATTGCTGGTGAGCACAGAAATATGTCTTTCATTACCAGGTCTGGATCCTGCATCCTTCCCCCTACGAGTAATTCCTTGGAAGTCAGTGACAGCTATGAGCTTTCAGTGTTTTACAGGCTTGGACTTCACAGTTGTGCCCCAAGTTTAGTGCTTGAAGCCCAATATAGCTGAGCACTCTTCCTGCAGCATGTTCACAACTTGGATCCAACCCCTTGATGAAGCTGGCACGGAAGCACAGGCTGCGGGGTTGGACAGAGTGGTGGGCTGACCTTGGCTGAATATCAGGTGCCCACCAAAGCTACTCTCTCTCTCCTCTCCTCAGCTGGACAGGGAAGAGAAAATATAACTGAAGGCTAGGGGGTTGAGATAAGGGCAGGGAGAGAACATTCACCAGTTACTGTCACAGGCAAATCAGACCTCTAGATGGGACACAGCCAGGTAGGATTTCCCAGCAGGAGCCAACCTGCAAACCCCATCTTTTTCAATGGGGACACAATGACCTACAATGGTGTTTTTACTCAGTCTCTCTATCATGCAAATTTTTATAATCCGTAGTCTTACATATGGAAAACTCTCATATAGTTTGGGTATAAACAAATACACAGAAATGTAAATGAAACTGGCTGAGAGGTTGGTGATTAACACTGTGAGCTGTGACATAGTTATCTTAACAGGAAAAGGCTGTCTTTCTGGTATACCTTCCCTACAGTCCATGCAGACACAACTGTGTGAGAAGTAAGGCCATAAAAAGTATCTAGGTTTAGATTTGGCTTGTGGTATTTTATTCAGAATGTAAAAATTTGCCCAATTTTCTTTAGGAAAAAAACTAAATCCAAGAACAAATAGAGAAGTACAACAGTTCTTTGAGAATGCTTTTATTCAGGCTAAAGTTCTCTTTTTCCCCAGAATATGATCTTTTCTTATTTGAACATCAATGTTTATGTTTTGTGGTCTATTGAGCACAGAATTGTAGCTGGTATTTAGGGATGGTATTTAATGCTAAGCATCTACTAATCTGGGAAGAAAAACCCATCACCTAAAAGCTGTAATGGAATCAAGTCAAAACAGTAATGCTGTCTAAGCAGAGATCAATGTTATGACTGTAAAGAGAGGAGCTGTGCTTGGGCATGGGGCAAGCAGGAGGGAGCTGCTGACAGGAGAGGGTGAAGGGAACAGAACAGATCCTCAAGGCATCTACGGTAGGAGGATTCCCAGTCATCCTCCTGCAGCAGGCACCAAGCCTTCCCCTTCTGCTGCCTGTTTTACACCGGTGCAAACCTACCAGGCAGCCTGTCGATTGCTTTTGATTTACAAGTGGCAGCACAAGCACATGAGCCTGCTCCAGCTTGCCAAGAAAACACACATGCTTCCCTGCTATCAAAGACTTCCCAGAGGTGGCTTCTATTGAGCAAAACTCTCATATAAAAAGGGGTATGAATCAGGCTGCTGAGGTGTTAAGTTGCCGTAATGCAAAAAACCCCACAACACACCAGGAGTTTATGCCAGCAGGCTTTCCAGCTGGCTGACCCAAGCTCCCATCCCTTGCCCCGTGTGTGAGGGACCGTGAGAGCTGAGCTGTTGATGCCTTTGCTTTCTCCTTGTTCTGCTCTTTATTTTCCAGCTCTTTGCTTTGCTGCTGCTCAGTGCCTCTAACCACATACTCATCCCCACTTTGCTCTTCTGTTCTGCCCCTTCTGATTTCCCCCAGCACCTCTTGGCATCACAGGGCGCTTTAGCATTTTGGCACTTGACATTCCTGGTGCTTTTCTGGAAATCCAGCCTGTTCCCTCCTCTTACCGAGGTTTTCTCCAAAGCCATCCCACATGTATGTGTGGAGAAAAGCAGGGTTTCACACTCCTCCCTGCAGTAAAAAAAAAAAGAAAAAATGACATCAACTCCAGGGCTTGTTAAAATGATTTCTTGGTGTGCAGGGAGAAAAAAGCTTTGCCAGCAAGAACGTCTTTGGTATGGCTGCCTTAAGAAATGAACTGCAGTGTTTTGTTGGTTTTTTGTTGTTTGGGTTCTTTTGAGCGCAGCATCACTCTGAGGGCTCTGCTTGAGGAAAAACAAGGAAATCAAGATGGTACATGAGACATAGAAGAAGTCCCTTTATTGTGGCAAGGCAACACTGTTGTATAGCCAGACAGAGGAGAAACCCCTTGTGGGGAGGAATATTATCTTTTTATACCCCTTGGCACTGGAATAGCTGCAGGGTACAAGTAGATTCTGGCAATATTTTTGCAGTTTGGGGAATTGACTTGGCAAGGGAGGGCTAAAACAACTAATAGTTTTTTCCATATCAACACATTAAATTGTTCATTCTCCCTGAGAACACCTAAACACACACACACAACAGGAGCACTGTCTGGATAAGACAAAGCTGGCACCACTGGAAAACCCAGTCCACATGGAAGGAAGATCACTGCAAGACACCTCCATCATCTCTCACTTGGCTATTTGAAATAAGGGATTTTCCTGAGTAGACAAAAAAAGAAAAGGGGGTATAGGGGAAGGGATACACACCTTGGGGAACAGTGCCTGCACCTTCTGTAATGCCCAGCTGCGGTCAGACCTCTTCAGGCACAGGTAATTCAGTGCTTTAGCAGCTGCTGTCAGACCCCAGCCCTTTTGCTTGCTGCATGGCTATTTGACATCCACATTGTCCTGTCTGAGGAAGATAACCTTGACACAGGAGCCATGAAGCTTGCAAAAATGTGCAAAGCCAGCTAGCTTTTCCAGTTGTGCTGCAAGTCTTCCTGCACATTTATCTCCTCCTCTGGAATCTTGAACAGCCGGTCAAAATAATCCTTTTGTAGAATTGCTTTCATGATGAAGAGGAAAGGACTGGGAACACAGATCTATAAATATCTTTTGGGATGTTCATCTCCCCTCTCCTCTCATGCACTCTGATCAGTGCTCAGCAGCAAGGACTCCAACGAAAGTGTGTTTTGATAAAATAAAGGCTGCTCGTGTGAACCTCCCACATATAAATGCCAGGTGACACCCAGCTGTCATGCTTTATTATAAATGCAAGGAGACACGAGCCCCTTGGACTGGCTGGTTAATACTAGCACTCTGCTTTGCAAACTTGAAGTGCCACAGCACCATCAAACATAGTGCGCACACACACACACACACACACACACACAGGTGACTACCTGCCGTCACGTCAGCCTGCGTCAGCATCGCATCCTTGCTGAACCCTGACTAAACCCCAGCAGAGTGCATAAAGAGAGCTGGAAATGTGAAGTGCAGCACGATGAAAGGGGCAACGCTGCAGTTTTTAAAATGCTGGCTTCCTTTCACACAGCCCAGAGAATGACATTGTGGGAGCTGGCAGAGCACCGCCTCAAAACCCCCTCCTTCTCCACATTTCACCGGCTTCTTCCTTTCACTTACTGTCTTCACATTCCATTTGTACAAATTCAGCTCAAAACATTGAGCTGGAAGACTGAAGCTGTAGTCCCTCGAGGCCCCCTGGCACAGCCTCCTCCTCACCCTCTGCGTCTCATTGTCATGGTTCAACCCCAGTTGGCATCTCAGCCCCACGCAGCAACTCGCTCACTCCCCCCCAGTGAGATGGGGGAGAGAATCAGAAGGATAAAAGTGAGAAAAGGGTTAGGAAAATCCACACATGCAAGCAAAGAAAAACAACAAATGCATTCACTGCTTCCCACAGGCAGGCAGGTGTTCAGCCATTTCCAGGAAACCAGGCTCCATCACACGTAATGGTTACTGTGGAAGATAACACCATCACTCCAAATGTTCTCCCCTTTCTCCTTCTTCCCTCAACTTTATATGCTGAGCATGATGCCATATGGTATGGGGTAATCCTTGGATCTGCTGGGCTCAGCTGTCCAAGCTTTGCCCCCTCCAAACTCTCATGCACCCCCACCCCACTTGCTGGTGGGGTGATGTGAGAGGTACAAAAGGCCTTGACTTTGCATAAGTCCTGCTCAGAAGTGACTAAAACATCCCTTTGTGATCAGCACTGTTTCCAGCACAAAACCAAGAGAGCCACATGCCAGCTAGTGGGAAGAAAATTAATTTTACCCACAGTATTTCAGAGGTGGCCTCCCCGGAGCTGAGCAGAGGAGCAGAATCACCTCTCTTGAGCTGCAGGCAACACTTTGTCTAATGTTACTCAGGTTACCATTCACCTTCTTGGCCACAAGGGCCCATTGCTGGCTCGTGTTCAACCTTCTGTCCACCAGGACACCCAAATTCCTTTCTGTCAGGTTGATTTCTAGACAGGTAACCCCAGCATGTCCTGGTGCATGATTTTTTTTGTCTACAGCTGCAGGACTTCGCACTTCTCCTTGTTGAACTCCATGAGGTACCCATTTCTCCAACCTGTCAAAGTCCCTCTGGATAGCAGCATCACCCTCTGCTCTGTCTGCCACTCCTCTGAGTTTGGTGCTGTCTGCAAACTTGCTGAGGGTAAACTCTGGCCCATCACTCAGATCATTAATGGAATGTTGTGCAGTATTGATCCCTGGGGTACACTGGCATCCAACTACATTGTGCCACTGATCACCACCTTCTGGACACAACAGCCACTTTTCAATCCACCTCACTGTCTGCATATACAACTCACACATCAACAACTTCTCTGCAAAGATCTCCCAGGAGGCAGTGTCGAAGGCCTCACTGAAGTCCAGGCAGACAATATCCACTGCCCTCCTCTCTTCTACCAGGTCATCACTTCACCATAGGAGTCTATCAAATTATCAAGCATAGCTTTCCCTTGTTCAAGCCATACTGACCAACTGCTGGTGATTTCTGTGTCTTTGATGTGCCTGAAGATGGTTTCCAAGATTAGCTGATCCATCACCGTCCCAGGGATTGAGGTGAAGCTGACCAGTTCCCCCAGTCACCCTTCTTGCCCTTCTGGAACATGGGGTGATGTTGCTGTACCCCCATCCTTGGGCACTTCCCCTCATTGCCATGACTGATCAAAGCTGATGGAGACTGCCATGGATCTGCCATGTCTCTCATTTTTCTGTGGGTAAATGCCATCAGGACCAATGGACTCATGTACATGCAGATTGCTTAAGTATTCCCAGACTTGGCCCTCATCCATCTAGGGTATATCTTCCTTGCTGATTTGGTTTTTATTCGCTGTCATTATCACTTTATTAGCTTTTAGGTGGCTGCAATTTGATTAATAATTCATTTTATAGACTTTAGAGCTGAGGCAAGGCTTCCTGGGCAGCAGATTCCCAGGTCTTCCTCTCCACTCCACTTTGAGAAGTCTCTTTTGCCCTGTGTAATTTCTGCCAGTGTTCCCGCTTTCCATTAGCTCTTGCAAATAATTACCAAAGGTCTTTGAATCAAAGGTCACTGTGTGGTAAATTTTCTCTCCTGTTCTTTAAGTCTCTGGTCACAACTAGTCTTTTTGGTACTCTAATTATTGGAAGGAAAGTTGTTGGATCCTTTGGCCATGTTATTAAGAGAGCAATGCTAATTTTTGCCTTCCTCACCCTTGGCAGGTAGTCTCAGAGCTTCCTCTTACCAGCTGGGCTGTCTCGGAGAGTAGTTTTCAGGCTCCTATCTGCAACTGTCCCACTAACAGGTAGAACTTCAACCACTATATTTTTCTGCTTGACCACTATTTCCCAATCCCTCAGGAAAACAAACAAAAAAAGGCCACAGAAAAAACCAAAACAACAGAGAAAACACAAAGAGGACTGTTCTTCAGATTAAAAAAGCAAAGAGGCACCAAAGCTGGCGATTTAAAGCCTCAACCCGCGCACCCGCAGCCCCTAGAAGGAGCGGGGAGCAGCAGGACCGCAAAGAAACACAAAACCCGTCCCAGCCAGCACGGGAATCAGGTCTAACTCTGCGAAGGTCGTATCCAGCGCGTCTCTGTGGCGCAATCGGTTAGCGCGTTCGGCTGTTAACCGAAAGGTTGGTGGTTCGAGCCCACCCAGGGACGGGGCGCGATTCTTTTGTGGTGCGCTGTGTCTTTTTTCCTTCCCTCCTGCAAGAGGCGGCGGCCGTAACCGGCGCGCGCCGCCCTTGTACGGGCAGGAACTGCCCGAGGCCCGCTTTTGGCTCCGGGACCTCGCTCTTCCTGCGCCGCCGAGAGGCGTTTCACCCACAGCCACATGAACACAATGGAGCTTGGGGTGCTCCGTCCGATTGGTCAAGGGGCACTGCAGGAAACCGTCCTACCGCGGGCCGTTTCCGTAGTGTAGTGGTTATCACGTTCGCCTAACACGCGAAAGGTCCCCGGTTCGAAACCGGGCGGAAACACCATACTTTTTTTTTTTTCCCTTCCCGTGTCACCGCGGACGTCCTTCCTGGTTCCTCCTTTAGAACGCGCCAGCGGTCGCGAGGGGCGCATCCCCCCCCTCCTCCTCGGGAGTGAGAGAGGGCGAGCAGCCTCCCGGGCTGCGGCGGGGCCTGGAGGAAGGAGCGGGGGTGGGGGACTGTGCTGAAGCTCTGCGTCGTTCCCGTGCACGAGCTCCTCGGCAAACACGTTTTTCCTGGGGGGAAACGAGCCTCAACTGAAACGGTCTGAACATCATCAGAAAACTTGGGACAAAAACTACAACCATTTGCCTTGTGCATTACAGAAGGCCCCTTAGATACTGACTTATATAAAAAGAGTAATATAGACCCAGGTCCGGGGAGAAGCATCTCCTGCGGGTTTCTTCGGCCTCTTTCTCGGAAACGCCCGAGACGCCCGGCCCCTACTTCCTTACACTCCTTTCCCAGCATTTCCTCTCCTTTGCGAGCCCTGTGGCTCCACCGTGTTGTCCTGGGCCGTGCGGCTTCAGCATCTCCCTCGCAAACAACTACACCGTGTTTGCACACAGCAGTGTAAAACTAAGCACGTCTCAAACTCCATCAGCCTTGTTATCCCACTAACCTCTTCTCCCTTGCTCTGTCTGCACACTGTCTTCGATCTTTACTTACACTGGAAGTTCTTCCACGCCGAGGCCGTATCCTGGTGGACTTTAAAGCACAGCACACACTTCAGAGCTGCTCAAAATGTAACGTGCTTTGCTCTGAGCATGAAGGGGCTTGCATCAAGAGCAGCTGTTTAGCTTTGCTATAGGAACACGAACAAGACACAAGGGCTCTCCCTGAGATATTGTCAGGGAGTAATAATTTAAAGCAAAAAACAGTGATGGAAGAAAAAAGGGCAATAACCAGCCATGAAAAACATGAAGATCAAAATCATATTTAGAATCGGCACCACAACAGATTTCTAGAACAGTGCTCTAGCAGGTATACAGCTAGAAATCCATCCATACAGCTCCTCTGCAGATGTGTTGGTTTATTGTAGGCAGGATGCAAGAAGGCAGCCCTTTTTTTCACCCTTTAAGAGGTGTTTGAATATATCAAGTAGTAAGATCTGAATCACAGTGCCATGTCTGCAGAGCCGATTCCAACCTCTGAGTGCCACAATTATGCCTTTCCCAAATCACAAGACAGAGGCTCTGCAGAGAGATCTGGACAGGCTGGATTGAAGGGCTGAGGCCAATTTTGTGAGGTGCAACAAGGCTGAGTGCTGGTTCCTGCCCTTGGGTCACAACAATCCCAGGCAGTGCTGCAGACTCGGGGCAGTGGCTGGAAAGCTGCCCAGCAGAAAAGGACCTGGGAGTGCTGGTCAGTGGCAGCTGAACATGATCCAGCTGTGACCAGAGGGCCAAGAAGGCCATTGGCATCCTGGCCTGTGTCAGCGATGGTGTGGCCAGCAGGACCAGGGCAGTGATGATCCCCTGTGTTTGGCGCTGGTAAGGCCACACTTCAAATCAGGTGTTCAGTTCTGGGCCCCTCACTACGAAAAAGACTTTGAGGTGCTGGAGTGTGTCCAGAGAAGGGCAATGGAGCTGGGAAAAAGCCCAAAACACAAGGCTGATGAGGAGCAGCTGAGGGAGCGGGGGTGTTTAGCATGGGGAAAAGGAGGCTCAGAGAGCTTCTCTCTTCAACTACTTGAAAAAAAGAGTATAGCCAGGTGGGGGAAGGCCTTTTTGCCTAGGTAGTAAGAGACAGATGAGAGGAAATGGTCTCAAGTTGTACTATGGGTGGTTAGATTGGACATTAGGAAAAAACCTCCTTTCTGAAAGGGTGGTTAGCTACTGGAAGAAACTGCCCAGGGAAGTGGTAGAGTCACAAAACATGTAGCTGTGGCATTTGGGGACATGGTTTAGTGGTGAAGATGGGAGTGCTCGAAGCCATTAGACTTTGGGAAACTTATACTAGAACACTGATAAAACCTCCATAATACAGTGGCCAGCTTCTGATCACTACCTGTACTTGCTATGTGAGCACCTGGTGTATTTCCAATTGACAGAAAACTACTACAATAATTTGTACTCTCTTCATGGCAAATAAAAAGCTGCATTTTAAAATTAGTTTTAGTATAAAACATCCAGTAATGTTTCAAATTTCAACCAGTTTCTTTGGTCATGAGGTTTTCAGTCAACCTCAGGTGAATTCCCACTTGCACAGGATCGGAGGCAGTAAAACATTTATGGAAACAAACAAATCTGTACTGCATCATCTTTAGTTTTCTGTTTCAGAAAAAAGGCAGCCAGGAACATGCAGCACCAACAGATTTATTTTCATACCTACTTTAATCTCAAGTGCTATTTGTTTGCTCTTAGATTCTACATATACCTGTACCCACACTGAATCCCACGCAGCTGCAGACCAAAGATTCCCAACTTCAGTTTGTGGAGGGAATGCTAGTGGTGACCAGAGGTCCCTCCTTCTGTCCAGGTGTACCTGCACAGCAGGTGTGCCCCCACAACCTCCCTCCTCTGCTATGAACCCCATTATGAACCTCACCATCAGGACCTCCTCATCTTGTAGCAGGGTCTCTTCCTCCTGTTGCCCTGTGCATTCTGCATCACCAACCCTGGGCTCGCTGCTTTACTCACCCGTGTGTCTGTGCTGTGTGCCGAGCCAGGGGTGAAGGAGCTCCCATGTCACAGCTGCAGGTTACTGCAACCCATTCATGGATAAGTCAAACTCTCATTTTGGTCAGCTGTTTTTTGTTTTAATTAGGGAATTCACAAACAGGGAAACATTTCACCAGCAACTCGCCAGCCCTTAACATTCAGAGTCCATTCATTTGCTTTCTATTGTAACATTACCAATTACAGTATTTAAAACAAAGAAGCAGCTCAAGTTCCTCACAAAAATGTACATTTCAAGAACGAAATGATTCACTGCCTGAAGTACCAGTTTGATAACAATGTACCCAACTGCAGCAGAAATAAGATGACACAGCAAGTTCAGGACCACTGATAGTTTTTCAAACACTTTTTAAACCTAGTTTAAACAATCCAAATCCATTAAAATCTGTATCCATGCCTAGTAATAGCATTATGTTCAACTGCATGTACTGGAAAAGTAAAACTGAGCATTTAATGTTTTGAACTTGGTATCTAAAACAATGAAAAAATGCAGAACACCTCTAAAAATGCCTGACATAAAGACTTGCTGATAAAATCCTTATTTCCAAGAACAAGAAAAATGTACAGCTAATCTAACTTGGCATATAATATCCCCTATGCATTTAAAAAAGACTCTCATCTAGCAGAACAAAAGCTATACAAATCCTGAAACATCAAGGTGTGAATCTCTCTGCTTACTCACTGCTGTCTTGCCACATTTTTCCATTACTTTCTTCCTACTGACCTTGCCTCTCCTTGGCATCTCACATACGGATAGGGGTGCGCTGCTTGAGTCATGAAAAACTCAAAGTGACAACAGTAGTAGGCATTAACTTACAGTTAAATTAATTCTAAGAGACCTTTTTTTTTTAATAAATGATTTCTCAGCTCATCTGCAAAGTACATCTGATAGTGATGCAAACTCTGGACTGAATCTCACTAATTCTACTTTAAAAAAATAACCTGGCTCAGAAGAATATTCTGCCAGGTTATATTTGCAGTTGCCCAGGATGGAGACTCAGTACATGCTGTAACTTTAAATAGGAAATTTTCTACCATGTATCCATCTTTTCTTGGATCCAAGGGGTGTATACACCAACATGAGCTTGTAGAACAGTAATTCTGTAAGGAGTTGAATGCCAGCCTAACAGAATGCCAGCCTTGAGTTTATAACGTTACACATGATCTTCACATCAGAGGATGCAAAATTCCCTAATTACAGGAGGTACTTAAAATTTTTTTTTAAATGTTGGACAAAATAACTTCAGGAGTTGAGTGATCCTGTAAAATCAACTACTACTACATAAATAGTATTTCTTACTCCATTACATCATTCAAGATTACAGAACTTAATTATTTCTCGAACTCATTAGAGTATGGATGTTTTTCATATTAAAAGCAGCAAAAACTAAGACTCATAGGAACTTTTAATTAAGAATCATCATAATATCTAACAGCTAAAACAACTGCTTCTCAGAAAAATAAAACTCAGTAAACCTGATTTGCTTGTTACAATAAAATGTCAAGAAAAAATATAACTCAAATGTAAATTGTTCAAGTACAGCCAGTGTGCAATTAAACTGGTTATAAAATATAATTTAGTAGTGCTTTGTTTCAAAATATACATAATACTGAAAAAATACTTAAATCCAAGAAAGTGAGTATCTATCAAGTTTCAAACAGAGTTTCATCAAAATGAGGTAAATCTATGTCACCTGCCATTGAGCTTGGTGCTGAAATGGAGAACAGGTCTTCGAGGATATCATCTCTCACAGGACTTTCAAAGGAAAGTTTTTTCACACTGTGTTTGTTTATTGCATCAAGCTCCATATTAGTGTCCTTCACAGGACTGTAGTAATTGTGGTCCTCACTTTTCACTGCTGCCTGTGGCACACTGGTGTTCTCATCGGACACGGTCGCTGCCATGCAGCTGTCCACCATTTCCATGTACATACACTCATCTTCGCGCTTTGGAGCCTTCAAGGAAGCGACAGTGGAAGTAGGGGACAGTAATTCTGCCAGTATTTCATCAGTGTTAATATGGCCAGTGCACCCTGGCACAGGGTTTGCATTGAATTTAGATTCATTACCTGTGACATAAATCTGATACTGCAGCTCCCTTAAAAAGCTCTGCAATAACTCACTGTCATTTTGAGATTCAGTCTGCAATGGGGTGCTTACGTCTCCACTCACCAGTTTTTCCTGTTTCATCTGTTCTACTGCTAATTGATCCAGTGAAGCCAACTTCTTCTTTTTAGCATTAAGTTTTTTTAACAATTTTAGGCGAAGTTTTTTTATTTTGTCACTCTCTGACTCTTCTGCCTTCCCAGAGTTATAGCCAGGTGAACGGAACTGAGTCCCTTTACCTGAAGTATCCAATGTACTTCCCAACTTATTCCATGTTGGACCTGCAATAGTGGTATGATTTGCTGTTGGAAGACAAGTGTTTTGAGAAAATCCTTTGAAATTTGATAAAGGATGAGTATTATTACTCTGAGGAGCTACTAACTTCAGGGTCTCAATTGTTTTCTTTGTACTTCTGCTTTGAAATCCACCAAAGTTACTTGCGCCCTTAATTGGTAGCCGTACTTCACTTCTTTTTTGCACTGAGGGAGTTTTGCAACTTCTCTCATTCTTGAGAGCTGAGGCACTTGAAGGCATAAAAGAAGTATTCTTGCTTAATAATTTTTTTACCCAGCTTCCTACAAATCCTCCTTTTTTGTCTTTGTGTGAAGGGTGAACCGAATTATTGGCACCAGAAGAAATGCCAACTTGAGAATTAACTCCAGTTTTGCTTGCATCTTTCAAATCAGGTGATTTTTGTACAGTATTTTCTACTGCTAACAACTTATTGTTTAGCAGTAGTTCTGAATTCAATCCATGTTCTCTGTTAGCTAAATTAGTTCTGTCATTTGTTCGAGAAAGCGATGAATCAGATGAATCAGGGTCATGCTTTTTGGGCACAGGAGGAGTAATACTTACTGAGTTCAACTCTTCTAGAGGTAAGCAAATACTGGAATTTTCATATAACATGGATTTATTGTGCATAGCTAGACCAGTTCCAGCAAACCCTCCTGGATATGGAGTGCTAAGTGAAAAAGCTGGTTCCTGCTGTTGTGGTATGCCCCATCCATCAACAAGGTTATTTCCCACCATCTGTCTGTTCGGCAGCGATTTATCTTCCGAGTCAACTAGATCTTCTTCAAGCATCAGTGTTACAAGATCATCATCTTCCAGATTTTCTAAACCATGATGAACAGTACTTTCATCCTCAGCTACTCGCTGCTGTTTCTTCTCTGGAGTCCTCACAGAATCCTCTTTGCAGTGTTCTGCAGGTGTTTTGCCTACAGTGTTCTCAAAACCACAGTGCAACACTGTGGAATTTGACTGTACATTATTAAGAGGAAAATCTTCACTATTTTTCCTCTGGAACTGTGAATTCAGTTCTTCTGGCACATGGGATGCTTTCTTTTCCCAGATAACAATATGAATCTCTGAAGGAGGAACTTCAAATTTTTTATGTCTCTTGCAGTATGGACCCTTTAAATCATCACATTCAAGCCAAGTTCCTGAAAAACAGCAACCAGCGCAGAGACTCAGAGACTTTTGAAATTTAAGCCACTATCCTCACACTTGTCAAGTATTTTTATTAACCCATTCCCCTGACATGCAGAAGATAGAGGGTTTTTTTCTCCAGAGAAAACTGGGAGACTTCCACTGTAAAAAGATCCAACACAAGAAGAACTTGAAGCAATATTATTACAGGTCAGTGTAGGTCAACCATAAAATGAAGCTAGCTAAGGGTTTTATCAGCTGAAACATCTTGTCTGAAAATACCCTCACAGGTCTGAGGTAAGAACCACCTCTCAAGTTTCTCAGTAGATGTTTTCATTGCCTGGGTGGGAAGCACAGGAGCCAAAAAGAAACTGCTCATTTTAATACTCATGTCTCATTGCCTTCAAACTGTTCACAGATCACGAAAGAATATTTTGCAGCTTTAAGAATTTGAAAACAGATATATATGACACATAGGCTCTTAACTAGGCATTTCCCAGCTGCTTCCTCTTCCCATTTCTTTTTCATCTCTGGCAGTATGACTTGGAAAATTTTCATGTTGTCACAACACTTCATAAAACTGCACTCCATTCTTTCTACAGAGGCATGAATATCAAAATATCACCTTTTCACCTTCTCTGATTATGGATCTTTCAAATGGTACAAGCACCTTACTATTAGTAATGTCTCTAACATGGATTTGTGCCTCCCACCCCTGAGGTGCCATAAAGTTCAGAAGCAAAAAATAACTTCATTAATTGCTCATAGTACCATAGGTTACCTTGCTTCCAGCCAAGAATGGATGAATCACTGGTTTAAAAATAAACACTATTTGCTCCACAGTCATGGGCAGACTGCTTTTTTAACATTTACAAAGTTATGAAGGGAAAAACTCTATAGCCAAATTAATTTTTCCAGTGAATGCACTGCAGGACAGCACACTGCTGAACAAATCAGTTAAACCAAGCCAAAACCTTCACTATGAGAAACATGTTCCCCCAATTATTCACAACATTTTAATATGAAGTTTAGAATGCAGACAAAAGAAATCTTTGTTATTATATATCAACGGTAGAGACTATTGCAGTAACCCATAAAACAGTATTTCATGTAGACTCATGAAATATTATGGTAGATAAGAACCATAAACTTTACCTTATCTCTCTTTTATGAGGAAAGGCTGAGAGAGCTAGGCCTGTTCAGCCTTGAGAAAAGGCAAGAGAGAGGGGACCTCATCAGTGTATGGCAAGCATCTGACAGGAGGTGTCAGAGGACAGACCAGGCTCTGCTTGGTGGTGCTGAGCAATAGGACAAAAGGCAACAGGCAGAAACTGATGCACAGGAAGTACAACCTGAACACGAACAAGAACTTCACTGTGCAGTGACTGCACTGGAACAGGCTGCCCAGAGAGGCTGCAGAATCTCCCTCACGGGAAATATTAAAGAACCATCTGGATGCCATCCTGTGCCATGTGCTCTGGGATAACCCTGCTTGTGCAGGCAAGTTGGACCAGATGACCCACTGTGGTCCCTTCCAAGCTGACCCCATTCTGTGATTCTTACCATCAGAATTCAAAGACCAGCTTATGAAGTGCTTCTTCTCTGTTTGGTATTGAACAACAGATGTTATTTGGTAGGTGCCCTCTTCAAACTGAAACGAGTATTTCTCCACGTTGTTATGTGGCAAGCCTTCCACAAAATGTAGCATTAATATTGAGGGTACTCTGACAAAGAAACAGAAAAGAACCAGTTTATTACAATAACACAGTGGCAAAAGTTCCTGATGAAAAAGTAAGGCATCTCTAAGGGTATGTGGTTCTGCCCTTACTATTCTACTTTCTCAGAGGACTCTTTAGATTGCACAGTAAGTGCAAAGGGAAAAGAATATCCCAACTGGATATTCTATTTCATTACAGATTAGGGGGAAAAACACCACCAAGTAAGGGATTCGGGGAGTGGGGAAAAGTTGAAAAAAACCACCCCTGTGCCATAAACACAGTAGCAAGGGACATTATTCCCAAGTTAAGTAAGTAAACAAATGATCAAACAACTTTCATCCACAGCAGGGACTATGAAAAGGCTGACACTGGATATCAGTTGTCTGTATTTACTACTTGATAGTTAAGTATTTATGACCCAATTCAAACACATGTGCTGGTCAACATGTTAAACACTGCTCTGTTTCATGTTTATTAAATACTATTTGCCATTTCAACTTTTAGAATGATCTGAAGTATTTAAAAAAGAGTATTGATCAGAGTTTAAGGTTTAGAATCTTTGAAAACACACAGTAATAGTTTGTTTTCAAAAGTCGTGGGTTCAATAAATGAAGTCTCAGAACTTTATGTATGTTACATTCTAGTTCACATAACTGAACTTACTTTTCCAAGATCATCTGCTGCCTTTGAAGTGTATCACCACAGTTATTACATGGTCCAATATGAATGGCGTTAAGTGGATGCCAATCAGGGATTATATTTGTGAATGTTGTTAGTGTTTTCTTCAATCTGGACACACACACCCACACAAAAAGAATAAGTTGAGTTGGTGATCAGAAAACAATAAATATACATATTTACCAAGACAAAAAAAGTTATAAAAACATTATAGCAAACCCCAAATTCTATTCATGTTCATGCCATTTGTGTGGAATTCACTGTGACAGCATCACATCCAAGTTAGCCCTGAATTCAGTTCTGCCAAACAGCATCAGTCACAATTTGTTTTCAGCAGCCCTGCAGCCTTCAATTTCACATTATGTGTCTTTTCTCCCTCTTAATGTTATCTCTGTTTCCTTTCCAACATACAACGGAGCGTGTACCAGCATCTGCATAACTTACCAGCTAATACAGAATCTCGAGAAGAAAGCAGCAACAAATTACCTGGGAATCCATGTTATACAAAGTCTTGTTTTTAAAAACCAGTACATTCATAGCAGAGATTACAGAGAGGTCACATTGTACAAAAGTACAACGTACGGGATATTAAAGTGAAGTAACATAGTCTATTCATTCATGAGCCACAGAAAGGACTTCCTCTATATTTAACTGAAACTACCTTTTTTAACTTTTAAAAAAGCACAGAAGGTAACAAAGGCTTTTCAAAACATCCTATTAACTAGGGCTACATATTAACTTTCAAGAGTAGCAGATAGCATGAATCTCATTTCACTTGGAGTCTACAAAGACTAAAAAGAGTTTGTAAGTGGAGAGAAACAGATGCTTTTCAAATAAAATTAGCTGTCTTCTGAAGGTGTCTCTCTTTTCCTTCTGACTCTAAAATGAGCCTAAATTACTAGCTTGTACCTGCACTACACAGAACTCAATTCTCAGGAAATTACTCCCCTGAAATACTATTTTAAAATAGATAAACTATGTTAGAGAATCTCTGATTCTTTGTAACCCAAATGAATATTCCGGGCATTCCTCAATGGCAGACACGTACTAGCTATATATTCTTTAGAACCACAACAATTTGTATATTCTCAGCAAAATATCAGAGTGAGTGTGGCCAGAGACTCACACTGTTACATATTGTTTCTTTCTTAATTCATTGACAACATGGTTTCTTAAGACATGGAATAGCAGTAAAGTATTTGCAAATGAAAAAGCAGATCACGTAAAACTTTAACAACAAGCCTAAACTGTATAAACCCTGGAAATCTGAAGAAAACCAACTATTATACACAGATTTTAAGAGGTAAGGTAGAACAGCTATATAGAAGCTACTTATATAAAAATCTCACCGGTCCTGGTATTTGTGGCCACAACATACACATTCAAACTTCCATGAAAATGAATGCAAGAATAGTTTCTCAGCTTGTTGATCCAGTTGTAAGAGTTGCTGAAGTGCAAACACTGGATTTTCCGTATTACCTTCAAAGATGGGGCAAAAAAATGGTCATTAAATATTTGAAATCATCTTTCAGTACTTCAAAAAGAAAGAAGACAAGCTTATTACTATGATTTAAATTTCAGTTATTATTTCAAGGCTTTATTTCTAATTCTCACACCAAAAGGATTGATACATGTTATTAGGTTGTTATTAGTGACAATTTCATGACTACAGCACAATTACAAAGATTATCTGCTCTCTAAAAAGTCAAAATGGGCAAAGAACAAACCATGTGATCATACCGTAAAGTATGTGCAAGTCACCAACTGCCACAAATGTATTTCCACACTTTCTTGTATGCATACATACATACACACACACATACTTTTATGTATGACATAGGGTTTCCTGAAAGTAATTACTGAGATGCTGCACTAATTACTTACCTAATTCACACCTAAGCTGAGGCTGAAGTTGTGTAAACATTACATTTCTGATTTCATTGAGATGAGATTCTGCTTTTGGAAGAACATCTAAAGAAAAAAAAAACGTCTTCATGTAGTCATGTGTAACAGCCCCCACACCCTTTCACACACACGTACCCCTAGCATGCACTCGCTCTCTGCAAACCAATGCTTTCCACTTGCCTAAGACTTGTTGCTAGAACAGACAATTCTTGGTATTAACTGATTTGAAAATTAGAGAAGAATTTACACAAGTTACTCACATTTTACTGCAGTCTGCTGACTAAAATCTACTTGACTTAAATTATGACTAAGAGCATGCACCAACAGCTACATAGTAACAATTTTTAAGCATAATGTGAACACACATTAGAAATCCTGCAGATTCAGAGATTAAAAGAAAACTTTAAAACCTAAACACTAAGATCAAAAGCATGAAAATTTGCTTACATGCTTTCTAATGTTATACAATTCAAATAATAAAAGATTTAAATAAATTGTTTCAGATTAAATACCAGTTTCCTAAGTAAGCCAATAAAATAGTAATTTTAAATTGAAAAACATTTTTTACTTTATAAATCTTAGTATGTATTTTCATTCTGCATGTTGTTTCAACACAAGTACATTCTTTAAGCAAAAGCTGAACATAATTTCTACTACACAATCATGATGATAACCTGCCGAAGTTAAAGGAAACATTTAGAACAGCTGTTAAAACAGTTTATAACATATAAACACTGTGCGTAGAAAAAAAAAGAAGTTTCTTGCAGCTAAATTGTTTTTGTTTGTTTTTAAAAACAGCTGTATGCAAAAGACACTGTAAAATCACACCAAAGAGCAGAATAAATTCTTCACCTATTCTCCACAACAACACTCTTCATCCAGTTCCCTTTCTAGGGTTACCCAAAAAAACTGATTTGTTTTGCAGCAATTGAAATGAAAAGGTTTAAGTTCTTTCAAACCACACTGTATTCCAACACCTAACATTCCCATTTAAGGGTTACTGCACATCAGCGCTCTTTTGCAAACACAGCCCAGCAGAGAAAAACACCTCAGACAGGTTCTAGCAGAGAGCTTCCCAGTAACAGCTGAACACCTAAACTCAAGCAGCCTTTCTGGCAAGCACAGTACATGAACTAGTCCAGAATATTTTGCGGTTTTCTCCCCACTTTGTAACATGGATTAAACCACACATTATTTTTGATACACATTATTTTTCCCAGGAAATATATGACATTCTTCAAGTAACCTGTTCTGTGACTGTGGTCTATATATTCAAACACACAGAGTCCAACAGAATGTCCATTGAAATTCATTAGAGGTACTGGCTAACCAGAAAGCTTTATTACTTCTGTAACAGATGATGTCATAGAAGTTTAGACTTATGACACCAACGGTCCAGTTCAAGAGAAATAAAAACTCATGATCTTCGTTTAAGAGTCTTAAACAGAATCCACAGAACAGAAAATGACTAAAGGCCCCACCAGTAGAATAGTAACACATCCTTCTCTGAGTGCAGCTGTGCTGCCTTAAAGGTTTCCCCCAGCTGCCCATCACAGCCTTGAGCTTGGAAGCTACAGTCCTCCAATGTGTTAAGCTGATCTGACCTGTTAATCCCCTGTTAAGGGCTACTGAGTACTCACTAACCCTTGCCAGACCATATGATTCAGGTTAATGTGTTTGACTACTTCTGACTAAAATAGGTTAGGAAGCACTGTCATCTACAGCAGCTTGCAAACCTCAGGGGAAGCATTCCTTCAATGAGCACAGCTGGAGCCAGAAAAGAATGTATGTTCCCAGCTTAACTATTTTTGTGTGACAAGGCAACTCCCATTTACACAAGGATATAAAACACAACAGAAATTATTGTGAAGATTAAGATTAGAACAGTATCCCAAAATGTTAACCAACACAGGGGAAGGTAACAAAGTAAGGGTGAACTAAAAAAATAATTCATAAAATCTTTATGTTGGTTGTGACAAAAAAAATTCAAGAGATGCTTGGTGTTTGATGCCTTCAAACAATATCGGATGTTACCAGTATTTTGCTAGATAAAGCACACTATTCTGCAAATTCACAGTAATAGTTGTATCTTTTGAGATCTTGAGATACAATGGAGGCATTTATAAGCACGCTGTACTAAATTCCACATATTTGTAGCAGATCAGTCTGACTATGAGAAAACAGCAGCTATGTTTACTCACCTTTTACTTTACTCCTTTTACAGGTATTCAGAAGAATAGATGCTTGATTATATTTAGTTAAGAGTTTCTGGAGTAAACATTTTCCATTGTTATATTCTTCTGCTAGAGCAAATTTTAATGTTTCTAAGTGTACCAGTGCTGACAAAATACAATCTAACCAACAAAGATTATGTGTGTTTCTCCATTGAAGACACAAATCTCTGTCATCAGTGGAACCTTTATCCTCTTTGAGTGAAATTTCAGATGCTGTTGATAAAAGTTCAGAATTTGACAACAGTTGTGTTCTGGGACTAGAAGTCTTTGGTGGACTTTTTTGGTAGTTATTGGTCTTGGTGGTTGTTTCAAAATCCGTCGGCATGCAGGACCCCACATAGTTTTGCTGGTCATTTTGTAATACATCAGGTAGGCTTGCCTTGGGAATACATGAACTATCCTGGTAGCATTTCACAACAGAGTCTGCATTAATGGTGTGCTCAACACTGAGCACATTGTTAGTTCTTGCTTTTTTTGGATCTGATTCAACAGCAGAAAAGTCACCGGTATCACCCAATTTCCTCTTCTTATGAGCAGATGGAACTTGATGATTTTCTGAATCAGTAGATATAATTATGCTGTTTAATGGTTTATAGCCAAGTGGGTAGATACACTAAAGGAAAGAGAGAAGGTTACATTGAAATTTTCAAAGCAATTTCTGGTGAACAAGAGCTAAAGAAAATACAAAACATACTTTCAAAATGGAACAAAATGGAATGAATCATAGAATCATAAAATGGCTTAGTTTGAAAAGGACCTTACAGACCATCCAGTTCCAAACACCCAACCATGGGCAGGGACACCTTCCACTAGTCCAGACTGCTTAGACCTTCATCCAACCTGGCCTTAGGGACTTCTGTAAAGTGTTTTTAATTGAACTAATACATATATTCAACATACATATGACAGGAAGGGTGTTATAAGACACTGCTGTCTTATAACCAACTGTGAAATAAATATATCAGTAATGATAATTCAACACTACTTTTCCAGTAAGTTCTTCCAACCTCTGCAAACAACCTAGTTGTGCTAAGGAGAGTCTTCTAGTCTTATTCTTCTAAATCCATTCCTTTAGGATACAGATTTGACATTATTATCTCATGCCTAGGAGACACTACTGGTGCCCAAACTGGCAGGGTATCTTTCAGGCTAGATCAGTGACCAGGTAGCAACCAGAATATAGACATATCTTCATTTACCAGTCTCCAGAACTATACTATAATTAGTTAAAAGAAGAAAAGAATGGGAAAAACAACTCTTGAGACCCATACCTAGTCTAGTTTCTAGTAATTTAAGGACATCAATCTTTTTGGGATTGCTATACTCTCCCAACATACATGGAGCAGTGAAGGGAGTGGCAGCAAAATCACAACTCAAGTATTAAACAGTACAGAAACACAGTTAGGGTTAAAATTAAAAAGGGGGGGGGGGGAAGGGAAGACATTGCAATTACAATTATTACCCTATTTGCATTACCCAGACTTAAAGAAGGAAAAATGGGAGACTCACTGGTTACGTAGTGAGTCATGCACTGGTTACATAGATCATCAAATATTCACCTACCCTGACTTGTACAAAAATTTATTTAGTACCACTGTGGTCCCTTATTACATAAGAAGAACTCTCCTTTATTTCATTTTCATTTACTCTCTTTAATCCTTTGGGGTAGCTACCTGTGCCTAAACACTGCATATACACAGGTTAGTTCTGTTTTTCCCTATATGCAAGCAAATATCCTGCAGCATACACTCAGAGGGGTCCTATTTCAACAGTCTGCTTACCACCAACAAAATCATGGACTTTGAGAGGCATAACTGCTGAAGGTAAAGGCCTCTGCAGGGCCAAATAAAACTCGTTATCAATGTAATACCTGAGGATTTTCACAAAGGAAAATGGACTCCTGAAAATTAAGGCGGTAAGTCCGTAAACCTTGGATCTGACCCTTCTCTTTGCAGACTGGACAATACTCATGTGCAGTTGTTTCCACAGGATTACAGTTCTAAAATAAAAACAGACCAAGAAAGATAAAGCAACATAAATTTATGTATTTCATATATTATCCCAAGGTAAGACACACTTAGCAAGATACAAAAGTCATTGTTCAACTTCTAGATATAATAAAATACAATATAAAAAAAGCAAACTACATTGGTTTCTTTTTTATTATTTTTAATATATTTGTATGGTAGCATGTTTTAAATAAATTTATACTTTTATTTAAATATTCAAATAAGGTGTCTTTAACAACACAATTATGCACATTTTATTCTTCTTGAACTAAACCATAGGACCCTTATTTCCAGGGAATACAAGCTCAGATCTTTGAAAAACAAATCAATTTTCATATGAATGCAAACAGTTGTAAAAATAGTGCCAGTAAAAAAACATAGGCACGTATTTACTTAGAATAATCTTTCGCCATTGTTATAGATTTCCGTGGAAAACAATTTAGATTTTATTTTTTTGTAAAATTAAGACCAATTAGAAATCTCTCAAAACAGAGAAAAATATGAACTTTGCACATATGTAAAACAAGTTTCAACTGACTTTTCCCAAATACCCCACCATGTGGAGTGTCGATTTCCCTATACCAGTCCCTTCTCCAATCACTTGCAAACCATTTGTAGTCTTCTGGGTATCCATCATCCTGAGCCACTGGCTAACTTATGTCACTTGTAACAGTGTCATGAGCACTAAGGATTTTTCAAAGACTCCTGAAAAATAAAAAGTGAATAAAACAATTAAAGAAAAATTAGATTGAAGTTTGGGGAAAAATATACCAACAACAATGCAGATTGCATAATTTGTGGAAATCAACTCAGAAGAGTATTTACTAAACTAAAAAGGCTTTTTTTTTTGTTCTAGTGCTGACTATGAACTCAAAATTTTAAATTAAGAATTACAATCCTGCTCCTGTTGACTTGAAACCAACTAAAACAAATATACATCTCTTCAGGATGCATCAGGACATTAAGATGAAGTACAAAGTCATCCATGTAGTATCTTTCTTTCAGCCATATCTGTTGCCTTTTCATTACTTCACTGGAAAACATTCTCTCCCACATCATGATGTCCTTTCAACCCTTTTATATAGTACAGCAACAACTCTTGACAAAAAAAAAGAAATTTCTTCAAGCATTCTTGAGACCAGTGTTAATACTAGTTCAACCTAAACCTACTTATAATATTTGGCAAGGAGAAACCCTACAGAACTGCATGGAATGCTAAAAAACCAAAAGAGCATGAATTTAAATAGCACAGTAGAAAAACACAACCATTCATTTCAAATCAGACCTCAATGGCAACTTAAGAGTAGGTCAAAATGAGATGACGTCCTAACGACACTTTCAATGTGTCCAGAAGCACTTTTCAGAATTATCAGGCTGCAGCATGTAGAGAGAGTATTCCATGGCTTATGAAACTAATGGTTTAAACAGAAGCCATGAACATAAAAATATCAATCCATGTGCCTTAGAGCACACTAAGCTTTCAAAGTGTTTGTGGTAGGGTGTGCAAGAAACAGCATGGTTGAGGGCTCACACAAGGTGAAAATTAATCAATTAGCTCAAGATATAAAAGCTTGTTGGAGTATAAAGGAAAGACAAGCACCCTGACTTTTCACACTGTGGCAACAGCACTATCACACTGCCACTCAACTCTGTTATCATATATTTAGTCTAGCCAAGAAGTCAACTTGTTTTATACAAGTTGTACAGATAACAACCTTTATCATAGGATATATCATACTAAAATACATAACTTTACTTTTCAAGAGACTTTTAGTCAATTCCTTGGCCTAACGCAGTCTCAGCTCTCCAGAGTAAATAAAAAATAGATCACATGACAAAAACTCCTGAGAAATTTCTCACCATTAAAATTCAACACACACTCAAAAGGTTAATAACACTAAGAACCCAGAGGTTATTCCTTTTTAAGCATGTCTTGTTTTTATAAAACATACTTATTTCTTTGCAAGGCCCTGTTTACCCTGTCAGCTCTCTCAAAAGGAAAGCAACTTGTTTTTTTCTGTTACTTCTGCTGTTCTTTTTAAAGCTTAAATCTTGAGATGTAGAAGATGTTCTAAGATGCACAATACCTCCTCCAGCTATAATCATCCAGCCAATAGTACCACAGTACTGGAATAAAGACTTTTGTTGCTCTTATAAATATAATATCACTTTAAAAAAAATAATTATCCTTTTAGCTCAAAAAGAAACAGAACAAGCAAATAAAATGGGTCTGCCAGTACTAGATATGCAAAGTGGTGCCAAGAGGTCTGCTTGTACTCTTCAAAGTTTCTAATATTACAGGAAGTTATTGGTGATCTTTGCACAATGTACAAAAACTGGGCATCAGATCAACATTGCCAAGAAAAACAGCCAAGTAAAAGACTGCTGCATCAAGCACTGCAACAACTCATTGTAGCCACATTCAACAACTGCATTACAGATGGGAAAGTACACAGGAATGCACATTCAAACTTACTGGGTCATGCTCTAAACAATTAATGCTACTTTCATCTTTAAGTCCGAATATGGAAAAATATAATGCAAAATATGCTATGGATGTGACTTAATTACCTTTATGCTGCAGCTACGCTTCCTTGAGTAGATGAGTTGATCTAACAACTTGCTGCTGCAGAATAGGGGCATCTCTTTTTTATTTCCCTCACCTCCACTTTCCCTGACAGCTCACACCTTCATCAGATTTTCACAAGCTAAATGAACTCACAAAACAGCAGAAAACGTAGTAAAGCACAAGTTTTTCTGCTATTTCAGGGAGTTAAATTGGCCTTCAATGATCCAGGAGGGCAGGAGACAGAAAATAAGGAAAAGATGAAGGATTGGAGACATATGGGCTTGAACTGTTAAATGGCTGACAAGCTAGCTGGATGGCCACATCCAAAGAGCCACCGTTCAATGTAGCAAGCACAAACCAGTAATAAGTGGTGTCCCTCAAGGGCCCATATTGGGGCCAATACTGTTTATTACCTTCAGCCATGAGACACAGACTGTGGTGTCTGGATTCTGCCCCTCCACTCTGCTCTGCTGAGACCCCATGTGAAGTGCTGGGAACTGTGTAATGATGTGGAACTGCTGAGGTGGGCCTCTGACAAAGATATCAGAAGACTGGAGCACCTCTCCTATGAGAAAAGGCTGTGAGAGTTGGGACTGTTCAGCCTGGAGAAGGCTCTGGGGACACCTTACTGCAGCCTTTCAGTACTTAAAAAAGACTCATAAGAAAGAGCTAGAGAGCTTTTACCAGGATCTGTAAAGTACAATGTGCAGTTGTTTTAAATTTAAAAAGGCAGATTTAGATTGGATGAAAGGAAGAAATTCTTTAGTATCAGGATGGTGAGCTACTGGGAGAGGTTATTCAAGGAAGCTGTGGATCTATCATCACTGGAAATGTTCAAGGTCAGGTTGGACAGACCTTAGAAGAACCTGGTCTAGTGGAAAGTGTCCCTGCCCACAGCAGGGGGGTTGAACTAAATGATCTTTTAAGGTTCCTTCTAGCCCAAACCATTGCACAATTCTACAGTAAAAGGGACCTGGGCTTTTGAGCATAGCTGTACCTTGTGAAACAGTACTTTATGAGTTAGAATCAGTTACAAACTGCAAAAAGAAGGCAACAACACTGATTACACTACAGTGAACATCTCCTTGTTTAAAGGCTAAAAGGACATTTTAAAATGACCTTATTGTAAATCACCTTACAATTTCTTTCGTCAAGGGAATATTGAAAAGATTAAAAGAAACAAAAGTGAGGGAAAAAATGCTGTTAGCTAGATTTGCATTCTTTACACAAAAAGGAATCAGCATATTACGTTTTTTTCTTTATCTGAGGTCAGAACAAATATCTAAATCACAGTCCCTCCCTCAAAAACTGACCAGTTTGGACACAAAATGTATTTTGTTATATGCAACAGTAATATCGTTCCTGTGAGGAGGCAACTCTCTCTCTACAGCACAGCCTGTAAGTACTGGGCAGAACTGCAAAGCTCCATGGTGTGGGAGCAAACACAAATTCCTTTCCTGAAAATTGCCTAACATAAACCATGCAAATAAAGCTAACAACACTGCAAAACAAACCAGCATGAAACATTATTACTCCACTGTTCTAAGAATTCCTTCTACAGTCAGACTTCTCTGAGACCTCCACATAAATGCTTTTATGGGTGTATGACAAGGGATGGGGACTACGTCTTGCTGACTAATCATTCAGTCCTTCTGACATATAAATGCGAGTGTGGGAAAAACACAACCTAAACTCGTGCAGTTTATTACAGCTGCAGCTAAGAGATGCAGGATTTCAGGAAGGCAGGCGATCTGTGTCCCAAGACAATAGAAATGCGAGGCACGGGGAGTGGATGCCACCTAACCAGCAGTCAGGGCAGGGCCGGCCCAGTGCGGGGCTGCTCCCTGCCCTCCCTCCCTCCCACACCGAAACGTGCTCGGCTTTTTCAGATAAACCTATGGTTAAACTGCCTCCTGAATTCTTATTCCACATCCAGAGTGATCCACACGCTACGGAAAGACTGCAGAACGAAAAAGCGGTCACAGAGTTAATCGCTGAACACAAGAAAAGCGTGCCAAGGCCGGATGTGTGGAGACACACGCGGTACCTCCCCGGGCGCATGCATCCCTGACGACCGAGGCGCGGAGAGCCCGCACCCTTCACCGCACTGCTACTGACATGAAATACTCAGTCGGCATTTCGGGACCCGCGCAACGCCCCCGCTCCCCGCCCCGGCCGCACCGAAGGGTCCGGGACAGGCCGGGCCCATCGCTCTCGGCGCAGGCCGCCTCCCGGCCCGCTGGGCTCACCGGCCCCGCTCTCACCTACGGCCGCCGCCTCTCCCGGCTCCCGTCGCTGCCCCAGCCCCCGCCGAGAGTAGCCGCCGCCGCCGCTGCTTCCCGCTCGGCCGCTGTCGCTGTCGCTGCGCAGCTTCCGGCGCTCCCGCCGCCATGCGGTCGCGCCCCGCCCCGCTCCGCTCTCGGCAGGCAGCGGAGGCGGAGCCACGGCCGGGCGGGCCTTGGGCTGTGCCGAGCGGGGCCAGCAGCGCCCAAGGTATTTCCCGGTCCCTCCCTTTCTCCTCCGCGTCCTTCCGCCCTTCGTCACTCACGCGGCACGGTGGGAGGGCACGGCGGCGGGGGCTGGTCCTGCGGCGCCTCCCCGGGCCGCCCGAGCAGGGAGGGCCCCGCACCTGCTTCCCCCGCCCACCCGCCGCAGCTGAGGGGCGGGAGGCGCCGGCCCCGCACCGCTCGCCCCGGTGGCGGGAGGGGTCGCGGTGCCGCCCCGCTCGGTGCCCGGAGCAAAGAGTTGATGATTAACCTGCGGGCCATTGAATACCTGCCTAAAGACTCGCCCGGGGTGGGGTTTAACCTTGTCTGAGTCTGTGTGCCTCGCATGTGGCTCTCTGCCCGAGACCCTGGGGCAGCCAGTTTTGCTGCTACCGCCGAAGCGCTGCAGGGATGCGCAGCTCCCTGTTGAAAAGCTCTGCTCTAAATCTCAGCCTAGAGCTCGCCTCGCAGTCGTTTTTGGAGGCTTCAGGCTCAAGAGGTCGAGGTGATGGGGGGGTTTCGGCGAGCGTCTCTGCACCAACAGCCTCGGGCTGCAGTAGCTGGAGTGTTTGTGGCTGGCGCTTGAATCCATGCCGGCCCCATTTCCTCGAGCTGAGCTGCAAGGAGCTCAGCAACCGCGGCATTTAGGTCAGTGCTCCGCTTCTCTTGCGTCAGGAAAGCTGTCAGTGCGGCCCCAGCCAGCCTGCTCCCCGGGGCTGCAGCAGGGAGTGAGTCAGGAGATTGTTCTAGTGATAGCACAGAAAATACCTTCTCTCTTACTGCCTGCAGCCGCTTTCCTGACACTCTGCTCCTAGTTGCGTATTTAGAAAGCGTTTAGCACTGTATGATTTGCATTGTGAAATGATTTATTACTATAACGGGTCCGTTGTAACATCCGTAATCTAATTTTTTGCTGTAGTTATTTCTTTAACTTGTGCAACAGTGTTTTGAAGAGTGAATTAATGTTTGAGGGTATTTTGTTCTATTGGAGGAAGTTTTTTGCCTGAATGGAGAAATACTGCAATGAAATTTGCTAAGAATTTTGTCACGAGTACTTTTTTTTTTTTAGATTGATCTTGGGGTTTGTTTCATTAGTGCTTTCATTGTGGAGAATGTTTATTTCTGTGTACGTTCATCAGGAGTGTAAAGCACTTTTGGGTATGTTGAGTAGGAGAAGGAACTCAGTTTATCTACAGTCATTGAGATGGGTGTTCCTGCATACGTGCAGTGAAGTGCATTTGATATGTATTTAATCTCTTTTCCAGTGGCTCTGCTTAAGTTCTAAAACTGGTCAAATTATGCAGTCTGCTAAATGATATCGTGTAGTAGTTTCATTATAGAAGTTGTATGCAGTGATTTTTCTCCTGGCATTTTGTGACTCTCAGAGTATTGTGGCTTTAGCCCTAGTAATACTTATTTATGATTAAATTACAGTGTTCGGATGTATGAAAATTGATATAAGTTTTGTTTATTAATATCAATAACAAATTTTTAGCTTCTTGTCATTGTAGTGTAAGTTTTTACTTTTCCCAGGGGTAACTAGGGTCTGCCGTTTTGTTTTGGCCTTCCAAAACCTTCTGTTTCAAATGTGTACAGCCTAAGAGATAATGTGGTAAGAAGTGTTTGCTTGTGTGTGTTTGTGCTCTGGAAAGATTAAGTAGATGTTTTTCCTGCCTGTTAGCGTGGTGTGATTTTGAAAAAGCTCTAGTAGTAGATCCCAGTTCTCTGGTAAGATAGAATTCATGACTCGATGTAGTTAAGATTTTTTTAAGCTATCTAATGCGTCCATTCTCTGCTTTGTCTCCTCCCTCCCTTCTCCTGCCCCCAACTTTTTTTGTAAATTAACTTATATTGGGGGACAGATATTTTAGCAGGTCTAGGAAGAAATACTTCACAATGAGGGTGGTGAAACGCTGGCACATTGCCAGAGAGGTAGTAGATGCCTCTCTATGGAAACATTCAAGGTCATTTTGGTCAGGGCTTTGAGCAACCTGGTCTTGTAGACGTCTGTACTCATTGCATGAGGTTGGACTAGATGAGCTCCTCAAGTCCCTTCCAACCCAAAGTATTCTATGATTTCAGGTATTTTTCTATATACTGTCACGTACTACTACAGTAAGATTTACTGCTATCCTTTTTTTTTTTTTTTTCTCCTCCCTGATATTCAAGTTGTTTAAAGGAAAGCTTGTGCCAAGGACAGAATCCAGAACCAGAGTTTTTCCATATGCTTGAGGAATAGAATTTGTGTGTTGGCAAAGAAAGTAGCTGAAGTTTTTCACCTCATTATACCATAGAATTTAATTTGTCCTGAAAAAAACAGTCCTATAGTAATAATTACTACATGATGCCAACTCCACAGTCACTAGGAATTGATTGAGTGTTCCAGATGTGGTAATGATTTTGAGATCTAGTTAGACTGCTGTTTGCGCAAATGAAGTTTTCTCTTGCATGTTGTGTAGATTTGACTAGACTGGGTTTTGGCTTCAGTAACAGTTCATGAGCACATGACTTATTTCTTGTTTTATTGATTTCTATCTACCTTTTGAAACTTTTTTCATAACACAAAAAGAATTAGGGAGGGTTATACAATACAATTTTTGAAGCTCCTTTGGTTAAGGCAAGTTATTGAATGTCCATGTCTGATTTAACTTCCTGAATCAGCAAATTATCTTCTTGTTGCACTCTGTTCAGGCATAATTTGCCAACTTTGTGATTACACTGACACAGTGAAGACTCAGAGTCTCCCCCCAAACCCCAAGATGAACTTTTTGAAATGAGTGTTGTTTAAGGCTATATATATATGTTGCTTTCAAAGAGTAACGAATCTGTACNTTTTTTTTTTCTGGAGTAAAAACCTCTTATATTTTTATGACTCATTTTCAAAAGTACAGAGGAAAGAAAAAAGTGCTGCATTTTTTCCCTACTATGGTGCCTGTAGCCTTGACAGAACAGGAGAAATCTATATATTGCTCTGAGGTAAAGGTAGGCTTCTTTTTTCTTCGTGGATCCTATACGAGTTCCTCTTATTTTGGCATTCTTAACAGGAGTGTATTCTTTGCTCTGCAGAAAGAGAGAAGCTGAACACTTTAGACCTGATGCAGTGCTCTCAGAAATCACTGCAAAGATTTCCATTTGGGAATTTCAGCTAGCCTCCAAAGTACTTATTAAATTTTCCTTCTATTCTTAAAATTATTTTACCTTCATTTCCTACAGCCTATAGGCTTTGGACTCCATTCTAGTAGGGAACAGTAGCCAAGACTTAACTTTGGATCTCTTGTGTTTTTAGAAATGAATTATTTTCAGGAATATTTCTAGTGGGAAAAGATAAATGATGAAATGTTGCTTCTGAAACCCATGGAAAGATGGGTGATGTCTTATATGGTCATGGTGGTTGAGTTGTGCATTTGTGTCCTTGGGATTCTTCCAGTAGTTAGGTTAAGTTTGTGTGGTAATGTGGTGTTGCATTGCTACTCTAGTGAAAGTCAGCAAAAATAGAAAACACAGCTTAATATTGATGGAAGGATTTGGATGGGACTCAGCATGAGACAATATAACAACAGTCAAACAAAATTCATGTCTCTGTAGTGGCAAAGATATTGGCTAGCTTGATGATAAGGACTTGAAAAATTGATGTGAAAGTGTCATGGTTTTACCCTTTGGAGTTTGACAGTTTGGAGTTGCATTGGTTCAAAGACTTACAAAGTAAGAAAGATTACAGCAAGCCAAGTGTTTTGAAGTTGGGTGAACAAATAGTATTTTCCCAGATGCGATGTGTTGATTTCTGGTTTCGTACAGAAATTGGTGTTGCCCTCTTAAGGTAGGTTATATTTGGTTGCCCTTCTTGTTTGGCTTTTATACTGGTTTTCTCTTCCTCTGTGTGAAAGTCTGGGATTTCTAAGGTGGTTTTAGGTTTAACTGATTGACTTATGGCAGAATCCAAAGATGTGTTATCAGAAAGATTTCATTCATTTTGATTTTCAGCAACTGCCACTGAAGATAGTGTTTTACAGGACTTAGGAAAACTGGGATGCTGTAAAAGGTGCTCTCACTGTTTTGTGTGTATTTATTAAAGGGAAATTAATACCAAATTATATCTATGCAGGTAAACAATAATTGATATAATGACACTTCTAAAAAAAAAATTCTCAATTGTTTTGTTTTCAAAGTAACTTTGAAGGCTGTTTTGTTTTCTTGAAAAAAGAAGTGGTAATCAAACATATTAGTTAAAGTTGAACCCTTGTGAGTCTTGGAAAAAAAAAATCCAAATATCTTGCTTGCAAAACCTGGTTCCTATGTTACCAGAACAAAGAGTATTAAGTAATGCACTCAGTGTCCAAGAAATTGGCCAGTTCTTTTTATTTTTAAGCACACTCCATAATGTGCTTCAAATTTTTTTTTCACATATTCCAGTACTTTCAAAATGAGGGAGTCTTTTCAAATAGACTGATTCTACTAAGTTTGTAAGATATCAATCCATACTGAGACAGAAAAAAGGAGCAATGATCCATTTTGTGAAGTTTAAAAGTGACGGATTATCCATTCTTACTTACCTATTTAAACTTACACTGATGTAGCATTACCTGTCCATTAGAGACTTTCCCCTCCGGTACTTGAAGCACTTGAGCTACATTTTATCACCATTATCTTGTGGCTCTTCTCTTATTAGTCTTGGAGGTTTTTGCTTTCTGCAATCCCATTTGGTGAAACATCCTATGTAAGGAGGCTGGTATTGTTACTGTCTCTTTACACTATGGCTGAACAGAGGCTGCAGCTTCTGGCATCTCTTTCTGGTCAGTGCTGTGCAAATGCAAAGAAAGACTGATGCTTATTCTGAAGATTTAAAAATGCCTGTCCTGTCTCGTCTTTCTGGAATTGCCAGCATATTGCGTATTTCCCTGATTTCTTACAGAGTTGCATGAGTCTACATAGTTTGTTAAAGTTGGTAGGACTAATTCTGTGCAAACTTAAAGCCTTTGCAAAATCTTTCCTCTTTCTGAATTATCCTTTGGTGGTTTGGGTTTTTTTTTTTTTAGTGTCTGAAAAATGTATTTTTATATGAAATCATTCCTTGGGTAGGGCTAATGAAAGAAAATAATGTATCTTTATTAAGGTGTAGGACACAGATATTTTTATATGACAGTTTTTATTTGCTGGTAGTGCTGAAACACCACATCATGATTGAGTTTTGTTATGCTGGTTGCTGTAAGAATGCATATGGTTCTTCACCCTCAAGAAGTAGACATTTGGGGCCTGGAGACCACAACCTTTTTCTAAATAATTCTTTTAAATCCTCAAACTGTTTTTAGAGCATTTTTCTGTAGTTCTTGGATCCTGTCTTGGCAGGGGGTGTGGGGAGTGGATGAGTGGGATCGTGGTGGTGACAAAAAATGATTATCTCTTTCCCCTCAAGCCTAAAATATCAATCGTTCAACTTCTAGGTAAAATGAAGTATTGCTGAGTTCTGGTTTGCTAATGTAAATTTAGCCCCCCTCTCATTCTCAAGTGGTGCAACCCATTGGCCTGTTAAGTGCATCTAATTGTATGTCCTTTTCCCTGTCAATCTCTTGACCTTTCTTTGTACTTTAAAAGTAGTGATAATATGTTCCGAAGCTATGATAGTGTTCGGTACTTGCCCTATATAAAGCATCATTTCTACCTTTGCCTTTAGAACAGAAAGGAATGGCTGTAATTGTCCTTTTCAGCCTCATAGTGCTTTTTCCTTAGATCAGAAATGTTATTAACTAGCCACACTGGTAATTTTTATATAACCTGGGGTGTGCTAATGCAGAAGTTTTGAGGTGTGCTGATGTCATTCTCTGTACACAATACAGTGTAATTGATGTGACTCTTCCTTTCCTCTTTTTTTTTTTTTTTTGGTTGCTTGTTTTCCAGTTAAAATTTTCAGTAAAGTAGTTCTGCACCTTGGCCAAAACTCAAAACCAATTATCTGCTTTTTACATGGCAGCAGCACCTGGCAAGGTGTGGGCCTACCTGTGTTGGCAACGTACCACAGAGCATCTCCTTGCAATTTGTTCACTCTTCCCTCAGACAGGGTGCCAAGACAGCGACTTGCTGCTTGGTAGTCAGGTGTTGAACTTCCTTTCTCAACAAGAAAGCCAAGCACCACACTCCTACAAAAGGTTGCAAACATGGAAATGCAATTAGCTTTGTTGCAAACAACTATTCTTTAGCAATTTTTTTTTTTTCTAAAACACAAGAGCCACATAATTTATTGTTGAAAGGGAACTTAAATATTTTGTGGAATCAATTACTCACCTTTATTAATCAGAAAAAATATTGAAGTTTCTTAACACAAGTATAAAATAAAGCTATCTAAGGTAGGTATTTGCTGGTGAAGATGCTCTGTCAGTTTGAGAATCTGGCTGACCTCTCATTTTTGGCTTTACAATTGCTGGCTTGATCGCTGTCTCTTTCTGCTTCCTACATGCATCTTTCAGCCATATCCCTTCTTTCATGATTGTGTGGTTGATGCATGTGCACTATCCTGTGACCTAACTTCTGCCACTTAAACACTGGTGGCAAATTTAACTCTTTTTGTGGATATTTAAGAGAAAATTGTTGGAGTATCCTGTAGTTTAAGTGAATGAGATCAAATAGGGACAGGCCCTCTATGCAACCCAGCAAACAGCAGTGGCTATTAATGAATGCTCGAGGAAGGCATGTAAATAGTGTCTGGAACTGTTGAATTTTAAGGGGTTTCAGTGTATTTGAAAATACCCCAGAATCCAATGTTTTAAAATAAATTACTTTTGGTTAGTCCTAAGACCAGGGTTAACAAAGCTACTAAAGTGAATTTCTTTTTTTCTACATATCCTGCTGCTATTTATTTCTTGTTGCTGTTGTTACCACTGTTGTTTACAGTAGTGTGCACAGTATTACTATTTGAATCTATTTTAAATAGCAGGTATTAAATGTTCAAATAAAATAATTATTTAGAAGATGAGCTTTTCGTTATTTAGTTTGTGGGGCAGAGTTCATGTATTGTCACACAGCATAGATGAACTGCTACTGTATTTCATGCTTCAGGACAGAGGACATTACTGAACTAATATAAGGCAAATTTATTTTGTAATTCAGCTTGTGTCATTGGGTAATCATCGTTTTATAAAACATTTCAAACTTTTTTTATTAGTACTTGTGGATTGTTTTAGTGAGGGTTTTTAAATTATTTTTTTTTAATTAGCAATGCTGTACCATATCTCATACATGAAATAAAGGTGTAAGCTTAAATCCAAAATGGAGGTCCTTATCAGAGCAAAACTGGAGGAATAAAATAAAATGGCAGTAAATCAGAGGTTTCCAAACTTGTTGGTGCCAGTGGTGTTAATTTATCTTTACAAGTATTTTTTAGGTTTATAGGTATTAAAGGTATCTCTCAGAGCAGGACCTCCATCGTACATTCATCAGCCTGGGAAACGCCTGAAACCAGGACCCAGCCCTGTGCTTCTGCCTCGCCTAGGGGTTCATCATCCCCTACTGCACTCTGTCCCTTTGTCATCTATCAAAATTTACCCCTGTACAGCGGGTCCCCTTGCAAAACTGCTCTCATAACAGTACCTGATTAGAAGACATTAAAGTGAAATGCAAGCGTGGTACTGGTTACTAGCACAGCTGGGAAGTATTCTAATGTTCCATGCTTAGGAATAATGTGTGGCAAGTAACTTGTCCCACAAACCCTTCTGCAGATAAGTAATCCTATCAAAGGCAGTTGAGTGCATTTGATTAAGGATTACATGCGATTAGTGGTCTGCAAGGTTAAGAGTACAACTTGTATCATTAATGAGTATTCACATATTAGTGCTGCTTTGAGCAGAGATTGAACTAGACAATCTCTGAGGTCTGTTCCAATTAGAATGATTTATTTCATTACCACACTTGTATTATGCAAATAGACACTTCATTTATAAAAAATCTGTTAGTTGGATAAGCTAAACTCTAGTAAGTCACTGCCATTATTTTACATAATTGCATCATGTTGTAGCATGGAGTTGCAAATTTTAGCCAAGTTTAAGATTTAAAATAGTAAAAGAAATACACCCATGCCTTTTTTGTGTGTTGCTTCAAATTCCTTCTATACAGTTATATGTCAGATTGAATTCCTTGTGTTGGAATTCCTTCCTAGCATACAGATGCTTTGTTCTAGAACACTCCAGAATAGAGTGGCTGAAAATTTAATGCTTTATGTGCAGTTGAGGTGTGTAAATGGATTTAAGCTTACTCTGCCTAATTCGGGAACCTCTACTACTGAGACTACAGTAACAAAGGCATCAGTACAGGTTAGCAGCCTAAGACTAAACCAGCTGTTGAGTCTTAGGCTGCTAACCTAAAAACTTTCCAAAGCAAGTCTCCACTCAGAATGTGAGAGGGCATTCTTGTATTTAAAAAAAAATCCCAGACCCACTACCTCCCCAACAAAGCCCCCACTGTTAGAATATACTGTGTAGATTCTGAATATATGTTGAAACACAGCTGGTTGAGTTTAGTAAACATTAGTATGGTCCTCCTCATGCAGGGGAATCATATGAATTTTCTTTGTGTTTGGATAAAATTTGTACCCACTGATACTTCTATAACTGTTTTCATTTAGTATTGTTAATTACTTGCTTATAGGCAAGAAGTTGGTGATAAGAGAGGAAATCTCCAAATGACTGCCTGTAAAAGACCAATCATTTTAACATGCATGCAATTAGAAATATTTTTATGTAACATTTTAACCCTCCCAATATTTGAATTAATCTCAGTAACAGGCTATAGTTGTTGTCATGTCTTGTTGGTAGGAGTGCATATCAGGGAAACACTTGGTTGTGTGCTTATATTTAAAAATACAAAGAGGGTGGTAACATCACAAGTAATGTGTTAAGGGCCTGGCAAATTGCTTGGGTTTTTAGGGAGTATGGAAAGCAATTAGAAGGAATAAGAGGTGCTATGAAGGAGTGGAGTTATTCCTTTATGCTACTCTTCACCATAAGGATGTTGTGGGAATTTTTATTCTTTTCAAATAATGTTGACTGGATGTTATCTGATTATGGGATTAAAGAAGCAAAAGACTGAATGCCAGAATAAAATGCTAAAGACTCCTAAGTCACAAGGACTCGATGCTATTCATTCATTTAGTGGTTCTAAAGGATGAAGTGGCTGATCTGCTAAGAAGAATGCATCTCGTTAGGATGAGATGCTGTGCCAGAAGACCGGAAGCTGTCAAGTGTTGTACATGCCGTACTTTTAAACTGAACACAAGGAGCAGAGCTGGAATTTGCACACCAAGGACTCTTTTTTAATGCCTCTTAAGTAGATTTGAATTCTGTATGGATAGTCAAGTAGTTCTGTGAGCTTTCTATGCAGTTGTATCTTAGAGGTAATGAAAAATACCAGCTGCAGCTGGGGTACTTGTAATGTGTCTCTTGCTTATGTGTTTGTTCCCTAATAACACAGACATAGGCTGCAGTCCATACTTCAGTTTGGTTGGTTTGTGGGTTGGTCTTCTATATCTACCTGCTCAGTACTTGGATTTCTGAAATCTCTGAATTCTTATTTGAACTGTAAATGACTTTTCAGTTCTCCTTTTTGATAAAGTTTGAAATCAGGTAGTGGATTTGAAAGTTAGAAAAGGCCAGGCCTAACCTAAGCAGGTATGTTAAACTGCATTGATCTGTTCTGTGTTTAGCAGTCTAAACAATGACTAAGTTGTTTCTGCTGCTAGTAGACAAGAGAGGGATGGACACGCATATTGATACACTCACACGCTCTGTGTAGTTCATCCCACCTTAAACTTGCTGTATATGGCCTTTAGCAGGAAATTGTGCCCTGGGCAATTTTGGTGAGGCTCTACAAGCTGTCATTTTTGATGCCATTGTGGGGATGATGACCAGTGATGCAGTGGTGGAACAAAAAGTTAAAGCAGTCCACTAGTATGTTTTACTGCTTTCAGTGGCAAAGCTGTGATTTACCTTGTAATTTATACTTGAGTGACAACAGCAGTTTCTTAAGTGCTGACATTTGTAGCTGCAATTAGCTGTGTGGTCTTGTTCCCTCACTTTTCCTCCTGTTGTACTAGCACAGTGTTTTGTGCCCATCATGCAGTGACTTGAATCATAAAATTGATCCTGACTTCAAGAGGAGTCTGTAGCAAGCAGCAATTTCTAAACCAAGCTAGTTCCTCAGTCTGGTCTAGTGGGTGGCTCCACCAGGAGATGAGATCATGACCCAAGGACAAGAACAAGCAGCAGGAGGGTCCACTCTCTTTGAACTGGCATTTGATCAGAATAGATGCTCCTCAGATTATGCCTCTAGAATCTGTGACTCATCTTGCCCTCAAATAAGCATCCCAAGTAAAATACTGTATACATTCTGTAAAATCAGAGAAAGTTGTGACGAACTTAAAGGGCAGTCTTCTAAAGCTGTCTGTATTAGCATGATGGTGGTAGATGACATTTGGTGTTTGTAGCTACAAAATAATTCATGCTGGAAAGAGTAACTTGAACTACTTGAAGATAATTCTATATTACAAGATAATGTTCTGCAAAAATACCTGTATTGTTATAGATACCCAGGTGAAAGTTTCTTTGCAGAGAAGAAATATATACTGCATAAGAAACAGCCCTAAAATGTATTGAAATGGTGCTCTGCAGTAGCACTAAATGGAAGTTCTTTATCTGGGCATCTCTGCTGAGTTGAATTGTCCATTTGGTTTAATGAATGAATTTGTTTATACTTTATCAGTCACTGCATATATATATATCTCCTTTATGTGTTGTAAATGTTATTGATAAGTAGCAAGTTCTTGAAAACTAAGTAAAATATTTTCAGTAACTTTACACAAAATAAAGTCACTGTGTTTCTTGCTTCCAGTTCAATTTCTTCAGATGACCTGTAAATTTGCAATAATGGCAATACGTTCATTCTGCCATTTGGAGGAGCCTGTGCCACAGAGTAATGATCTGAAGAAAGCTCACTTATTTGCAAGCAAGAGTCTTCATTTGGGAATTAGCACTGATGCAACTCAGAGGTGTATTTTCAAGTCCAGGTAAGTTTTCTTAAATTATACTTACTTGGGTTTGTTACAATGGCATTTCTTTTAAATTAGCATATATGCTGTGTCCTGTCAGAGCCTTTGTGTTGGTCATTTGACATATGAAGTATGTTGAAATTAAAAGGCATGTGTAGGAGCACACATACTTGTGAGATTAGTGGAGGGAAATGGTCTGGAAAATAATTCTAGCAGCATTTATTATCTCTGGAGTAGCTGTTGATGTAGGTTATTATCTTAGTGACACAATTCCCTTTTGCTGTGTGCTCCTTCAGAATTTTTGTATGTGTTTGTTATATAAATTGAATATTTTGCCGAGCCAGAGTTGTTTTGGATCAAAATGGTAGTTATTAAATCTCAAGTCATTCAGAGGAAGTAAAAAGGAAGTCACAGTCAGGTTTTCACAACTTGGAAAATTTTATAGTTAAAAAAAATTTGCTTTGGAATTTTCTGCCAGTCTTATTTTGTTTTATTTTTTCTTAAACGTGTCCTTAAATCTTGGCATTATAACACTGGATCAGGATTTAATTTCAGATGAATGGTTTCTGTACATAGTGTTTATTTTTTTCAAGACATCCAATTATTTTTATAACTTATTAATAATGACTTCACAACACAAGTTGATTTCTAATCATATTCTGTATGGAAACTGTATGCAATGTACATTCAATAAGACTTATTAACAGTAGATTAATAAAATGATTGTGAACATTCAAACAGGTACTTGAATTTCTTGTGTTCTCATTGCAAACTGGGGGGATTCTCCAGCTGGCAGTGGGTTTGGTGTTTCAACCAGCAGCCAAATAAATGGTAATTTGGAAAAAAAAAAAAAAAAAAAAACAAAACAAAAAACCAAAAAAACAGACAAATGCTTCTTATCAGGCAGAGTACAGTTTGTCAGCCTTTTCAGTGGTACACAAATCAAGACTCTTTTAATGATACCTGTCTACTTTGTTGGACAAATTACGAGCTAAATTACTGGATTGCTTGCATCTTTATAGATGCATATATGGTCTTAGAAGCCTTAACAATATAATTTGTCTTGCTAAAAATCCTGTAGAATTAAATGTACTTGATTTCTCAGATATATTATTATGGTATCTTTTGAGTCTGGAAACAGAGGCTCCTCTTCTGCTTGTTCTCATGCACATGTTTGACTTCTTATCAGTGCCTTCCTGGTAGAGTACTGATGCTGAGAACCTTGGTGACATAGAAAGAGTATCACATTTTAAGTGGAAGCCTTCAGTTTAGTCCCCTCATACTTGTAGGAAACGTGAAGATACTGTTTAAAATAAATGCTTTATAAATGTAATGGATAATTAGAAATCAGAAACTAGTTAAGAAAAGCTTTTGAACTGTTATTGTACTCCAAACAGGAACAGCAGTAATGAAAAGAAGGCTGCTTCTTCAGTGAAATTCTAAAAACTGAAATGCAAGTTAATAAAATCATCACAAAATAGAATTCATTCTGAAGATAATGCTTATATTTTCTGGTCCTATTTTGCAGTATGAATGCTATGAATAGTGTTCACCAGATACAATTTTAATTTTTTTTTTTAAATGCTACATAATTATAAGAACTTAGGGCTTTGGTGTATCCAAACTTATTTTTAATGTAGTTAAAGAACAATATTTATTCTTAAATTTATTAGATTTTCCTGTTGGTGAGAGTCCATTCTGGCTGCACATATGAAGTCAAACTTTAATGAAATGCAGTTGCATTGAACCCAAAGTAGGGCAAGAGTAAAATTGAAACCAAGTTCAGTATTATTCATAATAATGCTTATGGTGTCTATAATATGGATATTGAAAGCAGCGGGGGTTTTTTTTCCCAGACTCTTTCAGCAGATCTACTATTTTCCTAGCACGGCTGCTGGTGCAAGGATAAAATTGGGTTTTTGTCAAAGAACAGAGTCCTGTATCTGAAGAGTAAGAAGGTAAGGTATTTGAGATTATATAATTCCAGCAAGCAATTAACAGTGATTTCAGTTACTTGTTACTTTGCACACAAATATACAAAAATACTTGGTTCATCATGCATCAGTAAGTCTCAAACATTTTATATCAGTTCCTTTTTTGCTCGTTGGGGTTTTTTTTCCCCTTTTTATCTCATGGGTGGAATTTCTGAAAGCATTCAGCTTTGCTTTCTAAATGTGTTTTCTGTGAAATCAATGAGCTGACCTGAGTGGGAATAAAGGTTGGTTTATCTTTGGTGAGACAAAGTTAAGTTGTCAATAACTGATGTTGAAATCCCATCCTTGAAATGCTAGGTCCTTGACATTCAGTGGGATGAGAATCTTAGAACTGACTACTGGGGACTCCCAAGCTACAGATCAGGTAAATAACTTCTTTGGAGGAGGAAATTAAAGGTTTCTTCTTTTTAAAATTATGATAATTAAGTAGCAAAGTGTGCAACTTAAACTATAAATATTTTCCACTTAACATTTAATTTAAAATAGACATGCCTATATTTGTGAGAGGATTTTTAAGTTGCAGTTTGAGCCTTATATAATTATCTATCATTTCAGCAGTACTGTTTCTAAAGAGGACTTCTATACTGACACAGAACATGAATGTATATTTCTAATCCCATTTTCCAACATGTACCTGTGTGTAGCTGGTCCAACTACTGCAGTTTCCATTTTGCGAAGACAGAGATATCTTTTGGTATTGAATGTATAATTTAGAAGTAACAGCTTCCATATTAGAGTAAGTGATAGGTGCTCTGTTCAGATCATGGGATCAACTTGGTTTGTTTCCTGCTTCTGCTGGTCCCCCCTTTCTCCGAGGACAGGGTAACTCAGTTTAGGTTGTGGCAGCTCAGTATTGTTTGTAACAGAGAGCCTTAAAGTCACCCAGAACTTGTGCTGCTGTACTTTATTTCTGCTCTTAGAGAGTACAGTGGTATAGGAGGTACTGCTACCTCAGTACTGCAGGCAGGAAGCTTGGAGAGGAGCAGTGTGCAATGGCAGCAGGAACTGTTATGGCCATCTCCAGTAACTTGTGCTCATTTGTCATCCAGCCTCCTCTTTCACTCTGCTTTTTTGGGGGCATGGGGAGGAAAAAGTGGAAAATTGTTCTGTAATTGTTAGAAAAAAGCAATAAATTTTCCTTGTTAAAAAGAAAAAGTTTGTCTTCTGTTGTCAAGTGTTTCAAAGAGAAAACATTACAGGTTTGTGTATTTAAGACTTACTCAAGTTCAACTATAGACTTACTTCCTTGCCACCTTCAAAATCAGAAAGGTGATATAAAAGGATCAGTATTTTGAGATCAAGAATAAAATTTGAGAGTATTTTAAGATAAAAGGTTACAACAAATCAAAGAAATACATGCATTACCTTTTAAGATACTTAACTTCAATGGACTGTTAACATCAATGAGATACATTTAGGGTTTTCTATGTTCAGTTCTATAGGAAATAGAGAATGTGAGAGAAACAGCTGCATCTGAAATAGATAATCTGGTTTAAGAAGGTAAGCACCTATTCCTGCCAAGCAATTGGTAAAAAAAGCCTATTAAAATACAAGTGGTTTTATAGTAGCTTTCTAATTAATTTAAGTAAGTAGGAGTATCACATGCTTGTAATGAATTGTGTGTTCCTAAGTGGTGAAGAATACAGGATTTGGTTTGTTTTTTTTTTTTCCCCTGAAGAAATGAGTAGTCTCTCTAATTCTTGCCACAGGATATGCTGAACAATTTGGGGAAAATTTCTGCACCTCTTGAATTTGTGAAGTTATAGTAAATCTGAGCAACAGTTACTAAAGGTTCTTTATAATTAAAAAAAAATTATGTAGTACACAGAACATTCAGTCTTAGAGAAGTGACGTATTTTAAGAGACAGTTCATACCACTGTAGGTAAGTTTGTGCTGTTAACACTTTAAAACAGAAGTATCTGAGCAATACATAAGCTGTGCACGTACCTCTGTCTGTGGGTAGCCCACTGACATATTAATTTTATGAAATGTCTTTGTTCCGCAGTTCTTTGGAACACGATTAGCTGCTGCCCCCTCAGAAAGACACATTGTAACTTGTTTTTGGGACTTGTGTCTCAAGAATGTCTGAGAGAGGGCTCATGTGGGAGCTGATGTGTAGCTTACCTTAGGGCTTAACAGCAGTGTCAGGACTGGATACCACCCAACTTGCTGTGTTGGTTTTGGGTCCCAGCATCATGACAATCTTTTGAGAGTAGGCCCAGGAAGTTTTTATCCTGGTCATGAACTTCCAAGCTTAAATCCTGTCCTCTTGGATCCCATTCTTTTAATGTTGTCACATTGAGATGGTTGCTTATATTTTTGAAGGAGGAGACTCTTTTGCCTTATCTGCAATAGAGCTATGGGAGTTTTAGGGTCTTCCAAGAGAGGATATCTCATTCCTGACATGCTCACCGAGCAGAGGTGATGAAGCTCGTGTAGTGCCTTGAAGATTAACTTCATTATTGTGCTGTGGAATGGTAATTGTGTATATTATGGAATACCATCAGAAAGAGCAGTGAAGTTGACTTATAAAGAGTAGAAGTATTGTGTCCTTTGAGATACTTTCTGTAAGTTAGAAGTATTTTAGATTAATTTTTTACAGAATTTCATAGTATGGAGAACTGATAATTTCTGTATATAACAGACTGCATTTTCTGCCAGGTCTTTAAAGTGCTCTGTTAACAATTTTCAATGAGAATTTTTCTAAACAGAGATGTCATTGTTAAATGTTTGTTTAACAAGATCTTCTATATAAGTATGCCCTTCACATAAATTTATGATAGGATGCTGTACAAGAATTGTAGTGTTGATTTTTATTTTTGATTTTTTTTCTTCTTACTGAGGTTGATCAACTAGCAAACAAAAACCCCCAACTTTTAAGTTCTTCGCTTTTCAACAGAGATCCATCCCTAAGATGAGAACATTTATGCTATAAAAAGTAAATATTTTTTTAATAACTAATATATCTATCAGTACATGGGCTAGGTTATGGTCACTGCACTTCTTATTCCATGCAGTTCAGCTTTGATAAGTTAAAATTGTAGATATTGCACTTTTTCCAAAGATTCCTGAGAGTAGAGGTCTCATTTTAGGGGGAGACAGAGACAGGAGACAAAAACAATGCATATATGTATTTCTCTTGAGTCTGTTTTGGAAGCTGTTGTAAAGAAGTCACAAATAAAAATGAAAATGCGTTCTTGTTTTATCTGGTGTGTCAACTCAGTTGTCTGGGAGTTACCATTCATAGTGTCCCAGAGATAACACAGTGGTTAAAACATTTTTTTTTCATTTGTTTTCTCCTTTAAAGAACACTTGGATAAATAACTAAAGTTTGTTCTTTTAGAAGCAGAAAAGTTGTTTGGTTTTTTTTTAACAGCACAGCTGGGAGATGCTGTTTCAAACAACCAAGTAAAGTACAGGTGTTGGTGACTGAATGATGGATCCAGACCGGCAGGGAATGTGAATCGCTTATTCAAAGGAGTGAGTTGGTTTTATACACTTTTCTAATGCACAGTATTTCTTTTATGACGTGACCTATCCCATGTTGCCAGGTCAGCAGCACTTTCTCAATGTCCCTTTATGGGATGATCACTCGTGGTTCACTGTCCCTCCTGGCAGGCTCCTCTCTGTAGGGTCTGCCGTGTGACACCTCTTCTCCCTAGGGTCCGGTGGAGACAGCCTCTGTGTGCTGCCATGTGCTCCCTTGTGCTGCCATGGGTCTCTGCAGGGAGGTTTTACAGCTCACAACTTACTTCTCTCTTATAATTCCCCATATACAGGTAGTGTGCAAGTACTGTTGTGCAGCTAAAGGGATTTTGCAGGATAACTGCTTGCCTGCTATTCTCATTGGCAAGTCACAGGTAATTTCCAAAGCTGTAGTCTGGCAGAGGAGGAATAATTTCTTTTATGTGTGTTTTTCAAGCCAAGACACACACTTTCCTATTACCAGTGTTTTTACAAAGATTCAAAATTACTACAACATTGTTGCTAAAAAAAATGGTTCATTTTAAAAGCAAAGGTGGTGTGAAAAGAGTAGTGACACCTGAGTGGCACAGAGAAAACTTTTGTCAGATGAACTCCTGACAGAATCTGGCAGAAGTTCAAAGTCTGGTTTGTCTCTAGTAATTCCATTAGCATTTCAAAGGTTGATGGTGTTCTGGGAATGACACAGGAGGGATTATTTTTTAAGTTAAGAATTAGTACTCTAAAGTGTTGCCTGCGCTAGGAATATTGTTGCTGTCTTGCAATATGTGAATGGACTATATCAGAGACACTCAATTTTCTATCAGACATGTCTCTACTTTATCTGTACTGGCGTAATTGAAGTATCAACCACCTTTCCCCAGTGTGAAGAGAGCTGTATCAGTATAAAACTGTATCTATTGGTAGCTTATTTCCACATAGAAGGAAACAACCTAGGAGGGCTGGCCCAATTCCAGAAATTGTTTTTATTTATATTGCAGTTGCTATGGCTGTAGAAACTATTTCTATTGGAGATCTTGTACCAGATGAAAGTGACTTCAATCTAGTTTATTTGCCCTTATCCATACAGCTCCATAAAAAATGACACCACTTCTGTTTCATAGGTTTGATTTGCCTTTGTAGGCAAACGCTCTTTACACTGACTTATCTCCATTTATGCTAAAGTATATAAACAGTAAGTGTTTTGACATTGAAAATGCATCTTTCATTCTGATATAAGCCTAATCTATTCAGTTAACACTAGAACAAGGACAGTTTACTGTGAAAGTTAGAGTATTTCCATCTGGCTGTGTGCACCAGAGCCTATAGAGCAGCTGTCCCTATCCCGAATCCTAACAATTCTGTTATTCAGCATGGAATACAATGTTTTACATATTCATGTCAACTTTCAACTACTGTTTTATAGATCAGTGTATTGTCTCACTTTTCTGTTGTCTAGTAGGCATTACCTAAGAAAAAAATTAGGAAGGCTGAAGTCAGAATGTCACAACTTGGATCACTTGCAAATAGGGCTGATCTGCATGTGCATATCAACAGATATTGTTGAGCAGATTCAGGTAATTTCTGTTTTAAAGCTACAAGTGAGGGAGATGTCCTTGATCCATCTTAAAAGGCGAGGAGGGGATTGTGATGGAGAAAAGAACTGAAAATAAGTCTCAGTGTATTGCTCCAAGCTTGGGAGCAGTAAAGAAAGGAACTTGCCAGAGACTAACCTGCAGGAACAGAAAGAGCCAAAAGCCCAGGGACCTTTGACCATTCAGAGAACATTCACTAGCTTTAATTATCTGTTCTCTGTCCTATACTTACTGACTGTGTCTTCCACCTCTTGCTGTCCATTCTACCTCTTCACTTCTGTTTTGTTCCTGCATACTACATATGCTTCCTCCCACCCAATGTGTCCTCCTTACCCTGTACCTCCTTCTGTGTTGTTTGCAAGCAAAAGCCACCTGCAAAGTAGAGCTGCTGTTACATTTACTGCAGTCCTGCTGTTTGTGCTGTGTGTGGGCTTTCCCCCTGTGCTGTCTTACCTGTTTAGACTTGTTTTTTCATGTGGTCGGGGATCTTTTACTGCTCTGTGTATTTGCTCTATCCAGCATGAATGGAACTTCAATTTTCATACATCCTTAGAAGACACTAAGTATGGTTTAAAAGTGTTATTTTATCCTGTTCTTTTATAAAAATCATTCATAGGCAAATGACCACCCTTAATGAGATGAGATACATGAGATTCCATTGGATAAAAAGGAATTTTGCTCTTGTGGTTTTTCTATGGGCGAACCAGTGATTTAAAAGTATAATGTTACAGCTGTGGTTATATTAGTGTCCAGCATAATAGGATGAACCTTTCAGAATGAATTTTCTATTGACTGTGTTTGCATTGCACTTGCAGTGGTTTGCAAATTGCTGGTTTGTTTTCCATGTCTTGCAGCTATATAATTTGCTTTCTAGAAACCATTTTGGTAGGTGTGGATTGCTTGTCAGAAATCTGTTCCGAAGCTTGAGTGCAAAGCAGGGTACTAATGATGAATAAGAATGGATTTCTTGAGGATAACAATGGATATGGCATCTTCAAAAGCAGTGGCATTCTGGTAAGAATTTGCGTGTAATTTATTAAACACTACGTGATAGTTCTCGGTAAAACGTATTCGTGTCTCTCTCTGAAGATTTGTCTGATGAAATTTTCTTCTAAAATGTGAAAAGTAGGAGGATTGCTCTATATCATGCATTATTTTAAATTCTGAAGCGGTGTACAACAACTTTACTTAGCAGTGACTTCTTGCATATAAAACCAGTGAAAGCATCTTTTTAGAAAAGTAAGTTATTTTAGAGAGGGAGTTAGTGGCCATTTATGGCTCACTGTTTGTGAGCCTGTTTCTCTGAATATTTAGAACTGAATATTTTTGAACTGTCATTTTTAGGAAAAAAGGCTTTTTTTCACTCAGAGTATAACTAATCTCTTTTGACATATTTCACCACTACACATGGGAATGTTCTAACAGGCATTGCATCCAGCTTTGCAGGAGATATAAAACACATAATTATTGACAAAGTAATCATAGCTGGAGACTTTTAATCCTTGTATAGTTAAAAAAATATGGCAGCATGCTAAGTTACTGTACTGGTACTTTGTTGGAAGTTTCACACCATTTAAGTAATGTACACAATTATAAAGTGCAAGTAAAAAACCAATGAAAGTTCTACTGTAACTACAGTATAGTAGAAGAAGCTCCTTTAAATTTACTATTTGAAATAACTTAGGCCAACAATTCCCTAAGCAAAACTCCTTGTTTTCACCAAAGCCAAGTATATTCTTATATGTATATACTGACTTCTTGAAATTAACAAAGAATTTGTGCCTCTTTTTCTTCCTACTCTGAATTCCACTGGTGGTTGATATTGAAGTGGAACTGTTCTGGTAGCAGCTGGCAGTTCTTAAAGCTTCTTGGTAAGGGTATTTTGAGGTGCTGGATGTGTATATGCTTTATAGGGAAGAGCAGCACAGACAGTGCACATTCTTCTGATGAACCAGTTTCATAGCTGAGATAGCTGTTCCAGAGCATGCTAATTCCAGTGAAATTAGGGTTTTGACACACCTCAGGAACTCTTAATTTTGCCATGCCACGCAGAAAGCAGCGGTGGCTCAGGAGCTGATTCACAAGCAGATTAGGCGTTAATCGGATAGACTGTGATGGTCAGAGGGATGGTGGTTAATGTCTGAGAGTGGTAACAGCGTGCCTGTCAGAGGCCTTAGCCCTGCTGAGAGGCAAGGATAAGGAGCTCAGAGACATCCTTGTGCTAACACAGATACTTCCCATGGACACACAGTGAGAGCAGGAAAACAGGGGTGTACTTTTGTGGGGGTGAGTTCTGTAGCCAAGCTGACAGAACCCAGCTGCACTGAACTCCTTTGCACGGTATAGATGTGCATCATAACAGGTACCTAGGGCAGCAGTAATTGAAACAGAGCATCCTCACTAAGGTACTGGCAGAGGAAGGACAGAGAATGCCAGGTAGATGAGCTCCTGAGAGGTCTGTGGCCCCCCTCCAAAGATCTGATAAAAGTGCATAAGTTAGACCTAAAAAGGTTAATGTAAGCAGTCTCCTATTTGAAATTAGATTGGCAAGGAAGGTGACTAAGAGTCACTATTATTTAATATCCCTTTCTGTAACACTCAGTTTTTCATTTTTACTTTCGAGATGGGAGGGAGATAAAATCTGGCCCTCAAAGTACTATGTACTCATTCCAGTGCCAAAATAAAAATCACAAATCAACAACTTAAATTTATATATCTATTCTATAAATTTA